>CAJQTU010000060.1:0-1240000 GCA_906901685.1 Desoria tigrina
GTTTAGAAAATAATGGATGGAGATTCTATTAAATATTTGGACATTACTCGTTCAATGCATGCATTGGATTTGTATTCTCTCTCTAATATTAATTTAGCAATTCTACATAAACGCATCCATTCAAAAAGAAATAAAAAACGTTCATGTAACCATTTAGTGCATATTGATTGGTTTTCTAGAGCACACCATGACAAGAAATAAAAGAACCCAACGACAAGGAATTTGTTATCGTGTTTCCCTTTAATCGTTTCATTTCATGCGAGAATCGTTTTTTATTATTTGACGTTGAAGCAGACTACATGGAAATAGTAAAAAGAGCTAGCGACTATCATTAACCATTATCTTGTCTTAATTCGAACAGAATCCTAGTTGCTTTTAGATTTTCAATAATTTTGATCGTTATAGTTTATATTTGACAATAATATTTAGGTTTCTTAGACCATTATGCTGCGGATTATAATATAATAAACCGTTGTAACAAATATAACGAAGAGTTGTAGACCCTATATTAAGATATAACGATGTGAAAAATAAGTCATATTTATTATGATTATCTATAAGTCTATACTGTTCATAGTTAAAAAATCCAAAAGGACCAGATTCTATGACATTAAGGGGGATCTTATTGACGACACATCCCTGTAAAGTCACAAACGAAGGTACATAAAAAACAATGTAAGATTTCAAAATGCTACTAGTCAGTCATCAGTCAATATTTGACAAATGCTTCTAATTTCTTTTAAAATCATCAGTAAAGCCTTATCTTCAATTTGTTTTGAGAAAATTTCAACACAACTGTCCAGGCCAATAGTAATGGCGACCGCAATGTCACCAAAATAATTTCTTATCTAACAATGAAATATACCAAAAACATCAAGAAAGAAATTAGAAAAAATTAAATCATAAAACCTTGTCATACCTTCCAAAGGTTTTCAGAAATGAAATGTCAGTCAGGGGCTTAGGTAAATTTTCTGGAAAAGGACGGCACGTCAGAGTTTCGTTAAGAGTTAAAGGGTTTCGCCCTAAAGTGCGAAAATATTAAGATAAATTAAAAATGATTTTAATAAAATTAAGATAAGCTATTTGTAGTTCAGGACTGGATACGGTTGATTTGAACTAACCAAAGCCTCTAAATATGTAAGAAGTTTGTACAGCGTACTTGTTTGCGTATCGGTGGTGATGACGGTTAACTCTGATAAGATATAAAAATTAATTTTACAAGCATAAGGTGAATTTAAAAGCAATCTCGACATTTCATTTGGTTTAATCTTAGGAAAAACCCCTAAACCCAATAAACCGTTGCAAACGCAAGTAAGGAAGAGATGAAACCTCGCCGATACACGAAACATAAATTTACATACACGTTAACTTCACTTTGTACACGTTGTTCACGTTGACTTCACATTGTAAATATTAACTTTACGTTATACAAGTTGGTTTCTTAATTTCAAGTTTTACACGTCAACTTTACGTTGTTGGCGTTAACTTTACGTTTTGTACATATAATTTACGTTATTAATGTTAGCTATATAGCGTTAGAATCTCATTTTGCCCCAAATAGCCAGGGGATGCCCACCCCGGGGTGAGTGGGGTTGGTCCCATATGTTTGTGCAACATTGCACGGTACGTGGCTACAATGAAGCGTTGGAATCGTATTTTCCTCAAATTGCTTCGTGGGGCGCGCCATGGGGTAAGTGGGGGTGGTCCCGTATGTGTGTACCCTTTTAAACGGTTCATATATATATGTATGCGTATGGCATGAAGGTATTGTGTATAGAATCATGTAGTATTATATTGTAGTGTGGGATGGTGTTGGGTTTTCAACATTAAGGTAGATAGGCAAACCCCACAGGGTGCCCGATGTGGTTATTATCGCCCAAATTCGAACTCCCCCTGCGTCTGGACACAAGGAACATGTATTAGAAGAAGAAAAAATTGAAAAACTTTAACCGTTGGCGAGCTATCGTTGACGAGTACAGACACAGACTCTATTATATTATCCATTTCTATGGTACAGACAGACGGACGGACGGATGGACAAGATAATTTGTGTATTGGATTTTTAGTGCTTGAATAAAATCTATTCATAATCACGTTTAAGATATGGATTTGGTAAAATTAATCTAAATACTTGAAACCAGTTGTATTTTAATGATTAATTAAATAACAATAATAAAAAAGGAATGATTGCAAAATAAGCCGGAACATTTTTCTCTAGTCAAATTGTATGGTCAGATGCTTGTATACAAATGTAAACCTATTTATGAAAGGGTGAAACCCTTTAATGTTTTCACCATGTCCATCCGCTCTAACTCGAAAACGGTAGAACTTTTTCAAATTCTTTTTTAAAATTTTTAGTCCTTGGGGTATAACTAACTTTCAGTTCGAAGGGTCATATCGGTCACAACCCCTGGATTTTACTAATATACCCCAATGTTAACAAACCACCACCACCACCATGTTATCCAACACCGTGTTGCTAACTCAAGTCGTCCGTCAGGGTCTAAACTTTGGACGGTTGAATATTTTCAAATTCTTTTTTCATGAAACTATTTATGACCTTCAAGCGGAGGCTAACTTATTTTGAGGTCCATATAGGACAAAGGTGAACGGTCTTCTGTGAAAGCTTACATTTCAACCCCTGCAAACGTAATATATCATTAGAAACGTATCGTTGAATTAGAATTAGAATTAGCATTAGAATTACAATTGGATGATATCTACGACTTTACTCTATGGCTGGGGGAAAATGAGATTCTTGAATGAAATGACTCGAACGTAACATGCGACGGTGTTAAACGTTTTGACGCCTTATTCGTGTTGTTTCACCCCTTTTCGATATGCGTTTGCAACGGTTTATTACTGTTGGAATTGGACTAATTATCCTTCGTGGGAACTTTTTACAACTATCAAGTCATGAACCGTCTAAGATTAAAAGTTTAATGAGCCCGATCTCCATAAATCCGAACGCTACTGTAACTGAAGAAACAACTCATCGAACAATTATTGCCCAAGATGAGACATAATACCTACCGATTATTAAAAAATTCTCACATTATATTAATTACAAAATTGAATACGGCTTTTCTTTCAAGTATCTACGAAATCCTAAAAGTACAAACGTAATATTTTTCATATTTTTATTTTTAGTTGTTCTTTAGAGTTCTTTAGATCTTTACAAACTTTTAAATTTATTTTATTGTGAATTTCATTTTAAAACAATTATGGCTGACAAAGAAGTTAGGAGTGAAATCCAGGATTTTTATGCCGGAGAGTGTGTTTTTATAACTGGGGGTTCAGGATTTTTGGGAAAAGCATTGTTGGAAAAACTTTTGAGATCTTGTCCTCAAGTTTCGAAGGTTTATCTGCTCCTGAGGACTAAAAAAGACGAAGATGTCGACTCTAGGCTTAAAGCAATCTTTAAATCGCCAGTAAGATTCAAATATCATATTAATTGGAAACGATTTAAAAAATTCATGTCCACATTTTGCAAAACTTTTATCACTACTATCAGGTAGTACTTTTTAAAATACTTAAAGAGAAGAAGAAGAGTCTCGCCGATTAAATAAAACCAAGATAAAATAGTTTGTATAATAAATCGTAATTCACCTCCTGAAATACGTGTAAACATTTTGACAGCCACACATGGCACATCAGCTCATTGTCAGCTCTCCCAAAAGTCCCAAATAGTTCCTATTCTTGGCCGTTTAAAATGTTATAAAACCCTAAATGAATCTCGTAACAAGTCATGATCCAAATCACAATGAATGATTCTAAGGAGTGACAGACTATTCAAAATCAAATTCACAACACAATTTCGTTTACATCTCAAAGAATTTATTGAAAATTAATAAAACTGATATCTGGAAGGATCTGTATAATGCGATCCCTTTGAAAAAATTATTCTCCGGATGAGTTTACCCATATCAAAATACAGCCCCGTCCATTAGGACTTTGGAAGTGTTTAAAAAATTATTTAAATATTGGCTTGACAAGCTGATTTACCGATGATTTCACTATCCTACCTTTCCTGTATTTCATAAAGTTAAAGCATTTTTAGTGAAAAAAAAACGGTTCGTCAGAGTTTTCAACTGCTCATAGTGATTCTCAATTTGGTTTTCTTACATTTTTAGATTTTCGATATACTCAAGCAAGAAAACCCAAGATCTTTAGAGAAGGTTTGTCCAGTTCCAGGGGACATTGAACTGCCGAATCTAGGATTAAGTCAAGGAGACAGAGATATTCTGACTAAAAACGTATCAATCGTCTTCCATGCCGCAGCCAGCATTAAGTTTCATGAACCTCTTAAACTTGCTTTAAATACAAACTACAATGGAACCCAACGGATTCTTGATCTTTCGTACGAGATGGAATGTCTGAAGGTTATACTGATTTTCTACCCATCCAAATTTTTGAAAGAAAAATGGTTTTCTTGTGCTTCTGTGTTTTGTAAAGGTGTCTAGCTAATTGATTGTAAATTATGAATTCGTTTACACCTGTTTTAGGTATTTGTCCACGTTTCGACAGCATATTCAAATTGTGACTTGCCTGAAATCAATGAGGAGATCCTAGCTGTGAAATCACAAAGATTTACGCCCAAAGAAATTCAATCGATGACCGATGAGGAAGTACAGGAAATAACACACTTGTATGGTTCTATATGATTCGATATCTTGTAACAAGCTTAATTAAGGGACGGGTATTAATGTGCCCTCCAAATGGCTATTCGTCCCCTAATTCATGGGAATGGTGCCCAAACATACATTTGCTAACATCTTATACCTAAATAAACATTATAAATATATGCCCTATTATGTGCGAAGTATTAACCTGAATGCTGTTTGCTGAATTTATTAATTAAGAGAGCAAAATTTTAGGTTCACATGTCCATTTACCCTTATAGGAGGGGGTATGTAAATGTATGTGTGGGCACCATTGCCATTATTAAATAGAGGACAAATTTCCGGGGGGTACATTAATATTCGTCCTTAATTAACCAGAGTTAAAAACGGCATTCAGTACTAACTGTTTATTCAGTTAAAATAGCGTGTTCTCTATACACATGTTTGAGAAACCAAATATTTCGTGTTCACATTTTTTATGAACCGAGCGTAATTGCAGCAATTAGTTAATGTGGTTCTCAGGGTGATTGGGAATAAACCGAATACATACACCTACGCAAAATGCATGGCCGAAACTTTATTGAAGGACCAAGGTGGTCGTATCCCGATTTGCATCGTTCGTCCTTCTATAAGTAATTGCCCTATCTAAAATTCCTATTTAAGATCATCTTTCCTGATTAAAGATAATTAATTCATAACTATTGACCAATAAAACTAATAACTAATTCTTCGGTAATTAGTTGTTGCATCATGGAAAGAACCTCAACCGGGGTATGTTGACAGCTTGACTGGGATAACTGGAATGATTGCGGCAGGGGGCAAGGGCATGTTGACCTCGTTAGTTTGTGATCCCGACAAAATATCGGATGCCATTCCGCTAGATGTCACAGTCAACCTCATAATTGCATGCGGTTGGAAAACTGCTATCGAAAGGTAAACATTCTGGTTAAATATTCATTGTTGTAAAATGTCTACGTAAATACTCTGTCCGTTCGTCTGTCGATCAGTGCATTAAATATGAAAATAGTGTCTATACGAACAATTACACAAAATGGCCACAGATCTCATTGGTAACCGAACCATGTAGTGCTTTATCCGTATGACGCACAACGTATGCGAGAAACCTTAGTTGTAGCAATTTATTCTAATTTCAGATCGGTTAAAATCCCGGTGTACAATTGTTGTTCCGGTACAATCAACCCAATAACAAATGGGGAGTTCCATACATACTGTTTCAAAGGGTTTGAGGAGTTCCCGTTTGATGACGTTATTCGATCACCGAATGTACGGCTCTTGCAAAATCCGATTCTCAACGTTGTTATTAACATTTGGTTCAATTTAATACCGTTTTTAGTGATTGATGCTTTCACTCTGCTTCTCGGGAACAAACCAAGGTTCGTAAGAACTCATTGATTAACTGTTAAGTATTATCGTAGATATAGTCAGCCGTAACTGAAATCGCAAAGCCAAGCTTTTTGTTCAATTTTTAATTTGTAGCATTTTTTTCTAGATTACTCAAAACTTTCAATAGCATCGCTGTAGCTGCGGATACCACGGCATTTTTTCGACTAAACGATTGGAGATTTGACACGAATAATATGCTGGAATTGGAAAAGAGCATGGGAACACGAGACAGGGAACTGTTTTACTGGAACATCCGGGACATGGACTGGTCCCTCTTTGTTCCCAATTACTGTCTCGGGGTTAAGAAATGGATTTTTAAGGAAAACATGGAAGACTTGCCCAAGGCTTTTGCCCGACATTTAAGGTACTTGAAAATCAAAAATAAACCCACAGGGTCCTTTATTTTAATATTATTAGAATACTAGGCAGCCAGAGGCCCGTATCGGGCCATACTGGAGCTCAGCCGATAAGCGATAGTATTATAGTATTAGTTAACTTTAGACATACGCTCAAGACAAAGGTGAATCTAAACCCCCCACAAATCCGAAACTTCAAAGCCCCCACACTTAGCTGCCTCCGTATTCTGTTCTCTTATATTCTTGTTAGGTTGACAGACATAAACCTACCCGGCCCTATGTGTCAACTATCTTTTTGTAACTGGGTTGCGAATAAAAACCTTAAGGAAGGAATCAACGCGAACTTTTGCTAATTGAAAACAGATAATTTATTTCACTGAATCAATTAACAGTCCAAATCTCCTTTAGTTATCTGACTCCATAAAATAACACCAATAATAAATTGTTCTAAAGTTGATCCTTCAACGTCGTCCGAATTTAATCAAGATTTTAATAACCTTTGTTCTTATTCCAATTCCATCGAGTTCCTTCTTCCTTGAGCTCAGTTCGTAGAGTGTTGCATTACGCACTAACATAGCGTTGTTTTCCCCAAAACTACGCATCAATCCCAAACAAAGAAGTACCATTGACTTTAAGTTAGTTATACATATAAGTATACTAAATCTATATGGTTCTAAAGTACATTTTACATGAACTAAAGATGGCTCGTAATGCATACAATATCATTTTACCCCCACAACTTTCTCCTACCCAATACATCCTACTTTCAACTTCCCTTACAAATTGATATGCCATCATTTCCAAAATGAATACAACATATAATTCCAAATTATCCTAAAAATCAACCTTTCTAATTCTTCATTCTCTTTCTATATGTGGACAACGGACAGGACCTCAGAACTCCTGTTAGCCTGTACGACACAACTTTAAAGTTTATTGCTATCCCGGAACCTAAAATAGCTTATAAGAGCGTTCGGTGGAAGAAGAACATGTCATTTTTGATAAGCAAGCGAGTGAGCGAAATTTTAAAACCCTTACTTTTGGTTTTAAACAATTAAATTAAACAATTTGCAATGTTTTTAAAACAACACCTGCACCTCTACACTTTCTTTGAAGCCCTCTAAGAATGAATTTCTGAAGAGATTTCGATAATTTAAACAGCTTAAAAGGTCATGGGCTCAAAATTTTAACTTAACCGGAAGTTTTCACGGTGGAATGAGATGTGAATCGCTATATCACACGATGATTTAGAAATTTCGACGACCTCGAATGTTTTAAGGTCAAGGTGTTAAATTTTAATATTCCAACTCAACCAAAAGCTTCCTTAGTGAAAGAAGAATGTAAATCGATGTATCAGGCGATGATTTAGAAATTTTGACGACTTTGACCATTTTAAGGTCAAGGGGTCAAAATTTCACAATTCTAACACAACCAAATGATTTCTCGGCGAAAGAAGTTGTCAATAGATATGTCACACGATAATTTCAAAATTTCGACAACTTTGACCGTTTCAAGGTCAAGGGGTCAAAATTTTAGAATTCCAACATAGCCAAAGCATTTTTCGAAGCTTAACAGTGTAAATTGATATGTCACACGACCATTTACATACAATTTAACGTTAGGTCAAGTTGGCCTAGGTCGCAGATCACGGAATTTTGAAAGGTCATATAGCCTACCGTAATTCCGAATTTTTTAAAGAATTTTTGGCTATTTCAGTTTTTCGATAACTCAAGCCAGTAAGAAGTAGTAAGCTGGAACATCAGTTACCCACAGACGGCTAATTTTATGTATATGGATTATGATTTATCTCCTTCGTTTCTCCGTTTTTGTATTCAGGGTGCCAAAATTTCGAAATTCCAGCACAACCAAAAGATTTCTCGGTGAAAGAAGTTGTCAATCGATATGTCACACGATAATTTCGAAATTTCGACGACTTTGACCGTTTCAAGGTCAAGGGGTCAAAATTTCAGAGTTCCAACACAGCCAAAGTATTTCCCGAAGCTCAGCGGTGTAAATCAATATATCACACGACCATTTACGTACAATATTACGCTAGGTCATGTAAGCCGAGGTCACAGGTCACGAAATTTTGGAAGGTCATATAGCCTACCGTAATTCCGAATTTTTTTAAGAATTTTTGGCTATTTCAGTTTTTCGCTAACTCAAGCCAGTAAGAAGTAGTAAGCTGGAACATCAGAGACATACAAATGGCCTTTTTTATTATAATAGATGGTATTTTATTACGAAGTGAGCGTATCATGCAGTTTTCAAACGTTTACATATTTTGCCATTAAAACAAGATTTAATAGGAAAAACCGTATATTCAATCACTGGATGTTAATATCCCGTGTAATAAAACCGCGTGCTTTCGACAAATTTACAGAAATTGTTACCACTGATTTGCTTTCTGACGTTGAACTTTTATTTTCAGGGTTTATTGCCTGCAAAAATGCATCCAAGTGGCTTTGATCGTTCTCACTGCAATTGGAATCCGAAGGTTGTTGGGATTTTAATTGGTTAATTCGTTAGAATTGGTTTGTCGGAATAATTTTTGGACGTCTAACCTGATCAACTCATCTCATTACAAAATAGCGTGTGTATTTTTAAAGAAAATATTTGATTGAATCAACACCTGAGAGCGTTGAATCTGAATATATCCTAAAATGTCGTAACGATGATCTTGACTGTAGCTGTAATAAAAACATGAATACCAGAAATGATTTATAATAAAATTCGAAACTGAAATACGAACGGTCAAAAAAAATCACTTATTTTAATATTTTATACGTTTTTATCTCCAAATTTTCAGGTATATACATAACAGCAACATGCTTTACCGACTATTACTGCATGTTTTAATTTAATTTTTAAAAACTAGCCTTTAGCTTAACAGACCTTAAATAGGTAAGTATCCGAAATTAATCATTGAATAATATAGTTTTCTATAAAAAACGTCAATAAAAATTTTTCTGGATGTGATAACTTAATAAGCTGTGCAATTTCGAGTTGAGATAGCCTCTTACTCCACATAGAAGGACTAGGGCAAGGCTAGGAGTAATAATAATTTTTAAATACCAAATAAGATAACTCCAAGTCTAGCCTAATATTATATGAATTCAAAAAGTCAGACTACCGACGAAAAGGAAAGGCAAAATCAATTTAAATTAAATAGACTATGAATTTTGTTCGTGCAAAACCGGTACTTAATTATTTTTAAGCTTTATGGATTTATTGCAACGAACAGCCTTTTCTTGGTCAGAAGGGCTTCGAATACAGAGCATTGTGAATAATTGTGCGAGCACCAGAATTCTAAGAATTTTTGGATTAATGAGGAGATATTATTGTTAAGTAAGTTGTGCTTTGAACTTTTAATTATTATTAATATTGGCACGAGGAGTTTAATTTAGGGGGCAACAGGGAAGAGTTCTTTGTTGATAGTCAGATTTAGATTTGAATTTATATCAACTCTGTGACAGTGTCAAAAAGCTCGATTTATAAATTAGAACGGTTTTAAGACTCGCGATTCATAGTTTAATACAGTAAGAAGTAACAGTAAGTAAGACCCATTTATATACGAAAGTATTAAAAACCAACGAGCTCTGCGAAAGAGCGATATGAAAATACTTAGAAATCTATAAATCTCAGGTAAGGAGAGGTGTTTGAAAAATATCGGGGTTGTATATTTGGGAATGTTCTCTTGTGACTGTGAGCATTTAAATAAATGCCAGTTTGCTCAGGAGCCCCGCTATGATTCATAGATGAACATCGTTACGACCTACGACTAAATACAATTGTATCTGAAGCAGTTTTATAAAATGAGAAAAATATACGATAGAATTGGTACATTTATCTGTCCTTTTCCGTACAGTACAATGATTAAAACCAGATTTTTTAAATCAATAATTTATTAATTAAGGGTTAATTCAAACTAACTAGAATTAATACACACAAGCTCAATAAATACTTCATTTAGACCTTAGCAAAATTATCATTTCCCGTCACCCGTGTGAGAAAAAACTGTTAAAAATTAAATTGAGTCACAAAAATGAAGTTCTTCTTTTCAGACTACAGCATTTGGGGAAACAAAATCAGAGTATGTTTACAGTGGAATGTACACTGATTTAATCCTACATGCCTGAATTATGCCGTTTGTCTTTGAAGTTAGCCTACGATTTTTTTAACTGACGATTAAAATTCTAAGGCGGGTTTCAGGGTTGCAGTGAATCATTTCAGCATTTTAAAATGCTACAAAAGGAAGAAAAAAGTGCGATCCAGGAGTTTTATTCCGAAAGAACCGTTTTCATAACGGGAGTAACGGGGTTTCTCGGAAAAGCCATTCTGGAGAAATTGCTAA
Organism: Desoria tigrina; assembly: GCA_906901685.1. NCBI lineage: Eukaryota > Metazoa > Arthropoda > Collembola > Entomobryomorpha > Isotomidae > Desoria > Desoria tigrina. The sequence continues at coordinate 10,737 of CAJQTU010000060.1, forward strand.
GATCCTGTCCCGACGTTTCCAAAGTATTTCTCTTAATTCGATCTAAAAATGGCAAATCAGTTGAATCAAGACTCGAAAGGATTCTTCAGTCGCCGGTAACCTTTACTTTATACAAATATACTTTAATCAAATTAATATTTTAAATCAACACATTTTAAAAATAAAAACAAAGATATTCGACGTCCTTAAAACTCAAAACCTTAACGTTCTGAAGAAAATCGTTGCAATTGAGGGGGACATAACTCTTCCAAATATTGGGATGCGGGATGAGGATCGGGATAATCTGATTCGAACAGTATCGGTTGTGATTCACTCGGCAGCAAGTGTCAAATTCAACGAACCACTTAAAATAGCTCTAAACACTAATTACCACGGAACCCGACGAATATTTAACCTATGTCATGAGATGGAACATTTAGTGGTAACCTTATTACCGTTTTTACTGAATTAAGTTCCCTGGGGTGATACTTGTTTAAATGCTAATTTAGATTTGGAGTTGAATTATAATCATACCATTAACTGTTGAAGATATTTATCTTCAGTAATAAATTACAGAAAATTATGGCATTTAAATTACGTTAAATTCAGTTATTCAGGGAGAAGCAATTCGGTAAATTCGGCAATTTGCCTTAAAAAGAACACCTGTAAGATAAATACGTTTAGGATTACCTGACGATAAATGGTTTTAAAATGACTTGACAGGCCTTAGTTCACGTTTCCACAGCTTATTCGAACTGTGACTTACCTGAAATCAAGGAGCAAATCCTTGCTCCAAAATCCCAAATTTGGACAATTAAGGAAATTGATCTGATGACGGATGAGGAAGTGGGGGACCTAACTTCTTTGTAAGGACTCATGAAAAAAGACCCGTACCCGCATTATTATCTAGGCCTGAATTTAATATTTAACAAGCTTCGAATAAATGATAGAATTCTAGGTAAAAAACCGAACACCTATTCCTACGCCAAATGCATGGCTGAGAACTTACTAAAGGATCAAGGCAGTCAACTACCTATTTGCATCGTTCGACCATCAATTAGTACGTATTTTAAAGTACAGTCTTAATCGAAATAATTCCCCTTCCGTATTATCGGCAAATTTCTTAGTTGGCTTTTAAAGCTAACTCTTGCCTTTCTAAAAAATTGACATGCACTTTTTTTAAATAAGTTCCTGTTAAATCAATCGGTAAATACGGTACATTTTGAATTCAAACGGAATTCTTACAAAATTTTGAAACTCTCTTTGAAATTTCGCAACAAAGTTGGGGCATCGTGGAAGGAACCTCAGCCCGGATATGTCGACAATATGAATGGATTGACGGGAATGATTGCAGCCAGTGGGAAAGGGATTCTAACGTCCTTAGTTTGCTCTGGAAATAAGCTTTCCGACGTGGTTCCGCTGGATGTCAGTGTAAACCTTATTTTAGCATCAGCTTGGGGAACCGCCATTGACAGGTTAATTACTAGTCCTACTCCACCGTCAGTTTTCAATTAAAAATCTCATAACTTAATTTTATTTCAATTTCGGGATGCAATTCCTCCGAGATATAATTTGTTAAACAACAAGCATATCCAAAATTGTTTTCAGATCTGTAAATACATTCGACAACTAATGTATGTATATTACAATAGTTAAAGCAAGAAAACTTGTTACAACTTTAAAACTTAGACCCAGTATTGTTAGATTTGAGAACTTATTTAAGGAAAGATATTATTTATTTTATGTCTTTTTTTTTAGATCTCAAACAATTCCAGTGTATAACTGCTGCACTGGACCAAAAAATCCTATAACTAATGATGAAATCCACCGATTAACCTTTGACACGTTCGAAACGCTCCCATTCGAGGGGGTAATTCGATATCCGAGTGTAGTGCTTGTGAATTCAAACGTCTTAAATTTATTCCTTGTCTACTGCTACAATTTGTTACCATTTTGTCTCCTTGATTGCACGGCTATAGTTCTGGGACGAAACCCAACGTAAGCTAATTTTTCATCATATTATAAAACCTTAACTTATTGTAAGCAAAACTTGAAAGGCTATAACTTCTTTTATAATCAAAATTTCTTGTGTATATGGCTTGATTTTTTTATCATCGATTGATTCATCATGCTGTATCATCTTCTACTCAGTTAAAAAAATATTTAATTTATGAAACTGTCCAATGTTAAAGGATGTTGAAGATGCTAAACAACGTATTGGTCGCTGCAAGTTCGATAACCTTTTTCCAAACGAACGAATGGAAGTTCGAAGCCGAAAATATGAACCGATTGGCTAGCAGAATGTCAGTACTTGATAAGAAGCAGTTTTTTTGGAACGTGATAGATTTAAACTGGTCCGACTATGTCTATAACTATGTGCTGGGAATTAAGAAATGGATTTTCAAGGAAGATGTGAAGAATGTGCCAAAAGCCGTTGCTCATAGAACCCGGTATTTGCTTGTGATGTTTTTATTATCATTTCAATGCTTCAGAAGTGTAAAATTAACACTAACTTTATTTTTAGGATTTACATGCTTCAAATTTGTGTTCGACTTCTTTTTCTACTCATCTTAGCATTTCTCATCGTGAGGATTATATGATCGGAAATCTCTTGTTAATTGGGACATTTATTACAAGATTATATAGGACGTATGAAGTGCGAAGTTATTAGCAGTTGGATCAAATTATTTCTGATGTTGAGTATAAATGCTTGTAAAATTAAAGTGACAATTGAGGTAATCGCAACAGTGTCAGCCTATGAAATTTAAGATCAAGATGAAAACATCCCTTCTAATAAAATTATTGGCCGGTTATTGTGGGTAACTGATGTTCCAGCTATACGTTTTTTTTACTGGATTGACTTATCAAGAAACTGAAATAGCCAAAAATTCTAAAAAAGCTGGAACTGGCGTAGGCAAAAGACCTTTCGAGATTCTGTGACCTGTGACCTGGACTGACCTGACCTAATGTTATACTGTACGTAAATGGCTGTGACATCGATTAACACCTTTATACTTTCTACTTTCTCTATTTTGATATTCCGAAATTTTGATTACTGAGCTCAAGAACGGTCAAAAGGGTCAAATTTCAAAATCAGCGTGTGACATACCGATTGACAACTCTTTCCGCTGAGAAACTCTTTGGTGATATTGAAATTTCAAAATTTGGACTTTCTGACCTACAGACGGTATAAATGTCAAATTTTAGACAATGATAATAGGTTAACAGGAGACAATGATGAGATGTTAATAGAAAATAGTTAAGCGTTGGGGTTCGGGGTACTAGTTTGGGGTCAGTCTGATCACGGTGCAGTTCCAAGTGTGTTTTAAGGGGTTCTTGGATGTGTACTTTGGGGGTAATTAGTATTCTAAGTTGTAAGTGAACTGCGCGGTAGTGGTAATGAGGATTTGTCGGGGTTTAAATTCACTTTTGTCTTGGTGTATGTTTGAAGTTACTGACACTATCGTTTATCAGGTAAGCTCCCCTATGCCCCGATACGGGCCTGTGGCTGCCTAGTATAACATAAAATTAATGTTACTTTAAGAAATACTAGTGTGAATTTGTATAAAATTGCATAACATTTCCTCGAAAATTTTGTGACTTGATCGTTTTATTTTTCGAAAACCTGGTGCTGGAATAATATACAGGGTGTCTACGCGTAATGTCCCGATGTTTAAAATTAGATTTCTCAAAACTACTGGGCCGATTTTTATAAAGTTCTGTAATATGTATTAAGTTTTAAAATTTATTTATTTGTCTTAAAAACAACAGTTTAAAAAATTCGAACAGTTGAAAATCAGGTCAGAATTACAATGTCAATGATCTTTTAGTTCGTCAATGTTTTAAGCATGTCAAACATAGAAATGAAACACTTATTTTTGTCGTTAATGTTTATAGGAGTTGTAGTTTCATCAATCAAAAATCCAATTCAATTGGCTGCGGCTGTGTGGAACCTCCTATGTAAATTAATGTTTCATTTTTACCTTAATAATTACCTCAAACGTAATTTCCATGAAGTCTCGTTCTTGTGGGAACAGTTTCCTTGCCAAGCCTATAAGGAAAACTGGAATTGGCTATTATCGCTTCATTGCAACGTTCCATGTTTATCAAGTGAACTTCATAATTTGGGCCCAACACTCGCTTCCAGAATCGATCGTCGGCTAATTGATTGAACCTATTCACGAATACTATATTAAATTTACATATTTATGAGTTGACTGTTAAACATCGCCTCGATTTTAATAATAATCCTGCAAAAGGGTTTTTCGATTATAATTTTCAAATTTATGGGGCTTCTCAATATTTTTCGAATTTCCAGATTATCAGTTATACTATGTGCATATGCATATTCATCTACCAATCCAAACCAAATATTTGGATCTCGAGGCTTTATATTGGAACCAAGCAATGACATCATTAATGAAATAAGCGCAAAAATACTTTTTGATGACAATTCTAAAAGGCATTCGTTTCATCCTTACTGACTCGTTTCCTGATTTAAGCGACAAAATAATCGGGTTTATAATTGATTGTACCATCGTAGTTTGATGTCACCCGTCCATAAATCCAACTGACTTTGAGCAAACTTGTGGAACATCCGATAACTTTCCTCAAAATATTCAAAGCATTTCGCATGAACCAGTTCGTACACTTTCCAGACAATATCTACCAGCGGATCGGTCCGGTACAGTTGAAATTCGTAGGGATCCTTCGTGCAAATGAAGTCAGTACAGTTTCCAACAGCCAAGTACTGTTAGTTTTTTATAACGAAATTCACAAAATTTTAAATATTTTATAAAATGGGGCTTTAGATGAAATTAATTTCGAAAGTTATCGGTACCTCTTCCTTACATCGTTCGTCCATTCGTTCTTCTAAACCTGTGGCATTTGTATAGCACTCCATAACGAGCTTCAAAATCCATTTATAATCAATTTCCTGTAAAACGTCAGTTCTTCCGTCAGATGTGCTAAAATGAAGTTCATGAAAGATCTTGTATGCGTTGTCCAAGAAGTCAGAAGGCACGGCTTGACAGAGTTTGGCGTAAATTTCTACCGACGTTTCCAAGAGGCGAAATCCGAGTTTCGGCTCATGTTCGGGGACCAGCTTCCCGTAAACCCCCGCTTTTATTAACGATGACAGCAGTTGCTTATTTTGTAAATTGATTTTGAATCTATCACTGTCTGTTAAGACGCTTGTGTAGTTATCTTTCTGGGGAATTTTAAATCTAGAAATGCTGTTTGCTGAGTTTGGGCAGCTAGTTTTGTAGTTTTCGGAAGTTACGGTTGTATATCCTGAAAAATAAAGAAAGCGCAAGGTACTTGAAATTACTGCAATCGGCTTCGGGAGTAATTTCGATGGTTCGGTAAATGGGGTATTGAAAAATCAATTTATCAATTAACTTGTATTATTGTAAATTGTAAAGTTTGTAAAATTTATCATTTCATTAGAAGCCATATCAATGTTGATAATTAATACAAAAAGATTGTCTGCTTTTGAGCCTAATTCCAAATCTCTATTTTATATCAAGGAATTTTTTAGAGAAAATTGTGAATATGTATTAGGTTTCAGACTTCTAGTGGAAAACTAATTTCAAATTTAAATATTCATTACCCTGAGAACATGTAGTTTCAATTGCAGGCTCTGCAGTAACTGATTCAGTTGTAGATTTAGTTGTACAGTCGTGATTCTGTTCGTTGGAACTTTCGTCAGATCCACAGAATTTGCGAACACTGGAGGTCGTCGGGTTTACTTGTTTTTCACCTTTAATAAAGTTACAATGTTGAAGAAGATTCAGTAAAACTATAGCTAACTTAAACCTTTCAAATGACATCATGCTTGAAACACGGAAAAGTATTTGAAACTCCAATTGATGAGGAGTGAGTTTGCGATAGCAGAAATAATATTTTTTTGAATCGTCTACATGATAATATCAATCAATTCGAATAAAATATTTCAGAAAAGAACCAAATAGATTGTGTTGATAAATATCGAAGCACCTCTTACAAAACCTCGAGCTACAATAAACATAAGCACAACGTACAACTAATTAAACTTAAACAACTCATTGTTATTTGATCTTGCAAGGATTCCAATTATTTATGTCATTATTTCATTATATTTTAAACTTTCTCTTTTCTTCATGTACTAAATAAACAATCGAAGGCTAAAACTAGGACGGACTTTGTAAATAAAGAATAACACCGTTCATTATTTAATTCTGTTTCACTATGCCATTGGTTTAAGATGGGATGGGATGTGACTGTGATGTCAAAAAATTATTATTTTAGATTTTTAATGTCACCCATTATAATACCTTTCGATTGATACCATACTCGGCATATTTTGTGTAGCGTGTTATTCCGCTATATTTTAACCTTTAGAGGCGGCTGGGGGGTGAAGGATCGGTCATAATAACCGAAAAATCCTATTGGTAATATCACGTGGACAGCTCTTGGAGAGGAGAAGAATTGAGAAGAGTTATACCAGAAGGAACAGTAGGTTTTACTTAAAAAATTAATGTATGGCATTTGGCGCAGTATGGCTTTTGGTCGGGTATAAGTTTTGACATTCGGTCTTTTGGTAGTATGGCATTTGGACCGGTAAGACTTTTGGTCTGTATAGGCATTGTCATTCGGTCTCATGGTCGAAGGCTTTTTGGGAGTATAGCGTTGTGCTGCACAAGGTTTTTTCCATCTCGACGGAACCTAGCAAGCAAGCTCTGTTGCATCTGTTCTCACTTTTGAGTGATTTTTGAACGGCAAAATTATTTAGTGTTGTTAGAGAGTTTATGAAAATATTCGTCGGTTTGTCCGTCCGTCAGCTTGTCGTTACTATAACTGGAGAACAGCTTGCCTTGGGATAACCAAACTCTATTTAAACGTTGTCCTGGTCATAGGTGAGAGTAACAATAAGTACTAGCTCGGGCCCAAGAGGTTGTTGTTGTTGTTGTTGTTGTAGCCGTTATTTATTGTGTCATTCATCTGTTCAAACAAAATAAGTCTGATCTCCCACAGGTAGCACAGAGCTAAATTAATCATAAATTATAAATAACTTAAATATAATTAGTGTTGTAATATTGAGCTATAATTAAGTAGTAAATTCGTTCTTACGATTACCGATAATCCACGAATTTAGTTCGCTTCTGACACTTTATTTTGATTCAAGGAAGTTCTTGATTGGGAAAGGAAATGAATTCCATATCATAGTTGAATCATAAGTACCAGAATGTTCAAATAATACAGTATTATGCGAACGAACAATACAATTAGTAGTGGTGTTTTATGTTATCCGTTGAGACAGGGTGGATTCGACTGAGTTGAATGGATAAATGTCACCTCTGCTGATTAAACAAGGAAATCTGAGCGACTTATAAACCCCCCATGCACTAAAGAAAATCAGTCTTTCTGTCAGCGTAAGCTGGTTAAATTTTTCAAGCAGATCATACTAATCTAAGTTTTTGTAAAGGTCACACCTCCTGTCACTTATTATTCAAACCAATTGAATATCCAAAATTGATTATGAATTCTCGTAAAATGATGCCCCAAGGGGAACCCAAATTTGCGCAGTCCTCCTTTACGGTGGCAAAGATTACATAGAAGGTTCCAGGGTAGGAAGGTTATGAGTTTAACACGGATTGTATACGAAGAATGTTATCAACTGGCCCTATGCAGGCGGGGAATTAAGGAAAAATATTCAGATATCAGATGTTATGGAAATGCTTATCTCGTTACCCAGATTACCTGGGATTGATTACACAAATCCACGCTGACGTCAGAATTGCAAAAACTCAGTCCACCTCAGGCCCGACTTTGAAAATTTAACATCAAACAAGCGCAGGGACAAAAAAAAATCAAAATATTTAAGAGATGGTGAGCTTGTAAGCACAAATATCTAGCGTTGGAAACTTGATTAGGTTTACTTGTTATATGACTTTTCAATTAAATTAAGTTAAATTCATCCGTAATATAAACACGATGTATATTTTTCAAATTTTTAAAGCTCATTTTATTCAACAGTATTTACACTTTAGTTTTTACTCAAAAAATCAAAATAAAATTCCCTGATTACTTTAAAACCCTTCATTACTTTGTCAAAACGTCACATTGTTGAATTATGAAAATTATAATTAGGTGCTTGTCTAGTAAACAAAATCACACTTTTAATTCATTTAAATTCCATAGTTTGGCACTAAATAATTAGCTTTTACAGAATTAATGTGAATTTAACTACAGAAAATGATTAATTTAGTTTTTGTTGATATTACAGATAACGTCGTAGTACTAATAAAAATTCTACTTGCGATTATGACTCTATTTTACAACCCAGTATTAATTTGGCAACAAATCCATCAATTAGTTTCCAATTTGTTGATTTCTTAATTAAAGTTCATTTAAATATACAAATTTTGAAAATATTAACCTAAATATAAAGAAATATAGGCCCAATTCAAATTGAGATATAATATAATAAGAAAGTTTTTATACAATTTGTCGTGGGTAAATTTCGAGTACTCATAACTGAATGAAATGAGCTGTAATCATTTTACAAAAATGGTACATGTTGATATTACGGATACACTCATCTATTATCTAGCTAAGCTATGTTTGTATGCACATCGTGTTGTCTATGTACGTTTCTTTCTGGGCTGTCTGAATTTGACTTTGATTTTGAAATAGTTTTTAACATTAATTGACATCTACGCAGTACACTTGTGTTTGTTGTTCCTGTTCAATTTGATGGTAAGTTTTGTGGTAAGTTTCTTTAGCTCCGAGAGGTCAAGTTTTTCCGTAATTTCGGCGTCGTCTTGATAAAACCGACGAACTTTAAAGGCCATGTTGATATTCTCTTTTTGTCGGATAAGTGGATACATAGAAAATGCTATAAATTGACAAGTGAAAAATATAGTTATTTCGTTAATTTACGTAATTGAAAGTCAATATGAATAAATATCTTACGATTTTCATCTTGGTTGATTTCTATTTCTCCATTTGTTTCACGCGTGATGAATGGAATGGGTGTACTCTCCTCGCTTTGGAAAGGTAAAAGAGCAGGATTTCGAAGCCGTAGTTCACCGAGTCCCTTTTCACCAAATGCAGATTTTACCCAGGTTTGAATGTTCATTGTGATATTGTCACCAAAGGGGCATTCAAGCTTTCGACATCCGTTGTCAAAGACTGCGAATCGGACCCAATCACTATAAAAAGCAATGTTGGAGGCTTCTCCAATCGACATTCCAAGTGACACTCAATTATGCCAAGCGTTTGGATATGTAATGATAAAATCTCCTGCAGGTTGTCGGATCTGTAATTCAGTACACAATAGTATAAAAAACAAATCACATACAAAACTTATTAAAATTCATACCCAGCTGTACTTAATCCCGTTCTTGTCTAAAACATCATCCGGTATCATCATCTGTTTATGCCGAGGAAATTTGAAACATTCACATTCCTTATACTGTTGAAAGTGAATTTCTTGTAGCAAGTCAAAATATTTCATATAAAAACACGGTGGAACGAGTCTCCACATTTTATCTGCGCCAACATGATTGTAATTTATTAAAAAAGCTGCAAAATGTTCCACGTGATCCGAAAATGATGAATTGAGGGTTGAAATGTAGAGACAGGATCTAATGAGTCCTTCGCCATCCTTGCAATTATTTTCATCAAATCCGCCGTGTTTTTTAAACCACGACTTAAGATTGTTGACGTTCCAGGTTGTTACAGTATCTGAAAAGCAGTCATTTCGACATCTTTGCCATACCTCGCAGGGTTGTTATCAATGATTTCTTTGAACTCCTCCATGATTTCGTCTGGAGACTTTTGTAATGCGTCTTCTAATCTGCAAAATTAAATGCCGGCCTTAAATTAATAATGAATTACATGCTCTATTTTTTAAATTTCAATACTTTGGTTGCCATTTACACTGGTTTATGCATCAAGTACCAACTTTCCAACGTGTACTCGTGCCCATAAATACTTAATACTAGTACTAATACTACCTAATCGAATACTAGTTGCACCGTCCTCGACCCCTCCCGAGCTGCAAATGGTTTTTGCAACGAAGCTTTAAAGGTTGGATTAAAATCATCATATCCGCCTGGTCGAGCTGTCCCGTCCGGAGGAGGTATAACCAGAACGGCCAATGTTGTATCCGCACCCAGATTTTGGGTAAACTCAACAAAACTCTTCATATTCTTCATCACATTATGTGTTGCATAGAACGTTTGCGGTTCCAACTCTGACGTATGTCTCCAACCATCTGGTCTTTGATTCTTGTGCTGAATTTTCTGACCCTGTCTGTTTTTATAGAGGTGTTTAAATATTATCCAATCTGCTTCATGAGAGAATCCTGAATTAGCTTTTGTCCGCATCTCTCAAAATATCCCAAATATTCAGGTCGATCTTCAATGTGATTATCGTCCTGAGTTTGGTCTTCACTATCCTTGGAAGGCTGTGCGTAGGGATCACTAGAATTTAATATGACATGAAAATATGAAATGAACAGGTGGTCTTATTGGTTTTCTTACATGAGATAAATGTGCCTCGTCTTGTCTCTTGTTGAGATACTTTCCTTTGGCATCACGAAACCGGAGCTGAGGTTCGCGTGACTTTGGAATAGATCGATCCAATTGGACTTATTTGTATTCGGTCAGGATGCCAAGTCGTTCAGTGTTTTTGCAATTCAGTTCCGTGGCCAATTGAGTTTCATAGCTCAAATCTCCTCTTGAGCTCCGACGTCTCCTTTTACCTCTCAACAGTTTCCATTGTTGAATTTGTACGTGCAGATCCTGCAGTTGCTTCGTTGTCAATACATAGTCTGGATTTTCTTTGCAAATCGTAATCAGGTATTCCAACCTAAACCGTTTAAGGTTATATTGGCTTGTTTTATTAAATTTGAAATTGTTTGGTAGCGTCACATCCTCAAAGTCATCTTGTAAAGTATGTTCTCGGCTTTTGAAAATATCAAAATCAATTATTTTAGGATCAGTACATGGTTTGCGTTTTTTTAGCTACATGCATGTTTAATGAGTAATGTTTACAATTAAACCTTAAAATATGAAAATTACCATTCATTAAGAGTTGCAGAAGCTGGAAATTCGGAACTAGGACCAGGCTGTTGAAAATCCATTTTTAAACTCATGTAAGTTTTAATTACAAATACTCTACGAATAATTACAAATTATGTTTTTTCAAAAAGTCGTCAACTCAATTTTTAAAATTCTACCGCCTGTAACGGTTCATCAATTAGTGTTAATGGGGCAACATGATCCAGATTCCGTGCTTTTTTATATTCAGTTTTGAGGATTTGACTAAAGAACAACATAACAAAACTTATGACGATTTGTCTTACGACCGTACCGAACGACGATGCCGTTCGTTGTGTTGTTTGATTTTTTGATTGTTTGTTATTTGGAACTTGAAAGAACGGCCGCGTTATTTTAAACTGTGCATTTGAAATATAATCAATTGATCAATTTAGAAAAATAGTATGGTATTTACATAAATATATTTAATAAATAATTAAATCAATGCTGTCGACATCAAATCATCCCTAAGAAATAAAAAGCCATGTAAGATGAGTGATGAAGCCGACTCTGCCTGGTGCGTATGAGCCACCACACAGTAACACACACCGATTGCTACTCATTATGACTTAAATCATGTTATAAGGGTCCTCCTCAATTATGACCGTCCGGACCCATGGGGACGTTCATAACCTACGTAGTATACAAAGTAGGCGGAGGAAACTTTGTTTCGCCAAACTCCATAATAGTCGCCATTTTAGCGTTACGTGATTTATGAACGGCCCTCAACCATTACTAACTACAAGTTTCATCATAATATATGAACGATGAAGGTTTTCTGTGAACCAGGAAAAATTCCAACGGGATACAAAATTCGGAAGCATGGCGAACGGCTATACAACGATATATGACAATATGACACGGTCAGGTAAAGACATTCCCTGATCGGGGGAAGGGGTCAAAATTATCAAATTACGTCGATACGTCGATAGCGATACGTCGTTCAAAATTCAACGATGTATAATTTTTTGGTGTAGTGACAGGGCGTAGGGTCATCCTTGATCCGGAAGGTAGTCATATTATTACAAACACTTCTAGTCTCAAACATAAAACAAAACTGCTTTATTTGTTATCGTCGTATGGTTTTGATTATACATCAATTGCACTTCAGTGGTGTAATGTTTTACATGTCCATCGTTAACTCAGGATCCTCGTACGAGACGTAGGGTCTGGAAATGTATGCAAAAGTTTAATAGAGTGTCAGAGTTTCTATAAATAACACGCTCCAACAGCGGCCATGACATGTTGTTTTGAAATCCAAGTATTTTGGAAACACAAGGTTTCTTTGATTTTTGATTATTGCTTCCGAGTTTTCTGAGCCCATTATTAGCTCGCCTATTGAAAGTAGGGTTTAGAGCTAATGAAGTCAACCAGTCCGTCTGTCCGGCCGTCCGTCTGTCTGTCCGTCCGGCCTTTTTCTCAATGTAAATCAAGACAAATTGCAAAGTGCCAGTAGCAGATGTAAGCAGATTTTTGAGGTTTGATATGAATTGTGAAACCTGAAAATGGTTTTCGAGAAAATCGTATTGGTTTATATACCAACTGTTTTTAAAAAATTCTATTGCTTTAAATAGGTTATCAAAACAACATGAATGATATATCTATATAAAGCAATACGTTTTGAAACAATAACCAATAGAATTTTTTAAAAACAGTTGGTATGTATACCAATACGATTTTCTCGAAAACCATTTTCATGTTGAACAATTTATATCAAACCTCAAAATTTCTCAAAATTGTTTTAAATTTAGAAAATGAGATAAAACCATAAATATTGATTTGATTTTAAGACTAATACGATTTCCTCAAAAAATGTTTTAATGTTGGGCAGATGCAGTTAAAATGCACTTTATCAATTCGTTTAAATCCAAATTACTCTTTTTAAATGAAAGATTCGATTTTTGGATCAATTTGAACATATCATGAAACAATGTTATGAAATGCAACAATTACGGCTTTTACGAAATCTAGATTGTTGTTTTGTAAATAAACAATTTAAAGACCTTTAAAATATGATTCTTGTTTTAAAACGTTTTGATTTATATATCATTTTTGTTTCTAATATCACTGTTATCCATGGAAGCAGACGATGTTTCCCTTTGTATTAGTTCTGATCCAGCCTGCTTCTGGCACTTTTCAATTTGTCTTGATTTACATTGACAAAAAGGCCGGACGGACGGACGGATGGACGGACTGGTAGACTTCATTAGCTCTAAACCCTATTTTCAATAGGCGAGCTAATAACAGTAAAATAATTCATTTTATATGAGCTGTAGCATGAATTCGGAGCTAAGTATAGCCCCTAAATACTTGTCCGCATCTTGTGCACTTTGGTTTTCTTAATTACATCGAGGCCTATGATAAAAATTAAAAGTTGATTCGTGCAACAATAAAGTACTATATAATAATATTTAAATTATTTTATACCTTTAACGGTATCAAGTCTGTTCCTTTGATTTGTCAATGATGTTTTTCAAGTAACGTCTAGTCAATGTCCTTTGAAATGTTTGCACTAGTTTTTTTAGCTGCTTAATCCTTTGATTTTTTCATTAATTACTTTCCTTGCATGATATAATTTGTCTTCTAGTCCCATTGCATGCATTTCTAGCAAACATCTTTTCATTGTCTGAATTTTTGCTCGAGCAGGACTGGGAACAATAGGTGGGGAGTAAGTTAAAGTCGTTTCTAATGGAATTAGTCCCGGTATAAAAGTGGAACCAAAATGGTCTTGCAGGTACGTATAGTCCTCTTGTGAAAGGTGAATTTTTGTTGACGCTGCGGCCGAATCAGGAACCGACATGATTTCGGGCCGAGTCCAATATGACTTGACAATTGAATAATCGGAAAGTTCTACATTATCTGAAAAATTAATATCATATCAGCATACCTATACCCAAAAATAAATTAGTACTAAAGTAGTATCAAATTTACAGCCACTTACAGTTGTATAAATCTACTTTAGTTGTATCGGCCAATGTTCAAAGTAGCGACAAATCCAATACATTTTTACATGTGAGTCGGAAATCAATAAATGTGTGAACCATTTCTAATATCACATTTTCTATTCTTCCAGCTTTAAGCTCAAGAAGCTTGTCTTGAATAGGCATCTCTTGATAAACGAGATTCCGCGAGATGTTATATACCAAAAAATTAGAAAAAACGAAATTCACAGTGGCTCTTCTGAATAGCCACCCTGAATAAAGTTATGATAGTTGGAAGTTGGGGTTTTTGCGCAGTGAGGGAGTGGGGGCAAGTGATAGTCCTTGATGGCCTTGCACTTTCCTTCCATTTCGGCTTTTGCACATCCTTTTCCCCTAACTATCTTCACAAATTCGACATTCTAAACAGATTAAGTACTCATAAAAACATAAACCTTTAATCAAAATCGCACATTTTAACAATTTAACAAACCTTATATTTTGGTTTCATGTTTTTTAATTTACTACATTTATATATTATTCGCATAAAAAAGTATCCCAATTCCAGACAATAATTCCGACTACATATAGTTTTACTTGCTATGACTTGCAACTAAAGTGCCTATGAAATGAACAAACAATTAATATTGAATGCTTGTTGTAACAGCTGGAAGTTTTAAACGTAAGGTCCATTAATAAACTTCATCATGTGAAAAAATTTAAAAATGAATACCGTAAATTCTGCTGAAGCTTGGATACCCCATGTTTTAAAATTATAATCATGAAAGGTTGCGGTATCTTCGCAGGCTTCTCTGAATCTCGTAATTACAGTGGTTTCAATTTTCTTGTAAATGTCGTAGTTACTTTCTCCTAATTATCATTATTAACTATAAATTTATTTGTCGGATCATATTTATCAGCACAATGTATATAGTGTTTGCTAGTTTTCCTATTTCCTACGGCAAATTTCTACTTGACGTGATCCGTCGATTAAAACACTCACCCATTTTTACATGATTTTTCCAATTACATGGTTTTGTATTCTAATGAAACTTCTTCCTCTTTCACCTCCACGTCATTGAAATCCACGAAATCAATATCATCGGGCAGTCTAGATGTAGAATAAAAATACATCAAAGGGTTAATGCTCAACATACTGAAGAAAAACATCTGCGTTCTAAAAGTTTCGAACTAGTTGGTACTTGAGTTAGTTAGAACGGATATATAATAGTTACTTGAATGTGGAGTTGGTGAACCGGAGCGATGAACATGATTAGAATAAAGAGGCTTCGAATTGATATGATGATAGGGAGAACTAGATGGTGGTGGTGGTGGTTTTGCCTGGAAGGGTAAATCGGTTGGAATTGTGGATACAAAATGTTCTGGAATCTTGGCTTGGAAGATGATTTAAACGGATGTCAGATCGTGAAGGTTAAAGGATTTGAAAATTGTGGAGCATTTTGAAAATACAGAGGAGTGACAACTAAAACACAAAAATTTGCAAATGCATTATAATGATACAATCCTCCATCTAATGAATTTTCTGGGTGCAAAGAATTACCTGCCCTTGCAATAGTTGGCGCTTGAACGACAGTGACGGTACTCTCTTGAAACATTGAACAAGATTTTTAAGCTAATAATTTTTATATTTTTGGCACAGTTTGTTATGATTTCATTTTAAATTACAAACTCTGAGTCCTTCTGTATAAGGGGCCGTTGCCTGCAAAATGCGTATGATTTTATTAATATGCGTATGAAATTAATTTTTAATTCTATAGGAATTTAAAAAACTTCATCGATTTGAATTTTGTATCTTCAAGCCATAGAGTGTACATACTACATCTTACTTTAGTCCTCAACGTCATTTGCGCCTTTGTTGCACTGGAAATGCTTACATGAATCTCTTTGCCGAAAAAGGAATACATTGATTTACATAAATATACAGTCTGCCTATAATTGAATGCATTCGTTGCAACTGTGCTCAAGGCACGGGTCGATGCTTGACCTAGGGCAAAAATTGCCACAAGAAATAGAGCTTGTCTTGAGTAATGCATGATTTGTGTATTTGAGATTAAATTGGAGATTATTTGAGAATAAATTATTGCTTAAGATTATTCTCTGTAATTGGATCTGAGGGTTCGATTTTGCATAAACGAACCCATCCAATTTCATTCCAGGATGTCATCTTAATCACTCATGATCATTTGTCTAAGCTTAACCAGGCGGTCATCATGTGTCAAAATCTCGCTTGTGCGTATTACCTTTTGCGTGAGGGCTGTAATTTTGTAGTTCATAAAGACTTTTCATCCTGCTCTCAAGAAAGCAGCCCCAAAGGAGATTGAGAAGCTGTTATTGGAGCTCAAGAATAAAAATTATGTTCATCTGTTTCCATCCCTATTTCTGCAGACCAAGAAAAATCTGTCTGTCAATGGACTTTGATTGATGAGATAATATATTTAGCTTGTTTTCAATATGATTCTAGTTATAATATGTAGAAGTTCAATCTTACATTTTTCATAGGAATATTGATGTCTGGAGTCTTTCTTGTTCTTAATATTTTTAATATTAATAATAACTAATTAACTTTGTACGCAGAAAATATTAAAAAACATTTTTGATCACAATATTGCCATTAACAAAATTTGATAAAAAAATACAAACAGTATTTAACAATTAAACCTGAATCAAAGTAAAAATATCTCAGCTCTTTTCCGGCTGAAAGAGTATCTAGAATAGAGGCCACATTACCTCTCTGATTTGCAAATCCCAAATGCTGAATAAAAAAAGGAGAATGACCTAGATTCCCTAGTCACCTCAGAAATCCTCTGACCGATGGAAGAGATTAGGCGAAGTCCCTCCTGGCCCCAAATCCCGATAGTTTGCACTGCAACGGGAACAAAAATATACCGATGGAGGAAAGTCATACTTTCTCCTCTTTTTGTTCTCTGTCGACTCGGCGGCTGAACCGGGTCGGTCATCGGTTTGAGCTACATATGATGGGGAAATGGTATCTACACAGGTAAGGTCCCATACAAGAGACTTCTTTCTGGCCCACTGGATGAGGGTCTGACCATCGGGTCTTTTCCCATCAGACCTGGAACAGCCAGCCGGTTCACGAATGCAGGATTCCTCCGCAGAACGAAGGGCCGTGGCAATGACATCGTTACACGCCTCATGCCGGGACCGGCGACCGGCACTTTTCTTACAGAAAAGGCCATTGTAACATTTGGAAGTAACGTCAGTCCCACAGGGGCACTCATGGGGTTCTAAAATGTTTGCCCGTAGACAAAGGGCACAGGATATACGAAAGGATTCGTTGCACAAGTGTGTTCCAAGTTTGGGGGAAGGAAGGGAATTCAGCCAATCGCCGGCGTGAGCTCTCGCTATAGCGAGCAAGCGGGTTTTATCCCCCTGGCTAGTTGCGATTAAGTTGAGGGACTCTATCGTTTGTAGGAGAAGGGGCCCTTCCCAACATTTTTGACTACCCCTGTTTAAAGGTTCCGGGAGGTCACAAGTCAACGTACCCCATCTTTCTTTGGATCTGGCTTCGGAAATGACGCGATAAAACCCGCAAGCGCCGTTTCCATAGCATGTCGGATCCCAAAGCCTCCCAGTTTAACAGGCAAAGAAGATTGAAGCCACGCCTTTCAAGAAAGTTGACAGTTTAAAGTGCCCTCTATCGCCAATTTTAAAATTGCATCGTAATGAGCAAGAAGCCCCATTTGCTTGTATGTCGGGGCACAACTAAGGATATATATTAGGCGGGGGTTGCAACTGATGCCCGCAAAAGGTACAAGGCGGAATAGGCGGTCGTCGTAGCGAGTCGCGCTGAAAATTTTTTAAGGTCGGAGATTTTATCTGCTAAAACGTTTTTCATCGCCGAATCTGTTAGTTTAGCCGACTCCGGGGTGATAATCTGGATGCCGGGTACCGTAATTGCAAATTTCTTCTGAATATTCCGGCGGTCGGCGTCATTCGCGCCGAAAATGGCTAACTCGCATTTCGAAGGGTAAAGGGTCAGACCAACTTCTTGCCCCTTTGAAATAATAGTTTGGAGGACGTTCAGGGATTTCTCAGGGCTATCCGCCACGGTACCGTCGTCAGGTTACCAAATATTTACTTCGGCCTAAAGGGACTCAACAATAGGATGTATTACAAGGGCGAAAAGGGCATCGAAGTCGAAGCATCGCGCCGGAACTCATTAAACGCATTATTTGCGTCGATTTTTACTAGGGCTTTTGGAGACGAGTGAGTAGCTTCGAAATATAACCCCGCAGTATGTGCCCCCACCTCGGCGCCGCCTCTGATTTCGACGCCTAGTTGGTGAGGGGCGATCTTTTCCATCAAAATTGGAGTGACTCTGCGTACAAGGATTGTCGCAGCTAGTCGCTTCCATAAATTCCCAACAGCAACGGAACGGATTCAACCAGTCTTCTTCTTAAGTTCCGTAAGTGACGCAACGAAAAAAATGTGACGAAAAAATGGGTTAACTTCACATTTAAGGACAATATTAATGAAAAGAGTGATTGCCTTGGACAGCTTTTCGCTCGTGTCCCCCTTCTAGAATAATTAAAACGGCCATGGTCGGCCTGAAATACACATCAGTCTTACATTATTTGCATCAGTTCATGGGAACGGATAGGAATTGCTCTATTAGGACCGCTCACAATAAGTGAACCTCCAAAAAAGATACGTAGTTGTAGTGACGGATCATTTTAGCAGATGTGTTATCACTAAAGCCATTCGAACTAAAAAAGCTAATGAGGTAGCATATTTCTTATGGACAGTAGTAATTATATATATATAAATCTAAGATCGCAAAAATGTTGGAAACACCACAAGTGTTAGAATACTGCAGATCTGCAGCGAATCACCATAAATCCTGAATGATACTACTGGTAAAGCCCGTTTTTTGAAAATATAAATTAGCAAGTTTATGTGACGAACTAATAAACATCTAAATGAATCAGATCAGAACATCTGTATCATCTGAAATCAGAACATATTCCAACGAAGTTGTTTCAATTGTTTCAGGATGAAGGTGTCACAAATTGCAATTACAAATTGGCCTTTGATTCGTGCTTGGTTTTCCACATTGTCGTGATTTTATGTCGCGCTGGCATAAGAAAATGCAACGATAAGTTAACCTTGATATCGGTTTTTGCAACTATAGTGTTTGTTATTATGATTTTATGATGGATTTAATTGATAAAAAGGTGGCGCTGTTCCGTAAACTTAATGCCAATGATATGTTTTTTACTCTCCGTTCCTGAACAAGTATTTTTTAGTAGATTTCTTAGAGGCAATGCATAATTTATTCATTAATAACTGAGTTGAAGCAACAGCAAAATAATGAGAACGCTATTATTATAAGAATTTAGGAAGAAAACTACCAAAGCAGCTCCACCATCGTAAGAAGTTCCAACTCCAGAGCAGTAGCGCAAAAGCCGGATCATTCGAAACTTTGTTTTTCCTAGACTGTAGTGTACTGAATAGATCTTCAACCTTTCTCTTCCGATATTGCTGCCTTTTCGGCAATTCTATCTGGCATATGCATCTTACAAAACCAGTTGGGCATCAAATCAATGGAGTCGGCGTTGACACCTGGACACCCCAAGCAGTCGGTGTGAACAAAATATTTGCACAGTTCTTTTTCTTCGTTCTTGTGTAAACTGGCTGGCAAGACAATTTTCTTTGTTGCTCCTCCACGATGATCAAGCATAAACAGGCTCCGTCGAGTTATTGCACAGCATGCATGATCCGGGTCTTTTAGTTTTTGGCGCTCTGATGTTTTAGGAGTCGGTTTCATGCCCTTGAAAACATAAATAAGAATTAGAAATTAATTTTCAAATTTACCTACTTTAAAGTTAGTCCTGATCAAATGGGTAAAATGATCCCTAGTTCGTTTTAAACACCCCGTTTTTTAACTTAAAAGTTACTATCTTATCTTTATATCTTTATGAAGCCTCGAACTAACCTGTAACAGTGGCAGGTGTGAAACTCTTGGACTACTCAAAGTTCATGTCGTAGACCTAAGGGTAGGCTATTCCTCTAACGCTGGTGTCCTTCAGTTTGAAATACACCTTTGACGTAAACAATCTAGCATGTTCTTTGCACTAGAAGTGAAAGTAGAATTAAAATATAAAACCACAAACGATTTATATAATCTAGATCAAAGATGCAACTATAGAGAGGCTTCAGATCTCAGACGCTAGAAACGAATCCAAACGAATCGACCTAAAGCATAAAATATTTGAGGCTCGAAAAATTATACGGGAATGGGGAACACTAGATGGTTTCAGCGACGCATAAGTAGTTGTGGAATAGGACACTAAAACCCCGAGGTAGCCATGGCATTGGACCAATCCCCCGGCCGGCGGGTAGTTAGTGCCCGGGTAGTAGCCTGGTAGTAAATAAATCGATAAATCTATTTTTTCGAGATGCTAATTTGATTTAAAAACCCGGAGTGAACTGGTTAGGCTGTCAGGGTAGCAGCCGGGTAATAAATATGATAAATGATGAGTTCCAAATGAATAAACAGGTTTTGTTTACATATATACAAATTTAATATTTCAAAGTCAATTCTCAATTAATTATACAAATTATGCTTTTTTGCCATACGTCGCTTCAAGGAATCGGTTCGGTTAAAACCTTTTTTACAAACCGAACACTTTGTTGGTTTTTCGTGAGTAATTTTGTGCCTGTGCACTGCCACTGCGCTCAAATTTTCAAATGAAAAGTTGCATTCTTTAGCCGGACATTGGGTTAACCTAGCTGTACGCTTGGCTTTTGGCTGTGGAACATCCTTTGAAGTTGACGGCTCCACCTGAGAATTCGGAGTTGACTGTGGATCCATGGACGTTTTTTTTGCCGATTCCGGAGTTGAAGTGGGCCCAACTGCACTTTGTCCATAAAACTCAAGTCGTGCCGATGCTAAGGCCTTTGAATCGATTCGAGGCAAATAGACGGGGTTAGGAAAAAGCATTCGCCGTTGTTCGAATTCCTGGGAAATAAATATTTCATACATATAGTATATAACATAAAATACAAATAACTCTTTAAACATATCTCTTACAAATACTCAATAAATATTTAATAGTTTTAAATAGACAAACCCTTAGCAAGTCTTGACAGTTCGGGAAAAGATGGTATCTCGGTTCCTATGTGTTGTGACTCTCATCGTAGTTATTCCACTTGATAAAATATTCTAGACGGCCAGCTTTTGTTTTCCGGACATCTTGTATCATGTCGACGACATATTCGTGCATGTCTTTTACGACGCGTGGGGGTTTAACAACAGCCCCTGAAAGGGTAGTAAAGGTTATCGTCGGGTCAATCGGAAGTGGTGTTCTTCGAGAACGTTGGAGTGGAACCCGAATTGGAAAAAATTTTGGGGCGTACAAAGGAGAACATGGATCCTGGGTTTTGTCAAGGATCGGGGCCTGGTTTACGGTGTCCGTAATCGTCGTTGTTGACATTTTAACAGAATCGTTAAATTCGGAAGGATTGAAAATATCAACTTTTCCGATCGAGCAACTGTTGTGAACTTAGATTTTGGGACTAAATAGTTCCCCTTCTCTAAAATGGGGCATGCATATATTAGGTTGGTAGGTATACTAATGTATGTATAGATAGGTAGGAAGGTATAGAATTCTAACCCAACAAACCATCCTTATTAAAATAAAATCCAAACACAAACAACATGTATGTGTGCCCCCGTAATATATTAGGCAGATGGAAAGGAGGGAAAATGTTGTTGCTGGAGTTTGTTTGGATGGCATTCTCCCGATAGATTGTGTGCATGATGAGTAACAGTCAGCCCGGGAGCTCAAAGGTATACGGAGAAAAAGCGGCCCTTACAATTAATTAATTAATTAATTAAGCAGTCAAGCACGTATGACATAAATTATATTTACCGATTGCACACCTGCCGCACTATAAAATATCACTGTTAATTACTTACAAGTTGGATTGGATTGCAAATTTATATGAGTTTATGATGGATTTATGCTGGTTTAGGGACAAGGGGAAATTAATGCAAAAGCTTTAGTGGTTTCGCAACGATAAAATTAAACTAATAATTAAAAAAAGTCGTCCTTGAAAATCTGTTGTCAATCCGAACAACTGTTAAATTGTCGAAGCAGTGTTGGATTTACGATTTTAGTATGTATTAGGTTATTACGATTTTAGCCTTTTGAGTGCTGGAAGTATATTTCAAGTTTAAAAAACAGTACATGTTTATTGGTTCGTATAATCAGAGATATCTGTTCGGTTGGCATTTGAGATTGGAGGTGTGGTCATAAATTGAATGGCAAATATTAATTACTCGTTTTAACTATTTTGAATGATAGTTTCCCATCTAATTGAATTCTTTTGTTTTTTCAAACTACTTACAAGGCTTTTGTAGGAGCTAATTTTTCCTTTTATTAAACCAAATCAACATTGCGAATGCTCTTGGGGAGTTTGAAATATTTATATATTCGTTGTCAGTTCGTTTTAAAGACCATGAACCTTAAAATATCTTCTGTCACAGAATGGGATTTGTCGGCATAATGGTTGAGGAAGGGTTGGGTCGAGACGTAACATACATTTTAATAGAATGAAGCAGCAGATTCTTAAGAGTAATCGAAAGCAAGTGCATTTGATGCAAAAACTTCACAACGATAACGAGCTCAAAAAATTACATCCGAATTAAGCTGTGAAATTCCTTCAAGAAAAGAAAAATATAGGATAAAGTTAATATTAGATTTAGTGGTATACCGAAGAGGTGTATAAAACGATTCTAGGCTATCTCGTCCCGCACGTTTCGTCCCTGCCAATCTCGTCCCCGTCCACTTTCGTCCCTGGCCAATCTCGTCACCAAACCATTTCGTCCCGACCAACTTCGTCCCCATCCAATCTCGTCCCCAATTTTTTTTATTTTATTTAACATCATAACAATGAATTGAGAGGTTATTCCTAATCATGTCCTCTATTTACGTTTGATGATGACCTTTTGATAAGTGACCTCCAATATTCTTTGGGGGTCGAACTCGACTTATATAGAGACCCAAAAAATAGTTCCATCTTAAGTACTAAAAAAAATTATTTCTCTTAATCAAAAGAGAAAAAACCAACTATCTGCGGTCAATAAAGGTCAGAAACCTTTAAAAATATCAAAAGTGCTCTAAAAGTCAGCACTGAAAAAGCATTCTATGATGTATAGTTTTTATGAATGATTTCATGTCTCACGAATTCCTTTGTTTTCTGAAATGTTATTTCCAATTCATCAATTCCAATAAATGAAAATTGCTTGTGAAATCACAAGGAGTGGATTCAGAGAAAAATGTTTTTAGTATTTAATATTTTTTTTTTAAAGTTGGAAATATATTTGGAGTGTACGCAAGCAGAATCCGACCCCCAAAGAATATTGGAGGTCACTTATCAAAAGGTCATCATCAAACGTAAATAGAGGACATGATTAGGAATAACCTCTCAATTCATTGTTATGATGATAAATAAAATAAAAAAAATTGGGGACGAGATTGGATGGGGACGAAATTGGCCGGGACGAAATGGTTTGGGGACGAGGTTGGTCAGGGACGAAAGTGGACGGGGACGAGATTGGCAGGGACGAGATTGGACGGGACGGAACGTGCGGGACGAGATAGCCGGACACCGTATAAAACCTAAGATCTAAAAATGTGGATACAATTAGTCCCGGACTTATTCAAGTCAGACGTTTTTGGCAAAGGCGAACTTAATGGATTACATGAACCTAGTATATTCGATAATATTGCATTTTATTCCATGTACAAAAGATTTAACGTAACATGAGATAAACATCACGGAACGTGATTTTCGAACACATATTTCAGTTTTTGTAATTTCCTTGTTTCGTTTTCGTATTTAGGACAAAATTATTTTCCTAAATAAGACGGAGACCAAAAAAGTGTACCAAAAATACTGTTATGGATGATTAACTAGTGTGTAAGGGTAACATAAGATGCGTAAGATGAAGCATTGGACTCACAAGGGAACATTCCCAACTGTACAACCCCGATATTTTTCAAATTA
The DNA here is from genome assembly GCA_906901685.1 of Desoria tigrina. Classification (NCBI taxonomy): domain Eukaryota; kingdom Metazoa; phylum Arthropoda; class Collembola; order Entomobryomorpha; family Isotomidae; genus Desoria; species Desoria tigrina. The sequence continues at coordinate 34,777 of CAJQTU010000060.1, forward strand.
GTCTCATTCGAAAGAGAAACAAAAATAACGAAACTTTAACATTGGAAATATTGGTGACCAAAATCGTTTTGACCTAGTAAAGTCGGTGGGAAGGTCAAGGACTGCGAGTTTTACGTGAAAAACTAGCATGAGCGAGAAGGGGGGAAAGAGGAGAATATCAATAAACGGCCCATGAAAATATAAGCTTGTAAACATTTTTTTAATTTAATATAAATATATATATTTATAATTTATTAGGATTAAGGCTCCAGAGTAATTATCACAAAAGAAAAAAGACGTCATAAGTGGTACTTTGAACGCTTCTAGATTGTGACCCACTGGAAATAAAACTTTGAAATAAAATTTATTAGACAGAATTTAATGGCCAAAATTTTAAAACCACTGATAAATGCCTTTGAGATTCGGATCGATTGTAAATACAAATTTAGTGAAGCCCTTTTAAAAATTTTCCAACGACGGTTTAATAAATTCTTTTGTAAGAACTATAACTTATTAATACAAATATAACACCCATTGTTGAAGGGAAGGATAAGGAGACCCTATTTGCACCGCTTGATCCCATCCCATAAACTAAAATATCCTCCATTCAAACATAGTAGACAAAGTAACTAAACTTATACGTATTACTAGAGAGGTCGTGACACTGGTATATTATACACAACTTATTCTACTTAACCCTTTGGAGTGGGGTAGCAATTTAGGGTAGACGAGGAAAGACTTGCTTCAAAGTCTACTGGTTACCATGGTCAAACTCCTGAATCATACAGGCCCATTGACACGGTACATTTTTTCATTGAACTGCCGTCTTAAATGGGGACATTTTTGGCGATATTGCGAAAATCAAATAAATTTTTGCAAGGTTTGGCGGAAAAATCAACAAACCATTATTGTACTGTATACTGTATCTATGTTACTCCAAATAAGTATAGCATTATTGGACCCCATCAAACTTGATCAACTATCTTTCAGACGCTAACATGATCAAAGACAAAACTCATCATTGTCTTGTTTCAAAATTCAAATTTTATTAACAATGAAAGTATAAACATAGCTGCTTTCATTGAAAATTGATGAGAAATGGACAAGCAAATAAATATAATTAATACAATGATAATTGGAATGAAACAACAAGATTTGAATTTAAATATAATGCTTCATTTTTGAGAAGTCGGAAGCGGGGGGGGGGGGGGGTCGAGCTTGCGAAAAACGACGGAAATGGCGGAGGTGAGGGAGAGTAAGATAACGAGCGAAACTGTACTTTTGCTCCATTTTTTTATAGTAAATGTCCGTCAGTTTTAGTTACTTATTCCCAGCGTTTCAATTTTTAACAAACTTAAAATCAATGAGTGCAACTAATTTCTCAATTTTTATTTCTAAAATAACTTTCATGTTCAACTGTAAAAAACAAAAATCAGGCAATTTATGACTATGAGTGTTCCCTGTGGGTCAGGTTATTCCCAAATGGTCTGTAGGGGCACTGGCAAATTTTTATTTGTTAAATTATTCAGAACTCATCAATTGATGTCTTCTCAAGTTGAGTTGGACTGAAAATCAGATCAAACGACTGCGGTATAAACTCTTGCGAATTGCAAAAATTCTTGCGATTTGCAAATTTTTGCTTGGGAAGAAAACTTCCCAGACCACGATAAGCTATTTTCTCGCACTGGGAAGAATACTTCCCATTCCATTGGAACGGTTTGAATTTGACTGGGAAGAATAGTTCCCAGTCCATGTCAACGGTTCGATTTCCGTTGGGAAGAATAGTTCCCAGACCATGATAACGCTTTGTTTTTAGTGGGAAGAATACTTCCCATCCCACTCCAAAGGGTTAAGAAACTTTCGAACAATATTTTGGAATTATTCCTAAATATTTTCATAAATAAAACGTAAATCCCATGTAACGTTTCTCAGAGAATGAAACATTGTTACCTATTTATTACGATGGACATTCATCTACCTTGAATTGTCAAGTCTACCATTTATCCCGTATAACCTACACGTATGACCTCAAATCTATACGCATATAAAGTGGAAATATTGGTGGAAATATTGTCCGGTGGAAATTCGTGGATATTTGGCCCGAAATGTGGCAATTTGGTGGAAATCACGAAATGTGGAAATGTGTCTGAAAAGGTCTAACTTCACCCCTTTTATCAAGTACAAGGGACATCAAATGGCCGGATAAAGTGGAAATATTGGTGGAAATATTTCCCGGTGGAAATTGGTGGATATTTGGCCCGAAATGTGGCAATTTTGTGGAAATCATGAAATGTGGAAATATCGCTGTAGATGTCTAACTTCACCTCTTTTATCACATACAATGGACATAAAATGGCTGCATAAAGTGGAAATATTGGTGGAAATATTTCCCGGTGGAAATTGGTGGATATTTGGCCGAAAATGTGGCAATTTTGTGGAAATCATGAAAATGTGGAAATATAGCTGTAGGTGCCTAACTTCACCCCTTTTTCGCATACAAAGGGACCCCAAATGGCCGCATAAAGTGGAAATATTGGTGGAAATACTTCCCGGTGGCAATTGGTGGATATTTGGCCGAAAATGTGGCAATTTCGTGGAAATCGTGAAATGTGGAAATATGGCTGTAGATGCCTAAATCCACCCCTTTAATCAAGTACAAGGGACCAGCATAAAGTGGAAATATGTGTGGAAATATTCTTTGGTGGCAATTGGTGGATATTTGGCCCAAAATGTGGCAATTTGGTGGAAACGAGGAAAAGTGGAAATACTTTTTCATCTCAAGGGGCGGCGGCGGCCCCTCCCCGGGCCACACCCCCTGGGAAGGGGGTGTGGACCCTAAGTGTGATTAACTCTGGAATGTCTATGCAATAGTCAATATGGTATTGGATGACTGCAATCGGACCCAGGGCCAGAGGTTAATGGGGCTTTGTCTGCTTCTCACAGACAGATCATTTATCAAAAGTCTCATTCCTCGCCATCCAGAGCCGTCAAGACAGATTAAATAATTCAGAAATATTAAATTGAAAAATCCTAAACTATACACTAAAATTGCTCCCTTAAACGAAAATGGTTCGTGGTATATATATATATATCTGTGCCTGTTGGTGGGGACTTCAATAGCCCTTCTCTGCAACCGTGTTCTGGGGGCCTGCACAGGCTGTGTTAAAGAACCAAGTTGTGTTTTCATCACATTGAGACACGGCGATCCCAAGGGCCAGTGCATTTCTAAAATTAATTTTCAACGGTTCACCATCCGGCACTCAGCGTACGACCTCGAGGCCTGTCAACAACTCGAGAGAATTCAAGGTACGTTGAGTAAGGTTGAGCGTAAATTGGGTGAATCTAAAAATAAATAATAATTGCAGAAAGAAACGGGCTTAAGGCTTCTCGACTGGTCCCATTCTCCCCTACCCTGGACCAGGACATGCCGAAATTGGGTGAGTAAATCCGATTATCGATCCCTTTTTTCATCCCTCGAACGAACCTCTGATTTTTAATATTTCTATTTATCTAGTTGCCAAGCCCGTTACAACGACACTTACTACGAGCCAAACCACAATTCTTGTCCCAAGGATTCTTGCCGAGACCCGTAAGTCCTCATTCATTCATTATTATTTCCCCTACTATTCTATTTTTATTCTAGCCTCTTCCGTTGCCACGACAACCCCCCTTACTACAAGGCAAACCACCACCACTCGGGTTCCAGCAATTCGGAAATCTATCGAGCCAACGATTCGTAAGTCCTCATTCATTCTAATAGTAAGTCACCTATTCACTTTATTCTATTTTTTACAGCCTCTCCCGTTGCTTCAATCACAACTCCGACTTCCTCAATCCCTACTACTAAACCAACCACCACCGCTCTTGTCCCAAGGATTCTTGCCGAGACCCGTAAGTTCCCATTCTAATATTATTTTGAGACCCCCATTAACCTTATTCTATTTTAACAGCCTCCCCCGTTGCCCTCACCACAACTCCGACTTCCTCAACCCCAAGCCCTGCAACAACCAAAGGACCAACCACCACCACTCTTGTTCCAAGGATTCTTGCCGAGACCCGTAAGTCCTCATTCATTTTTAATATTATTTTGAGTCCCGCATTAACCTTATTCTATTTTAACAGCCTCCCCCGTTGCCCTCACTACAACACCGACTTCATCAACCCCAAGCCCTGCAACAACCAAAGGACCAACCACCAGCACTCTTGTTCCAAGGATTCTTGCCGAGCAATAAATACGACCACCTTCTGCTGTATTGCCATATAACACAGGATCTGCTTCTTATCTTGCAAACGGGAATCGCAATGCGAATGATGAACATGCTTCACTGCTCCTTTTTTGAGGAAACTCGCATTACAGATAGGACAGTTCTTGGCGTTTGCAATGTTAATTCTGTCTTGAGGTGTCACTACAAGAGGAATTGATTCCAATTTCACTCTCCTCATCGTTTCTGTTGTAATTTTGAAAACGGTTTTAAAGAAATCCTCCATAACCTATCCAGGTGTGTCGAAATGACGTGAATACTGCAAATCATCCTCTGGACCGATGACGCATAATGAATAGCTAGCAGCGTACAACTTGGCATCTACTTGTGTGTATTTTAAATCTGGAAGCGGTGGGCTGAAAGGCTCTCGTACTTCAGGTTTTGCTACACATTGAATGTTGAAGAAAACACGGTAGGCGTAGCACTGTCTTATAAACTGACGGCGAAATACAAATTCTTTTTCGGGTGGAAAGGTTTTTTTTCTTGTGCAAGAGTCCACAATTGGCTTCATGGTCAGAATTTGGTGAAGTAATAGGTTTGAAACAATACCGACAGATAAAATGCTTAGCTACTACCCTGCCCACTAGCTTCTTGAGGGAGGAGACACATACATAGTGATAATTAAAGCTCAATGCAGATGCATAATACGGAATCTGGGCTTCTAACTCCAGAGCCGGCTCCTTTAGAATTAACAAATCACAATGCCTTGGAAAAATGACTGAAGGTATTTTTAGAGCAAATATATTAGCTCCTTCATTACTGTACACAGAGACAGAAATATTGTTTAATTTTGTAAAGTCATCAATTTCGGAAATCGCAACTGGGCCGCTATGTCGGCTAAAATCAATCACATTTGTTTGTTTAAGCTCTTGGATTAAATGAAAGTAGGAGAATGGATTCTCCCACAATTTATTCAATTTCCTTCGTTCCTTGGCAGGCATCTGGTTGTAGTGAACTCCTACCATTCCTGGGATAACGATTCTATGTCATTCTATAGCAATGAACATATTATTGAATGCTGGAAACAGGAGCCGGCATAGGTTTTTATGTTGATTAATCCTTTTTTAGTAGCTCCTTTGGGGTGGGTACATAACCCCGAACTAACAAGGGTCGATATTCCCCAACCTTCAGCTCCATGAAATATACAATCGACAATTTCCAGCTGCTTCCCTCCTCTTGATACAGTTCCAGTGAAGCCAGCAAATATTCAAGAGCCGTATTGACATTAGGCTCAATTGAGTTTAAGGATGTGTAAATCAAATAGGGGGTGATGAATTTCCTCTGCTTTTTCTCACCAGTTTCCGTATGCTCCAACTCTGTTTGTATATTAAGACCTCCTCGTATGCCTCTGTAGAGAGTAATCAGTTGTCTCAAGAGATAATGTAGGTCGGCTTTTGTTATCTGAAATGCGGTTTCGAAGCTTTCAACTTGTGCGTCAAAATCATAGGTAAAAATTGCAATGGTCCCTCTGTGTACTGATGTTGTTAGCCTGAAAATTCCAGTGTCGAGATTCGAGGGCATGAAAGTTGTGACTGACCGAGTCCCACCACTCGTGGCGTTTTCGCAAAAATGCTCGTCCAGATTTGTGAATACGTAACTGCACATCCCACATTCAAGTTTCAATTGATAGTGTAAAGAATAAGCTTGGAATCTTGAGAATTCGAGCCCACATTCTTGAATTAGACACTTGAATGATCTGGCTGGAACCTTTTTTCGTTCATCAGATTTGATTATGGAAATACGGACACGCTTTTTCGGAATAGGAGATTCCATTTTATTTTGAGGGGGGAAAATGGAGAGGTTATGCAGCTTTGCGTACTCTGACAAGTGCACTGAACAGTTGACCTTGGCCCTTATAATAGGATTCAAATCTTTATACGGATTTATAAAAGTGTTATATGGTCTCTTTGGTAATCTGGTGTGATGATGGAACCATCGCTCCTCCTCTCTAAATAACTTAATCGGTGCAGGGAATTCCTTCGGCTATTGCTCTTTAAATGTTAGTTTTCTTGGATGAGGGTGTTGGCGACACATCCACCAAAACAAGCTCCGTAATATTGCGACTCTGCAAAATAATATTTCACAAAAGCGCAAACGTTGTGCAGTGAGACGTCTCTTTTGAATCGAGCCAGACACCTTTGACATTTAGATGCTATTGTTTCATGATGGGAGGTGGATTTTTGACCATAAAAACATTGAACTCTGGTACTTTGCATTATTTTGTACTGAGAGTCTCTGACATGTAAACTTGCGCATTTGACTTGATCCTTCCTGCCACTTCACCTCCATGCTGATGTAAACTCGTAATTCCACAAAGTCCACATTTAACAAGGGTATTTTGACGCATTCCTTCCTTTGTCAATGATAGTTTCGTTTTGTGACTCCAGTCCATATGACTTTTTTTACAACTAAAACAGAGATATCTTATGATATCGGCCCTACCGATCACTACGCTTGTTCGTTTGAAACTTGAACAAAGGCAAGACCCAGTAAATCCGGTATACATTATACTTCATAGCGCATATCAAGAAAACATAATCACATAAGTGACGATCTCTTACTCTTAAACAAGCTACGTAGGTGGCTTGAGAGAAATACTCGGATTTGGCCAAAAAAATTGCAATAGAGTCTTCTGTAGAACCTTGGCATGCAAAATAGGATCGTGCCCAGTCTAATTTTAAAGGGGAATATGTTAATTTGATTTTGCTATCTTTGTAGGGATGCTGAATATAGTTATTAACGGGAAATATTGGAACTGATCCATTTAACGTGTCCCCTACAACTTTGTCAAATTTTACAAAAATACAGGCTGGATTTGGATCTAGAGGCTTATCGCAATCATATTTAACATATTCGACCTGCCCCATTGAGCCATTTACTAGGTGGGAAGGCAAGGAAAGGTTTCGGGTTAGCTGAACTCTAGCCGATTTTGACAAGTACAAGTTCAGCTCCGCCTCTTCAAGTGGTGGATGGGCTGGCGATTGGCTAGGTTTTATTTCATAAACTCGGTTTCCTAGTTCTAATAGCCTATAGTAATTGTATAGGTTAACAAGCCGATTTGTCGGATATATTCTAACACAAGTTTTAAATCGTCTATCACCACGTTGCCTACACGCTTCTTTCAAACTGAAATTAATTTTGATGCTACGGTACAGCTTTATTCCAACTGATGAAAAACGACAAACTCTATCGGGATTGTCCCATAGCAGATCGTCGTTAAAGGGTGCGAGTTGACAGAAATCGGAAAAAAATATTAAATTTATATTCCCGAAAGGGAGGTCCGAATTTCTCGCTTTGCAGAGTAGGTGTGATAAATATGCAATTAATTGTGCCCCGCACTGTCCTAGTTCATCGATTAGGAGCCAAGTCTTATTATTAAGTCGTTGTCTCAGAGCTTCTGAAATGTCAAAATCATTAACCCAGAAGGATTCCCACGAATCTGCCTCCTTGTAGTCATAAATGTAAAGTAGTAGCGTTATTTATTGCGGCTGCTACCCCTACAGGAGAACATACAATAGCAGATTGCTTATATTTTGTTATGAGATCTGTTATTCGAGTAAAGAGTAAACTCTTGCCCGTGCCAGCTCCACTCTGAACGGTTGCTTGAAACGAATTTATAATCTGATCCCTTAACGGTTTCTTTAGATGAGTCTCAACTTGCCCTAAGACCTTACTTTGGGATGGAGTTAGTGTATACGTATTGTCAGTTTCAACTTGCCTCAATGCGACCCGTTTCCGCTTGCTTATGTTCTTGTAAAACTTTGAGTATGTTGCCACTGAGTGTGAGAACTCTGCCATTCAGTGCAGGGAATCAGTAAACGACTAAAAATGTTGTGATCTGAGAAAGTCTCTTCGAAATCATTTTAAGAAACAGACAGAATGATGTGATTGGTCTATAAGAAAGCGTCTGGGCCGATACCAGATAAATTCAATTTGTGCATTGAATCATACCTGGATTTTCTCCTGTGAGAATTACTCACACTGCATTGTAATGTAATTTAAAATCTATTTTGGTTTAAATGCCCACCGGAATTCAACAAATCAACGATAAATCCAATTTAAAATCAATCACGGTCGGAGAGAGGTGTAAGGATTTTTATTCGTTCCACATGTGATTATCGCAGTTATTAGGAAACGGAATTCCCCATTGGATTCAACAAATCGGATTTAAAATCAATTTTGGACATCAAAAAAACTCTATTTTGACACATGTTTTATCCACACACATTAACTAAATTTAATTTAAAATCAATTTGAACAAAACGAAGTAACGAAGATAATTTAATTTAAAATCAATTTATTTCCAATTAAGCTGCACCGAATAGAACGGTTGACAGTGGCTGTATAAATACAAATAATTTTACTAGTCTTCTGTCTCAGTTGGTATGAGTAACACAGACGAACAATACGAAAGTTTTGAAACTGATTTCGATCCTACAATTCTACAAACGTTATTCGGAGAAGATTCATTTCTATTGGAGATCCCTAACGAAATGCCAAAAGATATGGCCGAGCTGAAAGCTATGATGGACGAACACAGTTCCAGGCGAAAGCAAAAAATAATACCCAAGGTGATTCCAGAGGACTTTGAAGAACATTCGATCGAGAGGACTGACGAGTTTTACAATTTAAGCGATGCAGTCGAACTGGGAAACGTATTTATTCGCAAATACTTTGACCCGTTCAAGGGAATCTTCTCCGTGTACTTGATGAAGAGAAATGACCGCAATCCCAACACGGAAATCAAAGATACGTTTATATCTATACCACAATCATTTCTCGGTGATTTCATAGAAAAGGGCTATAAGCTTCTACAGGAAGTGGATGTGCTAGAATTTGGAGAAAGGCTTCCCCGCTTGGACAACGATGCCGGCAGACTGGATAACATGGAGGATGAGATGTGCTGGGACCCGATTACCTACGAAGAAGCTGGACAAGGAACTTACCTTATTCGACCGTATATAAACAAACTTGGAGTCTACAACTTTAGAGTAGTTATGACACGGAGGAACAAAATTACCTATCCGAGGTGGGTGGGTCGATCCATGACTTTCAACATTGGCCAGTTTGACCGGTTCCTGGAGTATTTGAATAAACTTCTCGCCGAAATCAAAGAGGAATGGGCTAACAAACCAAAACGAGTTGGGTGTGGGATTCCAAGGAGATAAAGGACAAACTAAGGATGACGATTAACTGTCGCAAATTGGATTGTAAATTATGTATATATTTAAATTTGAGATTTGTAATGCATAAAAGGATTTTGATCTGAGAGGCAGATTGAGACTTCTGATCTAAGAGACAGATTGTGACTTCTGGTCTGAGAGGCAGATTGAGACTTCTGGTCTGAGAGGCAGATTGAGACTTCTGATCGGAGAGGCAGGTTGAGACTTTTATTTTAGAGGCAGATTGAGGCATGTTAAAAATATGATACAAAAATTTAAAAACCTTGTCAAAAATCTTATTTGATGATTCAAATAAAACCAAAAAGCGAATTCCCGTGTTCAATTATTTCAAGCATATTTACAAAATTTTATTATTTCATTTTATATAAGTCTTTATTCTTCAGACATCCCAAACCAATAATATTCCCGGAAACAATTTTGGCAAAACCCAATACATTCATATTCAGGCGTTCTTTGAGGGCAAACACAAGGCTCCCAGCACTCCATGCTCCAATTTCCACTTTTTCAAAACTGAAAATCAGAAAGAAAGAGGGTTAGGTTACGTCTCATTTGACCGGTTACAATTTACATACCCTCACTGATATTCAACTGTCCATCCACAATTCATAGTAATACCGGAAGCAATATTCGCAAAATCCAGGACAGGGAGTGTCCGGAGTCCGTTGATGGGCAAATGCAAGGTTCCCAGCATTCGTTCCCGTCACGCCCTTGACATTCGTGTTCCATTATTCTTCTCAAATTGGGCCAATCAACACCCGGGCACAGTCTCAATAGTCATGTAAAAAATATTAAAAAGGAAGGAGGTTAAGTTCACTTGTCCAGTAATGGTACTAAACTGTTGTACGTTCAGTTCCAATCTACCGCTAGAAAAGTCACCATCGCTTAAAACTGGAAATCCGTCACAAAGTTCGTTGTTGTTACGAATCGCAACTGGCCTCCAATATTCAAGTAAACATGGATACTGGTGGTCGAAATTGACTGGGTAGTCTAAAGAAATGTAGGTATTCATTAGACTCTTGATCCTTTATAAGAGACCCGCAACAAACTCTGGCAGATCACTTCTGGAACTTGTTGATCCGGGTCCACAGCTCTCCGTGTAATAGTTGGCTTTTGTGGAACGATTCGGTCGATCCTTGCCCTGTCAGTGTTTCTCTCCATCTGAGTTCCATTTCTCCGTACTTTTTCTCGATCCGAACCCCTCCTCGAATTAGATTTGAATCACTCCAACTGTCAACGCAATGGATCCGGAATGGATTTCATTCATTTCACCAACCGAGAAAGAAGAGTTGATGGAGGCACTGCAAGGAGCCCTTGACGGGAAGCACAGCTTTGACGGGTCAGTACTATGCAGTATTCTTCCCGAGTGGAAAAACGATAAATTCTCTGCTTTGCCTGCATTCGGAATTGAGACACTGCTTTTATTACTTAAAAGTGCATACCAGGATGATCTTTTAACCACCATCCTTTTTGTAAGAGTGGCATCCACATTGTTCAATTCTCTTTGCCGTGGCAAAAGCGGAAGTGGCGTTGCCGACTTTGAATTAAAGCATAAAAAACTATACACCGAGTGCTCTATGGATGTTGCCTTCTTGGCGTCACTTTCGAGTAGGATGGCCTATGCAAAGAAGGGACATGTGAGAATGGAACGGAGTGAATTTCATCGACTTACGAACCGCACAAACTATAAAGATGCATCGGACGTATTGACTCCTTACGGTGTACGAATATTGGTTATCGTTTGGTTAGTGAACCTCTTCCATCAACATGGTTCCTTACTACGAACGAGAAGAGTTTTACTCTGTCACCCAAGCCATTAAACTGCCAAAGATACGCATACGACAACATTGGCTAAATGGATCTCATAACATTCACTGGAAAAAACTATCACATTTTCAAATCCCGGACACTGACCTTACCAAATTAATTGAAATACTTGAATATTTTATCGCTAAAATTGATGAAAGCAACCTGGCTGATCTCCCCTCTCAACATCTCTACAACTCTGGACTAGAAATCTGCCCAATCAAAGTCAGGAACTGGGCCATTCACCTTATACCACAATTGGGTAACTCTTGTATTTTCACTATTGACGACAGCAAAGAGTTCATTGAGCTTTTAAAGGAAATGGAGTTTCAGATCGACTATGAACTGGAATACCGAAATAGAGGCGATGACACATAAGATTCCTGGTAACGAGTCGAAGATGTACATCTATATACATATAAGCACTAATTTATATGTACGTGATGTTCCAGCTATACGTTTTTTACTGGGTTAACTTATTGAAAAACTGGAATAGCCGAAAATTCACAAATAATTTTTAGAGGGAGGATGCTAATTTGAAATTTCGAAATTCGATGACCTGTGACCTGGGCTTACGTGACCTATTAAATTTTTAATGGTAAGATGGTAGTGTGACACACCAATTTACACCGCCATTCTCCGAGAAATGTTTTGGCAATGTTGGAATTCTGAAATTTTGACCCATTGACCTTGAAACGGTCAAGGTTGTCGAAATTTCGAAATTATCGTGTGACATATCTATTGACAACTTCTTTCGCCGAGAAATCATTTGGTTGTGTTAGAATTGTAAAATTTGGACCCCTTGACCTTCAAATGGTCAAAGTCGTCAAAATTTCTAAATCATCGCCTGATACATCGATTTACATTCTTCTTTCACTGAGGAAGCTTTTGGTTGAGTTGGAATTTTAAAATTTAACACCTTGACCTTTAAACATTCAAAGTCGTCGAAATTTCTAAATCATCGTGTGATGTAGCAATTCACATCTCCTTCCACCGTGAAAACTTTCGGTTAAGTTAAAATTTTGAGCCCATAACCTTTAAAGCTGTTTAAATTATCGAAATGTCTTCAGAAAATCATTCTTAGTGCTTTAAAGAAAGTATGGAGTTGCAGGTGTTGTTTTAAAAACATTGCACATTGTTTAATTTAATTGTTTAAAACCAAAAGTAAGGGTTTTAAAATCTCGCTCACTCGCTTGCTTATCAAAAATGACATGTTCTTCCACCGAACAGCTCTATAAGCTACTAGGCCTAAGCACGGTAAAAACCGGGATTCTAGCTGGTGCATAAAAATTGTTAACCGTACTTCATTTCAACGTTTCAAGGATTTTAACACCATATTTCTGGAACACCACGTAGGATTCCGGTTTTTACCGGGCTTACGCCTAGTATATAAATAATTGTGTAAAAAATCTTAAAATCCAAAAAAAGTACAAAATAAAAAATCTTTATTCTGAATGTTCAGGATAAAGGCCAAAAACCATATTAACAAACCGATTTTATTTATTACCCGGTTCGCATAGAGAATCGGCACCGAAAGGGTTAAATCCTCCGCCCGCTCGAAATTTTAAACTCTCTTTCCCGGATCCAAAAATTAGCGACAATGGCTAATTGTTATAAATTAGGTAATTGTTTGGATTGTATTTCGACATCCGGATGTGCGTGGTATGTTTTCGAGGAGACGGCGGTGTGTATACCGTCCAGGTCACAGGTTGAGGGATTCACCCAAAAGTTTGTAGATGGATTTCAGGATATTTGCCCAAAAAGCCAGCGGAAAGAGGATTTTTGCCCATCCTGCCTCTTTGTAAACATAGGTAACAAGTCCTGCTCCCCATTTCATATTTTCATCATTTAATTTCATCGTTGATTTCAGGTGGTATATTGATTATCCTAATGATGGGAGTCTTTCTAACTGGAATATATATGTTCTACACCTGGTACTACAAGAACAAGGTCGAAGCGGACCAAGCCGTTGCAGTCACGGAACAGTATAGGGATATGTTCTGGAGAGGCATCGGCCGGAAACCAACTCCAATTCCTGTCCGCCTAACGTCAAAGCCACCGATACCGCCTGCCCGTCTCACCGTTAGACGTCCAGTTCGAAATCGATCACCTACCCCTTCCCGATCAATTACCAGTTCTCAATCTCGTGACGTTTCAGTGGTTTCACGTAAATCCGAATCCCCGTTCAGCTCAGAGGAGGATTCAGATTCTTCATACGCTCCTTCCAACGTATCTTCAAAAATCTCATCCGTTCCTCCAACTCCTCCACTTAAATTCAGGCTTCGTAAATATCAGAAATAATTCGAAATAAATATTCAGCATTCAAAATTCAATTCTGTTGTATTCATTTATAGCATAGCACGGGTAGTTTATACTATAGGGCCATTCATATATAAACACACTATAGCATATATTTTAGTTTTACACGGTATAAGTCCAGAAATACTCTAAAACACGAGTTTTGGCCATATTTGCATTTTTTTAAATCGGAATTTAGGAGCGGCCCTTAATTGGACTATCTTCTAATTGTTATCACTTACCTTCCTCCTCAATCTTTCTCATTTCCAATCTATTTCTCCGGCAAAATGGATAATTCCTGTTTCTCCTTAAACTAATAATATACTGAAATATATATTTATATAATAATAATATATAATATATATAATAACTGAAATAATTCAACGAATTGTGAGGTTTTCGTACTGTACGAAGGGGGTGTGTCGGCTTGTTTACCGGAATATAGCCTAATTAAGGGGGCCGTTCAAGGCATTTACCGCAACGGAGGACCCTGCCCAGCATCCATGGAAAACGCCCCCTTTATCATCTTTCCCGAAAAAACCACCTCAATCTCCGATATTAGTAAGCTATTTTTTATCTATTTTTATGATTTAGCTATTTTTATATGATTTAGCTATTTTTAGTTCTAAAATTCATTTTTTTATTTTGCATAGCTGGAATAATTTCATGCATATGGTATGTCTTCATGCTGGCTCTCATTGTCTACGTACGTCGAAAGGCCATCGGCAAGAAACTGGCCGGATGGACCATTTGGACGCCCTGGACCCGTAGCACCCCCGAGCGCCTTCGAGGATACGAGCCCCGGTCCGCCCAGGAATTCCAGAGAGAGCAGATTGCTCTCGACATAACCTAATAATAATCCTAATCTAATAATCATAATCTAATAATAAATGCATCTCGAAAAATAGATTGCATTTTTATCGATTTATTTACGGGCCAGGCTACTACCCGGGCACTAACTACCCGCCGGCCGGGGGATGGGTCCCCATGCCATGGCTACCTCGGGGTTTTAGTGTCCTATTCCGCAACTACACGCATAACAGAAGCTGAGTGCATTTTCAAACAAAATATTGTTAGGACATTATGATGTGAGTTTCAATTTTTAGTACAATCTTAACAGACGTATTGTGAGTATACGAAATACATGCCGTAAGTTATATCTATGATATATTTATTGATTACACGTGGTATCCAAAAGGAACTGATGCATTTACTGTGCCTTAAAAGTCTTCAGAAGTCTAGGGGAGAGCACCACCCGTGTGTTCTAGTGTGTTCACACCTTCTCGAGAGCCACCAATATCTAATTTTACTAATACTCCAGGCGACCAGGCGACCAGACCAAACCGACGTTTGACGACGATAATATATACATATATAATATTACTACTTTGTTATTATAAAAGACTGCAAAGGTTACAATAAAAAATGAAGCTGTATCTAAGAAAAAAACAATTCTTTTGGATAGATTTTGTCAGTTCGATGCTTTTGGTATCATATTTCATGGCCAATTTCTTGTATCCTTTTGACATGATATTATAGCCCTGTTGTTAAATCATACTAAATCAACTTATGTCTATATATTTTATTCATGAAAAACGTTAGATCAGAATATTTTTTCTTGAATACTTCGGGACTATAGAGTATCAATGTAGATCGGTAAGTGGGCAAAAACTGTATGATTGGCGATAAATGCGTTAAATACGTCATCGAATTCAGATGGCGAATATTGCCCAAATGACATTAAATCGTAGAAGGTATCCAATTTAAAGCAGTTGAAATCGAGAATGCAAATTTAGCTTGTCGTAGATGAACGTTTTAACAATGAATGTACAGGCTTTTTAATTAAACATTGAGCAAAATATGGTTTAGTTTTTAATGTGCACGTGTCAGGAGTTTAATGCATGTTACGAGTTAACTAAATAAATGCGTAATTTTGTCATACAATTAATATGTAATATTATCAGTAGATTTACAATTTTATTAATTATTGCGTTTGACACGAATTGGATTAGCAGTATTTTTGGCCACAGTTCCGTCTTAGCCAGATAAGCAAGGCACTAAGGCTACTTTTACCATTTACTGGTTTTTTATCCAGATACTTCCGAATACGCTTTATTTTTTGTGTTTTAAAAAGTCTTCGTTGAAGAACTACACCCTTGCACATATTTCTATGCACTTTTGACCAATCACTCTCATCATACTTCTTATCGGGGCAGGTAAATTTACCTGCCGTTGATTGGAATCCGAATTGGATTAGATCTGCATTAGCAATTGTGTCTGTTGTTACAATGTAGGCTGCCGGGAAGGCTGATGGACTTGCAACAAATGGGGTAGACGTAGTTAGCGACTCAAGCTTTTTGGATTTTCCATAATAGTCAAGGGAGTAGAGTTACCTTCCGGTTGTTTGGGCTTTTTAAACTGCAAAAACGTTGTATAATCAGTTCGTTTTAATAGCATATACGCCGTACTATACATTGTATCGTACCGCTCACTCGTAATCGTTGAAAGTGTGTACGGCTAGATTACTGAAGAAATAATAACTCACCTAAATATGTCAGAGTGCTACTGAACGGTGTTTCCGGGGACGGGAAGGGGAACGATGTTGTTCCGACGGTATCTCCGGTTGGATGGATAAGATTATCTATTTATTTTTCAAATTAAATTACAATCTGGACAAAATATCTACCATGTATATTTTGTCGAACAATTCCTCGCCTTTTAATCTCAATAAAAATCTGACATCGACTTTTGGTTTTAATTAACATGGCAAATGGAATTGAATCGGGTTTGCTTTTGCACGTTCCTGGTCCGTGAAACGAAATTCCAAATTTGCAGGCTCCTTTATTGGCAATACAACTTTCGCAGTAGTCCAAATGCATGCAGGGGTCATTTCCACATGTCAAGCAGAAAGCCCCTGTCGGTAAAAGTAATATTCTGACAATTTTTAGGTTGTGTTTGATTACGGAGTGGCTGCAGGGAGTGCTGACCATATGCTTTAACTTTTCGTCTTCCCTAATCCTTTAAGAATCATCCAAAATCGGATCGGTTTTAATTCCAAGAATTTCTTATCTTAATGCATTCTTCTACTCTACTCGAGACTTGACTCTTAGATATCTTAGATCTAGGTTAAATTTATGCCACATACTTTAAATCACTGACAATGTGCAACAACTAAAATTGTATCTCCTGTTTGACAGGATTTATATCTTGTAAATATGTACAAATTAATAATGTTAGCCGTTGGTTTCCCGATACGTTCGTGGTCAGTGACAATTGACAGTTAATTTTATCATCGTGCGACGATTCGTTGTGTCCAAGTAAATAAGAAAGTGTCATTTCTACTTCAGTCCCTACAGAACCGTCAATTGACATCACGGTCTTTGATTCATTTGATTTCGGTATATCATATCATAGTGAACAAAATCACAATTGCACATAACTATAATAAAAAATCATATTGACACAATACAATTTTTGATAGATGTGGCTATTGTGTTGGCGGTGGCCGTGGTGGTTTTGATTTGCCTTTGCGGGGCTTGGAAATCGTCGGCCCTGTCACGTTTCATCGTGTGGAGAAAGTTGATACGCAAACGAGCTCATGCTCAGCAGAACATTGAACTCCTTGTATTCAATTTTTAATTGTATCCTATAAATGATGACAACTGGTATGACTGGGATGGGGGAGGGGAATTGGGATGTCACACAACCAATAATTTTTCGTCGGAACAATTCATGTTATAATTGTTGTTGTAGCTATTATTATTGTTCTTGGATGCGGAAGGAAAGAGGGGAGGGGGATGGAGTTGTTACACAACCAATAAGGTTTCGTCGGAACAATTAATGGTATAATTGTTGTTGTAGCTATTATTGTTGGCATACAATGGCATTTAGCATTAGTAGGTACATATAGTACAAAAGCATAAATGGCATGACTAAAAGGCATGGAAAAAATTTCATGATTGAAACTACTCATACTATGTTTCCATTTTACTGGTCTACATAGAGTACCCCTAATGCCGTCAGCCCCTTTCACTGACCACGAGAGAGTGTACACCTAGTGCACTAAAAAAGTACCCCCTTTCATGGTTGCCACTAGTGATTAGGAGATGGCGTTTAGAGTTATTCTCAAATTCAGTGGACCACCAACTCCGCGCATAATCGCCACCCTGCAGGCCCACATGATGAGAATATCATTACTTACATGCTATCAATGCTGGTTTCTTGCGGGGCCCCAGTTGATAGAGTACGGGAGTAGGGCGCCACGGGTAAAGTTCGGATCTGCCTTGAATTTAGGGAATTTGGATTTTTCAAAATTAATTTGAAAAATCCAGATAAATAAATATGTCAAACATAGTTGACGGGGACTGCTGACCCCGGTCACTACATTTTTGAACTTGGTCTGGCCTATTGGGACGGATCCAAGGAGGTTTCCCTAGAGGAAACCGCTAAAATGATATACCCCTCCCCTGCTCTAATGGATTCGATCATTCGGTCTGCTTTGCAAGCGGGTTATTTCAGCAACTTGTTTACCAGGACATTGACCATGCCTATTTATGGTTGGTCAATGTCCTGCCCGGGGAGTCCGTAATAGGCCAGAAATGGCCTTGACGGCCGACTGGTCAAAGCATATGTGCAATGACCTTTCAACCCACCATAATACATTATGTATTATGGTATTATACATACATACATACATAACCGAGGCTCGAACCAATCCCCCCAGTTTCTTAGGCTGGTAAACAAGAGCCTGACCTTCCCCGCTAGTTGATTCTAGTTTCCGCACCAGGTGGCACCATTGGTCAAAACACTAGGTTTAAAGGTAAGTATTGCTCATTGGTGGCCCTAAACGACCACCAGAGGGCGACTGGGAAGCGCTGACTTAAAGTAAACTAACAAAATTTGATACACAGCGTCCCCCATCTGTCCAATCTCCCACCTTTCAAGCAACCGCGCAGTCCTAAACGTTAGAGCAATACTCGCCTTAACTTGATCAATATCCTCAATAAATTTTTTTTTTTTTTTTTTTTTGTAAAAAACTCTACCCTAGGGTAGAATTCAGATTTATTGAGACTGTTCAATTCAGACCAACTATCAATTTTGTAAATGATATGTAAATTATGACTATGTATATCCTCAATAAATGGGATATGAAAAATTAATCATGGTCACTAAATTGTGACCACGATTAATCACAGGGTTGAAAATTTTCTCTAGTTTGCCACAGGTTCTCTTTATTCTGGAGTATTAAATCAGATTCTCCAATATGGAGACCCCGATTAGGTTATCCAGATGAATCCCTGTGCTCCTTGCAGTATGCCCACCTGTGATATCACACAATATTTGAAATGTAAATATTAGTTCAATGGAGGAACCTGGGTTCCAACCGATGGTCACCCCATGTAACTGGGTCACTCCCACATTCCATCCAAAGTGGAAATTAAATCCAGGTATATTTTTCAAATTATTTTGAAAAACCCAAATTCCCTAAATTAAAGGCAGATCCGAACTTCCAAACTCCCATCGGGACTCTATTTAAAAATTAAATATTAAATAGTATACTTGTCAGTATATCGTTTAAAAACCAACGCCTCTGCCTCCGGCAAGGGTCCCGCCATGTAGGTAGGTAGGTAGAAAGGTAGGTTTATGGTAGGGTAGCAAGCCATGAGAGGTAGTTAGTGTTAGGGTACCGAGATATGCGATGGAGGTAGTGGTAATGTACCGAGCTATGCGAGGTAGTATTAGGGTATATTAGTAGTATGTATGACTATCCTAATCATGTAGCTATGTATTGGTATACGCTCAATAAATCCGACACACTAGTGTCTCGTGGCTGAAACTAGGCATATCATTCTCCATAGGTTTCTACCTATCATATTGGTGGAGGTGCGTTAAGATCTCGTGTAGTCACTGCCAAGCCTGTCTCTTCGCGATTCAATTTGTCACTTCGCCTCCGATCTGGAATTTTAGAATTTTAAGATTTATAGATATTTATTTTTTTACGATTTGAACCTGAGAAATCTACAGTACGTACAGTACGTAGATTTAAAAAATTTAGAGACAGAATTTCTGGAGACGCTGATCGTCTTTGTAACTAACTTTAGTGAATTTTGTGACGAATCTTCATCAATTTCTTCAATTACTAGTTCAATTCAATTGTTCTCCCAAGCTACCTTATAGCATTAATCCTCGTGTTCTTGGACTACCGTCATCAGAAGAATTTTCCCATCGCCTAGTTCCCGTTGTACCTCAAGTTCCTGACAGTACTGAACGTATTCCTGTTGTCCATGTGAGCCCAATTAAAGCACCTCAACCTGCACCCGTTCTACTAAATCCGGCCTCTTCGCCACCGTCTGCTATTCCCGTCGTTCCTGTACCACAACCTGAACTGTTGCAAGTTAAGCATGCAACGTCGAACGAGTTGAGGTCTTAAAGTCACAAATCGAGAACCTGAGCAAGGAACGCCAGAAATTATTCTCCCATAGTAACCAACATGCATATGGACGACCGAGAAATCAAGATAACTATCGTGGAAATCTTCGAGCTTAAAATAATACATGACAGCCCCTGAAATTGGAAGTCGTGGCCGATACAATATAAACTATCCAAATCATTATTATCGAGACGAACGGGACTACTATCCACGTCTTGAACCGGAGTCACGTTACCGTCATTATGAGGACCGTAGCCGACGAGATGACAACCCCAATGGACGGAATAATGATCGACAGCCTGAGAATTCCCCTCAAGATAGACGTTCGGGAAACTTCCAAAATCGAACAGATTGATCTGTAACGATCCCAGCTTCCATGTGAGTCCAAGTCCCAATTCGACCCGGGTGAGAATTCAGAATATTCGAACTTCCATATTTAGTCCAGACTTTTCCATATTGACTATATAGACTATTCCATTTTCCATATTTCTAGAGCTTGGCTCTAGGTACAGTGAGGACGAGATGTTGTGTTGTAGCAGGATTGTAGTCGTGTAGTTATAGGCTGACAGGAAAGGACGATTGGCTTGAATTCTGTTGTTTGGTGTCTAATATTAGTAATTTATATCTGTCAAGTTCTTATATCGAGTATATTGAAAGACAATAGTTAGAATTTTAAGGTTTTGATAACTTACAGAATAACGTAGTTGACTTTGAATTTGACCTAATTGAATTCGTATACGACTTGAGCGGTCGTTGTGTTCTCATTTGCTAATGAAAATGGCAACTCATTTGCTACTTGACTTGGCCCCACGACCATTAAGTTATTAAGCGAGTCTGAATGAATAATCATTAGGTGAGCAGATGGCTTCCGATGTCATAGTGTTATTAAGGAGCGCTAGTGTTTATTGCGTATTGGTAATGACTGCGGATCGAGGTTCAAGTGCTAAGAATCATGGGATTTCCTCGGAGTCTTTTTCAACTAAGCAAATTCTAAGCTGGACAAATGAATTTTGTAGTTCTAATTAAATATGGGTGGGACTGCTTAGGTAGGATTCCGAGTCTGACAGTTACACTGCTCTGTATGGTTGATGCTCATATTTGCGGGATGACATTTGTCTATTCTCAAGAGTTGGAAGGAAGTGACTATTAAGGTCGATCGATGGAAACCGAAGTCTCATGTCGGACGACTCAGGACATATTACTCCTGATGGAAAGGCATACGTAAGGGTGCTAAGCCAGGGATGGTTCTAAGTGTCTATCTAGCTCTGGATGGGAGACTGTAGGATGTGAATCGCCTAAACAACGACAGCGCTGAGCGCAGCGTCAATCATGAAGTGTCGGGAATAAGTTGCATGCAATAAATATCGAGAGCGTTAATGAAGATTATTTAGGACTTGTAGAATCCTTGATTTTTTTCGTGGTCCTTAAATATTTGGTAGTCTGGTTCTTAAAAGGAAGTTAGAAAGACTGCATATCATCGGAACAATTATGAAAGTTAAACTGTGGAAGGGCTGTGGCCCTTAAGTGCATTCGTGGGTTTTGAGTCAGAAATACAACTATCTAAAAATGCATAATGGGCTGATTCTAAAACATGACATATGGGTGACGGATGGGACATCCGAATTGTAAGAAGCGGTATGCCAAGCAAATCTAGCAATCTCAGCAGTTTGAATTGCAATGGTTGGAGGAGTTGCTAATGCCGGAGGCGATTGCAGGGCTCATTTACATGAGTTTCTGCATTCACAACCGGGATGAATATGACGACGGATGGGATCCAGATTATCGGCTATGCAAATTGGGTACCTTGAATTAAGTCTATTACGCATGGGATGAATTAGGAATGACGTGATTGGAGATTTCTAACTATACTGAAATTATTCATGCAATGTCAAATGGCAATGTCTGGAAGCTTATCTATCTTACTCTAGCGCTAAAGATAAGAAGATAGCAAATCCTGGTTTTGGGGGAAGGGAAGTGAGGGAAACTATAGTCTGTGCAGGCGTTGCACACCGACCCAAAATAAGACGACCTTGTCTTATTCGTACACGTTACGGCGTGTAACCCGCTCCTCAAAGAATCTAAAAGATCCCTACTACAGCGTGTAGCCCGATCTACGATTGAGTGGCCTAGGACTCCGTTACGGCGTGTAACCCGCTCCACAAAAGGGTTGTATTACCCTGTCAAGGCTAAGGATTTTAAATAGCCCTGAAACTAATCGTCAAATCAAGTCTAATCTACTCCAATGAAGGCCCCATTTTTAAAGTCTATCACTAATGAACCCGGATGGAAAAGAATAACTACGCTCCGCCCCCTTTCTATTTACTAAGTAATCTAACTGTACGGTGATCAGTCATGCAGAAAGACGGTAGTGGTTAAGGATCCCGGACGAGCCCCCATATGTAAGGAAATATACTAGAGTTACTCCCCTTATCAGCTAACCCCACAAGGAGATAGCTACATAAGTCCGAGTAACACTAGCATTGCTTACTTTTGGAACGGTCGTAACGGTTCCGCACCCGGATTGGTTTAACACGGATCCTTACCGATGTTGTCCAAGCTCTACGAACAACCCTCGGCAACCAGTAATGGGGTCAATGCTAATATGCAAAATAAACACGCGCGCGCAGAAACACAAGGGTTAGGTTTAACAGCCCTAATGAGAAGACGCGTAGTGCTCAAGTCTATACTGACGATAATCGTAATCGTGAGAAAAGGCTAATTATATTAACAATGGCAACAATACTAATTGATAAGTAATTGAACGTAGATAAGAGTAAATAGGGGAAAAGGGAAAGGGCGTGGTGACCCTTGTTGGGCTCTTGGTACGAGCGGGCGATAGGCTTGGTGACCTACGGGAGTGGGGCTTGGTGACCCCAGCTTTTAAGCTCTGTGGCGAGACAAGAAAGCTCAGGGCTTGGTGACCCCTAACTCAACGGCCGATGGTGTGGCTCAGAGGAGTCGAATAGGGCATGGTGACCCCTAGTTCAGCGCCCGTGGTGAGGGTCAACAGAACCGATGAGGTTTGGTAGCCTCAGTGACTTGATCTAGGACGATCAGAGTGACGATTTGGGGAATCGGGAGTTCGGGTAGGCAATTTAGGCCTGGCTGGGCCAGCAGACTTGCACTTGTGCAATGATATTGCTGGGGAACGACTGAAAGGAATTTGAAGGTTAAGGGCTCTAAAGAACCGTAACATTGATGCCTTGCAACCCTTGCATGGGCTTTGCCTAATTATATTAGGAAGGTTGCCTAATTGCGGATTAAGTGGGCGAAATGGGGAAATGTGGGTTTAGTAGGTTCCGTACTACATGGAACGGAGATTTCATATATTGAGTCGGATGTCTCCGACAAGCTTGAGCATTACAATATGAACCCCCACTTCCGAAACTTCAAAATTCCTATTTCTGCAATATTTCTTTGGGCCTGAATCTCTAAATGGTGCCTCAAATGTATATACGAGAATCATATTATGAGGTCAACACTATCACTGGAATATGCCATAAATCCCAAATCTTCAGGATTATGTAATACTACTATAAAAGAACGCAGTGGAACCTTCACACATGATATGATACAGCATTTAATTGATTAAGTCGCTTACCATTTCCAGACACAAGATCCAAAAGGGTGCAGTCCTAAAAGAAGAGCCAAAAATATTTAAATTTACAATTATTAGTATACGCTACTACGATTACATATGGTTTTGGTCATAGTTTTCAATATCGACATATTATATATCATTTTATCGCAAATTTTGCGTAGATTCCAAATCTGCAAAAAAACCCGCGAATGTAACAAAAACTTTCGAGATAAAACCCGAAAACCGGGTAAAAATCGGGTTTTTTCGGATTTTATTTATTTTTAGGTGCTTTATGATTTTAAACGTGGGCAAAATGATGTAAATGTTTGTTAACAATTTAATTACGAGTTTGTATCACTAACCAGATTGTCATATCTCCGAAGCGTTCGTGAGATATGCGCCAAATACTAACCCAAAAATCGATTAAAAATCAGTTTTGTACGAGTTTTCCTCATTTTTTATCATGGAATTTTACACGTTGATTTTTGTAACATTCGGTTGTTGTTGTACTGTCTTAATTTTTGCCTGGTAAACTGAGCAGTATAGCATTGAACGCCTCACTTCCCTGCCCCCGGCAGGGGCCCCGCCGGCAGGCCCCAAAATGTAAAAAAACCGTTGATTTAGGTTAGGAAGATAGGGTTAGGGTAGAATACCGAGTTATGCGAGGTATGTAGGGGTAGGATACCGAGTTATGCGAGGTATGTAGGGGTAGGATACCGAGTTATGCGAGTTATGTAGGGGTAGGATACCGAGTTATGCGAGGTATGTAGGGGTAGGATACCGAGTTATGCGAGGTATGTAGGGGTAGGATACCGAGTTATGCGAGGTAGATAGGGGTAGGAGAACGCGCTATGCGAGGTAGGTAGGGGAGGACACCGAGCTATCCGAGGTAGGTAGGGGAAGGACACGGAGCTATGTAAGGTAGGTAGGGGTAGTATACCGAGCCATGCGAGGTAGGTAGGGGTAGGATACCGAGCTATGCGAGGTAGGTAGGGGTAGGATACTGAGCTATGCGAGGTAGGCAGGGGTAGGATACCGAGCCATGCGAGGTAGGTAGGGGTAGGATACCGAGCTATGCAAGGTAGTTAGGGGTAGGTAGGGGTAGGATACCGAGCTATGCAAGGTAGTTAAGGGTAGGTAGGGGTAGGGTACCGAGCTATGCGAGGAAGGTAGGGGTAGGATACCCAGCTATGCAAGGTAATTAGGGGTAGGTAGGGGTAGGATACCGAGTTATGCAAGGTAGGTATGGGTAGGATAACGAGCTATGCGAGGTAAGTAGGGGTAGGATTCCGAGCTAGGCGAGGTAGGTAGGGGTGGGATACCGTGCAATTCGATGTAGATAGGGGTAAGTTGGTAAGTATCTGAACTCATGCATCGAATAGTTGCTGGGCCTCCGGCAAAACTAAATGGCCCCTGCCCAACTTTTCGTGGCCTCCCCACCAGTCTTGTTAACTATCAATATTACAAATGCTGTATGTGGACAGTCTATCTTGAAGCCTATCTGTAACCTTTATGTTTTTAGTATTCGAAAACCCTTTACGATCATTAGTTTGTTTACGATCTATTAAAAGCGCGTCATTTGTTCAGGTCTAGATTTGTTTCAAATAAGAGACATACCTCTTTATTTGACCCATCGTTCAAAACAAATGTTCTTCAAGTTAAACGTTTCGATGTGAACTGGTTTTACGGTCAATACTTGTGCTACTCTATCGCTTTGTGCGTTCGTAACGGTTGACTAGCTCTCAATTATTTCATTGTTTCAAACTTTACAGATTACGGATTTAAATGCAGTCACTGTTGAAGCTGGACTTAAAACATTGCGTATACCGTATACCACGCCAACAAATACTTTCAGATTATAAAGTTGGCGCAGGTAATAACACCATTAAGTCCCGGGACCGATTCTTTCTGACAATTATCGTCACCCAAATTCAAACTTACGGCAAGGGCAAAGTTGACGCAAAACTTGAACAGCAAATTGTAGTAAGGCTCGTCCAAAGACCCATCGTCATACAGATCCTGAATAAAGGCAAGGAAGTTGACAGGATCCACCTCTACTCCATTTGCAAAGGCGTGATCTGAAGCTCCAGCTAAGTTTGCAAACCCGTATTCGCCTTCCAGGATATCGAACTGGATTTTACCGGCAATGTTAGCCGATCCCCGAATTGTGATGTATAAATTCTCCGCCGATAAGACGAGGCTACCGGTTGCCTCTCGATGATCTTCACCTCCCAGAAGTTCCTTAAATTTCCACTCTCCCCTAGTCTCTAGTCTTGGGAGGGTCAAATCCCACTGAACAGTAACATTCGGATACGATCAGCCGATGGTCCATTTGTCACTGAGCTTGGATAAGCCGCTTAATTGGGGCGAACTGAAACATTAGATAAATAGGAAATTCACATCAAGATGTTTTGTTGATGTCTTCATCAGATTTCTAACAGATTTGGCATTGCGCTTCGTAGAAAAGGTCATCATTAATACAAGGGCAAGAAAGAAGGGCAAATTTTAAATACTAACGGTTGTCTATGGACAAAAGTAGTTAAAAATTCAATAGAAAGTTTGTGCGATTTTAAATTTTAAATAAAAAACTGAAAAGCCTCGCCGTGTACACGGTACTTTTGGAAACTGGAACTTCGTCAAAAAACAGGATAGACACTTCTAACCCAAGATAAAACAAACTTGAGAAATAAAGCAATTACAAATAAATCAAGCTGCCAACGGGTGGAAGTACAATCCATCCCAAATCGACACTCCAGGAAGTCATAATGGTTTCCAGCAAAATTGGATCAGGCATAATTGGTGGAATGATTCCCCATTTGGATCCTTCTTCCGATTTTTGATTGATGAGCTGGCTTTGGAAACTACGAACGAATCTCTCAGAGATCCATTTTGCAGCGGAAGCTTTGACGCCTGCAATAATATACAATGGTTACATGATGTACTGAGGGAATAATTACAATTTTTAATTTATTTGTTTTGCATTTGCTTAAGGATTAAGATTTTGAAATAAAAGAATAAAGTCTAGCAAATAAAATAGTTCAAAATCATTACCTTCAAATCGAGAGACCTTAGGGAGAACGGTCGACCCTTGGGTGGCAACGAAGAAGACAGCAAGTACCACAAGTTACTTCATCATTTTACAAATTCGATTTCAGGATAATGGAACGGTTCGATTGAAGGATGTGAAGTGAATATGACATCCTGTACAATTTTTTCTACTTATATATTGGCTTTTTTTGTTACTGATATCAGTTGTTATTAAACCGTAATTATGTTTTGGTGTATCGAGCACTCGAGCCCGAGTTTGGGGTTGACAGTAACTACATTGTGACATGTGTCATATTGAAACGCTATTACAACGTTTGTATCTTTAAGTGCCTAAGCATTTGAGGAAATGTTAATGTCTTTTGTAATCCGTACAACAATGAATTAGTTCAGAGCCGGGTCGCGTGCTTTTGAGCTAACCTTTGAATCCTTGTATTGTTCAATGTTAAATTTACAATAAGCTTGATTTCTATATTTGATTAGATGATTTGGAGCTTTTGGTTGGATGAAACTAAAGACATTGACCCATGTTGTACTCTTTCGTGGATATTCGAGTTTTGAAGGTTGAGGATTTGACAATGCAAATTTTATTCGGGGTTAAAATTAAAACTAATGGTTGGATAATAAAAAAGTCAAATCTATTTCTGTTTCGACTAATTAATATTATATCCTAATGGTGGTATACAGATGAACTTCAAAGACCGGTAAAATATAATGTTGGTTTTCATATATTATGTCATAAAAATGTCTTCCGAATTTGCCAATTGTGCTAAGAAAATTGATAATGAAATATGAGTAGATACAAACACAACCCAACCTACATGCGAAGTAAAGTTATATAATAAGGGACGTAAGAGAAAGACTAAAGCCCGATCGTCTTGAAATTTTCACCATGTTATCAAGCACTAATGTGAACAAAAAAAACATAAAAATTAGCTGCCCTAATTCGTGTTTACTACGTTTTAAAAAATCGCAAAAAAACAATCAATGAAATAAACATTTTCAAACATCAATCATCAGTTTTGGTCCAATTTTCTAGATTTTTGCATTTTTGTGATGCTACAGATTTGTATTTTATGAAAATGTAAAAGCCTCAATTTTATTATTTTTTTCATTTTTTTAAGATTTTTTATGTATCCGTCACTCGCCAATTTTTTTTTAAATGACAGAAACTAGATACTTTTACATTTTTGTAAAATATCACTCCTTATCGTCACAAAAATGCCAAAAATTTTGAAAATCTGACCAAAACTGATGATTTGGCACGCGTTTGAAAATGTTATTTTCATTTATTTTTTTAAACATAGTAAACACAAATAAAAGGCAGCTAATTTGTGGTTTTATTGTTCACATGAGTGGTTGATAACATGGTAAAAATTTAAAGACAATCGGGCTTTAGTCTTTTCCTTATGTCCCTTGTAAGGAATAAGAGTGGTGGCAAATCATAATTGAGTCCGTATATCTGCAAAAAACTGCCAAACGCAAACGGCTAAAATTTTTGAAAATTTTATTTCTGTAATGCATTTAGGATTTTTAGATGAAGGCCGAGTTCTTTGGGGGCCTATTAGCCCCAAGGACCAAATCGCCAACTTAACCGTCAAGATTTCAAATAGTAACCCCACCATGTACGATTATCATACCAATTCCTCATACATCTGTGCTTCTTTGCTCGTGATATGATTACGAGTAAGTACTTTCAAAAGATGTGTTTAGTTTTGCCCTTTGATATGTATTTCGATACGCATAGCATTTTAAAAACGGCACGGTTAATATATCAGCATATTCGACCGTCCATTTATTAGTAGATTCCCCCAAAAGTAATTAAAGAAGCCCTGCCAAACTTTGCGTAGCCCTACCAGTTTTATCAAAACAATCAGCTTTATTTGGGAGACAATACAATGTTAGCAGATTCATGAATGGATGAGCGTAAAAGCATGTGACAACTCACTCCCGGTCCCAAGTGTCTACTGATAGACAATTTAATTGCAATAGATAATGAGATTAAACTTGTTACAATAACCAGTAATGGCGTAACAAAATACACAACTTAAATTGTAAACGGAATGCTGTATAACTGATTAAAAAACGTTTAGTTACTCGTACCACCAGCATTCAGAGTTCAAGAAGATTCTGTTTGTTTTCGTTGACATTGACGTTTAAGATGTCACCTCTTCATACTAGTTTGATCTAGTTTAAAACGGATGAGGGAGTGGCTAAAATTAAAACAGAAAACTATCATTCTAATATTTAATTTAAGAAGTTTTGAAGACCAAATGAGCTAATTAATCACAAGTTAATTTAGTATCTTTTCAATACTTTTAAATGCTGTGTAGCTAACTTCTTAAGATATGTTTATTTTACAGCAGAATTAAATGTTATAGAATCTTTGAAATGCTTGTCAGTCTACCATTGGGTTCATATTCAATGACCAATGATCATCAAGAACAAGATCTGCGGCACTGTATCCACTGTAAATCGGTGTGATAATTTGATAGAGAAGCCATAACTGTAGTTAAGTAGAACTAACAGGTACTATGGAACAATATATGGGTCTCCAATGAGGTAATAAGGGTTGTGATGTATGTAAACAGACTAATTCGACCATACTGACTACGAAAATCATAATTTAGCTGTTTTTATCTAATAGGTCAAAAGTAGTTGGGTGTTCCAGATCATATGAAAACAAAAAATGCCGTTTCTGCAATCATGTCCTGTTTCAAAAATCTGACGCCATAATCGCTTACAAATACTTACAAACGGCAAAGAGGGGAAGAATGGTGGGGATACGTCTCAGAAACTATATGGTCGCTAAAGATGGAAGAGCTGCTGGGAAATGGCAGGGGAAATTTTGCTCTAATGATTATTTATTGAATTATAACAATTATTTTCTAGTCGTTTAGTCATCTAATGTCCGCCTTGATTGACTGCGAAATTCTAAAGTTACTGGAATGAGTTGATGAATTGATACACAATCATACTAAATTAAATTTAATTAGTTTCCTTATAAATACGATCCCTATGCAATGTAATTCTATTTCATATGCTATCTAATCGCTGTTTTAATCTCATACTACTACTCTTTTTCTGTTTTCAAGGATTCTTGCAATTAGATATCTAGAACTAAACGTTGTATAAATAAAAACGAAATTGAAACAACTAAACTCATGTTAAATAAATCTTAGCGGAATTATGACAATTTGAATTTTGCGTAATTTTCCCCACGACTTGTTGCACAAGTATTTTAAGAAGTTATATTTTTGTATTTATATTTTGACGCTTGACAAAGAAAGATTTTTTGACAACTAATCAAACGAAAACTTATTATAAATCTTTTGATTAAGAGATACATGACTGAATGTGTAGAACAATTACATGGAACAGAGTAATAATAAACCGTCCAACGAATGTACTGATGTATCGTAGATATAACGTTTTTATACCGTTTCATACACATCGAAATATGTTCACAGTGAAAACTGTGTTTTAAAATATTAAAACTGCATGAAATATCGAAAATCTCAAATTGCCCCAACCATAGAGCAAAATTACATACGTCATTCAAAAGCACTTGATCATAGCCTTCGAATGACGTATCAAATGATTAATCTCAATTTGCCCCAACCATAGAGCAAAATTACATACGTCATTCGAAAGCCCTTGATCATAGCTTTGGAATGACGTATCAAACGATTAATCTCAATTTGCCCCAACCATAGAGTAAAATTACATACGTCATTCGAAAGCCCTTGATCATAGCTTTCGATCGACGTATCAAACGATTGAAACACACAAAATATCGAAAATCTCAAATTACCCAAGCCATAGAGCAAAATTACAAACGTCATTCGAAAGCCCTTGATCATAGCTTTCGAATGACGTATCACACATATATGTTTGTAATTTGACCTCTTTGACCCCTCCCCACCCGTCAGGGAGTGACCCCACCCCCAAATCATATAAACCATCGAATAGCCCTTGACAATAGCTTTCCATCGATGTATCACACATGGGGGGTTGCTATTTGAAAAAATGTTGACCTTTGACCTTTCCCTCCTTGACCTTTGACCCGCAGGGCCCCCAAACGAACTTGACCTCCGCTTGGATGTCCTATATAGATATCCGAAAGAAAAATTTCAAAAAGTTAAGCCGTTCTCGAGTTATCGTGTTTACGGACGGACGGACGGACGGACAGACGGACGGACAGACGGACGGACGGACGGACACCAGACCATTCGCATTATGTATCTACGATACATAATAACGTGCAAGATTTTTATTCCTTTTCTGCTTTTTCAAATTGCAGTGTTTTATTTAGTGACCAAAATTCGATAATATGATTGATATTTGACAACCATCTCAGTACTTAATTTGTGTGACATATTATAGCAATGCAATGATTGAATTAAACTATATGCATCGCCTGTTGAGGATGTCCATTTCGTATTGGTTCAAAATTTCAAATATAATTGTTAAGGCACTCTTTCGTTACGGGTTATAAATCACAAATGAAGACAGTCGACTGTAAAAACAACAAATTATTTTCATTTAAAATCTCATATTGGTATTTTTGAAAAGGTGAATGTTGAGCGTTCCCTGAAATTATGACACAAAAAAATGACCATACTAACCATGATATAAATTTTAGAGAAATATTATAAATTAGAAATGAAACTATTGATTTTGAGGCGGTTCAGAACTTCATAAGCGAAAATTATACAACGCAAATTTAAAAGGATAGTTTTGTATTTTTATAGCATTGTCAATTGTAATTTAAAAAAAATTCAAAATAAAAAAACAAGGCAGACTTAAGGACTTCAAAGAGTCAAGAGAAGAGTACGTTTTATCAACATGGAACTTAATTTCGTCTAAAAAAGATCTATTAAAAGATAATATAGTAATATAGTAATTAATGATCAGGGCAACTAACCATTTCCTGCGACCAGATCCAAGAAGGTGCAGTCCTGCAATCAATCAGAATTAGTTCCAAAATTAGTCTTATATCTCATTTTATACCCATTAAAAGCATCATTTCACGTGGCGTGGGTGGCGTTTTAAGTACTGTAGTACATCAAATCACACTTTCGTAAGCGAGAACAAAATATCTCAAGATCCTCATAACTTACAGCTACGGCAGCGTTGACGCCAGATTTGAGCTGCTCATTGAACAGAGCGTAGAGCTCGTCAATATCTGCATCCTGGAACAGTTCAGTAATCCAGGCGAGGAAGTTTGAGGAAGCAACTTCCTCTCCATTTACAAAGCTGTGTTCCGCAGCTCCGTTTACGTTTTTGAAGCCCCACTCGGCCTCCAGGACATCGAACTGGATTTTCCCGACAGCGTTAGCCGAGGCTTTAAGTGTGAAAAATAAGTCGTCGGCCGATAGATCAAGATCACCGTTTCCATCTCTTCGATCTTCACCGTCAAATCCATTCCAGTTGTGATATTCCCACCCACCCGTGCTTTCCAATCTTGGGAGGGTCAGGTCCCACTGAAACGTTACTTTTGGATACAGCCCGCTGATGACGAAATTATCGGTAAGCTTGGAAAAGCCGCTCAATTGGGGTGCCCTGAAACATAAAATTGGTGTTGGTAATTTGAGCTGTCTGGAAAAATTTACTCAATTTTCAGCCTAGAACGCGCTTTTTGTAACGCTAATGCTTTTTTTAGATTAACATAATTTCAAATGAATTGAATGTAGAACATGAATAAAAGGTTTGCTGAATGAGAGACTCAAAATTAATTATTCGAAACAAACATAGATTTAGTAAACTAAAAATAAACCATCTTTTAGTTTTAACGTCGTGTTGAAAAATATAAATTGTCACTGTAAGCAGCGCCTTGTGTAATGTGCATTACAATGTTTATTTTGACCCCCGTAATTTTACTATCATCTAAAGTCCCTTTGCTCATTGGATCACCGGGTAAAACTCGTTTTTTTCTCTAAAACCAACCCCATGTATGTTAAAGCAATATACTAATGCTATAATATATGCTGCTAAGCATATATACAGGACTTATTCCCGGCGGGTCAAAGAGCACAGGGACGGTTTTAGAACCGAGGAAACCAATTACTCATAGGTCAGATTGCCCAGCTGTCCAACAAAGATCCATCCCATATCGAATTCCCAATCGCAAGACAAGGTTTGTAGCGTCAGGGGATCAGGAATAGATGGGATAATTGCCGCTTTTGATCCTTGTCCCGATTCACCGCCATTTCGATTGAGGAGTTCGCTTTGGAGACGGCTTACAAATCGATCGGAGATCCATTTTGCATTAGACTGTTCCACGCCTTCAATGCAATAAAAATACAAAATATTCAACCGACACATTAGGCATTAGGTGAAAATTCTCATTGTTGCATAATGACTAAGTTTTTGAGCATCTTTTTGAGGTATATAAATAAGGCTTTTTAAATACTGTTTTACCTTCACAATTCAGATGAACTGCGGAAACGGCAAACCCTTGAAAGGAAACGAAGAACAGAGCAAGTAGTAAGAATAATTTCATGATTTCAGAGCGCTTTTTCAGGATCACGGAGTTTGCTTCGAGGAACGAATTTGAATATCAACCCTAAAAACTTTTTTCAACTTATATACTTGTTCTTTTTGTACCTAATATATGAAATCAAGTGCATATACGTAAATATATTTGCATGCTTCAAGCACTTCAAAACCTTGGAGTGGCAGTGTAAAGATATGGAACATGTTATTTTCAAATGGATGGAAACGATGTATCTTTAAGTGTCGATTGCCGAATTATGTAAAATCTACATGTCATCTGCAATCGGTGAAATCAATGAATTTATTGAGTCGAGTCTCGTGATTTTTAACTCACCATGCATTGAATCCTGCAATATACGTCGTTACGTTTGCTTGGATGGCTAATACTTTGGACCGATGGTGCATGTCATCCCGATTCTCTGATTGGTGAGAACACGAATGACGCTTCAATTGAACTTTTTGTACAAATAGAAAGATTGATACATTTAACCTACGATTTAATTGGGAAACCAGGTTTGATGACTCGATATTTGACAGTTGAATAAAGAATCTACAACAAAGAGTAAGAGGTGGGATCGGATGTTTTGTAGCTGTCACTTGAAATTTAAAAGAGCTATCCTACATGCGGATTGTCTGCGAAGGCTATTGGAATTTTGATGAGACCGACCGCAAGGTAAATAGACAAAAATCCAAAAGGATGATGCACTGATCGTGCAGTAAACCTACATTTTTCAACTTGAAATTAATTTTTATATTAGCGTTAATTATTTGAATATTATAATGACATCCTTTGATAGGACTATATACCGTTGAAAAAAGTTATTGCCCGTCAATTTTGTTTATTTTCGTTTATTTACCGCCCTGCTCCATCCGTTTATTGTCACCATTAATTGGCAGCCGATTACTTTGGGCATTCCCGTTTTAATTAATCTTGGAAGCCGGTAAAAAATTGCATTCGACGTATACAGGCATTGGATTTTTATGTACAACGTAAGATCCATTTGTTTTCTTAAATGTTATAGTCATTAGCCGGGGCAAAATTGAATTAACTTGGATTTATATTTATAAATAGCCCACAATTTTTTGTGTCGTTGATCCTTACATAAAATGTCAGGACCCTTGAGGAATCGTGAGTGGTACCTGGTACCGAGCTCTGGGAACTAGCAGGGTACCAATTCGGGCCGGAAACAGGGTTAGATGACCGAGTTATTCGATATCGACAATTTTAGGGTCCCGCCCGAGCTATTCGAGGCAGATAAGTTACGGTACAGCTATAATTGCATGTGTTTATGACGTACAGAGTGACAAGTGCCAACCTTTGGCCCGCCCAACGTTGTGTATTACCGCCAGATTTGTCAAAACATTATTACTCTGGAGACCATTTCTAAACAGCCAAATACATTCATAATAAACCGATGTAACGGGTGTAACCAAGTGTTGAAAACGTCAATAAAATTAAACCGAATCTTAATGTCCCCCAAAAGCCCGGGTTTTGCACTCTGGTGTCAGTGGGAGTAGTCCTGTGTACGTCAAAGATGTTCTATTACTCATGGAAATCGTTTAAACCCCATACCTCAATTTCCCCATAAAGCCCGGGTTTTGCACTCTGGTGTCAGTGGGAGTGGTCCTGTATACGTCAAAGATGTTCTATTACTCATGGGAATTGTTTAAAACCCATATCTCAATTTCCCCCAAAAGTCTGGGTCTTGCACGTCCTGAAATGTAGTTTCAGGGTGTTATCATGTGTAGATGATAGACATAGAGTTTACTGTAAACTACCTAAGCGGCAGTTTTAAATTGATTAAGAGCTTTGAACTGTTTTAATGGGCAGGTTTAAAATGAGTAAGAGCTTTGAACTGATTCAATGGTTTGTTTTTGGGGTTTAATTTATGGGGGTCAGGGGGTGTGACCGATTTGACCCAAGTTCGAACTTAGCCTCACTCTTGAACCAAGGAACAAGTGTACAAAATTTGGTGACCGTAGGTCAAGCCGTTCTCCAGTTATCGCTCGGACAGACGGACGGACAGACGGACAGACGGACTTGTCATTCGCATAAAGTGTTTTCAACACTTAATAATTATGAACCAAAGAATAAGTAATTTGCAGAACGTAAAATCATGCGATCGCTTTCGATTATAAACAATTCAATTACTAATTCAATTTAAAGACACTGAAGTTGAAGTTTCTGGTAGGGAAAACGAATGTTCATAATAATGGAAACTTACATCAGCTAAATCGTTGAGTTTGATCAATATGAATTTAGCTTTTAAATAGACCATATACATGAGATTACTTATACCAACATTCTGTATTGAGTTGAAGTCGAATTACATTGACATTTTCTGCTTGGCATTGACTTGATATGTCGTTTTTCATACTAGTTAATTAAAGTTGTTTTAGCTCTTGAAACTTGTGATAATGATGGATAAAAACGTCATAACAATATTTATTCATTATCGAGTACGATTTGAGGAAAATTTTAAACACTAGTAATTAATTTTGACTTCAAATAAATATAACTTATGAAGGAATGTTGCACCGTTGAAGTAAATCATGTAGCTCATCTTTGAAATGCTTCTCAGCCATCCGGTTCATCGTTGCCTGATCATGAACAAGATCCGGCGCCGCAGCCATTGTAAAGTCGATTTGATCATTGTGAGAAGCCGTGGTTGTGTATAGAACTAAATAATTACAAAAATTTATATTTAAAAATTGCAGCAAAAACTTTAGCATTCTAACTACATTAAAAATGAGTGGAACGGAGGACATAGCGCAAGGTTCCAATAGAATTTTTGAACCTGAAAATCGTTGCTGGACTTACTTGTTTCTGGACAGAGATCTTTGGTACAAAACGTGTGATAAATATTTGTAACCGGAAGTCCAAGAATACGGCTTTCGATTAGGGGTCGAACCATACTGGACAGCGCAGCTTTGTAGGTCGACAGTCGCGTGTTGAAGTTTAAAATGCAAAGACATGTCGGCAAGAGATTGACGAAAGTGAGGAAAAACATGGGACTGGAAATATGCAGCCGGGTTTTAATGAATTCGTTGTACAAATAATCCGTCTCGTGTATCCGTTCTATTGGATTCTCGTTCCGGAAAGGAGTATCTAATTTTACGAAGGTCCTGAAAACATAATAAAAATTATTAGGATAGTTTGAAAAAAATCAAAAATATTAAATTTTTCAGTATTTACTGTAATTTTGATTGTAAGGTTGAAAAATGATCAGAATTTGCGTCAAATGACCCTTGTGGAACATAAAAACGGTACCACATTCCCCAAAAATATAAATATTATTACCAATGATTGGTGAGTCGCGTTCTAGGATGATTCGGTTTCGGAATCGTATGAAAAACGGGTAAAGTTTCCGTAATTTCGTCCCCTCGACCCGATTCCAAAAGATGACGCCTTAAGGCCCCCGTCTGCAGAACGTACAAAATGGTTGCGAAGGACACATTCAGTTTCCGCCGGATGCTTTTCATTGGCCCGAGTTTAATTGTGCTCCACGATAAGAGCATCTTCTCATTTTTGTCGGTCTTGTTCATATTAGGAAAAGGCCAGTATGTTAAACACGATTTGGCCCAGAAGGTCAAAGTTAATCTCGGTAATTCCAGCAACATCGACGCCTATAAAAATTTTAATCAATTTTTAACAATATTTTTTTTAATCTCAAAGTAAATGAACAGTTCCTACCTTTTCATTAAAAGGCAGTGGTGGCTCTGGAGGGACCATATAAGGGGACTCCACGTTACAGAGCTTATCCACAATTAAAAGCATTCCAAACCCATCAATAAGACCGTGGTGCATCCTGAGGGCAACGTAAGAAATCTCATCTTGCCCCTTCGTCCCGTCTTCATGAAGCAGTAGCATTTCCCATCTCGGGGCCTTATCGTCCCCATAAGCAGAATGAAACCACGTAGAGAAGAACCCTTGAGGGTCAGAGTTTAACCGTTCTTCTCGGATTTGTTTCTCCGGATTTAAATCCTTCACTTGTTTAATGAACAAGTAACCTCCGAAACTCTCAAAAGTACAATGTAGTCGTTTAAACGGATGTTCCTTCTCTTTTGAACGACTTAAAAACTCTTTTGTGAACTTCTCCCGTAATTCCGTTACGGAAATTCGACCCCTGATCTTCAGCACAAATCCAATGTCAACGATAGCCTTCTTTTGAATCGTTTCACGAGCAACCATCAGATCATTGTTACTGATTGTCGTTAAATCGGGACGGAGTAACTTTGCTGTGAATACTACAAGGGCTTTGTAAAATGAGAATACGAGGACGGGGACAAGTAAGACGGGAAATAATAGCAGCCAAATGACACTGTCTATGAGTAGTAATAGCCATTTCCTAATTGTAACCTCCATATCTCTTACTTTAATTTAAAATATTGTGTGGTGATATTTCAAGTTAAGTCACAGCTTAAATTTAAACTCAATGGAGTAATTAAGACTACAGTTTACTACCAAAACAATTACACTACTAAATGAGCAGCTTAAACTTGATGAATTCTTAACAAGATCAAGTTGACCAACACAGGCAACTAGCAGAGCCCTTAGGCTAAATTCATTGCAAAATACCAACAAAAACAGTAGTGAAGATTTTTGTGGATCTGTCTACGTCCTATATGCTTCATTGTAATCTCATGCTTTTTCATATCAAATCCGTACCGGTATAGTACAACTTACGGAATTGTACAAATTAATTCTGACGATGTAGGGATTTCCGAGAACCTCTGATCCAATCCATTTGAAGATGTAGAACTCTGGTTTTAAGAACATCTTACTTTCTTATTAAAGCCAAATCAGTTATGAGATGACTTTTTCTGTCAAAAAGGTTCTGTTAATGTGTTTACACTGTTTACTACCTGTAATCATTTAGGTAATTCAATTCTACAGGCAGTTCATACGATAGTGCCAATCTGCCAATATAGTGCATCAGCTAACCTATTCTGGATTGTAATTATTCTTAAAGCGTGAAGATATACAAAAAATGAGATAGTTATTTATGAGGAAACAATTATGTTTAATTCCTAACTACTTTTGCATAGAAGTCAACATTGAAAGGTATTATACATAATCATAAGACCATTGCTGCCCCTAAATTTATCCTCGTTTTGGTTCTATTTTTTATAGCCCTCCAAATGAACATTGTATTTAGGCGTAGGGTTCCTCTTCGGACTGCAGAGCTGCTTTTAATGATCAAAACAGACTTAACTACTAATTAAAATCTCAATTTTTTTCAGTTTGTTACATACTAGGCTGGATGTCCACGGCAATTTACGTAAAACTCATTTTATCGTATCGTATAAATCTATTTTATTAAAATAAAGTGTTTTTTAAATCTTAATAATCAGATGTGAGCAAATGTACACTTGGACACCATTCCCATTTAATAGGGGACTTAATAATTGTCATCTTTTTAAAATGTGAGTACAATACATCTGTCAACGTTAACTTTCATGATGTGCTTTAACAACTAATATGAGTGTCTACTAAATCTGTATTATTAAGAGGTGAAACCTCTTAATCAGAAGACTTTGTCCGTCCGTCCGTCCGTCTGTCCGTCTGTCCGTCTGTCCGTCTGTCCGTCCTCGTCGACGATAACTCACGAACGGTTGCAGTTTTTCAAATTATTTTTTCGAATACATGTTCCATGTGTCCAGGGGCAGGGGGAGTTAGAAGTTGGGCGAAAACGACCACACCCCCTGGGGTTCGCCCACCTACCCCAATGTTGAAAAACCACCACCATCACATACTACAATAGTATTACATGCCCCTATACACAATACCATCATGCCACACGTACATATTTATATATATGAATCGTGTAACCGTGCACACACATACGGAATCACCCCCACTCGCCCCGGCGCGCGCCCCACTGGCCAATTTGGGGCAAAATGAGATTTCAACGCTATATTGTAGCCACATACCGTGCAATGTGTAAACACCTACGGGATCCCTCCAACTCGCCCCGGGGCGCGCCCCACGGGGCATCTTGGGGCAAAATGATATTTCAACGCAATATTGTAGTCACATACCGTGCAATGTGTAAACACGTACGGGATCACCTCAGCTCAACCCGGAGTGCGCCCCACGGGGCATTTTGGTGCAAAATTAGATTTCAACGCTATGTTGTAGCCACATACCGTGCAATGTGTAAACACGTACGGGATCACCCCCGCTCGCCTCGAGGCGCGCCCTACGGGGCATTTTGGGGCAAAATGAAATTTCAACGCTATATTGTAGCCACGTACTGTGCAATGTACACAGTGTACACAAAGCATGTACAGCGTGAACTTGTACAACATGTACAGCGTGTACTTGTACAACATGTACAGCGTGTACTTGTACAACATGTACAGCGTGTACTTGTACAGCATGTACAACATGTGTGTGTACAACATATAAGCGTGTGTTTGTACAACATGTACAGCGTGTGTTTGTACAACATGTACAGCGTGTGCTGGTACAACATGTACAGCGTGTACTGGTACAACATGTACAGCGTGTACTTGTACAACATGTACAGCGTGTGCTGGTACAACATGTACAGCGTGTACTTGTACAACATGTACAGCTTGTACTTGTACAACATCATACGTTTGTGTAAATGATTCGTGTATCGTAGAGGTTTCACCTCTTTCGTACGTGCGTTTGCAACGGTTTATTATTTTTGTTATTATTTACTTTATTCAGGCAAAATCAAGGTGCTAAAAACCGGTTGCAAGTTACAACCTTTTAACGATGGGGATTGTAAATAAAACGGCCTTGGCTCAAATCTTTCCAACCAGTCTCAATCAAATATTTGTTTACTTTTAAAAAATCTTTTGACTCTGACAATTTTCCCGTTTCCATTATTGAAGGAATGTCAACTAAAAAAAATGAGAACTTTGAAAGAATTAGGTATTTAGTCATGAGGGATTACCTGCCGGTTGTCGATATTAAAAATATCAATATTCATATTGTCTTTAATATCAAGTGTATGGGTTGGTAGGGATAGGATAGGGTACCAAGCTATTCGAGGAAGGTAGGTGTAGGGCATCGAACTATGGAACTCTCAACTTTTAGTGTCTCTCCACTAATCTTAAGTCTTGTTTTTTATTAGCACCTCCATCGTAAGAGTTAACGTCCCTACACTCGAAGTCCCCATGTAATGTCGCGCTGCATTGGGATTTTATTAGTTGTAGGTTGTCGGTGCGCAGTGTTTCAAATGTTAACTCCTCTACTCCTCTGGGTTTCAAAATCAGCATTCTAACATTTCTAACTTGCTTAAACCGATAGGCGTTTACACAGCGATAGATGTAAACCTTCACTTTATCAGTAAACCTGTAACGTGTCTATTACAAGTTGGTTTTGCTATGGTAGATGTAAATATTTATACTCCAACCATTTTAGACTTACAATTAGTTCAATAGTAAAATCGAGATTTATAAATATTTATTCCATAGACTTTATCATTACGTTGTTCAACATCCATTGCATTGATCTCTTACAACTAGTAAAACTACAACTACATAAATGATTACTTGGAAATAAATTCCGCATACAAGCATAGAAATCATTCACGGCTGTTGCAATTATAATTACAAATAAAAATTCATATAAAAAAATCAAACTTGAGTCTGTTCAGTCTTGACAAATTAGGATCTGGCTCTAGCTAATTGTTAAGGATTTCAGCGTGATTTATTGTTTTTGACTAATTCGAGTAAAATCGGGAGAACAGAATCGTCCAAAAGTGTCGACGTGTCGCCAAAATTACTGTCCCCCATTGCAACGTTTGTTAGTACTCTTCGGAGGATCTTGCCACTTCGGGTCATCGGAAGGACGGGTGTCACAATTATGTCATCTGGAATTGCAAAGGAGCCAATGCTCTGCTTGACTGGAAATAAATTAATAAATGTTGCAAGACAAAATGCAATCTAATTTAAGCCATCGATTTGAATTCACAAAAATAATACCTCGATCCCTAAGCTCAGAGAGTATTCTACCTCTCTCTTCATTCTCATAAGTTTTCTTAAGAATCACAAATGAGATTAGGCTTTGACCCTTGATTTCATGGGGAACTGGAACGACGGCTGCTTCAGCAATGCCTACGTAAAATAATAATTACCTTAATTTACTTCAATGGTTACGGAATAGTTAATTTTAGTATTAATCATTTTAATTACCTGCATGTCCCAATATTGCTGATTGAACCCGTATTGTACTTATCAAGTGGCCACTTACATTCAACATATCGTCTACTCTGCCTGTTATTGAATAGTAACCATTTTCGTCCCGTTTCGCAGCTATCGTATGAAAAATTATTTTAAACATTGTTCTTCAAAACAAAACATTGTAGACAGACCATGTAAATCACTGAATTACCATCACCAGTACAGAAATATCCTGGGAATCTTTTAAAATAATTAATTTCCAGTCCGTCGGGGTCACCATGTACTCCCCGAATAATAGTGGGCCAAGGTTGACTAAAAACCAAGCAACCCTCTCCAGCTCCTGTGACCACTTCACCCGTTTTTGTAAGGAGAACCGGTGCTACTCCGAAAAATGGTAGGCCCTGAATGACAACGGAGAATATATTAATTTAATAAATTTTGAAAACAAGAACAGTTGAATATAATTATTATAGTTAAAGCACGTACAACTGCACCGGGCTTGGCTGGATTGGCACCTGGAAGGGACGTGAGAAGGTGTCCTCCTGTCTCAGTTTGCCCATAAGTATCTACTATGGGGCATCGCGATCTCCCGACGATTTTGTAGTACCATTCCCATACTTGGGGATTGATCGGCTCTCCTACCGTTCCGAGAACCCGAAGTGATTCTCTCTTGAATCTGTTCATACATAATTTCCAATTGGTAATGCTCGTAAATTGTAAGTCGAAATTCATATTTTTGGGTCAAAGAGCGATGGTTTTAAACTGTTTTCAAAGTCACCTTCTAACCGGTGCATCACCGAACCGCATCAGAGATCTGAGGACCGTTGGAGCTGTATAAAAATGACTGACATGGTACTTGTCGATTATAGACCAGGCTCTGGAAACGTTTGGATATAATGGAGTTCCTTCAAACTGCCAAAATGTTTTTTAATCAATTAAAAAATTAATCAATGAACAAAGAGTTTAACAGAGAAAAATTTCGAAATTTTACAATAAGGGAAGTTCCTCCAAGAGATAAAGGACCATAGAGGGCATTAGTGTGTGCACAGCACCAGCCCATGTCCGCTGTACACCTGAAATGCAGATTTAATGACAGAAATCGATTCTTTCTTACAAAATTAAGTATTGTAGAATATTTATTGTACAATTAAAAGCTCTCACCAAAATACGTCGGTTTCGGGATGATAATCAAAAGAATATTTAAATACTGTTGAAGCATAAATCATGTATCCTGCCGTCGTGTGAACTACACCTTTGGGTTTCCCAGTGGATCCGCTAAACGAAGTAATAAAATAGGTTCTAATTGCCTTCAATTAGTGGATAAAAAACTACTAAATCTAAACCATTTACCTGGTATAAAGAATGAACATGGGGTGTTCGGAGTCAACCCATTCGGGACTGCAAGTTTCGGGCATTTCGGAGCAAATTTTATCCCACCATTTGTCCCTTCCTGATTCGAATGGGGTCTGTAAAATGAGGTTAATTTTTAACAAATTTGACATCATCATTATCATTCTCTAAATCAGTTGTAGTTGTTGCTAAAAAAAACTTACAACATAAGAAACTCGTTTTGATTCACTGTCGCTTAACTTATTAGCCGAGTGCAAAAGTGTCAAATGATTCAGAACAACACAGTGTTGAACTGCATGTCCTTGCTCCTTTGATTTAATCATTGCCTTTATCAAATTCCATCAACCAGTCAGTTCATTAGTTGACAACAAAGATTGGGTAATAATATTTGTTTATATTTCTGATCGAGTCATTACCTGATCACATAATTCCTTAAGGGCCATGAACTTGTCTCCACGCCAAGAACCATCTGATGTAATCAGGACCCTTACATTTCCGTCAACAATTCGATCCGCTAATGCTTGAGCAGAGTATCCGGCAAACTGAATAGTAGTTTAATTAAGGTTGATCAATGCTGCTGTTTAATCACAATTATTTATAATTTTAAACATGGGGTAAAATGAGACATACGACTACGGAATGAACAGCTCCAATTCTGACACAAGCCAACATGGCTATGGCAATTTCGATAACCATCGGCATGTAAATCGCAACGACGTCCCCAGATTTAACTCCCAGAGATTTCAAGGCATTTGCGAATTTACAAACTCGCTTCTGTAGTTCGAAATAGGAGATTTCAGATTCATCCATTGGATTATTGCCTTCCCTATTTATAAATGTTTCTAATTATTAAATGTTTAAATTTTTAAATTAGTTGAGTTAAATTGTTACCGTCCTTACCAATAAAAGGCGACTTTATCACCGAGTCCATTTTCAATATGACGATCCAACATATTGTAACAAATATTTGTCTTCGCTCCAGCCATGAATTTAGTGTAAATTGGGCCCAGCGACAGTTGGAAATTGTACTCTAAAATCGGAGTGTTATCTGCAAGCGGTGTTTGGAAATAAAATTCCGAACTAATTCGGCTCCAGAATTTCTGTGGATCTTCAAGCGATTCTTTGTACAGCTTTCTGTACTCCTCCATTGATGCGATGTAAGCGTTTTTACGAAATTGTTTCGATGGATTGAAGGTCTATTAAGATAAGATTATGAACATTTAGGACCAAATATACTAAATTCATTAATTAGTTCATTAAATCGATTACCAAATCATTTGGGGTAACCTGGCATACATACCTTTTCGGATCCGTCGGTCTTCTGAATTTCAATGAAATTGCAATAGTCGGGTATGATAGCATTATCCTCCGTGTCACTGTCACGTTTCCCCATGTTTATTTAAAATTACTCTGGTGAAAGATGTGGAATGTATTTCAATCTAAAAGTGATAGTTTAATGGATAAAACCTGTATTTTATTATAGTTGTGTAAAAAGTGCAGAATCTTGGGTTTTTTCAAAACCAAAAAAAATGTACAATGTGAATATGTGAATACAAGTCCAGGTTTATCTTATGATGAATGAAGCCGAGGTGTATTATTATTTACGTTTATATACAAGGATGGGTTCTATTAGTATGATATTTAATAAAATAACTAAAGTTAAGATG
The DNA here is from genome assembly GCA_906901685.1 of Desoria tigrina. NCBI lineage: Eukaryota > Metazoa > Arthropoda > Collembola > Entomobryomorpha > Isotomidae > Desoria > Desoria tigrina. Next base: position 79,032 of record CAJQTU010000060.1, read on the forward strand.
AAAGAAGAACATTCTATCGAATTCTCTGTTTCAGTGTATAGGAGATGAAGACAACATACAAAAAACCGGATTAACCTTAAAAATACATGCGAACACCAAATAAACACAATATTTGGACCTAAAGTTCAGTGAATGGGTATAATTGATGTTTGTGTATAATAGACAGGAACGTAGCGATTCTGAGAAGAAAGTCTGCGTCAAATCGTCATGAATTAATATTTCTTGACACTAGGTTTTGCGTGTAATCTGACTTTGTTCTATGAAAGCTATTAAATCTCTATTGTACTTGAGAAGGCGAATTTCCTTGTAATGTTAGACACACCTTGCCACAAATCCGTAAGACAACAAGTTTCAATGTTTCGTAAAATCGACATGCCAAATATTTTGGTCATCGTCAACTTTATAGCCCCAAGTTCACGATGTCCTAAAAAATTATAATTAAACTACTCTACTTTTAGGTAATTCGGAGTTCCGCTCTGCTGTAATATACTATTCTACTTCCGAGAGATTTTTTTGTGAAATATTGGCTATTTTAGTTTCTTGATAAATCAAACAAGAACAAGTGTAAGATGATTAAGGGATAAAAAATATTTCAGTTTAATCATTTTTATAAATAGATTAAAATTCTGCGTAAATACCTTGTCAGTCTACATAGTTATGCAAAGAATTGATCGATTCAAGACTTTTACATTTTTTGTAGATTATCTAATGGATGATATCCAGAAACAAGAAAAAACTATGATGAATGTAAAACTTAAACCGAGCAAAAATAATGGTTTTCGTGGATGGCTTCATTTTATTTAAATTTTAAACCTGATTCAAGGTGTTTTAGTCCTTAACTGAAACATGTTTAAAATAATGGTAAGTTACATCTTATATATCTTTTCAATGAAATGAGGATTTGACGTTCTTGAAACTGCATAGTTTACGCTTCAAATATTTTTTACGATCATTAGCTGTTATGTGATGAATTTTATTATGAATTTGAGCTAAAAATAATTTTGAACGTCCAGGACTACAAAAAAGTTTCAAAGAATCCTGTTGACGCGTACGGTCCTTGCAAAAACCACATTTAAAAAATTTCGTTTTATGAAAATCTGGAATTCTATACAAAATATTTCTTCGTATAGGACTTGAAGCTCGTTTGATCAAATTTCTAAATAAGAATGCCTATTGATCATGATTACATAGCATGCCAATAATGCAAGTTTGTTGCGAGAAGTATCTAATAGATTCTAAACTTTGATTGAACTTATAATATTATTAAAATTTGGGCCGTGCGTAATCTTCTCTGTTGAAAGTGACATTCCCGGCTACGATCTTTAAAAAAAACATTAATAAAAATATTTACATTTTCGCAAATTGTTGTTTAAATCCTACCTCAAATACAGTATGCTGGACAATAGACATTGATTTAGTAAACATAAAAAACATTCCCTTTAATAACGAGGAGCTAGAGTCCAAATACTGGATTAAGCAATTCAAATAAAGTCATTACCATTTATCTGGATAATGAGAGCATTTTTTAGAGGATTTAAAAAAACAATTTATTCTCAGCGACGTAATAAAATTTATTCATTCGTTTATTTGCCACAATGTCAATCCTACAGCCCCACTGTAAATGATTGTTCAGTCACAAAGATGGCAAGACAAATTAGGTGTAAAATGAGGGGAAAAAAACCTGTCTTGATAATTATTAAAAATACATAACTCAATAGCAGAAGTAACGTTAGAATTCGTTTAAAATTCTTACGTTTCAAATCGACTACTGATATTTGGTAAAAAAACTGGACTACTAAAATTAATTAAACCTTAAACTCAAAGTTAGTTATGATATTTAGAATTCTACCAATTGATGCAATGAACTCTTAGAAGAATTCTTCAATCTTATAGTCGGGTAAAGTTAATTTCTAACATAAATGGAGATAATGGAGAAAAACTTAGAATAATAAAAGTACTTCATCACAGCAGATTTGCATTAAAATATTGTCTGTCCATCCATCCTCTCATTAATCAAATCCATAATTTGTACGTACTTGACATTTCGTTTAAAAGATAACAGCAAGTAGGTTTATTTTTTATTACTACAAATAAGTTCCAAGAAGACGTTAAATTTTTCTGTTCTCCCAAATCCTATAATTTTACTTCTGTGGTTTAAAATTCAAGCAATAACATTAAGATATCCATCAGAATTTTGAGAACAAAACGACAATGTTCTCAAAACTGACTTTAAAGCAAATTCGACACTACAAGTTGCTCAAGAACTTGGATGTGAAAATTGTGGTTGTAAAGTGTTTAAGATTCTGATTTCTGAGTAGATACAAACAAATTAATTAGCATTTCGGCAGGTACATATGTTAAATACAATTTTACTTTTTCCTAGAATGAATTGAACATAATATTAAACAGAAAGTGACAAATTTAAATTACGAAAATTGTTTTCCAAGTTGAAATTGACTTTGACTTGGAAAACCGTTCGGCTGATATTTTGCAATGTTGAATGTCTGTTTTCGAAGAAATTAACAGTCGTTAGTGTAATGAAGAAATGAAGATGATTAAATGAGCAATAAGCTCAAACCTGTACTAAATATTGGACTATTCCATTTAATCTTCATTTCACATTTTTATTTTAAAAAAATCCCAAATGCACAACTAAAATTGCAATTAGACTTCATATTTGAATAGATAAATTCGTAATACTAAAAGAATTGCTGCAGATCCGGGTATAGAACCCCATGAGTTTAGATGTTTTGTAAACCTTCCAACTCGAAAAGCTCGAGGTTCTTGTTATGAATTAGGTTGTAGTTTGAGAGGTTCATATAATTTTATGTCTTTAATAAGTGTACACGTGTGAACATTCTCTAAAGATGTCGGCTTTACTATGACAATGACTTGTATTTACACTATGAGCCATTTTATCGTCTTGTTGATGAAAGGCGTGAAGTTAAATGAACTGTTCTCTCAAATCCGGTTCTATGCATCAATATGCAATATTTTGAATTCTTGATGATAACAGCACATCTTTACAGTAAAAGTATTTAGTATACCTCTACTAAAATGACATATATTCGGGTCAATTCTTTTAATCCGGACATATTATAAACCATTTTATCGCAAATTTTGTGTAGACTCCGAATCTGCAATAAAAGCCAGCTAGTCATAGAAGCGTTTTTTGAGATAAACCCCGAAAACCGGGTAAAAATAGGATTTTTTTGGATTCTCATTATTTTTAGGTGCTTTAAAATTCTTGATGTAGAAAAACAGGTACAAAATGTAATTAACGATTAAATTACGAGTTTGAATCACTAACTGGATTTGAATCTCCGAAGCGTTCGTGAGATATGTGCCAAAAACTAACCCAAAAACCGGTTAAAAATCAGTTTTTACGAGTTTTTCTCATGTTAAGGCATTTTAAACGTTGATTTTTGTAACATTCCATTGTTGTTCAATTTTCTTAATTTTTGCCTCGTATACTGGACAGTATAGCATTGAACGCCCCCCCCCCTTTCCTTTCCCCGGCAGGGGCCCCGCCGGCAGGCGCCAAAATATCAAAAAGAACAGTTGATTCAGGTTAGGAAGATAGGGTTAGGGTAGAATGAGCTATGAGCTATACGAGGTAGGTAGGGGTAGGATAACGAGCTATGCGAGGTAGGTGGGGGTAGGATACCGAGCTATGAATCTATGAAAGGTAGGTGGGGGTCATATATGAGTGATTCCGGAGTATATAGATTGATTTGGCCACGATATTATGGAGTGCCTATTAACCATAGAAAGCCTCCAATGTTAAATTAAGTTCAAAGGGCGTCGACGCCCCGGGGTAATGTGAAACCCATCTATATACTCGGGAACCGTGCCATCACTCATATATGGGTGGGGGTAGGATACCGAGCTATGAAAGGTAGATAGGGGTAGGTAGAGTGGGGTGAGGAGGTAGGAAGTAGTAGGTAACTGACTGAGGTCGTGCATCGGATTGTATCGTTGCTTGACAAAATTAAATTGCCCCTGCCAAACTTTTTGTGGCCTCTCCACCAGTCTTGTTTATTTTACCTGCATTTTACAATAATTTACATTTACGATAACTAAAACTGGTATTTATTTATACTAAAAGGATTAAAAATATAAGAATTTCAAAAGTTTAAAAATTATTAGCACCGCTCCAAAGCCAAGAACTAGTTTAATACATCGACTTATCCAGAATACTCTGAAATCATTAATAAGAATTTACGGGAAATTAAGACTTCGTTTTGAAATTGCGATAATTTTGAATTTATTAAAAATCATTGAATACAAATATATCGTTCCCTTCTAGCAAAGGCTTTGGGCAAATCCTTCACGTCTTCCTTAAAAATCCATTTTTTGATCCCGAGACAATAATTCTTGAAATATTTGGAATAATTGAGCTGTTTGATATCCCAGTAAAACAATTCTTGATCTCTTGGACTCATCTGGGATTCAAGCTCGACAAGATTATCAGTTTGAAATTTCCATTCTCTCAAGTGGAAGTATGTCACGGAGCTGACGGCCGTTAATACTTTGTTAAAGATCCGTAAGCATCTGTAATATTAATGCATTAAAATTTATTTTTCACGAATTGCAATTTAAAACTTGTGATTTGAAGAATGAGCTGTATATACCTCAGCTTCCGACGACTAATTACAGCTAAAAAATCCAAGACGAAGAAGGGAAGGTAGTTGAATAAAAGATTTAAAATAGTATTAAAGAGATGCGTTTCAACAAAGTAGAGGTAAGGGTATCGCACAACCCCATCGAAAGGGTACTTTTCAAATGCGGCCAAGGAGTAGTCTCGAACTCCCCTGTTTGTTACGGGATTTATTGTTCCGGAACAGCAGTTGTAAACGGGGATATCGATTGATCTGTTGTGATTCAAATAAAACAAATTAGTACAATGTATAGTATACAGTAGGTCGTAGGTTAAAAAAATACTTGGCAACATTCTTGAAGACTTTAAATGCGTATTACTTTTTGAAATGCTTAATTAGTGTTTTTTATCTCTGCATAGTCAATTAAAACCGTTTATACTAAGGGAAAATTTAACAAAATGTAATTTTTCAGTTACACCCCATTCCGGGGTAAAAGTGTGCAAGGAGAGGGAGAAGTTAGAATTTCTATTTGCCCTTTTTTTACTGATACTTTTACCAGCTATTCGTGATCCCTTTGTTCGATCAAAATACTTGCATCTTGATCTTGACAATAACTATAATTTGCGATGATAATTTAAATAAATTTCCAGTAATTTACCTCCGCTTGGCTACATTCCATCCCGACGCAATGATCAGATTCACACAAACATCCAGAGGAATAACGTCAGAAATTTTGTCAGCATCACAAACCATAGAGGTCAACATTCCTTTACCGGCTGAGGCTATAAGCCCTGTCATTCCGTTAAGGCTGTCGACATAACCTGGCTGGGGTTCTTTCCAGGCTGCCCCAACTTCATGAAATTAAAATAAATAAATCAGGACCTTTTGAATTCGAAATTGTAAACAAGGCATTAGAACGGCTATAACCATTAGTTGAAATCGGGCAATACTACGCAAGTATGACAGCATGAGTTATTGGGATCCGATGCATGGGGTGATTAGAGGGAATTAAATAATTAATCGACGACTTACTTATTGAAGGCCGAATTATACAAATAGGAAGTTGAGCTCTTTGTTCCTTCAGAAGGTTTTCGGTTAACCATTTCGTGTAGCAGTATGTATTCGGTTTCTTACCGACAATCCTTCAAAATCAAACATGACTACATGTATTTAAAAATAATTTTAAAAAAACAAAATCAAGGTTACTAATAAAGCAAGGTTACATTTCCGTAATTTCTGCAACTTCCCCGTCTGTCATGTTAGAAATTTGTTCCGGTGTAAAGACTTCTGATTTCGGCGTCACTATTTCCTCTGGAATCTCGGGGAGATCACAGTTTGCATAGGCAGTTGAAACATGAATTAAAGCCTGTGAAGTTAAATAGTTCTACAAATTAATACTTATTGAAGAAATCAAACATACTTGTCATATTTGTCAAGGGGTAGCTTGAGACATATTTCAGAATCTAATCTTACAGTCAAATGTGCCATCTCATGACAAAGGTCAAGGATCCGTCCCGTTCCATGGTAATTGATATTTAAGGCTGTCTTGAGTGGTTCGCTGAACTTGACACTCGCCGCAGAATGAATCACAATCGACACATTTTCTAGAAGCGTCTCTCGGTCAATTCCACTTAAACCCAGATTGGGAAGTGTGATGTCTCCAGCAACCGCAACTACTTTGTCTAAACTGCTCAGATTTTCTTCTTTTAAGGTTTCGAAAATCTGTTTAAAAAATCATACAGTTTAATAATATTTTATAAATCTCAAAGATGGAATTTTATTTTTTGAATTTTTTAAATTTTCAACATGAAATTAAAATTCTTACTGGTGACTGAAGGATTGACTCTAGTCTAGACTCTACATCTTGGCCATGTTTTGCTCTCAAAAGGACATAGACCCTGGAAAGGTGAGGGCACGACCTTAAAAGTTTTTCCAGTATAGCTTTCCCCAGAAATCCCGACACCCCGGTCATAAAAATGAATCTACTAGAGTAAAACTCTTGGATTTCACTTCGGTTAATTGTTCCCATGTTTAATTAATTGTTAAGAATAATCAGGTGAGTAATCCTAATAGGATATTTCGTTAACAAAAACAGGTATCTGCCAATAGCTGGATTGAGTCTGGAAATCGCTTGTTAGCTGAGAGAACGGTCTTTATACAGCCTAGAATCATCTTCAATGCCAATGTAGAAAATTCAGCTTGTTTCAATTTCGTTGGAATATTTGGTTTTAAATATTTTTTACAACCGTTGATTAGTTCCTCATTTAATCGGTTGACAACCGTTTTTCTACCAAGAAATTGGTATGTGTTATATAGCTAGTAAAATTACTCGTCAAGAGGTGTTTGCAGAATTGAAATTGGGATTCTAGGTTGAATTTAGCTCTAATTATGCTTTAGGTGGATGGATTAAATGGATGATACGAAAAAATGTGAATGCGTATGTGCATTCTTTGATTTGTGATTTTTAGTGCTATTTCCAAGTCTTATACTAACAATTCTGGTTAATTTAGGCAAAAATTTACATAAATTTCTTGTGAATTTACCAAATTCTCATAATAATGGATGTCTGATTTTACACATTGTTAAGTATAAATGTTTTAAGTTATTTAATTTCTCTTTTCCAGACTAACTGAATTATAAAGAATCAGGATATTCGCAGAATAGACGAGTATTAGACCCCAAACATTCAGACTCATTGACAAACAAGACAAAACAGGTTTTTTATATTCAATACAACAACAATACAACTAATAAGATGTAGTATTAATTATACAACAAGAAAAATGCGTAGATCAATCTCAGAATTTTGGGGATTCTTCCTAAGATCAACAATGCGGCTAGTTAGCGCTAAAACCCAGCTTACGACAGAGAAGTTCTTACTCTATTCAAGCAAAGCCAAAGTTAAAAAAAAACAGGTTACAAGTTACAAATTACAATATTATTATATTGGATAGGAATTGTATATAAAACGTCCTTGTCTCAAATCTCTCCAACCAGTCTCCATCAAATCTTTGTTTACCTTTAAAATATTTTGGTCCTGTCAAGTTTTTGTCCCCGTTCTTGAAGGACGGTTAAGTAAAAATACAATAAACTCAAAAATGGGACACTTGAAAGAATTAATTTGTCAAGGCCTAATAACCATTTTACACGGCTGGCTCTGGTTCGAACGGATCTTGATTAAAGTATTCCTTAAAAAGCAAGTCACAGCAAAAATTCGGGAATTTTACAGACTGGATGCCGAAAACAAGGACTTGATCCGAGTGGACGACCCCCAGTTTTACATCCACACCGCCAATCGAGGTCTTCTCGGATCCTGCGAATCGTATATGAACGGCTGGATCTCGATTACTAAGATTGACGAAGCAATCAGCAATGTTATCAGCGCGGGGAAACTGATGACGGATCCTGGATATCGGTATAAAGCGTTTTTGGACTATTTGGAATACGAGTTGTTCCATGTCTCAACGCCACAGAAGTCTATCCAAGTGGCTAAGGCTCATTACAATTTAGGTAAGTTATCCTGGGATTGATTGATTGATTTCTAAGCAAATTTAAACTGAACTTTGACCAATATTGCCTTTTTTAATATTTTGACAGGAAACGATTTATTCGAAGCGATGTTAGGACCGGGAATGAACTACTCCTGCGCCCTCTGGAACAGTCCAACCGACACTCTCGAAACAGCCCAGAGGAACAAGATGGACCTTCTAGCGCGTAAAATGAAGCTAAAACCTGGGATGAAGGTGCTGGACATCGGATGCGGTTGGGGCGGGATGGCGCACTATTTAGCATCCGAATTTGGCGTCTCCGTCGTCGCAACAACCACATCTACCGAAGGGGCGAAATATGCACAAGATTATTGCCGGGGTCTCCCTGTCGAAGTTAGGATCTCCGACTGTCGGGATTTGGTTGAAAATAATGAGAAATTCGATCGAATTTTAGCGATTGAAGTTCTCGTTCACGTCGGGAAAAAGAATTACAAGTCCTTCTTTAGTCAGATTAAGCACTGTTTGAAGGAAGATGGTCTTTTTATATTACACGCGGTTGGTTCTAATGATCCCCATTTACCATCAGTGAATAATTTGCATAATACCATGATCCCCGATTCTAGAATCCCTTATATCAAGGATATTGTCGAGTTTACAGAGGGTCTGTTTGTAATAGAAGATTGGGCTAACATTGGGGCTAATTATGATAAGACGGCGTTGGCTTGGAACAACAATTTCCAGAAAGTTAGGGCGGATTTTGCCAAGAGAAATGGCGAGAAGTTTTGCCGGATGTGGGAGTTCTTTTTACAAACAAACGCGGCTCTTTCTCGGACAAGGAATGTGCACATTTGGCACGTAGTACTTACTCCTAAGGGATTACCTGGAGGTTATCGATATTAGAAAAATGTATATTGTTTTAATTTCTTTCGCATAAAGTTATGTTGTATTCCATAACTTAACTATATTTTGCAGTGTGCAGTAAATATTTGTAAATATGAAATAAAGTTCAAGTGTGATCGATTTTTATTGAATAAATTACTGAAATAATTGATTGTGACAATTTAAGTCATTTTTACAATTTGGTTCCATTTGATGGAATTCATGTTGGTTCAGTCTCCGAAATCTCGATACAATTCAAGAATTACATATTATTACGACTACATTTACATTGTTTATTTATTTTAAACTATTGAATGCTTAAATGATAAAGCCAAGAATTAGCATCGAGAACGAATATCATAATATTTAGTTTGAATTCCCAGAAGTAAAAATAAGAAATTCAGCTGAGAATCAAGCATGTGAATGAGAAAGTTGATGGGAAATGGGTGTGGTATGGGTGAGGTTAAATGAACGAGTGAGATACCTTTACTTTCTCTACCTTGCTTTAGAAAATATCCGTCGGTTTTAATTTCAGGAGAATGGCTTATTCTGAGAGCCTACTATTGTTTGACTACTTCTATGTTAACTCGCTATCTACTTTTGGGTCAAGAGCAAAAAGTTACGTAAAAGTTATTGCAGAGGGACACTCTTTCTTGTCATGTCTTTTTATCAGGCTACTCCAAAATCTAAACTTTTCAAAATTCAGCCTAGTAGATTTTGACAAATTAAATTTAAGAGACCGGGACATTGTGAGGAATCACCCTGTCACCTGTATAATCCCGACTTTCTGCTTCTGCAGCCACGACACGACGTGACTTTAGAGCCAAAAACAAAAAATATCTAAACAAGTTGAAGGCTCTATCAGTTTTTAAAGAAATGGCTGAGCTGGTTTGTCGCTTGAATGTTTAATTCCATCCAAGTTTAATTTATATCTTCGTCCAACATTAAACGACTTTAGGACGCAGGACATGCGACAACTCTACTGAACTTGGCCTTTTTTGAAAACCAAGATGATCAAAATTCCAATGTTAATGATGAATTAGTGCTCTTCAAGAATATATTGCCAACGGAACATGTGCTGCTTTATAACGGCAGATGAATAGGTTACAGTTAGGATTGATCATATTCTCTCATTAACATTAAAACAACATAATAAGATTAATTGTATTATCAAGGACGAATACATAATATGCCGCTTTCAAAGAGCTTCGATAAGCAAAGAAGTGGTAGTCACCAATCCCAGCATTAACTTGCAGTGGTCTCAGAGCTATGAACTTTTTCCTCATGTACTTTTCCTTCGGCCCAAACTCTGAAATCCAGGATTTCAGTGCGGCGGATGAATTTTTATGAATATTGACAGTGGGAGGAAAAATCACAGCAATTACAAAAAGAATCATTACAGTCGCAAAAACACAAGTTAAATATAGTGAAAGGGGCAGAGCATGGTACAGCTTCAACGTCACGTAATTGAACAAGCAGCTTAATGAAGCTCCAAACGCTGTAAGCAAAAATGCCTCCACTTGCACATATTCTTCGGCGTGTACCGTCATGATTTTCAGGGAAACAAAGAGTTTGTAAAGATGCAGAAAATCTTTGATATTCCTGCACTTTTTCTGGTAGTCCACCATGAACTGGATGTGTTTGAAACATGTCAAACTCGGTACGACCAAAAGAATGAGGAGCATCGGGGCCAATCGTCCAACTTCTGAGTACGATACAAGCAGGGTGAAGAAAGCAATGATTGAATAGCTGACCTTCCACTCCGTTGTTTCATATATTTCCGGTGGTACAATGTCCTCAAGATAGTATTGCCAATAGTCCAATTTTTGTGTCATCATGGCAGTAGCAACAACAAATGGAGCAATGGATGAAAGAATTACAAAGCCCAATGTCGCGATGCCCAGCACGTCCATTTTATTCGACTTCATTGTATTCTGGCGGATGGATTGCCACACGAAACGCAAGGTCTCCAGTACGTGCTCCCAATCGCTGCTGGCGTATGAAGAATCATTCACTCCTGTATGGCCTAGAAAAAATTGAAAAAAAAACTATGCGTAGAAAATTGGCATAGAAAAAAAAACTGAAAAAAAAACGGTTGCAAACGCACATTTTGGAACGGTTAAACTATCTTTCAAATATTATTCCATGACGTGTTCCGACCCGTCAGAATGGTCTTATGCAAGAATCTGACATTATAATAGCGATTTATTTATACTTCAAGGATTAAATGAAGGTTTACAATATATAATTTGCCGATCATAGAGAAATTCATATACACTTCTCAATAGTACTTCAACGTATCTTTCAAACAATACATCACAAACGTAGTGTTGCTATTGAAAAATAAAAAGCTGCAACAAAACTTCGAAACCGCTGAATGCTCATTAATGGTTTCCTGAAAAAGAATATCAAAATACTTACCCATTCGAGAGTATTAGTACGAACCGAGAATCGGACCGCGGAAACCCAGTACAGGGTTTCACCCGCAATAAACCCCAAACGAACATCAACCACACGAAAAAAAATGTAACATCGTTGCCCGTCACATGAGAGTCGTTTTCTACAAGATTCTCAAATTACCCCGACCATACAGTATGGTCACATACATCGTTGAATTACAGTTAAACGTACCTTTCCAACAATGTAATACACATGTACGGAAGCAGTATAAAAAAATGTGACCTTTGACCTTACAGGCTAGTCCTTTCCCCTACACTGTCTTCAAACAAACTCAGCTTCCGTTGGAAGGTCAAGAATCAAGAATGGTTTCCCAATAAAGATTTTGAAAATGTATTTAAATAAAATTTAAATTTTTTTGCAAGGACTTCTTAAGTACACACGAACGGAGGTCAAGTTAGTTGGCGGGCCATTTAGGCCAAGGTGGGTATTAGATCAAAGGTCAACAATTCTTCAAATAGTAACCCCCCATGTTTGATACATTGATGGTAAGGTATTTCCAAGACCTATACTACGATGGATAATATTAAAGAAAGAAATCCAATTCAATGGGAAAGGGGCATAAAAGTTGGTTGGATAGGTTAAAGAGGTCAAATTCGTCAAATTACAAACAAATATTTGTAATTCGTCCTTCGAAAGCTATGGTCAATTACTTTCGAATGGGGTAATTTTGCTCAATGGTTGGGGCACCTTAAGATTTTGGACTTTTTAGTTGTTTTTAAACATTTCAAAACACTGTTTTCATGTTGAACATATTTAAAACATTTTAAAAACTGTACTGTGATGACTCAATCAGTACATTCGTTGGAGGGCTTATTTTTCATGAAACCCTTAAGCTAAGATGGATTCTGGAAGGTTTGGCAGCAACGATTTTTATAAATTGTATTAGTTTATTAGAGTAATATTCAACTGCGAAAATGTGGGTCCAGTTAATGGACCTTGCGACTCAATCCTTTACAACTTATATCCATCCATACCTGAATTTACCTGATACAACTTTAAATAATTACAATTACCTTCAAACAGGGTTCGGCATATTCTATGTGATTCATTACAATGAGTAACGGTCTTTTTTCCAACGATAGAAATTGCCACAGCTACACCCCCAATGACAAACATAAGAAGTAGGCCAGCGAGGTAAATAATCCAATGAACTATCGTGATGGTCTCTTTGGGATGTATTATTTGTCGAATCACAACGATAAGTCCTGAGCCAACGCAGACTGTAATAAGCAATCCATACACATTAAAATACCACCAAAATACATCTTTCAGTTTGGAATTGTAGACCAAATCCCGTTGTTTCGAACTCCATTCAATCGGACATTTCGACAAATGCCTGAAAAGGATTGAATAGACGTCGAGGCTTCGCCATAAAATTTCTGAGGGCATTTTAGGAGTTTTGTAGTCTGAATGTCGGCAACACCACCGTACGCGGTACCTTGTCTCTTGAAGACTGGAAGGACCTGCTATCTACACTACATAGTTAAGTAAAAAGGTTGACTTAAATATTAATGGGAATACTCGTCGAGAGTTTTATAACTTTAACGGGTACTCGATCATGCTGAAAATGTAGCAATTCTGGAATATGAAGCAATCCGGTCTGCAAAACCTTCAAAATGTGTGGCCAACTCTTTCGAGACGGACTTTATTTAGAAAGGACTATAAATTTGGAAACGGGTGGATGGATAGGTCAGAATCTACATTGTTCAACACTTTTGGTTTTAGCAAAGCGTAAAAATCTTACCAAAATATGAAATCAATGTCAAATTATTCTATAAGCATCCACATTCTCAAAATAAATTTTGAAGAGCCTACTTGTTCTCTTTCCAACGTGTTGTAGATTCAAAATTAAAAACACAATATTGAAATAGTTTAAACACTTTTTAGATTGTGATTGTGTTCTCACAATCAGAGGTGCATTACTTTTTGTGTTCAAACTGTCCAAATTGTAGTTTAGGGATGATTTGATGCTTTAATTTCATGGCGGCTTCTAAAACTAGAATTACGTTAGCTTTAAACATGTAAACTTTTGGGTTACGTATTCTCATGGTCATAAAATGTAAAGATTTGAATAATTGAGTTACCCAAAAAATATTACTTTGTTTCTAAAACTTAATTCCTGCAAAGTTACGAAAGTGGGATCCTCAAACCAAAACAAGGCACATGAATTGAGTTCGTACGAACTCAATTCATGTACCTTGCCTGCCTGCTAACCAGAACCACCAAACTCTATATTGACGATTTAAAAAGCATTTATTTTTAATGATTAGGCAACACAGTTGTCAGGACATTGTTGTCGGTGACACGGTTGTAACGACATCGTTGTCGGGATGACACGGTTGTTGAATTAAGAATGGTGTGATGCAGAAGGGAGTGAATACATTGAATTTATCTGAATAATTAGAAACATAAATTAACATGGTGCGATACGTGGACACTGAGACAAAACTAGTCAGTTGGTCGTAATTAATAAAAAAACTCATCCGACAATCTTGTTACTGCCAACGGCGTGCTTTGGACAAAAAAACTGTGTCACCCCGTCACGAAAAGCCTGTCGCTGACAAAGTTTGCCCTGACAATCTTGTCACTAGGAACGGTGTTGCATTACCGTTTCAGATCAAGTATAAGTTAAAAAAAGAATACTGGACAGGTGGAATTTCGAAATCTCAAACTAGTCCGTTTATAAAATTACTGGCTCGTGGAAAGTTTACCGTACATACATAATAAAATTTAGAAGTATCTCACAGAGCTGACGGCCGTTAATACTTTGTTAACTATCTGAAGTATCTGAACCCATCTGTAGCATTTGTTCATGTAAATTCATGTTTTCACAAGTTTCGATTTCATACCGCTATAAATTTAGGGCAAATCCATTCATACCTCTGCTTCCTACGTCCGACGACTAATTACTACATAAAAATCCAAGATGAAGAAGGGAAGCCGGAAGGTAGTTGAATAATAGATTAAGAATGGTATTGCACAGATGTGTTTCCACAAAGTAGAAGTAGGGGTATATAATTAACCCATCGAAAGAGTACTTTTCAAATGCGGCCAAGGAAAGTGGTCTCGAATTACACTCTTAGTTAAGGAATTTAGTGTTTCCGAACAGTAGTTATAAACAGTGACGTCGATTGATCTGCTGTGATTTAAATAACCATTACTAAATCATTCTATTCATCTCTGAATGTAGAAATCACTTGACAAGATTTTCAGCTATTTAATATTTAATAAATTTAATGCCTATATGCTATATATCGTGGAAACGATAAGGCGCATTTTATCTGTACTCAATAAGGAACAATGCACATCAAAAAATGTAACAAAATATTATGTCTCCTGTCTCCAAGCTCTATTCAGTTAAACCCAGTAATTCAGTATTCTAGTTCATTTAAGAACAATTATAGCTGCAAAGGAGGGTACCGGATTTCAAGCCTTTTTGGGCCACGGCCATTTAATTTTGCATTATAGTATTGGGCCATTGGGGAAGATTGCTTAGCAACCGTCTCGAAGCAAGGTTCCAGATAGAGCTTGAGAACGTCCCTCTAGGGGTGGGTTCATAGCCAAGGTTCCAGACAGAGTAGCTTTCAGAGAAGCAAAACCAGTAATCAGACTACCGACCACCGGTGGCCTCGACCTGGGATCGTTGGTCTCAAGCATACTTGGGCGACCACCAACCACCAGACCACCGATCCTAGCTTGAGACCACCGAACACCGACCACCGGTGGTCGGTGGACTGGTGGTTTCACCTAAAACCACCGGTGGTCGCCCAACTATGGACTCAAGTTGAGATCTGTGGTCGGTGTTTGCCCGAGTATGATAATTTATAGCCACTGGTCGATGGCATATGACCACCGGTAGATACCGTGAAGCCACCGATCGAAGGTATCTGTATCGGACAACTAGACGATGATTCACACTCACCGGTTGATAGTACAGGGCGACGTGTCAATAGTATATGGTGTCGTTTCATTGGTCGATAGTGTATGGTGTCATTTCACTGGTCGATAGTGTATGCATAGTGTAGGGTCACTGGTCGATGGCTACTGGTCGACGGTGTATTGTGTAGGGGCACTGGTCGATAGTTAATGGTGTAGGGGCACTGGTCGATAGTTATTGGTGTAAGGGCACTGGTCGATAGTGCATGGTATAGTTGTACTGGACTATTGTGTTTTGGATGCTGGTCGACAGTGTATGATGTGGGTGCGCTGGTGGATAGTGTTAGCTGCAGTGGCACTGGTCGATGGTGTAATGGTGCTCTTGTTTTGATGACTGGGTTTAACCGTACAAATTCCGACTCATAAATGCACATGAGACAAGCCCACTCGTCAAGTGCATACCACTGCCACGCCCCCAGCACCGCGGGAGTTGGGGCATCATTGCCTTCTTCGTACAAGTCTGAAGACGCCGACTAAACCACCTCCCATCTCAGAGGATAACCAGGAGAGGAGTCCCCTTAAAGGTCAACTTTTTTTATATCTTTTTTCATTCTATTTTTTCTAAATTCGAAATTATTCTGTTCCCTTAAATTCTCTTTTCATTTGTAAAATTTGGCCTTGAGTAACCTTCAGTTATCTCAAGGTAGTTGGCTTCACGGGTATTATATCCCCTATGTAGAATTAGTCTTGGTATTTGAGATGTAAATCCTATTCAACATAATTTAATTATCCATGTCGTCTTTCCAATTTGTATGTCTAGCCTTGCTCCCTCACGGGTTACTTTTGGCATTGCTATCTGACCATTCAGATTTGCCTGATTGCATGAGAACTATGCCTCCTTCACAGGTTACTTATATCATAAGGATAGTTATTATTTAAATGTCTTATTTGTATTTTTGCGAATCCCCTGTTATGGGTTACCTTTATCTATAGGTTTGCTAGTATCAAATAGAATATGGTCAAAATCTTAAATATTAATCTTGAAATATTATGGTTACAACTTATGTACTACTGATACCGTCTATTGCCTATGATTATATGTATGATGAAATTGGGATCCGTGTCACGGGTGGGAGAACAGAACCGAAAGGATCTGAACCTTTTGACACGTTAATAAAGTCTAAACAAACAAACAAACAAACAAGCACATAATATTATTTATTATTTAAAAAATCACATAATATTAATTCGACTATTCGACCCTATAATGCAATAAAGTTCATCTGCCCACACGCCGTTTGCGTTTGTTAAAATTTTGAAGCCAGTACCGCCTAAAGTCAAAGCAAGTAATAATATTTTTAACGTTATTTGAAATTTCTCTTTTCCAGTGATCGAACTGTATATAAGAACATGCTATAGACTTCAAAGCTTTCATTTGTTTAAAATTTAGCATGCAAACAGTGAAAGGTACACCATATTTAGCAAACCTCATGATATGACTTTTATGAGAGTCATGGCCATGAATAGTGATTTGGAGTATTTCATCGTTCGTAGAAAATGCAAGTGTAGCAGTCAATAGAACGAAAAACTTGATTCCAAAATGTAATTATATTTCTTATTATTGTTATTCTTTAAGTCAAACATACGTAAAAATAACACGGAATAATGAGTTTACTACTACGCAATATACGGTGTCCCTCCAAAATTCTAAGAAGTCACTCTTTTTCATGTAAGCCGACTTAAACATTTAGTCATTGAATGTAATTAGTTTTGATTGCAGTTGTACAGTTTACACGATTTATGAATTCGGTCACCGATAATGACAATACTTTTTATCGATTAAACAGGTTCTCAGGATTTCTAGTCTGCTTAAAAGTAGTACAATGTTAATTGAGCGAATCTTCTAGTTTTAAACTTTGGCTAGGAATGAATTCATAAATTACTCTATTCAAGTTCTAAGCCCCTAACCACTTTTTAAAGATTTGTTATTCTTTTCTAAGTTCCTAGAATGAATATTTTGATGATTTTGACTGAACTATGAATGTTAAGGTTTCGTATGGATGTTGTTGAACGTGCTGCTTTGAAATAATAAAAAAGTCCGTGGATCTTCTAATACTTACGTATCGTGCATTTTTAAAGTTTGAAATCCAAATTTATAATTTTCTCGTTCCAATTTACATAATATCTAATTTCTTGATAAACAATTAGTGTAAATTTCACAGCTTTTATTCACTCAAATCGTGTATAAGTTCGCACTTATTTACTCCAACTGCAACCTCTTTCAATACCGTCAAACAAATCTTAAACGTTGTATATGATCCATCGATAGTAAATATAAATCAATTGAGTTTTGAAATGGAGGATTGAATTCTTGAATCAAATTAATTAAAAAAAAATACCAGTATATCATTTTAACCCCTCCAAATTTTACCTGTAAAATACGTCTCTTGAAGCATTATTCGTAGTTTTCAATGTTGTACAACTAAAACAGAACTAAAATAAGCCAGCAATTAAAATAAAATACCTTAGTGTCTATTCTTTATTTACAACATATCCCAACACAATATATTTATTTCGATACATTCATACAAGCGTTTACATTTTTACAATATTAAAAATCATGCAACCAAAGAAATTTATGGTTTCCACCCTCAGATTCGTCTCCTCACTCTGAAATGAAGTCCGATTTGAGGTCTCAATGCAATATCCGGGGTGATCTTTACATCTGCAAACGCTTCTGTTGCCTCAAAGGAATAGTTTCTCAGAAGTGTGCTTAAAATTACTTTGACTTCCATTTGTGCAAACCTCATTCCTGCAAAATCAGTTTAAAATGGACAATTAAGAGACGATTTTTTCAAATCAATAAACGCCTATTCAGAACTTACCGATACAATTTCTAGGCCCCGCTGCAAACGGCACATAAGCATACGGGTTTCGACCCATACAGTTTTCAGGGAGGAATCGGTCGGGGTCGTATTTAAGAGGGTCTGGAAATACTTCTGGGTCCCTGTGTAGTTCAATTATAGAAAGTGCCACGGAAGTACCAGACGGTATGATGTTACCATCAGCTATTCAATTTAAAAACGAGTTAAACAATGCTAATTTAAAAAAGTATCCTAGATTTATACATTCAAATTTATATTACCTAACGTTAGGTCCTGGTTAATATGTCGGAAGATGACAGGAATGGGTGGACAGAGCCGAAGGGTCTCTTTGATACATAATTCCAAGTACCTCATTTTGGCTAAATCGGGTATCGTCACGTGACGATCACGGTCCTCTTCGAAAACTTCGTCCAATTCAGCTTGAACTCTTTGCTGAATATCGGGGTTAAGTGCGAGCATGAAAAGCGTCCATGCTATCCCTGAGCCCGACGTATCGTGACCCTAAATTCAACAGTTGTACGTTACAAATTAGTACAAATATTTTTTAATGTAACTTAAAGAAGAATACTTACAGCGACCATAAAAATGTCCGTTTCGTTTCGAATTTCGTCGTCAGTGAGAACAGTGCCGCCTTGTGAGACTTCTAGAAGCAAGTCGAGGAAAGCCAGTCGTGGTTTTTCTGTTTCGAATACAAACTAACTTTAGAATCTAACATATATTTTATGGCTGGGTAACTCTGGGACGGGGCAAGTTGACAATTGGACATACTTGGTGACATGAGATCAGAATCTTCTCGATCCTCAGAAATAGCATCACTTGTCAGCTCTTTGTTCTTCAAGAAGAGTTCCCTTCGTTCCGCAATCACAGTCTCGGTAAAGTCATGGAGTACTTTCAAGTACTTTTTCTCGGCTCGCCCCTCGGAAGATATTTTCCAAATGAAATCGGGTTGAAGCCAAGGCCTTAGCATCCTCTTTACAATTAAACTGGAAACTCTATAGTAGAAGAATTAAGGTTAAAAATCAGTATCCGATATAGTCGTTCATAATTAAAACTTACGAGACGATGGCTTTCAAATATTCCAAATCCTTTTGAGTCTGAGCACCGATCTTCGTACCCATTGCAGCTTCTATGGTATTTAAAATAGAAACTATGAAAAACAATCAAATTATTAAAATGGCACAACAATGTCGTAACGTACCACAGATGACATCAAGGGTACATCGACAACAGTAAGGGAACAGGTTGACAATTCCCTTGTCGACACATTCCGTCTCGAGAACATTTTTCATGACGACACTTTGCTCGTTAAATACTTCCATGAAGTCGTCTAAAAATCGGAAAGTGAAGGCTGGGTTTAGTAGTCTTCGACGGGGAATCCATTGGTGACCTGTTGGGCATTAAAATAAGTCAAAATCCATGTTTGACAATTCAAAAAAGTTAATTTTTACCTTTGGCCAAATTAAGTGCATTTCCAAGCCACGGTTTTAAAGCAAAGTAGTCCTTACTTTTTTCGATATGTGCTGTTGAAGACAATACTTTCTGAAAAGACACCGTGATTATGAGCAATTAGTCTTGTTTTACAAATATGTATGAAAGCGAATTTCTTTTGGAGGACTACTTATTTAATACTATGGTTCTGAATCTGATCAAATACCTCGATATTCTTAGCCGACGCTAGAAGTACATATGGCATATTTAACATCCATACTCTGACGACAGGCCCGTATTCTTGTACAAGATTATGAGCTGCCCCAAGGAGTTCTGATGGAATTTAATAGCAAGTTTATAATTTGAAACTAACTTTGCAACTTCGAAAAACTAATAATTCGTATTTAAAATTTAAGACATGCCTGTACTGGGTACAAGAAATGAAGTAACGTTTCCAATAAGAGGCTTTTCGGGTGGCCCAGGTAATTTATTTAGTTGTTTTTTAATTCGAGTGTCGGCCTTAAAGTACTTGAAGTAAATTAAAGACAGTAGAAGTGTGACGAGGAAACATGTAATTTCTCCCGCTAATGAAGGCACGGCTCTACTAAATAACAGTATTAAGTCAGTCAGACCCATAATTACTTAATTATTGCTAAAATTGAAACTTTGTTAATTTTTGCAAGAAATCGCCTCGAGAATTGAGGACGTAAAATTAGGAGTCTAAATGACAGAAGTTGTTGGTGCAATATTTGATCTTTGAAGTTGATGATCCGAAAATGCAATGAACAAGTTAAAAAGTTGCTAGTTGGACTTGATATAAATATTAACCCAGACCTGGGACTTGGGACTGGGACTAGTTTTTGCATACATTTGCTGTAAGGCGTTCTTCCAACTTACTTTGTTTACGTATACAAGTTACAGCTAGCTACAGCGTTTAGCTGGAATAAGGAATAGTTAATTATTTTCCAAGAAATTAACGATCAGTTTGGGGAAGCAAGATACTACGGACTCATTCATTAGTAATTTACGTTAGAATCATTTCTTGTAAGTATAAACAGTACAAGCGAAGGCTTGGATCTTGGATGGGATTGGAATATTATTATTTGTTTAGGTACCGAAATAATATCTTAAACGTTCGATCACAAACTTTATAACAGTTAACAAGAAAAAAGTTTAAAATTATAATATTTGGCTCGTAATTTACAAATGAATACTAAATACGATAGCACCTTATCTGAATATCTTAGAAATGGATGATGAAATCGACATTAAGAAGAGAAAATCAATTACAAAGGTCAATTAATGTTCAAAATTTTTAATAAATAAATAATTTATGGATTTATTGGAATTGAAGGTACTCAAGTGAATTTGTTAACAGAAAAGCATAATTATTTTCCAAATACATTTCTTCCGAGCTGGATTTTGAACAATACTACATTAGTAATGATTATCAAGCTCAAATTAATATGATTTGGTTTGATTAAACATACATAATCCAATCTTTGATTCCGAAAATATACTTATTTTACATATTATAAGTTACGAATTTCCGTGACAGTCAGTTCGGTTAAGGTTTAATGGGTTTTTGAAGTGTTCGGATTTTAAATAAGTTCCGTGGTCTGAAGTGGGGGTTAAGTTGCACTTCATCATAATGAACTTCCCTTATAAGCTGCTAAGTGTATCCTATAAATTAAATAAATTGTGAAGTCAATATCATGGACCGATGGACCATGATATTTGTAATTTAAGCGTTTCAAATTATTCTACCCCGTTCATTTCATTCTGAACAATTACAATTTAAAAAAAATAACCAGACTTAACTTCCTTATCTATGTGCAAACAGTTTTAAAATAATAATACAAGGAAAGCACTATGCAGCACAGCATTTCAGTCTTTGCGTAAAACAAGTATTTGTATATGTGTAGTTTTGGGTACTCGTTTTTTAATACTGAATCAAGGAAAGACGATATTAAATTCGATCGAATTGTGAGATAAAAATGATAGCACTGACCAATATTAGCCAGTAATAACTTGAAATTATATGCAATGCCAAGCAGCCCTTTTAATGTTATGGTTTAAAGCTATGTACACGATTATTTAAATTGATGTGGTATGCCTTGAGCTATATTATAACAAACAAAACAGAATTTATTTGCATGCAGCTAAGAGCCCATGTTAGTCCCCTGTGCTGTGTTTAGGTTGAGTTTGAGCGAATCTGTGTAAAAAACTGATATTGTGTAGATATCGAGGCAAGAGACAATTTCCTAGTAAAGATATGATTAGTTGGGTCTGGTTGTTTAATCACAACTCGAGTCCAAAAGTTCTTTAACAACATTGAAACACCGCATGTCGATATTTATTTTAATTTATTAATTACCAACTATTGCTAAATTTAACCATTAAAAATCCATAGTTAAGTTTTTTAAATACTTTTGAATCTTGACAATTGTCATTGATAACCATTGTGTCATGCAAATAGTGATTCCGTACAGTATTTTTAACGTTGTGTTCTACATTTACAAGTTATAAGATTGCTTACAAAAGTTTAAAATAAAGATAGCCCAAATTAGTCATATATATTAAAAAATCACAAGCATTTTTCGTCCTGTCATGAAGTATAGCAAACAATATCAGAGCATGAATTTTTGACAATCAGAAGTGACTGTGAAAGTGAATAGAACATGTTCATCCACAAATTCCACATAGGAACTGGAATTCTCTGGAGTGTTATTGTAGCCTATATTCTTATAGTATATTATGATAGTGAAACAATTGAAATTGAAACCCCGTTTGGACGGATCCGTGGTTATGAATCCCGGTCCAGAGATTCCAGACAATTTTGGATGTTTAAAGGAATTCCGTACGCAAAGCCACCGATTGGTACCCTGAGATTTCAGGTACTGTTTAAGTTTTGAAAAATATTATGGTTTAAACACGGGATTATTTATTGATTTATTATTTAACTTTAACAATCAAGAAGAAGTTTAAAATTACCAGCATTAATTATGTTTCTTATCGATATCTTTTTTTAATTTAAATTGGTTTAAACCGTAGTTTTTCAATACCATAGGCCCCAGTAAGATACGGTTCTTGGAATGGGACGTTCGATGCCAAATATTTTGCCACACCATGTCTTCAATACGATAGCTTCCTCAAAAAGCACGATGGTCGAGAAGACTGCCTCCAACTCAATGTTTTCACACCGAATGTAAGGAATCTTATATACACATAATGCGGAAACAGAAAATAATATTTAGTGGACATTTATTTAAATAGTTATAATGTTTTTAAAGATTCCGAAGGGCAAGGATTCTGGAAGTTTATATCCGTGTATGATTTACGTTCACGGAGGCTCATTTATCTACGGAAGTGGAGCTCTGTATGGCCCCGAGTATTTCATGGACGAAGACATTGTTCTAGTGACGGTACATTACCGCTTAGGAATATTAGGTCCGAGTACTAAATTGTAATGTAATCTCCGATCAGTCCGATTTGCAAAAAAACATACCAATCAATGCGCCCTTCGCAGATCATGATGAATCGTCAGTTGATTAAACATTTAACTAACTACCCTGATTTTGGATATGAATTTCAGGATTCTTAAACACTGGGGATGATACCATAATGGGAAACATGGGACTCAAGGACCTCACAGAAGCCCTGAAATGGGTCCAAGAAGGAATTCAAAGTTTTGGTGGAGATCCATCCAAAGTCACTGTTTTCGGCGAAAGTGCGGGTGGGGCTGCTGTTCATTATTTGATGCTCTCGAATCAAACCAAAGGTGGCTAACATAATGCAAAACGCCGATTTTTCATAATAATGTCACAATGTTTAGCATCATCCCGTAAAAACAGGTCTTTTCCACGGTGCAATATCACAAAGCGGTACTGCTTTGTCGCCATGGGCATTTGCTAGGAATCCGGGGGAACAAGCTGTTCGGGTTGGAAATAAACTAGGATGTCCTCGGGGTTCCAGCGAAGAACTTCTTAGTTGCCTGCAGAAGTTGGACGCTTTTAAATTTGCAGATTTTCATCGGACAGAGAGGGTACTTTATAATATTGATAATGATTTTAAAGACCCAAAATGTGACAAATAAAATACGCAGAGACTATTTTTAAGGAATTTTGGTCTGAAACGTATGGCCCTTCCGTTGAAAACCCAAAACTGCCTGAAAATAGAAAAACAGCTTTCCTTCGCGAGCCTCCATTAAAATTAGCATCAGAAGGGAATTACGAAAAGCGGCCGTGGATTCTAGGAGTGAATAGTCATGAAGGATGTATTCTTGGATCAGGTGACGTGATTTCATTTGATGATTGAATGGGACAGCAGGCTTAGAAATATATATATTTTTTGGGGGGGTAGAAACTCAATTTTTGGGGATTTTCGATGGGGTTAAAGGTATTGTTTGAAATGCTCAAGGTTGCAGTATTTTCCATAGTATAAGTCCAACCCTTTTGTTAAAGTAGCACAGTTTGTTGTAAGTAGCTTGTAGTATTATGTCAATTTTACCCACGATGTCAAATGAATATATTTTCAATCTTTAGACGTGTGATTTTATTTCGCATTTTAGTGGTGATGGACCACCTGAAACTGATAAACACGGACTGGAACAACGTTTACCCCTTACTTTTCATGGATATCGAAGACAAGGTTGAGCGGGTGCGGATATTAAAATCCATTCGTCATAAATACTTCGGAGAGGACAAAGTCTCGTTTTCGGAAAATGATCTCACGAAATTCACGGATTTATTTACTGCCTGGCATTTTACAGTTCCACTTGTAAACTCTGCCAAATATCATCAAAGCAATTCAAGCGTACCATTGTATTTATATTACTTTGACTACCCGGGCAGAACGGATGGAACTGAAATTAGTATTGGACATATCGTTAGGGCAAGTCACTTGCCCATTGTTCCCTTGGAAGTCAGTCTGGCGGTGGAAATCGCAAGGGTCTGGCTGATGGACTTTTTTAAATTTCCAACAGTTAGTTACGGTAAATGAGCATTTAAGCAGCTTACAAAGGTATTTGTATTCACAAACTTGAGTTTCTGTTATCCATAACTCTTAGCTTCTTTAGTGCTAAAATTTTAAAATCCACAACTATCAAGCTCACTAAACTGGTTAATTCCCCGGGTAAAACTTACTTCCTTTAACAACGTGTATAGTCAATTTTTTAATATTGACTGGCTATAGAGAACTAAGAGAGTTTTACCTGACCAGTAAATTTGCATAATTCCTTTAAATTTCTCAAACTCGCAATTATGATTTGCTTGATAAATATAAAACTCGGAATGAAACATATAAATGCTGCATGATGACTTGATTTTATTTTAGGTGTTTGCCATGCTGATGAACTAAAGTACTATTTCAAACAAAATCCTTTACTACATGTTGGAAAGTCGTCAGAAAACTACATGTTCTCAAAAGAAGTTGTTCGTAGCTGGGCGAACTTTGCAAAAACGGGGTATTTTTAATTTAAAAAACATTATTATTTCTGTTGTACTACAAATACCTCATCACTATACTTGATTTGAATTTGTGCGGGTAGTAACGTGGAATATTTCTACCGATTTTCAGGGTCCCAGACAAAAAATGGCAACTACCAGCCAGCCCTGACACTATTGGAGGAAATCTACGCTTTTACGAGTTTTCCGGCTTATCATCGGCGATGATGGAAAGCCCTTTTGACGAAAAAGAACAGTTTTTCTGGCGTCAATTATAACTCCATCATATTAAGAACAAAAAACACTCGTTTAGAACAACAAAACAAACTCTAAATATTCAGCATTTATTAGACTATTTTACCAACGGTTAAAATCTATAACCTCTTTGTTGTTAAAATGTTTATTTTTTGTCTTGCGTCTAGTATTATGCCTGGGTTTATGAAAGTATGACCAACATCCAAACACAAAGTTAGGAATAAAAGATAGAGAACCATCTATTCCTCACGGAAATATTTCTAGATGTTATAAAAATCGATTTAATTCTATTAAAAGACCCGTGATTTTTTCTGGATTATTTTTATGAAGAAATATCGATTTCTGTATACGTAGTTGAATTAACAGCAGTGGAATTGTGAAAGAGAAATAGACTCAAGTTTAATGAGCTCTTTACTATTTTACTCAAAAGCATATAGGAAGTTTACATTGGTCAAGTAAAGAATTGCGCGAGAGAAAGTTTTTTCCAAAATCCATCGAGTACTTTCTATAGGAAACTCCCCGGAACTTGGCCGAGCTTTCTTTAGGGGGTATCAGAAGCTGGCCCATTTCTAAAAAAAAAATTAAAAAAGGTAACCACGCTCTTTAAAATTGTCCAGTAACCCCTTAAATCGTAGAAAGAGTAATTGAGCATTTCAAGGGCACCCTTTTGCCCTTTAAAATCACGTAAGTCCTCCAACACAATGAGTGGAAAACCAGTTAAAATCCTGGACCCCTCAACTTTAAAGTAAGATCAACAGCCTAGCACCAATTACAGAGGTTGAAAGTAAGGGACAAAATGTACTACAAGGGTCCCTTATTCCAACCCAAGACGAAACTCGTCTGCGCCGTGACCATAAGGGTCCCAAGAAATTGTCAAAATCAGAGACTTTGAACTAAATCGAGCAATTAATGCTGAGAACCCTCAACTTTAAAGTAAGATCAACAGCCTAGCACCAATTACAGAGGTTGATAGTTAGGGTCAAAATGTTCTACAAGGGTCCCTTATTTTAACCCAAGACGAAACTCGTCTACGCCGTGACCTTAAGGGTCCCAAGAAATTATCAAAGTCAGAGACTTTGAACTAAATCGAGCATTTAATGCTGACCCCTCAACTTTAAAGTAAGGTCAAAAGCCTAGCACCAATTACAGAGGTTAATAATAAGGGCCAAAATCTTCTACAAGGGTCCCTTATTAGCTCGCCTATTGAAAATAGGGTTTAGAGCTAATGAAGTCAACCAGTCTGTCCGTCCGTCCGTGTGTCCGTCGTTTTTGTCAATGTAAATCAAGACAAAATTAAACAGCCTAGAAGCAGGCCGGATTAGAACCAATACAATTTTTTTGAAATGGAAGCATAATATTCGCTAGTGTTTATCAAATTTCGAACACAGAATTAAGTTTTAACATAATTGTATTGGTTTTAATACCAAATTTATATATATGATTTTTATCCTTTTTTCTAAATTTAAAACAATTTTAAAAAATTTTGAGGTTTGATGTGAATTGCGCAACATGAAAATGGTTTTCGAGGAAATCGTATTGGTTTATATATAAAATGTTTTTTAAAGAATTTCTATTGCTTTAAATATGTAATTAAATCGACATTTCTGGAAACAGGAATGATATATATATATCAATACGTTTTGAAACAATAATCCAATTTTAAAGGTATTTACGTATTTTATATGCAAAAAAACAATCTAAGGTTCGTAAAAGCCTTAATTGGGACATTTCATAATATTGTTTAATGAACTGTTCAAATTGATCCAAAAATAGAATCTATAATTTAAAACCAGTGTTTTAGGTAGATTTTAACTGCATTTGTCAAACAACAAAATAATTTTTAACGAAATTGTACAGTTTAAATAGCAAAGTAGATGGACACATTGGGAAACAGTTGTATTCAATGTAGTTTAGGACAATTCTCAAATATGCAGTTTCTTCAAATATTTGCTATGGAAACTATATTTATTGTCTCATAGTATATTATTTTGGATGTAAATCAATTGACCATAGAACATATACTAAAGCTTTGGGACTAAGAATCGATCGTCTAGGTGAACTTGAACTATGATATTTTGATCTTTTACAATTGATTTTTAATAGTTTTGATTGTTATATTTAAACCAACACGATTTCAAGTAATATTGAACAACAATATATATTAATTTTGCGAGCTGCCGTTAACGTTTACAACGTTTTATTCCAACCCAAGACGAAACTCTTCTGCGCCGTGACCTTAAGGGTCCCAAGAAATTGTCAAAGTCCGAGACTGAACTAAATCGAGCATTTAATGCTGAGACCCCTCAACTTTAAAGTAAGGTCAACAGCCTAGCATCAATTACAGAGGTTGATTGTTAGGGTCAATATGTTCTACAAGGGTCCCTTATTCCAACCCAAGACGAAACTCTTCTGCGCCGTGACCTTAAGGGTCCCAAGAAATTGTCAAAGTCCGAGACTTTGAACTAAATCGAGCATTTAATGCTGAGACCCCTCAACTTTAAAGTAAGGTCAACAGCCTAGCACCAATTAGAGGTTGATAGTTAGGGTCAATATGTTCTACAAAGGTCCCAAAAAATTATCAAAATCAGAGACTTTGAACTAAATCGAGCAATTAATGCCTTATTAACACCTAACAATTAACAATTAACAATTAACACCTTATTTGACGATTGACGAAACTTGCAGTAATTTGATTTCGGTAAACATTCTTTTATTAAATAGAAATAATTTTTAATACAAATAATATTCAGATTTGTTATTTATTCCACTGATTATGGCTAATTAAAAATATTTTAAACATAAATAAAATTAATTAGTGCGTATGCAAGAACTCCAATTTTAGGGGTGACATTTTGTAGCTCCCATTATCCTTTTGTTATTCTTAAGAACTTGTAAGACAAGGAAGTTCCCAATACAATACAATAATATTTATCGAATGTTATAGAGTATATGATTGATTAAAACTACCATTGCAAGTTAAAAACCTTTGAACTGCACTCATTAACATCCATTTTCTAAATACGTGTTCTGATCTTGCGCTACCTCGATATATTATGAGTTCAAGAAAACCCGATTCAATATACTATTCGGTTGAATACTATAAACTTATATATGATGTTTGATATTAGGATGACACTGGCTTGAAAACACATTTGGAAACCCCGTAAATTCAAAATTAAACTGAAAGATACATTATAAATCGAATTCCCAGAACTCTAAAGTTTAAAAATCCTCCTCCAGACCAGATAATTCGATTCAATTGAAGGTAATTTAATAGCTTAACATTTATATACATGTAATAAAAATGAATCTACGACATCATTAATGAGGGTCGTTACAATTTACGATATATTTAGGTAACATATCCACCCATCCACGGCTACTGAAACAGTTTAACGCTTCTCGACAGTTTGGAGATTTCAAGTACTTCGTTATGTTTGGGGTGATGATATTCTTGATCTGCATCGTACTGCTTGGAATTTATTTGGAGAAGGTAGAAATGGTTTCGATCTGCAAAAAATGTCGAACGAAAATAATAAATATTGAAGAAATCTAGTTGTTTGAATAAAAGCCACAACGACTATTGTTATTATAATTTTATTTTCGAATTCAAACCTTGAATTTGGTTCTTAACGGATTTTAGAATCCCCAGCTAAAGGCGGGCGTACCACAGGAGAAACTTGGTCTGTTAAACATGTTTTTTCTGGATAAATATTCCTCCAGCTTGACTTGTTCTTCCGAATTGGTACATTTTTCGAAAGAATCGATGGCTTTTACAACATCGTCCTACGGATTTGCGTTAAACATTATGTCTCCAATCTTTATGTTTTCCATAATAATATATGCTTTAATTATCAAATTATGTATATGTCATGGTTATATTCATATTTGCATATATTATATTTACTCCAAATATATTTATTCTGGAATATGTGTAAAAGGAAGGATTTGCATCCTAAAATATTACCTTTATGACTTCCATATTGTAGCACAATTAGACAACAAATATTTTAATAAGTTCCTTAATAACGAATTTTGAATATATTTAAATACCAATTACGCAAACGTCAGATGTCTCAAGAGTTTTATCACTATACTAATAGAGATTTTTGCTTTATATAATAGTATATATTTACATCAAAGTTATGGGCCTATTTTACAGATAGTTTTCTTATATATATTCTGCTTTTGGTAAAATCAACTTCTTCTGGTTGTGTTTAATTTTGGAGATGGTGTTTCTTACACAAAAGTAAGGCGTGCACACCCAATGGTAATTACGATCAAATATCTAAAGAGACAACTTGCAATTTAATGACTAACAATTTATCTCGTTGCAAATCTCATTTACTTAGAATCCATACTTAGTATCCTTACTTAGTATATTAATATCCAATTTAAGTTTTTTTATCGATTTACTTCAAAATTGACACACTAATTGGTAGCTATATAATTATATATAGTTAGTGAGAAAAGGGGGACAAATGTATTTTTCGGATTACTTTTAATAGATTCCCAACAATGGATTTAAGAACTCATTTTTTTGACGTCCTAAAACGACCTTGGCCAATTGTGTCTAACGTTTTCATAAAATTGAGTACTGTTTATACATCACTTCTACTTGGTTGCATGATTTTCTATGCAGTTGGAAAGATAGCCGTGGGGAATCCAATAGCTTGTTTTGAAATTGATGACGTTCCATCGGAAGTTTTAAATACGTTTTGCCTCGAAAATCTTTGGATAGTTACAATTTACAAACCCTTCACAGCCAGCAAGTAAAGTTTAAAGTTTATATATATATATTGTACTGTACTTTTATCCCTGTAATATGTAATGTGGTTTGTCTGCTCAATAAATAATAATTATAATTGATAAAATATCGCTACAATGTACCCAATGTAACAGTATTTGATTTAAAATACCTTCTTATTAAACATTTTTAGCCCAGGTATTTAATCAAAATCCTAAAGCAATTGGACCCTACCACCACTTGGATACTGCGAAGTTCTATAGTGCCTACGCTTGGATTCCTGGATATTTGTTTATTCATCTTATTGCATCCTTTGGAGCTTACTTTTTCTGGAAAAATCAAGAGCATGGAATTCTTAAAATAATGTTGATGGGCGAAAGACCTAAACTTCAAACTGTTGGAAACTGGACGGCATCCAAAACCATTTTAGTTTCCAGCTTGGCTGCACGGTTTGGAAGGTCAGGTGGATACATTCGAGCTTTGATTTTTCTTGAACTCTGGTATCTTGTATCGCCGTACTTAAACCTTCTTTTCATCGATTTTCACTTGGAAATCCCAAATTATGGGATGCAAGCTGCTGGGATTTTTAACCAGTCAAACTTGATAACGAACGTAGTTACACTAGAAAACGCTGTCTTTCCTAGTGTTGCTAAATCTAATTTCCCCTTATTTGGACCCGGTGGAGATTTAGGTACTCATTTATTTTTGAACGAAATATTTTTTGCATTTGAGATTTCGTTTGCAAAACTTTGTTGTCATTTCAGTTCCGTATGATTGCTTCATTAAAAAAGTTTACAAAATTGAAGATTTTAAAATTTATTTTATGTTTATCTGAATTTAGGTACTATTTCGTTGGATTGCAAATTTTTGCTGTCTTATGGATTGTGCGGAGATCTGCTATTGTATATTTCAAATGCTATCGGGTGTAACTACTCCAGGAACTAGCCCCCGGAGTCCCACGGGAGATCATAAAAAAACTAATTCGACAAGGAAACTTCGGGGATTAGGCGTTCTTATATTTGCTAGGAAACAACATGTTGGACACCCAGTTTGAAGACGTATTATTAGCCTTAGCTAACCGAGTAACTGCAATCCATAACTGTTAAATATTTCTTCACAGCACACATAATTGTAAACGGTCTTCATTTTTTTAATTTAAAGTAATAAACAGATGTTTAATAAAAGTATTGGATTCTAATAATATGAAGGTACAAGCAGTTTTTAAGGCTATTAAGCTTATTACTAATTTGATGACTTTTTGTGATCAATTTTGAATAATTTTTTTGATCAATTTGGTGTCCGGATGAAGTTACTTTGAAGTTGAGGGGTCTCAGCATTAAATGCTCGATTTAGTTCAAAGTCTCGGATTTTGACAATTTCTTGGGACCCTTAAGGTCACGGCGCAGAAGAGTTTCGTCTTGGGTTGGAATAAGGGACCCTTGTAGAACATATTGACTCTAACTATCAACCTCTGTAATTGGTGCTAGGCTGTTGATCTTACTTTAAAGTTGAGGGGTCTCAGCATTAAATGCTCGATTTAGTTCAAAGTCTCGGACTTTGACAATTTCTTGGGACCCTTAAGGTCACGGCGCAGAAGAGTTTCGTCTTGGGTTGGAATAAAACGTTGTAAACGTTAACGGCAGCTCGCAAAATTAATATATATTGTTGTTCAATATTACTTGAAATCGTGTTGGTTTAAATATAACAATCAAAACTATTAACAATCAATTGTAAAAGATCAAAATATCATAGTTTACGTTCACCTAGACGATCGATTCTTAATCCCAAAGCTTTAGTAATTGTTCTATGGTCAATTCATTTACATCCACAATAATATACTATGAGACGATAAAGATAGTTTCCATAGCAAATATAAGGAACTGTATATTTGAGAATCGTCCTAAACTACATTGAATACAACTGTTTCCCAATGTGTCCATCCACTTTGCTATTTAAACCTGTACAATTTCGTTAAAAATTATTTTGTTGTTTGACAAATGCAGTTAAAATCTACTTGAAACACTGTTTTTAAATTATAGATTCTATTTTTGGATCAATTTGAACAGTTCATGAAACCATATTATGAAATGTCCCAATTAAGGCTTTTACGATCCTCAGATTGTTGTTATGCATATAAAATACGTAAATACCTTTAAAATTGGATTATTGTTTCAAAACGTATTGATTTGTATATATGATTTCTGTTTCCAGAAATGTCGATTTAATTACATATTTAAAGCAATAGAAATTCTTTAAAAAACATTTTATATCTAAACCAATACGATTTCTTCGAAAACCATTTTCATGTTGCACAATTCATATCAAACATCAAAATTTTTTAAAATTGTTTTAAATTTAGGAAAAACGATAAACATCATATATATAAATTTGGTATTAAAACCAATACAATTATGTTAAAACTTAATTCTGTGTTCGGAATTTGATAAACACTAGCGAATATTATGCTTCCATTTCAAAAAAATTGTATTGGTTCTAATCCGGCCTGCTTCTAGGCTGTTTAATTTTGTCTTGATTTACATTGACAAAAACGACGGACACACGGACGGACGACTGGTTGACTTCATTAGCTCTAAACCTATTTTTAATAGGCGAGCTAATAAGGGACCCTTGTAGAAGATTTTGGCCCTTATTAGCTCGCCTATTAAAAATAGGTTTAGAGCTAATGATGTCAACCAGTCCGTCCGTCCGTCCGTATTTTATATGCAAAACAACAATCTAAGGCTGGTAAAAGCCTTAATTGGGACATTTCATAATATTGTTTCATGAACTGTTCAAATTGATCCAAAAATAGAATCTATAATTTAAAAACAGTGTTTTAAGTAGATTTTAACTGCATTTGTCAAACAACAAAATAATTTTTAACGAAATTGTACAGGTTTAAATAGCAAAGTGGATGGACACATTGGGAAACAGTGGTATTCAATGTAGTTTAGGACAATTCTCAAATATGCAGTTTCTTCAAATATTTGCTATGGAAACTATCTTTATCGTCTCATAGTATATTATTGTGGATGTAAATCAATTGACCATAGAACAATTACTAAAGTTTTGGGATTAAGAATCGATCGTCTAGGTGAACGTAAACTATGATATTTTGATCTTTTACAATTTATTTTTAATAGTTTTGATTGTTATATTTAAACCGACACGATTTCAAGTAATATTGAACAACAATATATATTAATTTTGCGAGCTGCCGTTAACGTTTACAACGTTTTATTATTAACCTCTGTAATTGGTGCTAGGCTTTTGACCTTACTTTAACGTTGAGGGGTCCAAGATTTTAACTGGTTTTCCACTTATTGTGTTGGAGGACTTACGTGATTTTAAAGGGCAAAAGGGTGCCCTTGAAATGCTCAATTACTCTTTCCATGATTTATTTATTTATTTATTTATGTCATACAATGAGACTCCCCTCCGAAGGGACAATTTAAGGGGTTACTGGACAATTTAAAGGAGCGTGGTTACCTTTTTTAATTTTTTTTTTTTAAATGGGCCAGCATCTGATACCCCCTAAAGAAAGCTCGGCCAAGTTCCGGGGAGTCTATAGGAAGTAAAGTCGCAACTAATTGAAGTCATACCCGCTGGTGCACTAGCTTTGCAAATTCGTTAGAGCGGCGTTTAGGTCAAAGGACAATGTTATAGTATACACTGTATGAATGAGACGACGTCCATTTATCACATTTTCCTATTATATATCATATCATATCATATTATTGAAATCCGTGATTCTGCAATTCACTTATGCCACAAATTATCGGCCGGCATTTCTCAAACATTGATCCGTAGCTATTTGCCATTTTGGCACACAAATTTTAAACAAATGAACAAGGAAAATCCGAAATATACAGATAATCTTTTGGATAAGTCTATACTAATTAATTTGCATGCGGTAAAATTTTAAATCGACTTAACAAACCCACATTTAGTAATGTCGTCCAGTTTAGTCAGAAAATACCACCGGAAATGACTACATTTCTAATGGGTGAGCAATTATACTTATTAGTAGCGGAAGGGATATTATGAGGGAAGTTTATTGACTTTTAACACTAACTGTCTAATCTCAAATAAAGCTTAGGTTTATTTAAGTCCGTCTAGCTTCGAGTGTTGATTTTAAAAGAGATAATTCGGTAAAAATATAATTCAAATGAATGAAACTCAAAGAGGAGATGAAATGCCAATCAGGAACAACTAACAGCACAATGTACTAATATAGAACAGGAACAGACAATGTAAAAATGAGTTGTCATTTAGAAAAAACTACACACAGTAATATTTCTAAAGTTCGTTCTTTATTGTATTTAGTTTTGAATCCAATGTCGGCACCACAACAGCATAGTTTATAGCAAAAAATTTTTTTAGCAATTGAATCTAGTCAGCCTTATCATAGTAGCCAGCAAAACCTGGAATTTAGTCTAAAATGAATCCGAAACAACGATTCAAGACTAAAAATTGCAAGTACTTATTGTATTTTAACGTCATAATTGGCGTCGCATTTTTTTGGTTGCATTCAAAATATGCCCAACATTCCAAATCGAATTTGAGTGTGGTCCGATTAGTTTCAACTCGAAACAAAACGTTCTTAAAACTTTCCACTGTCAATTCAAGCAAGGATTTTGGCAAGAGAGTGCTTGGAAATTTTTCGCGCAAGAATTTAGTGAAAGTGGTTTTATGGACGGAATATTTTTCCGACAATCCTTTACTTGCAGTTTCTGGAAATTACCGTGAGAATTGTCCAGTACGATGCCAGTTTACTTCCGGAAGAGATGAGGTTCAAGATGCAGACGCTGTTGTTTTTCATTCCAGAGATATTAAAAGGTGCACGACTTGCTGCGGGGGGGGGGGGGGCAGGGGGGCTGCGCAAAGTTTGGCTGGGGCATTGTTTTTTATCGGGGCAAAATGAAAGAATTTGAAGGATTTTTTTTAAATATCAAACGTAATATTGGGCAGCTAATTTTTCATCGTTGATTTTCATACTAGTTGTAGATTGTTCACAAAAATAGTCAAGTGAGTATTCCAGTTTGTAGAATCTTGTTTTGATAATCACATAATGAATTTTGTTATCCAATTTATAGTTCTGACTTCCCAACTAATCATCCCAACAAACAAATATGGATATACATGAACCAGGAATCACCAGCTAATACCCGACAGGATCTACGAGCCATACCCAATGTGTTCAACTGGACTATGACCTACAGGACCGATTCCGACATTTATCATCCTTATGGAGAAGTCGTTTCCAATTCCCAGTTTTTGGAACTGCTTGATGAGAACAAACTACATTTCTTAAATCGAGGAAAATTAAGGCATCAAACGTCTTTCGGAGCTGAAAATGAGTTTGGAGATTCTGGGAGCCACAACATAGATATCGCTAAGAACATCCAAGCTATAGTAGCAGGCAAGACAAAACTGGTGGCCTGGGTCGTTTCCCATTGTAAAACGCAAAGTCAACGGGAGAGGCTTGTAAAAACACTTACACGGTACATTCCCGTAGACATCTTCGGGGATTGCGGAAATCACACATGTCCTCGGGATTCCGCTTCTGACTGCTTTTCAAAAATCGAAAAAACGTACAAGTTTTACCTCTCATTCGAAAATTCCTTGTGTACGGATTACGTGACGGAAAAATTATTCAATCTCTTAAATCTGTCCATAGTTCCGATTGTATATGGCGGGGCGGATTACAGTAAAATAGCCCCTCCAGGATCCTACATCGACGCGAAAGCTTTCACTAGTCCCAAGGATTTAGCAGATTATCTTATTTACTTAGATAATAATTTGACAGAGTATTTAAAATACTTTAGTTGGAAGAAGCAGTACAAAGTGATCCCTGGGACTGGTTGGTGCTCCTTGTGTGTCAAATTGAGTGAGAAGATGCAAAATAAGACTTTAAACGCGCAAACTAAGTGGTTTACTAACCTATGGAAATGGTGGCAATTCAAGGTGGAATTAAACGGTGGTAATTACCAAATTGGGGTTTTAAACGACGATATAAACGAAGCAAAATTAATTATCAAAACAGAAAGAGACTATTCCAACTATTCCGGATATGATAAACCGACTTTTGTTACGTCCAGAGAGGATTCAGAAAATACAAATAATTTGTTTCCAATTTGTTTAACCCCGTAAATTACATTCTAGAATCAACGACCTCTATAATTACGCCCAGTGCTTCATAATATTTTTGTAGAACATCATTCACGTATACGAGACCACTCCCACTGACACCAGGGTGCAAAACCTGATATTTTCAACACTTGGTTACACCCGTTACATCGGTTTATTAAGTGTTGAAAACACTTTATGCGAATGACCCGTCCGTCTGTCGGGTCGATAACTGACGAACGGCTTGAGCTACGGTCACCAAATTTTGTACACTTTTTCCTTGGGTCAAGAGTGAGGCTATAAGTTCGAACTTGGGTCAAATCTGTCACAACCCTGTCCCCCATAAATTAAACCCCCCCAAAAAACCATTAAATTGGTTCAAAACTCTTACTCATTTTAAAACTGCCGCTTAGGTAGTTTACACTATACTCTATGTCTATCATCTATACATGATAATACCCTGAAGCTACATTTCAGAGTGTGAAACCCGGGCTTTTTGGCGGAAATTGAGATATGGGGTTGAAACGATTCCCATGAGTAATAGAACATCTTTGACGTATACGGGACCACTCCGACTGACACCAGGGTCTGCTACAGTATTTAATTTATTATGAGAATGTTTATGTTGTGGGCAAAATAATACCCTTGGTTTTTTATTTCACCGGTATTTTTATGTTACAATGAAGCGGCGAGCTCTCAAAGATGTACTAAGATAATCCATGTGGAAACTTAATTACAAAACATGGTTCGGCCTGATATAAACAAATTAAATTATAACGAAATATTTGTAAACTATTTACGGTTTATGAAATATCACAACTGTAACAAGTCGCAAGCAACCTTGTACTATATATTGACAATTCTCATACATTTATTAGCGTTTACTACGCCAGATTTAAATTATGAAGTGCCAAATTGTCAATTGGTGGTTTTCCGCAAATGTCCATATCCATGAACATTGAATAAATCTAAAAAAACAAAAAAAATATCAGTTGCTTTTTAACTTTTCAATTTTAGTTTATACTTTTCGCAAAACAAACCTCGATAATACTGTTCCCGACCAAGGACTGTTCTTATGAAGTCCTTCTCCTGAAAATCCTCAAAAGACAGCCGACCGCCATAGCATTCAGGTAGAATTTCAGGATCGACACATTTATGAAGGGAATTGTAGTCGTAGCCATGGAAACGGACCCTTCTCTTCAACTTCTCTTTCATGAATGGTTTGGAGCAGGTGTAGACGAGGTTAAAAATTGCTGGATGATTGATCAAATGAATCTCTTTAATTTGGAGAGGAAATCCATCCTAAAAAGATCCAAAAATCAACACATTTTAAACAATGAGTTTTTCATTTTCATGAGGATTTTTTGCAGCTAATTACATTCAAATTCCAAAGCATTTTCATGGTGCTTGGGGTTAATGCCGTTACTTGGCTCATGCTTAGGCCATTCAGGTCGATAATGAAGACGGCACCATTTAATTGCGTTTCCTGTCGAGATGTGATTGTGTCCACTATCGGGAAGTTGGATCGAAAGACATCTAAAAATGGAAGGGCTTTGGGATCCCATTGATCTATAGGATTAATCAGATACTGAATTTTTTTCCGTTCCCTGTCATCTGTACGAATCTTGTAACGATACCAATGTGTTCTATAAAATAAGTCTATCAGAGTCAAATATTTTTTATCAATGTTCTAACGGCTGAATATTTTCAAAAAAAACAGATTGGTTGCGAAAATGGAAATATTGGAATTAACTTGGAAAACAACATTTTGTGATAAAATAAAACAAAAAAACATTTATTTAACATGAGTATTTGAAAATTAAAAATTGGGCCTTTAAATATGTTCGTAAATAAGTTTAGCACGGCTATTTTTTTACCGTTGACATTTATATTATTTGTGGACTAATCATAAAAAGCAAGTGACTTTGGAACTAAAAATGTAAAATTGACTGGTTAACGATTAAAAGACTACACATTTGCTAATACTTGAAGGCTTTAGTACTGATTTATGGAACAAAAAAAAACTAAAACAGAATTACTCAAGGAATATTGATTGTGGCTTACTTATTCTCCAAAGTATAATTTGCCTTCCCAGCTTATCTCGATTTGCAAATGTTATGGAATACTGCTTCTGATAAAATTCTTCGTAAACACTTGGATATAGTCCATCATGGGCTTCAGAAAAGCGATGTCTGTCGTTCCAAAAGTTTTGTACCTAGAAAGTAACAATATTTAATCATTAATCTCAATCGAAATGCATTTAACGTTGTAGTTATTTGTATTTAGCGTCATGTTTCACTATTAGAAATAGTTTAGTTCCTTGTAAAACTAATCAAATATATTGATTGATGTACTGCAACTTCTCAATTTAATTCAGAACAATTTTTAAATGTTTTTAACAAGCTCGAAGCCATGAGAAGAAATAATATAGGCTTTTAAAAATATAAATTACCGCGGCAAAGGCTCGCTTCGTATCCATCTTTTTATTTCGAAGGAATCGTAATAAATATACATCGTCCAATGGGCAGCTAAGTCGTTCATCGCCTAAAAATAAGCAATGAAGCGATTGCGTATTAATTTAAAAAAAAGGTTATTGGCTAAGTAATATAATATACGAATTTATTTTAATGAGTTATGGGTATGATGTAAAAAATCTAAACTAGACCAAATTAACCGTTACCAACCAACAAAATGTAAAGAAGTATAGTTTACTATAAGATTTTATTTTTGAGTTTATTTTTTTTAAGATCAGAGTAAGTGATCGGCGATTTCATACTTCTATTTTAGCTAGGTTTGGTAAAGGATAGATTTCGAATCCAACAACCCTATTAAAAAACTGTTTGGAATTTAGAGCCTAAACGGACGGACACACAGACAATGTGCTCACATGAACGGGTTCCTTTAATAATTGGGAAACATCCAAACCCGTGTTACAGAAATAATTCTTGGCAGAGGGTACGTAATATTTGTGAGGCATTCTTATTCTCCATAGTTGATCAGCAGTAATGAATTTGAGAATAGTATTTTACGTTTTGTTAACCTCTTGCCTTGTACAGTCATCCGTAACAATGTTTTAAAACAAATGCTAATAAATAAATTATTTTGTCCTAATTTCATAAAATTACCGAAACCGTTTTACATTTCAGGGTTAATTATAGACAACTAATAATGTCAAGAGTTCTTCGAACCCATTTTTAATATGTCATAAAATAAATAAAAAATAGGCTTGGATTATCGTTACAAACTATACGAGACCAAAAGTAATCTATAATGGAAGTAATTAACCCCAAATCCGTCGCTGTGTGTCCGTAAATGTTTACGTTTTTAATTGCTATGAGGAATTACGATAAAATATAATAAGGAAACAAGTGAATTACTTTTGACGAGGTTCCGCAATTCCTCCAAGGCTGCCTTCTCATTAGGAGTTGTCACTCGAGCCAAAGAATTGTCAGTCTTTCCTGAACTCATTTTCTCTACTTTTAATCAATCCAATGTATTTACTGATAAGGAACACGAAATCCGGAATTTATGGCTTGGCAATTTACTAAAACTGTTGATGATAATTTGATCCTTGAATTTTGAACTAAAACAATTTAAAACAAAATGCCCAGCGTCAAATCTCAGCCAAGGAAACTACGAGGTGGAAATGAACCTAAGTAAACACATAGTGTTGGAATTTAGAATAGAAGTTATTAGTTTGTCTTCTAGCTTAGAAATTATTATCCTGACTGATGATGACCATTTGGATTATAAACCTAGGAATTCGACAATACGACTTTTCTAGCGTGTAATATCGTTACTGAGAAACCAGGATGACCTTGAGCAGTTCAAGCTTATTTCTTGTATAGTGTGGCTATTCGTAAAGTATGATGTGGTTGGGGCTGATAGAGTTGAAGTGAATGCCAAACTATAAAAAAATTTTACATTGTTTTATGTCTTAAAAATCTACTCAGAAACCTGAGGTTTGTTTAGAGTTTGTTCTCTAATTTACTTATTCTTGTTGTTGGTTTGAACTGCTCTCTTCTAATGTGGTATTCTGAATATATGGTTTTGCTCGGTTGGTTTAGTCAGTTTCCTGGTAAATCAGAAACCTGTATGATTTTCATGCATACGACGGCTTTATGTTTTTCGAAGACTATGTTAAATAAATATAAATGCAAAT
Source organism: Desoria tigrina (assembly GCA_906901685.1). NCBI lineage: Eukaryota > Metazoa > Arthropoda > Collembola > Entomobryomorpha > Isotomidae > Desoria > Desoria tigrina. The sequence continues at coordinate 119,386 of CAJQTU010000060.1, forward strand.
AATGCAATCATTCGGATTCAAAGAAAGGTAGAGCCAACGAGCATTTTTTAAAAATAAAGTATCAGAAGTCATAATTGCATTCTGATGAACACATGGTTTTAGATTGAGGGGGGAGGGGGATGTATAAGCTATGGAAACTTTTATATTTGACGATGATTTTTTTTAACTAATATCAAAAGTTAAAACCTGATTTACGAGCTTTCTATCCTATCCTTAATTTAGTATGAATTTATTGTTTTTAAATCCTCGACAAACTTCTGAATGTTTTTTAATTTTTTAATACCCCCTCTTACGATAACTATAATACGATGCCACTGGGATAATTTTAACTTTGAAAATCATGAATCCAATGGAAGATGAAACATTTTTCATCTTGCACAACTTGAATTATAATTTTGTTCCGTTTGTCTGTTATTGTGCTAAGACAGACACCGTAAGACATTCGCATACAATATATACTAATATAATGGTATACGATACATAACGAATACGAATGGTTAGTTTCAAATTCATGTATCTGACTCTAAAGGATTCAAACCCCCGAATCCGTCATGCCCAAATTATCTACTACAACTACAAGGCAAAAGGCTTAAGTTTCAAAATCGATCATTCAGTATTGATTAAAAGCCAACTACTTAGTCACATTTTGGAGTTTGTCCTTTTAATTATTAATAAGTTTTCAGCTTATGAAATTAAAGCTAGTGGTGGCATAGCTTAGCTGGAATATTCCAAAGCCTAACTGTCAGAGGCCGTGCGTGTACAAAACAATAACTTTCAATATAGAGTCCACGCAAGTTGTCTATATCATGGCTGTAATCTGATATAAATGGCATGTAAAATGATTTGATGGGTTTTATTGACTGGCCACTAGAAAACAACCAAGTTTCAATTCAGTTGCAGATATCCTTCACGTCGAATCAACTGAAATTTGTCTCTTAATTCCTAGTCAATTTTCAACCAGCTTTAAAACCACGATGCCGAAGCTAAACCTCGTCTATGTCATTTTGATCATCCTCCCAAGTGAAATATCGACTGATCAGGGCATGTTAATGGAATTTTTAGGCATCCTTCCAATCGAAGGTCTCATTCATGTCATTGTTGACGTGCGCTTTGACTGGCCAGAAATACAAATTGATCAGTTACTCGGCCCGATAGTTATTGAAGCCCAACCTGCTCTCCTTCAAGGTCGGTACGCGGAAGCCGAGTTGAAAAAACATCCTCCGAGCATCAATACATTCTTGCAACGTAAACTCGGACAAAACTTTCACCTCCGGATTGTATTTACCAATCCACATGCAAATAAATTTGCCACGACGGTTCAATTTCTGGAACGAACGGCTCTTTCCAGCGAAAATCCAAACTACATTTTGTTGATAGTACCAGCTATTAGAACCGAATTCCATACTTTCCTCGAAACTCTGCATTTCCTTACAATCGCTTCGGAATATATCGTTCTGGAACTAGAATCCCGATCTTATTTCCTCGTGAATCAAGTATCCGATGCCGATGCATTCGATCAACTCTCCTTCGTTTCTTTCAAACAACTTCAAAGCTACTCGGACCTTGATAGGGTCATATCTTCCATTCACACGCAGTTGCAGGAGCGGACAATAATGGACCAAAATATTCGAAACGACTTCATACTCGATGAACTGAGTGAACGGTGGAACTTTTCGAGAGAACAACTGGGAGGAACCGGGCCCGTACCCGATTCGCACGGTCTCGTTTGGATGGCGGACGACGGGCGGTTAAACGGAAAGGTCCTAGAATATCTACTAAAACCGTCAAAAGAGAAGCTTATTTGGTTGCCATACGGTGAAATAATGCAGTACATCTGCTTTCCAGTCTTTACACAAATTGGAGGATACGATTTTGGGATGTTAATTAAGCCCTTTGATTCCGGTAGTTGGCTATTTATTGTACTGTCGATTATTGTCATGTCGGCGGCGATGTATGGCTACTTCGCATATAATTCATTCGATGCTAACTTTCGATTCCAAGCTCATGTGCAGTTTCTTTTTTGGACTGTTGGGATGTTCCTGGAAAATCCAGTTGTGACTTCAGAAACAAGATCGGTGAAATCTAAGTACTGGTTGTCGCTGTTTCTCCTCACTACCATTGTCATTGCTAATGGGTACAAGGGATGCCTCTTCTCTTTCATGACAAAGAAGGTCTATCCTAAAGTTCCCACCACGATGAAGGAGTTAGCCGACAGTGATCTAAAAATAGTCATGGAGGAAAATTTAAGTTACTTAGTGGACAATCACAATTTCGATCTCATGGATGCGGATAGAGAGATCTTGGAAAAACTAACCCAACGCAGGATAGTACTTGGCTTAATCGAAGTTTACGGTGTAATAGACACAAGTTTAGAAACGGGGTCGATAGTGGCGAATATTTTCAAAGCGAAAGATGTTTCCGCCTTTGTCTACGCCAATTTTAATGAGTATTTAGACGCTGAAATTGGAACCCTAACACGTGATTTCCGTTATTCCGTGATCCATAATCCTCGTGACATGGTAATACCGTGATTGACCATCCGATCCCCTTGGGTGGGCAAACCAAATTTCTTTCTTAAATATTTCAGTACCATTTTGGCTCGATACGACAGTTCTGGGATTCTCAGGTGGAAGCAAGACTGGCAGACTGTAGAAAGCATTAGGGTGTTAGCAACTATGTCTAAAAACGATATTCGGAGCACTTTCGATGCTGCCATGTACAACAATGCTCATAAAAGAATGCAACCACCACCGCCAGAGAGCGTTGTTTCGGCTCTCAAAGCGAGGCATATTTTGGCCACTGGGGTAGTATACAGTGGGATAGTAATAGCTGCGGGAATAGCTTGTTTGTTGGAAATTTTGTGGTTTCGAGGGCTTCGTAATTATTCATTCGCTGAATTCTGGGCTGATTTGAAGAAACGTATGGTCCAATTCATGAATTTGCCTGGTGTTTTCATGAAATGCTTGTTTAGGATAGCTTTGAAATGTCGGGTTTGGTTGGCTGAATTTTTTGTAGTCATGCAAGTCCGTCTGATAACGTTTTTAAATTGATTGGATCTAAATATTTCTTCGTTGCAGATCTCGGGGAATTTGTCATCCATTGATGGATATATAATAGTATGTCAACGTCTCTGAAGGGCAATGTGTTGCACAAATTCATATACATAATTGAATTGATTTTTTACGTGCTGCATTCGTCTAAACACCCTCGGCCAATACATGGAAGTATAATTCAAAGTTTGTTTATCGCTGAAAATTGATTAACATATCAATGACAAGAGGTTGACCGTTTAATGTAAAATAAATTGTAGAGTAGAAATGATAGAAAACCGGAATAATTGATGCTGTGAAACGAATAGGAAGGATACATTTTAATAATGTTTATTAAATATAGTACAACAAAAAATAAAATTTGGAACTGAAGTTTTTAAATATTTAATTAAGGTATGTAACTTGAAACGCTTTTTTGTTGTTTTGATCATGTCTTAATCTTAATTACACACTCATAATAATGATTGTATTATCCCTAAGTTAAAGCTGTATTATTGAATAAATCAAGTATACTTCTATATATTTCAAATTTTCAGAATGATGTCCAAAAATTGCAATGTATTTTGACGATCTAGCTATACAGTAGGTGTATACAAGGCATACATGTACTACTAATGTCATAGTTTAAATACAGCATAACAAAAGCCTGTCAAACAGGTTTACAGTTTTATCCATGAACTGGATTACTGGCAATTCTAACAATTTTATTCTCAAAATGTGAGGCATATAGTTATGCTACAGCTAATCGGATAATCACGGGATAAGATTTACATGAAGTTTTCAAACATCTCTTGATCTCACAAATGACATCTTACTAGACTACTCGAATAAAAAGTTCAGTAATTTATCCTCGTAATGTAATGTGTATGTAACAACAGAATATACATATTACGAAATCGAAGCTTGCAAGTGTTTCCAAACGACTATTATTGCCGACTGTGTTGAATTTGGGACGAGAGCTGTTTTCGTCAGGTTTCCAAGCTTCTTAATGACTTGATTTATTTTAGGTTTCTACAATGTACATATATTGTTTTATTTTTTATTTTTCCTAAATACTAAAATCCACCTTCAACCCCACAAATACTAATATCCAGCTAAGTAGCTAATAAGTTTAGACAATGTAACTTCTAAAATAAAATCATAAGATGTAAGATGATTCTCAGATAATGCTTTTTATAGGCACATAATCAAGGTTATGACGACTGGAGATTCTTCCGTTGTATAATTAGATTTCAATCTGAATATTAAGAGATGTACAATAATATATGGTATATCTTCATCTTGATTATTCAGAACCTAACCACATTGTTGCAATAAAAAAATTTAAAAAAAACTGCTTCGCTATTCAATATTTTAGAGAGATTGATCTGATCAGTGGTCAGTCGTACTGTGTAGCCGTACTATTTTTATTTTTGTTGCATTGTAAAACATGATGGAAGCCTTGAACCTAACTATTTTTTGCAAAATGTTACTTGCAGTCCAGTAAGATAAAATTGTTTCTATTCTATGCATCAAAACTCGTTTGTATTCCTGTTGTAGCCTGTCTAGGGTATATACCATCGAAATATAAATCTAAAAGTAGAATCATACATTTAACAAGGTCTGGAGTAGATGTTATTTTATTCATCCTTTTATAGACTATCATAACTTGTTCGTTGGAGACTTCCGGTAAAGTTCAACATTTGTGGTTTGGTTTTTTGGTTTGGTTTAGTGCACAAACGGTTGGAGTGGACTGTTTTATAGTTGCGTTTAGTTCAAATTACAAATTTGGAGTCGCAGAACCCGAAATCGCAAGACCTGTCCAATTTTTATACAGGTTGTGACTGGAACTTGTTTCGAACTTTGGAAGAACAACACAATGTTTATTGTAGCTACTGTGTAGGAGAAGGTGTTTTTTAACTTCTCAAAGTGGAAATACTAAAAACCTGCTTAACTCTAATTTTTTACTAGGTTGTCATAAAAAGAACTCCAGTATCCTAGATGCGGTTCTGGATAATGACAGGTTCTGAGTGCTGAAGTTCTAATAGACTAATTATACGCAAGTGAAGATCAATTCTGGCCCAGTGTTCGAATGAAATTGTTAGTTTACAATTTTTGAGGTGCTGTTGATTTTGTGAGAATAAAACTAATTAAGTTATAAGGAAATTTATTTATTTTCTGACAAGTTATTTCCAACTTCGGGAAAACATTCAACATTAAAATGCCGACTCGCATGGATGGACTTGGGGGGTAAACTATTTGTTTTTTAATCTCTAGAAAAATTGCAAAGAAAACCTGGGTGTGTAGATTATTAGCTTTATCCGTGTACAATGAAAGTCATAATGACACACACACAATAAATATGTAGATCGGTTTGTTAACAAAGATCACAGATGATTTTTTATTAAATCCAATCGTTAACAAATTAAGGATTTATAGTTGCTTTCCAGTATCAAGGAAATCGCCAAAATCTGTAATAGTTTAAAATGCGCTCAGGAATGTATTTCTGAATTTGTGACGCTTCTGTCAAAGAATTATTCGTATTATCCCCATCAACAAGCTTCTCTACAAATATTAAACAAAAAAAATCTGATATTATCGAATTTATGGTTTCCTTACCCAATTAAGGATGGAGAACGGTGGATTCGAAAAGGAGTCTCGAATCGAACACATTGAATTAGACGGAAGTATCATGAGACTCGAGGACGTAGGGAAAGACAATCCGTCATTCCCTGTGGAATTAGCACCGGCTGTAATTGTACGACAAGCTACCAAATCCTATGGAAGTACTCATGTCCTTCGAAACTACAATATGACTGTTCCCGAAGGGACCATGTAAATTAAATATCCTTTCCTATTTTTTAAATTTCAATTTGGCATTTTTTAGTCAAAAATCACAGATTTTTGCTAATTTCGAACCTCCATACACTTTTACTTCAACAGATATAGTTTGCTGGGAAGTAGTGGCTGCGGGAAAACAACGATTCTCTCCGCAATTGTTGGACTAAAAGGTTTGGACAGTGGAGAAATTACCGTTTTTGGGGAAGTTCCCGGTAGCCCAGAGAGTGGAATCCCTGGAAGTTGTGTTGGGCATATGCCACAGGTATCCAAAACAATACTGTTTCTTCAGACTTGATCGCGATCAGATGCCTTTTAATAGTTTTAATGTCCGGATTTTATTTATAATTTTGTATGATCCCTTATTAAGTGTTAAAAACACTTTATGCGAATGACCAATCCGTCTGTCTGTCTGTCTGTCCGTCTGTCTGTCTGTCTGTCTGTCTGTCGGTGCGATAACTGGCGAACGACTTGACCTACGGTCACCAAACTTTGTACACTTGTTCCTTGGGTCAAGAGTGAGGCTAAGTTCGAACTTGGGTCAAATCGGTCACACCCACTGTCCCCCATAAATTACCCCCCCCCCAAAAAAAAATGATTAAATCAGTTCAAAGCCCTTACTCATTTTAAAACTGCCGCTTAGTTAGTTTACATTACACTCTATGTCTATTATCTATACATGATAATACCCTGAAACTACATTTCAGAGTGCGAAACCCGGGCTATTTGGGGAAATTGAGATATGGGGTTTAAACGATTCTCATGAGTAATAGAACATCTTTGACGTATACGGGACCACTCCCACTGACACCAGGGTGCGAAACCGGGGCTTTTTGGGGGAAATTGAGATATGGGGTTTAAAAGATTCTCATGAGTAATAGGACCTCTTTGACGTATACGGGACCACTCCCACTGACACCAGGGTGCGAAACCTGATGTTTTCAACACTTGGTTACGGCCGTTACATCGGTTTATTGATTTTGAACCTATTAATTTACTGCATTTAAATTACTACCTTTTTTTGTGGAAATGTGATAATGGGCAGCCTTTTTAAACATTTTGGTTTGTTAACAAACTGATCTAGGAACATGCCTTGCACCTTCAACTCAGTATTCAAGAGTCATTTAATTATTACGGACTACTTTACAACATGCCAGTCAGCCTTGTGAAGGAACGGTCGGACTTTTTAATAAAGTTTCTTAACTTACCAAAATCCAGTCAACGGAACGAAACACTCAGGTAAATGCCAACATTTTTCAGCTAAAATTTAGTTTTCAATACATCATAATTCTCAAAGCACCGAATTTATCGAAACAAGTCCGAGTGGTCATTATTAAAAAAATAAAGCTGTTTATTTGGAAAGACCTTAACAAACAAAACTTATTATAAAATGGAGAAAGGTTTTTAAGGAATATCCTCCAATATATAATACGAAACGAGTTGTTTCGGTAACATCGTTGATGACTACATTCAAAATCTGACTTCTGACGTTTACAATTTCTATTTAATATTTGTAGCGGGGGACAAAAGCGACGAGTTTCCCTTGCAATTGCTATGCTCCATGAGCCAAAGTTACTGATATTAGGTAAGCCTAAATTAAAATTATGAATCCTGGATTTGTTTTGCTGCAGTTGAGATTGACAGTTGTAAAATATTGCATTTAAACATAAAGCTTTTTAACCAATTTAGATGAGCCGACAGTCGGGGTTGATCATTTGCTCAGGGAAAGGTAAATGACATTATTTTATTTTATTCTTGAGCAAAAGAACTCGGTTGTCTTTAATAATCTCATAATTCCCCAATTCTATTTTAATTGCTTTCGGTATACTGTATCGGATTTTATATTCCAGTATTTGGAATTTACTGACGAATCTCGTCGCAAATGGCAAAACCACCGTCATAATCACTACTCATTACATAGAAGAAGCACGTTGTTCCTCGACGGTAAGTTTCTACGATCTTCCAACTTCCAGTTCTTTGCATCGAGTTGTCATAAATGTGTTGTAATAAATACTAACAGATTGGTGTGATGAGAAGTGGCAGATTACTAGTTGAAAAAAATCCAAAAGAATTACTCCAGCAGTACAATGTGAATCTCCTCGAGGACATTGTGTCCATTCTAAGTCGACAGGATACGGAGAGTGATACAGATGAACGGCAAGAACCGTTAGCGTCTATAATGTCGCCGGATGAATTCGTTAAAACCGAAACATACAAGAAAATTAACAATGGGATCACAATTATGAACAATAGTTGGAATTCGAAACCCAAACTACAAAATCTGGAACGAGACAAATCGTTTTTTAAGAAGAAATCAGAATCATTCAGTCGTGTCAAAGGAATGGTCAGGAAGAATCTTACGATCCTGTTTAGGAAATATATGTAAGCACAATAGTAACTACCGTTCTCATCGAAATAACCCCCACTCACATTAACGTGTTATCCTCAACTATTTTTCTCATTTTTTATCGCTTAAAAACTAGCATTAACTAATCTGGTGTGTTGTGATACCTGTGTTTGATTTAATCAGATAAAAACGCGACATATATCCTGAATTATATTAATATTGTTTACAAGTGCACTATATATTTCTGATTGGCCGATGGGACTGATAATCAGTTTTAAGCCAAAACTGTTACTCACTAATATTCGTTTGTTCAACAGATATCTCTTTGTTCACACCTTCTCTCCTGCGTTTCAAATTTTAATTATTTGTTTGGTGAGTCAGCGATTTTAAACAAGAGAAAAATCTTCATAGAATTTTTCTAACTATCTCTCCATCTTTTGTTGAAATATTTTTAATTTTCAGGCGATAGGAAACGAGCCAAGGAATTTAAAGTTTGGAGTTGTAAATAATGAAAACCCTGAGTACTTTAATGCTCTAGATACTCCGGATCTTAATTTTTCCAAGTGTGGTTCGGATAATTGGGGCAGTAGGTTTCTGGATACTCTTCGTGCTCATGACATTTTGAACTTGGTACCTGATACTTATGTATTCGCAGTTTTTTAAGGTCCTTAATTGTAATCAAAATTAACAAATTTAAAAAAAACTAAAAGGTTCCTTTCGAAACGGAAAACGAGGCAGTTAGATCCGTTGAAGAGGGTAGCACTTGGGGCTATCTATCCATCCCATCCAATTTTTCAGCCGATCTTCGAGAACGAATGATTTCCGGCGTTTTTCTTACAAACGAAAGTTATGAAGGTTCCACCATAAGTTTCCAGCTCGATATGTCAAGTAATGAATTAAAAAATCTTATTCTATCATTGTTTTCTATTTGAATAATCTATAAAAAATTAAACATTTCCAGGTCAAACAATTGGCGCATCCCTACAACGGACCTTCTTCCTGGCCTTTCAAAAATTTACTGCGAATTTATTAGTCGATTGCGATTACGATCCCAGAGCTTCGGAACTACCAATTAAGGTTTGCAATCAAGTGTATATGCTCGGTGACTAACCAAAAACTCGTTTCGTGTCTGCATAGCGTCATATGACTGGCTATAGAGGATCACACCTGTTTTACCCGGCGAGTCAAAGAACACAAAGACTTGGATCTCATGGACTTAGGCAACAAAAATCATGTTAATTTCTTGTGTTTAGTTTATGTTTCTTCTTTTAGTTCAAGGAACCGATATTCGGCTCAACGGAAACAACTTTCAGAGAATACTTGGCCCCAAGTACACTTTTGGGCCTGTTGTTCTTCTTCCCGTTATGTGCTGCTGCCATATCGTATATAGGGGACAAGAAGAACGGGACACAAGACAGGTCATTGGTTGCTGGGGTCACCACTTTTGAGGTCATGTCTGCGAATCTGGTGACGGAGAGTCTAATCTTGTTGGTTCAATCTTCTTTTTCATTTCTCATGATGATCAAGATATTTAACATCGAGGTTCAGGGATCACTTGTTACGGCCATACTGCTCACGATTATCATTGGAATTGGGGGCATGTCGATGGGTATGCAATTTTTATTGTTGAACTTGTAATTTCTTATATTGATTTCGAGAAATCAGATTTGAAGAGAGTTATATTTAACTTGCGCTATTAAACCCTCTTTTTTAAGGTTTCGTAATATCAACTTTCTGCACCGATGAAATCCACGCTGTCCATTTTGCAATGGGGAGCTTCTTCCCTAATTTTCTACTTGCAGGTAAATACTTTAGCTTATTTGAGGGTGAAACCCTTTAATGGCTATACGTGGCCAGTCTGTCTGTTCTTACTCTAATTAACGAGCGATTAAGTAAACTGTTTTGAAACAATTGTGTAAGTTTAACCGTTTATGACCTTTCAACTGAAGCAAAGTTTGTTTCAGGACCCTGTCTGTTAAAGGTCACATTTTTTTAAATTGCAACCCTATAGATGTGATACATCGGTAAAAAGTTATCATCAAGTGTTATTCAAAGACGCATTCAATTTTACTCAATGGTTGGGGTGCTTTAAGATTCCTTAATAAATCGTATATCATTATTGACATGAATACAACGTATACAACGTTTTAAATTTTAGCCAGATTTCAGAATCCATCTGAAAAATGAAGTCTTCGTGGAACAAATTTTTGCATTATTGAACTAATGAACTAGCGGAGAAAGATTTCAGAATGACTGATGTTTCATTAATTTAATGTTTTTACAGGAATGCTGTGGCCAATTGAAGGGATGCCACAATTTTTACAATATTTGAGCTACTGTCTTCCATGCACTTTGGCTTGCGAATCAATGAGATCCATAATTACACGTGGGTGGGGCTTCACACACTACAAAGTTTGGTCTGGATTTGCATCAACATTCGTTTGGATTGTCATCTATTGGAGCCTAACTATTTTTATTCATAGACGGTTAAATAGAAGTAAATAAACGTTTTATTGAAAACTTTTCTTATTGGGTCATCTTGATCAATTTGATTATTCCATAATATTTACAAAAATTAGAATACACAATAACATTAAATTACAATAGATTCTCAGTTTTGATTTTTTCATTAGTAATGCGAAAAAAACCTGGAATTCATCTATTTCATTAATAATATGACTAAACGTATTGCGAATATTTTTTATGATCGGTTTTTTGGTGTTTCTTATATGTGTATGGATTCTTTACGCCTTTTTCTTATAATCCAAACAATAATTACAACTAATACATGATTTTGTGTAAGGATTATCCTTACGTGTTTTCGAATTATTGCGTATTTACGCTGTCTTAAAAAGTGAATAAGTAATAATTATTATGAAAACAGATTTGTAGAGATTACTCTAGCTGTTCTACAGAAACCACAACACTAATTCTAAGTTGCGGTTTGAACCACAATCATTAATTTGTTGTTTTTCAGGGGACAGTTCTGGTGTAGTGGATATTTTTTTGGTAAACTACTGATTTCAACACAAAACAAGTTTTTTCGCTGGAAAACCTAGTTTTTTGACAGAAGGTTTAGAAAACACGACATTAGGGTCTGGAATTAGTTTTATTACTTTTATCCGCAAAAACAAATATTAACTTTTTGTGTGGATTAGTTGTCAATCAGATTTAGTCCTCAAAATAATTTAAAAAATTACGAATGATTTCTTACTTATATGCTATCTTGAAAGGGATGATAGTCAGAAAAACAGAGGTTGGATTACTCAAAAGATCGAAAGATATTAGTATGGATTGTAACAAAAAAAATCAATTTATTTGGTTGCAGATTATATATATTTTAAAGAATTGCATTAACAAAAACCTCTCCAGATGTAAAACCTTTCCACGACAGATCCGTACCTGAGCATCTTACCATTTCGGCGAAACTAACCAAACCAGATTGTTTTGACCTTTAGGAACCATTTAAAATTAAAAAAATAAGACTGGATTTCAAGTTGTGTGGTTAAATTAAAAGAAGAAATATCAACTTTTTATTACGGCAACTCCTTTTATTAGCCTCCTACTCCATACGCGATGCTTTTGTTGACTGGACAGAACATGATTTTTTATTTGATACAAAGAATTTCTGCACATAGAATTATTGCTATGAAGAACTCCAAATTAAATATGAATTAAAAAACCAGCTTGTAGCATGTTAATTTGACAAGGAACAAGATCATTTCGTTATAGACCTTGAACTAAGATTTGCAGGATTCTGCTTTGCCAATTATTTATCAGTTATTGTTGATTGCATAGTCCGCTTTTGTGTACCTGTGCATGTTTAGATACTATAAGTCTGTTTGGCACGAAGTTGTGATTTTGGGCTCAAAATAGCCTTCTCAGTCTCAGCGTATGACAATAATTAAAGTACACGTTGATTAGATTTGAAGTTCTGGGAATAATGGACGGGTAAGTTTTACAAAATAAATTTAAAACTCCATGTATTTTAATAAAATACCAGCAGATGACTTTAGCTCTAATTAACGCACATTGGTTGAAGTCCAACAGAATCAACAGGGCATTTAAAATACGTCTATTTTCAAAACCGGTCGTTTTCAAGCAGTAATGTCATGTAGTTCAGTACTGTTAGCCTCTAATTTCAGAATTCAGAATGTTACCTTTGAAGAAGATGATGGAATTCGGGCTGAAGAGGTTAATCATATGGACAATCTTGGAACTATAGCCCCAGTATTAACGGAAATGGAGGTGGTCGGGACTAGTTACGAAAAATTTCCAGCTATTGTTGTCAGACAAGGCTTTAAATCATACGGGAGGAATCCTGTTCTCAAGAAATTTAATATGACCGTTCCAGAAGGAACTATGTAAGCAATTCTCATAAAAAATGTACAAAATTCGTTAAGATCTCTTAATTAATAAGTACTGCAGTTTATATTAAAACCAAAAATAGATACAGCTTATTGGGAAGCAGTGGATGCGGTAAAACAACGATCCTCTCAGCGATTGTTGGGCTCAAAATGCTGGATTCGGGAATTTTGCGGGTTTTTGGGGAAATTCCAGGCACTTCCGCCTGTGGGATACCCGGCAATTGCGTGGGACATATGCCACAGGTATTTTTTTACCCCGTAGCAATTGTGGTAATGTGGTTAGATGTTTAATGTAATTATATTATGGCGTAGGATCACGCTCTACATTTGCAACTCACGATACAAGAATCATTTGATTACTATGGTTTAATTTATGGCATGTCCGTGACTAAAATCAGGGAGCGGTCAAAGTTCCTGTTAAAGTTTCTGAATTTACCACTCCCATCTCAGAAAATTGACACTCTTAGGTTTGTATATAAATAAACAAATAAAGATTCATATATATATATAACATTATTGTTCTAATACAATTTGTTTTATTATAGTGGTGGCCAAAAGAGACGGGTGTCCCTTGCAATTGCAATGATCCATGAACCGAAACTATTAATTTTAGGTAAGTTTCCTGGTGTCGACAAAATGATTACGATCTTCAATAAACAAATTGATCTAATTTAGATGAACCAACCGTTGGTGTCGACCATTTGCTCCGTGAAAAGTAATTTCGATTAAAATCTTAAGATTATTTTCCTCACATAGTCATGCTGATTTCCCCACAACATATTTGCTACAACAACCTTTGAGAATTGTCGGAAAACCGTAATAATAATTGTGTTATTTGTCCAGCATCTGGAACCTCCTTTCAAGTTTAGTATCAAATGGAAAAACAACCGTAGTCATTACAACCCACTATATCGAAGAAGCTCGAGGTTCTTCGACTGTACGGACATCAAGAAATGTATCTTCAAATTTAAGCCTGTTGGATGGAATTAAAGTATTTAAATATAATGTCCCTTTCTGTTCTAAAAATAGATCGGTTTAATGCGGAATGGCCGACTGCTTACTGAAAGTAGTCCGAGCAAACTTTTACAAGAGCATGCTGTATCCTTACTTGAAGACGTCGTTTTGATCTTAAGTCGTGAGGACACTGAAATGGATCAAAATAAATCCGACGGGGTTACCGCATCCGGTTCCAATCCGCCTCAAAAATTATTTTCGGAAACAAGAACAGAGGAAACGGTTTCGAGTAGTCTCGATATTGTTATGAATTATGGTACGAATTCGACTAAAAATACCGGAACAAAATATAAGCAACCCATCCTAAACGGTGTGGGATTGAGTCGAATAAAGGGTTTGATTCGAAAGGACCTAACCATTGCCTTCAGAAGATACATGTATGGCCAATTATTTCAAAATGAATTATTTTATAATATTCGTACAATATTTGTTGGATATTCAGGATTTGACAGTTGCAAATCCTGAATTTTTTACTACTTTGCAAAAGATGTCGATTTTAGACCATTTTTTAGGAATTATTAAAAAACGGAGATTTGCTTTTTGTCAACAGACATCTCTTCTTACACAACTTATTGCCGGTCTTCCAGATAATGGTGGTCTGTTTGGTAAGCCTTTACAACCGAAATCAGCTTGAATTGTCCGTGCTTTTTAATAAATCTGTTAATGTTCGATTTGGTTTCTCAAAACATACTTTCAGGCCATTGGAAACGATCCTAAAAACTTAAAATTTGGCGTTGTAAATCATGAAAATCCAGACCATTGCAAGCAAACCCTACCCAATTTAGATTCCAATAATACAGACTGTGGTTCTAGTAACAAATGGGGTTGTACTTTCTTAGAAACGTTACCTGTGAACGATATATTGAATTTGGTAAGTGAGATTGGACTGAAAAAAATTTTAATTTTAAAATCCCGTAATTATTTCAAACTCAACACGGCTAACACTGAAACTTTATTAGATTCCATTCGACACGGAAGCGGAAGCATTGACAGCAGTTAATAAAGGTAATGCTTGGGGTTACCTCTCAATCCCTCGCAATTTCTCATCCGATCTAAGGGAACGAATGCTGGGTGGGATTTCTCTGAGCAACGAAAGTTACGACGGCTCTACAATTACAGTTCAACTAGATATGTCAAGTGAGTGACTTATTAATTCAAATTTAAATGGACCACTACTGCTGCTATGTAAGGGTTTTTAAATGGCCTTCATTAGATAGACCTATCGGTTAAAGGGAAAGGGTTAGGTTAGTTGTCTTAATTTACAGTCAATTGAAATATTTAATTGTCCCTGGGAACGATGGTTGTATGTTCTAACAACGTTGTATGTTGTAAGTACGTTTCAAACTGTTAAAGAGAAATTACGTTAACTTGTTATTATGGATTGATATTATAAGGGCGATTTTTTGTAGGAGCAATTATGATGGGCGGTTATAGCAGGATGATTAGAATAGAATGGGTCAATGTTTTAGGTTCTGACCTGATCTAATGAATTTTTTCATTGCCAATTGCCTGATTCGTAGGTCAAACCATCGGCGTAGTATTGCAACGAGTTCTCTTTGAGACATATCAGATTTTTTCAGCAAATATACTGAAGGAATGTGACTTTGACCCTAGAGCTTCAGAAATTCCGCTGAAGGTAATTAAATTGGCTTATACTTTAGGAGCAGCTTTAATCGTAAAACTTATGTGTATTTTAAATTTCAAATGTAATTTTTTCGGGATTTTTAGTTCCTGAAGCCAGTGTACGGGTCGCAAGAGATAACACATCGGGAATTCCTTGCTCCAAGCACCCTGCTGGGCCTGTTGTTTTTCTTCCCTCTTTGTTCCAGTTCAATTGCATACATTTCGGATAAGAAGGCCGGGACGCTTGACAGATC
Source organism: Desoria tigrina (assembly GCA_906901685.1). Classification (NCBI taxonomy): domain Eukaryota; kingdom Metazoa; phylum Arthropoda; class Collembola; order Entomobryomorpha; family Isotomidae; genus Desoria; species Desoria tigrina. Next base: position 134,858 of record CAJQTU010000060.1, read on the forward strand.
CGTGGTTGCTGGAGTCAAAACGGTTGAGATAATGGTGGCACATCTTATTTTCCAAATTTTGCAGCTCTTTGTCGAAGCGGGATGTGCATTTTTTGCCGTAACCCAAGTCTTTGGAATCGAAGTCCAAGGGTCTGTCGTCACGGCTGTCTGTTTGACAATTGTCGTTGGAATTGGAGGGATGTCCATGGGTACGAGCGAATATCTTTTATAAATTAGCTCAAATTCTAGTAGAAATACCCAACGGTTTTTTCGTTTCTAAAAGGGCCACTCCGGAGTTGGGGTTCAATGTTTCAGAAACAGTAAAAAAATCTTAAAACCCGTTAGTCTTGACAAGAATTATTTTAGCTATTGAAACCTGTTGCAGTAAATAATTCATGATTTATTTTATCTGCAAGTAATTTATTTGATACAGGTTTTCCAAACAAAGGGATATTTTTTATAATAATTTTTATAATTTATTTCAAGACTTATGATTCCAACAATAAACTGATTTCTTGACATTTGCGCACGTCCGGAAGCAAAAGCGTTGTATTAACACAGAGAAGTCGCAAATACTTTTCAAATGATTTGTTTACAAATAAAATTGCAAGCCATATTTCAAAGTGATAATTTAAAAAATAAGGGAGCTAATTCTAAAAAAGGTCGAATCTTTCAACACTTAACTAAAATGTGATTTCATTTCCTTTCGAATTTTGTCCAATTTTTCAGTGTTCTCATTCATTGGAATATTACCCCTATAATGAGGACTTGACATATAACCAAATAATTCAGGTTTTATTTTGATGAATCGTGTCAGGATTCCTAGTTTCCACATTCTGTGACGACGAGATTCAAGCGGTACTTATTGCGATCGCCTCTTTCTTCCCTAATTGTATCCTTGCGGGTGAGAATCGTAATTCTTACAACATTCTGGCCAATCATTCCGAGTGTAATAATTGTAATTGACGATTTTTTCTAAATCTTAAGGATTTATTTGGCCTATTGAAGGGATGCCCTTGTTTCTGCAATATGTCAGCTACCTTCTGCCATGCACTCTAGCGTGTGAATCCATGCGATCGATTGTCACACGAGGATGGGGTGTTCAGAAATATAGAGTTTGGTCCGGATTCGCGTCAACGTTTGCTTGGATCGCTATTTACTGGATCTTAACTATCTTTATTCATCAGCGATTGAATAAGAGGAGATAGATTGTAAATGTTAATTTATACTCACTAGAATATTTTTAGTTTTGTCTTGCAACGATTGTATATTAAGAGTTAAATAAAAAAAATGAATCAAAGAATTTTGATCTGATTCCCCTACAACTTATTATTTGCTTTGTTAGCTGATAGTATTATTTTAAGCGATTCTAAAAGCCTTTAATAATAATTTGTCTGAAACCCGTGAATCCAATTGCGTATCAAATTTGCCTGTCTATTAATTTCCTTTAAAACAAAATTGTAGCATTTAAAAACGCGAAAACTTTTTTAAAATGGTCCGCAATCCACCATGCGTTGTTTTAAAGTGAATTTTCATGATTTTGATGTTCATACTAGTTGAGTGTTAAACAGTAAAAAATATCAGACGATTGGATCTTTGTGTTTGGGTGATGTCGATACATGCCTACTCGCATGTTCTCTACTTGAAGATGAAGTACCAGTTTCTTGGATTTTTGTAGGGTATATGTTTTTGTACTCACCCTGGACCCCCGGTTTTTAACCAGACTATAACATAGATTATTAATAATTTAACTATTACTGATTAATTAAAAATGTAAGTTGACAATATTCCAGCATTATTTTAATGACATCGTTATTGGTTAACCATTTTAGGGGATCGAAAATTGATTTTGGAAAACGTATGTATGATTTGAATATTCAACATTTATTATTTATGTCAAAAAATGGAATATTATGCCGTATTCCTTTCAAGTCGATTTAAATAAAATTCTATGCGAGTTTCATTAGTATACGCTACTACGATTACATATGGTTTTGGTCATAGTTTTCAATATCGACATATTATATATCATTTTATCGCAAATTTTTCGTAGATTCCAAATCTGCAAAAAAAACCTGCGAATGTAACAAAAACTTCCGAGATAAAACCCGAAAACCGAGTAAAAATCGGTTTTTTTCGGATTTTATTTATTTTTAGGTGCTTTTTAATTGTATGCGTGGACAAAATGATGTAAATGTTTGTTAACAATTTGATTACGAGTTTTTATCACTAACCAGATTGTCATATCTCCGAAGCGTTCGTGAGATATGCGCCGAATACTAACCCAAAAACCGATTAAAAATCAGTTTTGTACGAGTTTTCTTCATTTTTTATCATGGTATTTTACACGTTGATTTTTGTAACATTTTTTTACATTCGATTGTTGTTATATTGTCTTATTTTTGACTCGTATACTCAGCAGTATAGCATTGAGCGCCCCACTTCCCTGCCCCCGGCAGGGGCCCCGCCGGCAGGCGCCAAAATGTAAAAAAACCCGTTGATTTAGGTTAGGAACATAGGGTTAGGGTAGGATACCGAGCCATGTGATGTATGTAGGGGTAGGATACCGAGCTATGTGAGGTATGTAGGGGTAGGATACCGAGTTATGCGAGGTAGATAGAGGAAGGATAACGAGCTATGCGAGGTAGGTAGGGGAAGGACACCGAGCTATGTGAGGTAGGTACGGGTAGTATACCGAGCTATGCGAGGTAGGTAGGGGTAGGATACCGAGCCATGCGAGGTAGGTAGATGTAGGATACCTCGCATGAGGTAGGCTACCGAGCCATGCGAGGTAGGTAGGGGTAGGTAGTAGTAGGATACCGAGCTATGCAAGGTAGTTAGGGGTGGGCAGTTGTAGGATACCGAGCTTTGCAAGGTAGGTAGGGGTAGGATACCGAGCTATGCGAAGTAGGTAGGGGTAGAATTCCGAGCTATGCGAGGTAGGAAGGGGTGGGATACCGTGCTATTCGATGTAGTTAGGGATAGGTATCTGAACTCATGCATCGAATTATACCGTTGCTGGGCCTCAGGTAAAGCTAAATGGCCCATGCCCAACTTTTCGTGGCCTCCCCACCTGTCTTGTTAATTATACGGAGGCATTTAATCCTACCCTTTTAAAACTAGAAAGACCCCTTCCTTACAACATCCTTCAACTGGAAACGGGTTAGGCTTCTTAATTTAATTCTTCATTTTTTAAATCGCTATAAGCTTCAACTTTGTTCACTTTAGGCAAAATAATTAATTCTAACGTCATTTTCAATAACAAGTCAGTGCAATGATTTTTTAAACAAAAGCTTTAAATATGCAAGCAAAGGATTCTATGAAAATAACACTGTCAGACAGGTTTCTGCCTACGCCTACGGACTTAATAAATCATACACGGCCCAAAATATTGCATCAATTATTGTATATCGAGTTTAACCAACTCTGCCTTCCCTGGCTGATCTTGGTTGGCCAAAAACTAAGAAAAATAGCGAAACGATGCACGACAACCACTTATACTTCTAAGAAATAAAATATCTCGTAATTTGGGGTTTGGATTCCCCAGGAAAACCTGCAAAAAAATACCCCGTTTTCTAAGTAAGTTCTAACCAGTTCTAAGAAATAGCAGTCATAGCTAGTATAACAGTGTAACTTTTCGATACTTGTTAAACGACTTTGTACAGAGAAGGCTTGACATCGTAATAACATTTTATGTTGTATTTATAGTTTACTATCTATCTACCGAATACATGGAGTAATACATCAAAAACATCCAACGTTTATAAGCCGTTTAAATTCCAGTCTACTGGCTTTGTTAGTTTGTGGATGCATTTGTAGTGCATCCGATCTCTGCATCAAAAATACTGCATCCCTGGGGAAGTCCGGATTTTAATCTGACCACACATTTTTTATTAACAAAATCAACGTTATTTAAGGGATACTCTGTCGGTCTTCAACATTCATTATGAACGGGTGAGTTTCAATTTTACAACCATCAAATATCAACCCTGTTGAAGGATTCACTTTAGCTATTATAAAATTTTCCCCGTGGGATAAATCAACAAAAACAATATAATTGGGAGAGAGGCTATTTATTCCGGGGTCTTTTCTCAACATATACGGTTAAATATTTGTAATGAAATGACAAGAGAATGTAATTCTGTTAACTCTCTTGGATTAAAAGCATTGGACAATTGATTTATTTTTACTATATGAAAGGCTGTCAATTCAACTAAGAAACCTTAAACTTATAGACAGACTTGTACAAAAAAAATATTTCCATGAAAGAAATTCTGAAATTTTTTTTTCAGAACTAACAACCCAAATTTTGAAGGGGATGATGGGCACAAGGAAACAATCGACTTAAGTGGGACAATAATGACGCTTGACCCTGTTGAAAAGTCATGCTCGGAGGAGGTCATGTCTGTCAAAAGCCGTCCAGCCGTGATGGTCCGAGGGGCGTACAAGTCCTATGGTGAACGTAACCAAGTACTTAAAAACTATAACATGACTGTTATGGAAGGATCTATGTAAGGCTTTCAAAGTTTCAAGATACCCCGTAAATTGATTTACGGTTATTTAGTTAAAACGTTACAATAATTTACTAACAAAGTTGTAAATTTTTGAATGAAAAACAGATACAGTTTATTGGGAAGTAGTGGTTGTGGAAAGACAACGATTCTTTCAGCAATTGTTGGACTCAAGCGTTTAGATGCGGGACAGTTAAGCGTTTTCGGGGAAATACCAGGTTCGGTTGCCAGTGGTATTCCTGGGACTTGTGTCGGGCACATGCCACAAGTATGTTATCGTTTTGGGAAATATTTGTTTAAAAACAACTATAGCTAGAGCTAGAACATATTATAGTTGTGAAGCTTTCGTCTTAAAAATCACCAGATTCAAATTCGTTTTTAAATGAGTTATGTAAAGAGTTGAATTTTGCATTTTTAGGAATTTACGGTTTTTGGGTCTTGCTAACGTTCAAATATAAAACTTGAATGACTAAAATGAATAATTTGTTGTAGGAATACGCGCTATATCCGGAACTAAGTATACAAGAATCTTTTGAATATTACGGATTCATTTACGGGATGTCAAGTAAGAAAGTTCAAGAACGGTCGGAATTTTTACTTACATTTCTTAACTTGCCGAAATCTAGTCGAAGAATAAGCACACTTAGGTAAAGTTTAAATTTTTAGTAGGATAATAATGTAATTGCAATTTATAGTTCGAACAACTTAAAAACTTTTTTAAAATTTGACTATTAAGTGGGGGACAAAAAAGACGTGTTTCCCTCGCACTTGCACTGATTCATGAACCCAAATTACTGATCCTGGGTGAGTCGAAATTAATTTAATTAATTTGTTAACACAAAAATCTGATTTCAGGATAAAGTTGTCACAAAATAAATATTATCTATAGATGAGCCTACGGTGGGTGTCGACCATTTGCTTCGAGAAAGGTACCAATACTTTTTAAAATAGTAATTGTACCATGTAAATATTTCTATTCGTTTTTATTGCCCCTTTTAACACTGTTTTTTGCATTGCAGCATTTGGAATTTACTGGGTGATCTGGTGTCAAATGGAAAAACGACGGTGATTATAACTACACATTACATTGAAGAAGCGAGGGGTTCTTCCAGAGTAAGTACCTTACTATATAAACTAGTTAAACGAATAAGGCATGCCAGCTAGAACATTCACACGGTTTTCGATAAACGTGGTTTATTCTAAATCATAATATTTTGAAGTCGTTCTAAAATTAGTCTTTAAATCCGACCTTTTCAGATCGGGCTGATGCGAAACGGAAGACTGTTAACAGAAGAAAATCCAACTAAACTCCTTAAGCAATACAACGCCCCACTACTTGAGGACATTGTTTCGCTTCTGAGTCGTCAGGATACGGAAATCGACTCCGGCGATAATGACACCAAACCTCGATATCAACCCTTAACAGCCGTAACAGTTCCTGATCCATTGACAAATCCATTTTCCAACGACAAAGACGTAGTTTTGAATGACAGGAGAGACTCGAAAGTTAAGTCGCGACTAGAAGAAGTCAAAGAGATTCTTATTCAAAACCAAGTGTCTTTCAGCCGTCTCAAAGCACTTGTTAGACGGAATATCATCCTACTCGTCAGAAATCTACTGTAAGTTGAATCACATTTAAAAAAAAATTACAAAATTGAATTTTAGCCGCACTATAGGCAGTATTCATAATTGATAATTTAATTTGGATTTTAGATTCCTCTTGTTCAACTTCTTCTCTCCGTCTTTACAGATTGTCGTTGTTTGTTTGGTAGGCTGATTGTCGATTTTAAATATGTTTTCAATTAGAATTCGGATGCGATTAATTATTGTAAAAATGAATGCGTTCTATAGGCCGTTGGAAGCCAACCGGTGAATCTTAAATTTGGAGTAATAAACCACGAAGTTCCTTTTTCCTGTGACTTGGCACTAAATAGCCCGAAATCAAATAGTACCGAATGCACATCTAATAGTTGGAGTTGTACGTTCTTGGACTCTCTCCCGAAAAATGTCATGATTCTGGTATGTTTTTCTGATATTTTGTTTATTAAGTAGGGAAAAGGGAAACCCCTTTATGTGGGATCCTTGTCTGTGTGTCCGTCAGTTCGTTTACGCTATAACTTCCTAACGATTGAAGTCTTGTGAAAGCGATTTAAAACCTATCCCCTGACCTTAAAAAATGCAAACTAAAAAATTCCTAAACCAAACGACGCTCCCGTTTAACAATATATAGCATGTAAAAATATTCAAAGCATATGTTGTTTGGGTTTCACCCCTCCCTAACATTTCGTTTGTAGCGGCCCATCATTTCTAGAGCTTTTAGACTAAACACAAAACATCTCTTAACTTAATATTTAACAATTTTAGGCTCCATATACTACTGAGGACGAAGCATTAGCGGCCGTAAAACAAGGAATTATCTGGGGCTACGTCTCCATTCCCGGAAACTTCTCATACGATCTTCGGGAACGGATGCTGAGCAGTGTCTATCTCACAGATGAGATCTACAACGGTTCAAACTTGATTTTTCAAATGGATATGTCAAGTAAGGCACACAAAACAGGAATATTACTGGATACTTGTAAATTGTAGGCTCTTCATTAAGTTTGCTAAAAGTAAAGCCTGAAATCTTTAATCAGGTCAAACTATTGCATCAACTTTGCAACGAGTTCTTCTGACAAGCTTTCAAAAGTTTACATCTACAGTATTGGAAGAATGTGATTTTGACGCTAGGGCTGGTGAACTTCCTCTTATAGTAATCAATCTAATCATTAAAAAATAACATTATTCCCGATATAAATATTTTAAAATTATGATTTTATTTTAAAGTTCAAAGAGCCGGTATATGGAACCGAAGAGACAGCGTTCAAAGAATACTTGGCCCCCAGCGTCCTCCTCGGTCTCCTCTTCTTCTTCCCCTTGTGTTCCAGCGGGATCACTTATATCACGGACAGAAAAGCGGGGACGCTGGATAGGTCACTAGTCGCTGGGGTCACGACCTTTGAGGTCATGGCTGCCAACTTGTTCACTCAAACCCTCGTGTTGTTTGGACAAACCGGATTTGCGTTCCTCATGCTCACTAAGGTTTTTGGAATTGTCATCCAAGGATCCGTCGTTTCCGCTCTCTTTATCACGATTCTGGTCGGGATCAGTGGAATGTCTATGGGTACGTTATGAATTTTTGTATTCCATAAATTCTCGTTACCTGGCATAGAGTTATTTCTTAAAAACCTAAGATACGTGGAGGTGGTTATTTTTTGGAGGGAAGTTAGTACGTTTTGGTTATTAATAAACCGTTGTAAGACGCGCAATACGAAAGAGGTGAAACCAACACGAAAAAACTAAAATATTTTATTTAGTTGAAGAACGTACCCCAAATATTTCGAATGGTTCTTTCAGGTATAAGGTTTATGAATGTTACTCTGTTGCGAATTGGGAGATCTTTAAACGTTCTGGGGATTTTCTACCAACTAAATTTTGACTCAAAAGGCGCGGTATTAGTAGGGGTGGTCGTGAGTGCTTAATACTATTTCCTGGCACGTGGGTGTACTTTAGCACATTTGCGCCCTATTTGCACAGTTACACCCCCCTATACGAATGGGGGTGTTTCCATAATTCCCATATGAATGTTTTCTTATACACGTATGATTCAGTAAATCGGTGGTACTTTAAAACTGAATATGCATCAAAAGTTCAACCGTTCAAGCGCTAGAGTAGGAACGGAGAGACGGACTGACGGACAAGGTCTTCCCAATAAGAGGTTTCACCTCTTAATAATTGACTGAATTAAATCCAGATTTTGTGACGTGATTGTGGATATTCACTTAGTTTATGTCATGTTTTCTATTAAAAGTTCTTCTATTCTATTAAAATAGAAGTTTTTACTTCTTATTGACTAATACCTCACTGGGTGAGGTTTTATTTTGGAAATGGCCTATTTATATCCATTATTGAGATCACAATTATGCCAGCGTTTTCCGCATTCTGTATATTGGGTACTTTGTAATTAATTAATGTGATGTGGAACTGTTTCCAGGTTTTTTAATTGCAACATTTTGCGTTGAGGAAATCCAAGCCGTCCTGTTGGCGATTGGTTGTTTCTTTCCAAATTTCCTCATCGCTGGTAATATATGAAATAAGTTTATTAATTGAATAATATAATTGATTTTCAAGAGGAAACAAGAATAAACAATGCTGATTAATATTCTTAAGGGATCGTATGGCCAGTTGAAGGGATGCCAATGTTTGTACGGTACTTCAGCTATCTCCTGCCCTGCACCTTATCAGCTGAATCCATTAGATCAATCGTTTTGAGGGGTTGGGGCATTTTTCACTACAGGGTTTGGCCTGGATTCGTATCGACGGTTGCTTGGATTGCGATTTACTGGATTCTAACCATCCTGATTCATGGACGTGCCAATAAAAAACGATAGAAAATAATTCCGTATTGGACTCTTGTTGTTTTACAAGCTGTAAATAAAATGAAAAATTTCAGAATTGATGAGTTGTCTTCGATGTTGTGAGAACTCCGGTTTTGAATTCATGCTCCAAATAGAGTTATTTCGCTTTCTTAAAATTGCAGGAACACGAAGACAAACGTGGATAGAACTGTCACCATCTACGATTATAATTATATATTCAATTTCAAGCCAATTTATCATAAAAATGCTTGTTACGCCCACTATTAAGGAACTTTCGCCTTACCGATGTTATAGAAGCGCGATTTAAGACAAAGAAGTTGCCCGGCGAAATCGCAACTGGATGAACTAATGAACCGTTGTAATGCATCAGAATCTAAAATGGAAGTAAGAAATTAGCTACGGAATTGTAATATGCATTGACGTGTTTTTATATTTACCTATCTACTGGCACTTACCTTGAGTTTTGTGTCTTTATTTGACCAATTCAAATTTACATCTCTGACTTGAAGCATAGCTGATGTGGCCTGAAGTTCAAATAAATGAAAAATGTAAACATAGGATTTATAATAATGAGAATAACCCTCCTTATTAACTGAATTTTGGCTCCTATTTAAATGAATTATTCATCCCAAACAATTATATAGACTGTTAGGCAGAGAATAGTATAATACACATGTTGAGGTCATCATCAAAATTATATTAAAAATCAAAGATTGATCATGGAATAGCGTAGTGTTTGTTGGGTTTGGGGACAGATTGCAGTAAGCGCTTTGTTTCATTAAAATTAATTAATTTTGGATAACCGTTTAGTTTTTATTGGAACTCTGTCTACATAAGGCTGTTAAGACTAATACGAAAAGGTGCTTTTTGTCGAATTTCCTATATAGTGATATTGTTCTACTGTATCATTAGAACTGCCCAAAACCACTCGTAAAAAAATAAATGCCAAAATTGAGCCGGAGAAAAGTCCCAGAATAAAGAAAACTGAATACCCTCATGGTCATCTTGAAAGAAGCATCGCAAATGCAAAATATGTCCACAAACTCCAAAGCTGACATGGCGAGCATAAAACTGGCTGGGCCAAAATCTCTCTTCATGATCAAACTGACGAGAACGAAGAGATGTAAGGTTAGCATACAGCCTGAAACGATCAACGTTGTAATTATCGGAAACTTAAATGTGTCGTTCAAGATTTTGACTAGCTTTTCCAACTTCGAATAACTTTCTAAAACCCACATCGTCATTTTAAACTCTCGTTCAGAGCCACCCTCTGTCTCCGGAAAAGCAGTTTTAATTGAAGTCAAACTCCGAGGATAGCTCTTCAAGCCGCTAACAATTTCGATTTCATCAATTTGTCCTTCCAATGCTGCCAAGTCTAAAACATGAAACCCAACCTCGATAACATTGATTATCGACACAAGCCAATAAACGAATCCCGAAAATAAGACTCCGAAACAATTCCAGAACATCATTCCAGGTAACACTACCCACTTCAAATGATTAGGTATGTCATCCTTTGACCACACTACATGAATTTCCACAAAAACTGTCATAGGGAACATCATGATTTCCATAATCCCTACAGTCCACCAAATGTAGTTCATTGAACGTTTCGATTGTTTAAGATGATTTTGCAGCTGATTCCAACGACTTAAAACAAGAAATTCTGAGTCGTTGTTATCATTTTGCAGATAGAATCCAAATATCTCTGTCACCGTCGAGTTAAAGTCATTATAGAAACGTTTGATATCCTTCCGATGCATATATGACCAAATCCTGATAAAAACACCGCTCATGCAAATGAGATTCAATATTGCACCGTATGAAAATTTCTCGACCTCCGTGTGATCTCCCCGATCCGTTAAAATACATTGAAATATCTCAGGATATAATAGGAAATGAATTGTCCAGACAAGATTAAATGCAACTTGGAGAGCTAATAGGAAGAACGATAAACTTCGGTAAGAGAATTCCAGTTCATTGTTGGAACTGAGTTTGAAAGGTAAATATCCCGTCAATTGGACAATAATATAGGTTGTGGAAACGACGCTTCGGATTGCCTTTTGGATTTTCGTCACGATATTTGGAATTGAAATTTGGGTACTACTTGGGATGAAAATTTGATGATGATTAATTTTTTCTGAAGTTATTATTGTTGCAGCGTCGAAGCCGTGTGTTTGCATTGTAAATTAAAGTATTGATTGCACGTAAATTGTGGCGTATAGTTTTTTAATTTTTAAGCTCGAGAAATTCATTTAATAGAAACAAAGATTTACTTGTTTATGAGATACCAGGAATAAGCAACTTAGTGAAGACTTGTTTCATAAGCTACCTCAACGTCCACCTAATTGATGAACTATTGTATTTGGTATAATTTAGCACTTAAAACTAATTGTTAGCTTGGCCAATTCGTCCATGTTATCGATTTTAAGAAGCAAAAATACGTCACGCAATACTCATAATCAAACCTACTTGATTTAATGAAGTTTATTGTTAATTTGCAAAATTAGTCTTAACTATCTAATTAACAAATTACTTTTTATGAAACTCATATATCTTTAAGCTAGCTCATTATTGCAACGTTGTTCTGTTGAAATACACAAGCAGACGGGGCTACAAATATTGGTTGCGCTCAAATGACAATGATTATTCCCAAATTTGGGGGACAACGACTTTTAGTATTAAATTTTCAAATCCTGTATCGGCTATTTTTATCGGTATACTATATTCATAAAATAACAATAATAATCTCTTATATTCAATGTTTACACAGGGTGTGAGTAAACAAGAGGGCTGGAAATGGTTTGGCATCGATCCTCGATCGACTTGTTTTGCTACCAGGTTTATTGCAAGGAAGCCGTTATGTAAATAGTAAATTACAATTATATTAAAAGCTTTTGGAGCAACAAATTGTACGAACGGAATTACCAGAATTTTTTATTTTATTTTATTGAATAATGGATCTGGCATTGTATTAAAAACTAAAATAGTATAAAATAAACAAGTGGATATCCAACTAATCAAAACATGTGAAATAAAATACTGGTTTACCTGTGTTCTTTTATATTAACTATTAGTAATTCAATAATCATGGATAATAAAATACTGTAAGACAACATTAAAAATATTTATGCAATAATAATTTAACGATCCTTATAAATATCGAATTCCGGTCTTGTTTTAAATAAATGTCGGTGAGTAATTTTTTATCATGGGTCTCAACTAGAAAGTATTTTTTAAATATCATAAATGTTTTGTATTTTTGATGTGTTTAAAACATATTGTTCATAATGTCGGGTTAACCTTCTCAACCCTATATTTTTACAATTAAGAAGCCTATCTTGCCTATCTATGTTTACAACTAAAATTCACCATTTGATACCATGTGTGATATCTTTTCAAGTGACGTTAGAAATGTTTTTGTTCAGAACACGTGTAATATTTTTCCTTTACCTCACCTAAAATTGCAGAAAGTCATGATTCTTCGTAAAACGATCGATTTTTTTTTGATCGATTTGATCGATCAAAACAATTTTTTCGTGTTTGCAAATAAAATTATGGTGTTCAAACGGAAGCAGTTTAATTACTTTAAACATACAAAATTCTTTGACTAAATCTAATTTAAAAAAGGAACTATGAAGTATACCGATGCTATAAAAACATTGTATTCTTTGTTAGTTTTATCGTCAATTCAGTGCACTCACAGCCACATCAATTTGTATCCATATTTAGATTTAGATCTGAGTTCCTTCAGTGAGTGTGTGTTACATTTTAAAACCTTTACCAACGAGTCTATCTCCATTGACATCGTCGAAAATATTATTCATCGGAACAAATTGCACTCTCTGTATACATTTTATTTGTCGCAATCCTCGAAGGATAACAGTTCAGTTAATCCGACAATCCAATTCTTCGAGCCTTGTTCCGTCAATGTGATTATTCAAGGTAATGTTAAAAACCCTTATGTGACTCTGTACAATTACATGGTTGACAACAATTACACGTATAGAAATCAAAACCATTCCTATTTCATCCTCGTTCAAATGGATTCACAACCGTTTTTCCTTTATTCTATGTATGTTTGGCAAGTGACGTTTTACGTCGTTTCCTTGTTTAAATTCGAAGACACTGGCTTAACAAGTAATGCAGTGTTTGGATACAACTGGCTACTTTTTTGTCCCTATTGCAACTATTGGCATCAAGGAGGGAACACTGATATTAAACGGATTAATCTTCTTGATTTTCAACGTTGGTGGGTACAAATAAAGCTACCAGTCACTGCAGTTCAACCTAAATACAGTTGCCCTTCATGTATTTGGAGCAAAGTTCCGGATGAAAACCTCATGAATAGCGGCTGCGAAGATCTCCACATCTTGTTGGAAACGCTTGCATTGGCATGCAACATTAGTCTGCGGTACGATAATTTGAAGGATAGGAACTTTGCTCACTCGATAACTTACAAAGCTGCCTTCGCTTCTTATTCAAATCAAGATCTCAATTCTCTTATCCTGCAAGGGGAGTATGGGGCCCATCTTATTTACTGTACTCCACGAATGGAATTAGGTAACTCTGCAATGGGGGTGTGGCTCTCTGCATTTCAGAACTCGGTATGGATTTCTGTGTTGGTAGCTGCGATTGCGGTTTCAGCCTATCTGGTTGCAAAAGAGAAAATTATCGACTTTCACGGCATCGTTAAAAGTATGTTAGTTGTATGGGCAGTCTCAATGAGACAGGGAGTGCCATCAAGGCAATCCAAGTATACGGTAGCTTCTATGTCAGTTGCTGTTATGTTTGTATGTGGTGTCTATGAAAATATTCTAACGAGTAAATTAGTTGTTCCAACAAAATTTGTTCCCCTAAAGAACCTTACTGAAGTCATAAACGCCAATTACAAAATCGAGATTGAATATTTAAACGGAAGTGGAGGTCTCAGCCCATTCGAAATAATGAGACCTGACTTCGAGAGACATGGTCTCCTGGAGAAGCTGAATGATTCCATTATGATCATTTCCGACGGTTTAAAGCTTACTTCTAAAGATCATGCATTATATGACGTTAGCAATAGTGTCACATCAGTTGTATCTACTTTTGTTCTCGATAGAATACAGTCTATTTTTCAGTCTCAAAAGTGTGCTATAGTTGAAGAAAGATTAAACACAAAAATGTACTATTCATTTTTTGGTATACATATTCGCGAATACATGATAGGGAAAATGAAAACATTGATGGAATCCGGCATTGTTGGGCTTGCTCAAAAGTGGTACGAGTTGAAAAGAACGTTTTGGAATCGAAGATTGCAAAGATCCACAACAAAATCAAAGAATGTTGTCGTAAAATCTGAAACGGAAATTGAATTTCGAAGTTTGAAATATTTTTTTTTGCTTTTTTGTGGGTTGTTCGGAGTGTCAATTGTACTATTTTTGTTCGAATTGTACAGCCAAAGTAGTTTCAGAAAGACGAAGATGTGTAGTTTCAATGTAAGTTCAGTTCTACAGACTCTCCCTCGACTCTTCCGCAAGAAATTTGCTTGTCGGATTCTTTTAATTAAGCCAAAGATAAGTATTGAGTCAGAAAATTAATAAAAATAACTTTCATTAATGTAACAATTTATTTAATCTACAAACCAGTTAGCAGTTGAATATTGTTGATTTGTTAACAATAAGTTAAGATAAGATAAGTTATAACCTTTACTATATATACTATTATTGATAATCATGATTGACGACGGTTAAAAGCGTGGATTGAAATTCGATACAAATTTTCTTGTGAGATCCCACTCGAGTAATCATTCAGTCTAGCTCAACGTTGTCCACACCAACTTCTTTGTCCTCACGGATGGACACTAAATTTTGATGTTAAGCGAGTTAAAAGCTGTAATCTTGTATATAGACTAATTCGACCATGCTGACTACGCAAATCATAATTTAAGCTCTGCCAATTGACGTCTTGGGGGGTCAAAAGTAGGTGGGAAGATAAAAACGGGCGTGAGTTTGGACTTTCCTAATAGTATTTCCCGTTCGCTTTTCGTGAAAATGCAAATACCAGCGCAATGTTAATTTCCCGCTCCTCCCAATGTTAGCGCCCTATCTTCTGTTCGGTCTCGCCAGAAAAGGAAAAGTAAAGCGGAAAACTCGACTTTCTCCTTCCTTCCCCCTTCTGACCACTGCTAAAAATTATTAGCTCTAACAATAAGTGCGCGGTCCTAACCTTTCTACCTCCTTTTGACCCACTAGACGTCAATTGGCAGAGCTTAAATTATGATTTTCGTAATCAGCATAGTCGAATTAGTCTATATATGCAAGATTACAGCCGTTAACTCGATTAACACCCACATAGTGTCCATAGTCAGTCATTAGTCATTAAACATATTATTTATTTAAATAATTAGTAATTCAAAACTCCTGGATATGCAATATTAATTATCTAATTAATATGTAACCTAACCATCCTTTTGATTTGGTTGATTTTGATTAAATAAGTTACTTACGAGAGATATAATGTCAAAGTCACAAGACAACACAATACTTTCTAAATATATACATATACGTCCGTTTTTTTTATTAAACTTCGACTTGCAAGCTGAATAATAATATTCGTTATAATCATATTTTTAGTCATTATTACCACTGTCAATGTTACGCTAGATGATAATAAACACAGTTAATAACTATGTATATGCCTGTATATTGGCTTCGACAATTCGACAACGACTAACACTCGACAGAATACAATACGAGGTTGAATTAGAATGATAATTACTAAAGAAAAGTTATGGCTAATTGAACATATTTGATTTTAATATCCAAATAGTTCTTTGTGTGCTTCTTCGATTTATTAAAATTGAAGGAAAACAAAAACAAAAGTCGCCAGTACCGTCGCCATCTGCAAAATAAATCCAGTTTTATGGTCATTTCAATTCAAATATTAAGTAAAATTCTAAAATTTAGTTAACAATTTATTGTCTTACTGATGTTATAGTTGAACGATTCAAAACGAAAAAGTTCCCAGGAGAGATTGTAACTGGATTTGCTAACGAACCGTTGTAGTGCATCAAAATCTGTTATGGAAATAAAAATTAAAAATTAAAAATTTTTACAGCTTGCGTTAGCACTATTACTTGCCTTGAGTTTAGCGTCTGTACTTGATTGGTTCAAATTAGCATCTCTCAGTTGGAGCATGGTGGAACTTGCCTTGAAAAGACCAAATGAAATATCATAGTACCAACATAATACCAACATAATACCGAGTATAGTGATTTTTTCTAATTTTGAGTTCTTTTGTTTTTAGCACGTTTTTATTAGTAATTCGAAATATTGTGTATTTTATAAACTCAAAGCAAACCACATCAATTAAACAAGTACAAAAGATGGTGAATTATATAATACCTGCATAGTCATGTTAAAGGAGGCATTGCAAATACAAAATATTCCCAAAAATTCCAAAACGGACATAAGAAACATAAAACTGGCGGCCCCAAAGTCCTGTTTCATTATCAAAGTTACCAGAACAAACATATGCAGAGTTACCATACAACCTGACACAAGTAAAGTTGTTATTATTGGGAACATAAACGCTTCATTGAAAATTTTGACCAGCTTTTCCAGCTTCGAATAACTTTCCAAAACCCACATAGTCATTTCGAATTCTCGACTGGAAACCAGCTCTGACTTCGGAGAGACGGCTTTAACTTTAGTGAGATTCCGATAATACGTTTTATTGAACTCATTGACATTTCCAATTTGCCCTTGAAGCAGATTTAAGTCCAAAACGCGAAACCCCACCTCAACAACGTTGATTATCGACACAAGCCAAAATACAAATGCAGAGAACAAAATAGCAAAGAAGTTCCAAAATAACATTCCCGACATCATAACTGTTTTCAAATAAGGTTCTAAGGTTTCTGGGTCTAAAGACCAAATCTTAATTTCCAGAAAGCATGAAATCACAAATGTGAAGATCTGCATGAAACCTAGAGTCCACCAAACGTAGTTTAAGGAACCCTTGGATTGTGCCAAGTAATCTTGTAGAATATACCACCGGTTTGGATCCAAATGCTCCGATCTGTTCCTCCCAATTTTCATGAAAAACTGAAATATGTCTGTCAAGGTTGAATTAAAATTGTGATAAAAATGAATTATGTTCTTCTTGTTTGCAAACGACCAAATCCTAATGCAAATTCCGCTCCAACAGATTAAATTCATTATTGCCCCGTACGAAAATTTCTCGACGGCACTATCATTTTCAGGATCCGTTAAAATGCTTCGAAATATTTCGGAAAATGCAAAGTAATGTATTGTCCAGATGAGATTGAATACAACTTGGAAAGCAAATATGAAAGAAGGTAAACTCAAATAAGAGAATTGCAATTCGTTGTTGGAATTGAGTTTGAAAGGTAAATATCCAGTGCTTTGGGCAACTATGTTGGACAAGGAAACTACAGATCGGATTTTTTCGTGTATCTCTGTAACCACTTTTGAAGGTGATGATGGATTATCAACATGGAAGATGATAACTTTGTTTTTTCCAGCTTTGTCTGATATTTTAAAACTTAGAAAACCTGGTACTCTCATGTTTTTAAAAATCCTAGATCTGTGGTGTTGTAAGTTTAATTTAAAAAGTGCTATACATACAGCTATATGAAACTACAAACTGATAAATTCATTATAAGTAGGTTGAATTTACTGAATAGTCTTTTCTGGTATTGTATTAAAAATAAAATAATTAATTATAATTAATAATTTGAATAGAAATAAGCTTAATTATGAAAACCGGCAATTCATAGACATGAGAGATTAGTGCATCACTCTTAGTCCAGCCAATAATTTGTTCTGTTCTGGACTCGAAATTTATAAGCAGCAATTGATTTTTACTTCATACTTTGACATGGATAATTAACTATTCATGATATGGTCCCTTTTGCAGGAAAACTAACATGTATCTTCATCTCCATTAGATTAGATTGCTCTTTCTCTTTTCAATGTTTTAGTGAAGTCAATAAACTATTTGATCCAAGGGTACCATTTAATTAATTAGTTTGTGTTTGCAGAATTAGTCGGAATTGTTGGTGGGTGAACCACAATATTATTATGATAAGTTCGCTTGTTCTAAGCAAACAAAACTTAATAGCATCATTATAAATGTCTATTTATACCATAAATAAATGTCTATTCAACATTTTTTTGCCTTTTATGTTTTCTCCATACTGTCCAAGAGGCTTTTAAAATGCTAAATTATGTAATAAAATACTAGGGAATGGATGTAGGGATGGTATGAGCTCAGAAAAATAAATCCAAAAAATCAGAGCCGAACAATTTTATCTGTTTTATTGCTAGCTCATTGCAAGGAGTGCAAATAATGCACAACTCATAGTTGATTCGTTTATCCACTGAAAAATACAATCTGATTGCATACAGATTGGTACAGAAGGATGAATTGACAAAAAACATTAAATGCACGATTTCCTTATCCAATTCCATCAGACTGTAAAGGTTCAGATCAGAAGGTGTCTAAACTTTACAGACGTTATTTGTTTTTGTTCTCGATTTTAATCATTGAATCAGGTCATCTATCTTAAGAATATGTGTATGGGCATTGCGCATTGTTATGCAATCGTAATATATGAACGTCATTTCAGACGGTTCATTTTATTACAAACTTCTCCGCAAAACATTTTCATCGGTTACGAATTATAATTATATTTACACAAAAAAGTCCAAATGTACAAATTGGTTATATGTCCCGAAAAAATGCTGGGATATCCTTGATGTGTAACGATATACTATGTTTTTTGTAAGATGAGCATGATTAATTGAAGGGGCAACCAATTAAGGGATATCAAGTTGAAGGTTTGGCAATACCGTGAGATTTGGATTTAACCACGTTTACGAGAACGGTTTCATAATGATGGCTAAATTTTTTAGACTTCATGTCGGTGTATGTGCACTTAATGCTCTAATGTACGTGTAACAAACAGACTTTCATGACAAGTAAAAAAGCAAAGCAATTAACCTTTTCTAGTCAATCCCGAGCATTTATTTTATAAGAGCTGGACAAAATGTGAACCAGTTTCAAGTATCTGATCTAAGAAGCTCCATTGATGTGCCTAAACCTAAACATCTTTGAATTTCTTAAATTAATAAAAAATACTCGCATGACATTAAGCGATTTAAACGTTAAAATGTGTTTAAAGCGTTTAAATATTCGAGTTTAGTTCGTTCATTTATCAATTTAAAACAGGATCAAACTATTCAAAACCGAATTACCAGCTTCAACATTTAAAATGGACGGGTATGTTACCTGTAAATCGTCAAGTTTGTCATTCATTTAATCCATTGTTTTATTTTATTCAAAATTGTTAGCCTCTGCAAAGGTCGAAAAAATACAACCCCGAATCACAATCCAAGTCCTAATTATACACCCTTGAATTGATTGAATTTATAAAAAGACCCGTCTGAGCATCTATTACAGGATTTTCGGTATTGAATTATGGTTGTCATCTTAAATCTTAAACTTGCAGTAAGGAATTGACTAACAATATGTACTGCAATTACTGCTGAATTATTCCAAAAAGCACTGAAAAACCAAACATAATGTTGAAGTAAATTTTAAAAATGTCGCAAAGTCATGAACTCTGGAAACTTAATATTTGACAAACTATATAGAACCTTTAACGTGGGATTTGAGGACGAAAAATCAAATGACGATGGAAGCTATTCAAAGGAAGGGACACTAACCCTTCAAGAAGTGAGGTCAAGGAGGTCAGATGGAGATATCGTAACAAATGTGAGGAGGCAGCCTGCCGTAGTTGTTCGCGAAGCTTATAAATCTTACGGAAGTCAGGCCCAAGTACTTCAAAATTTTAACATGACAGTTATGGAAGGAACGATGTAAGCCTGAATCCAATAGCTATTTACCTTGAACTGACCAAACGCTTAAAGTTTGGTTTAAATCTGATTTATTTTTCGTTTGAAATCAGATATAGCCTGTTAGGGAGTAGTGGTTGTGGCAAAACAACACTACTCTCTGCCATTGTGGGACTGAAGCGACTGGACGCTGGTCATTTGAGCGTTTTTGGTCAAATACCCGGTACGGTTGCTAGTGGTATTCCAGGGATTTGTGTGGGACATATGCCGCAGGTACCGTTTTGAAATTCTGATTAAATACCTTTGTAACATAAAGCACATAACGAGTTGAGTTATTTCAGTGCTACCATTTCAAGTAGCTACACAATTTTAATGACCTCTCTCAGGTTCCATAGATAATTAACAACTTTTTTTAAATTAATAATTTTGCTATTCAAGGAGTATGCTCTTTACGGAGAATTTAGCATACAAGAATCTTTTGACTACTATGGATGCATTTACGGGATGGTTCGGAACAAAGTGAAGGAACGATCGGATTTTCTGATTAAGTTTCTAAACCTCCCAAGTTCCGATCGACGAATTAGTACTCTAAGGTAGAACCCTGTAAAGTAATGTTAAAAAATTTTCTGATTCTGATAACTGATTCTCTGTGGAAAAATTAGCGGAGGACAGAAGAGACGAGTTTCCCTTGCGATTGCACTAATTCATGAACCAAAACTATTGATTCTAGGTAAAATAAAATTAAGAAATGAAGTCTATCAATTTCCTTGGTTTTCTTATTCCATTTTTTATTTTATTTGCATTTTTTTTTGTAGATGAACCAACTGTCGGGGTTGATCATTTACTTCGTGAAAGGTATGAAAGTGTGATGTTATATTGTAAATTAAGAATCAGAGATCATGAATGAAACGATGACACGAGTTCTTGAATAATTTTATTTTTAGCATTTGGAACCTTCTTAAAGATCTTATCTCGGATGGTAAAACAACGGTAATAATAACCACTCATTACATTGAGGAATCAAGGGGATCTACAACGGTAAGATACACTGATTTACGCATGACATGAAGTTTTCGAAAATTTTGACAAAGATTTACGGTTTATGCTTTACCCTTATATTTTTCTCCTAATTATTTTTGAAGATCGGCCTAATGAGAACCGGTAAATTGCTAACGGAAAAGAGTCCTACAGAACTGTTGGAGGAATACAACGTCACGCTTTTGGAAGAAATCGTGCTGATCTTGAGCCGTCGTGACACCGAAATTGAAACGAATGAACTTCCGAAATCCAGGAAAAATTCAAAAATGTCCGTCGTTTCAAATCCCGGAAATAATTTGTACTTAAATAACAACTTATCAAAAACAGACGAAATCAAAGAATTCATTGGAAGTAATCGGGTTTCCTTCACTCGACTCAAGGCTTTGGTGACAAAGGATCTACTTCTTCTTTTTAGAAATGTCATGTGCGTGTTTTAAGTTATAAATGGATTTAGATTTCTGAATTTAAAAAAAAAATTATTGAAAAATTTAGTTACACAAACAATGAAATTGAGTTAAATTCGTAGCTACATTTTATTTGAAAACTTTTATTAATTCATCTGCAGATTCCTGTTGTTCAACTTTATCTCCCCCTCATTACAAGTCATCATATGCTGCCTTGTGAGTTAATCATGTAATACTTATAAACTCCATTTCTGAAGTATTAAGATGAGTTTAAATTATTCATTAGGCAATCGGGAATGAGCCAAAGAATCTTAGATTTGGCGTTGTTAATTACGAAAATCCATGTAATGCTTCCCAACTAAATGCTTCGAATTGGAATGGCACGGACTGCTCTTCGGAGAGTTGGAGTTGCAGTTTTATTGACAGCCTTCCTATTGATATTATGAATCTGGTAAACTCAAACTAAATACAGAAAATGAACAATAACCTAAATAATATTTTAAGTGGTTTTAGGTATACCCGATACCAGATAACCTGAAATAAGTCCCCCGATGAACTTATTTCGTATTTTAACTCGTATTTTACCTTTCGCTTACGAAATAAAACCACGCAACGTTTAATGAATTCCAGATTCCATTTGAAACAGACACTGAAGCCTTATCTTCGGTCGAAAGAGGTGAGACTTGGGGTTATCTCTCAATCCCTTCCAATTTCTCAAATGACTTCCGAGAACGGATGATAAGTGGCCTCTTCCTGACCAACGAGAGCTATTACGGCTCAACAATAACATTTCAGTTGGACATGTCTAGTAAACATAAAAATCTAAAAAAAATCCAATATAATAAAAATTGTAGACACTCGATTTAAAAACCAATTGAATTTCTAAAGGCCAAACCATAGCTTCAACACTACAACGGGTTTTCATTACGACGTATCAGAAGTTCATGAGAAGGATTCTGGAGGAATGCGACTACGATCCCAGAGTTGGGGAACTTCCTATGAGGGTAATTCAGTCTGACGAACCTTTGCTTTAATTACAATTAACAACTAAATCACTAATTAAATCCCAATCAACAGTTTAAAGATCCGGTATACGGCTCCAATGACATCGCATTCAGGGACTTCATTGCTCCTAGCTCGCTTTTGGGGATTCTGTTCTTCTTTCCACTTTGTTCTAGTGGAATCTCGTATATAACGGACAAGAAGGCCGGGACGCTGGACAGGTCACTTGTCGCTGGGGTCACGACCTTTGAGGTCATGTTTTCAAATCTTCTGACACAGACCCTCGTTTTATTTGGACAGGCTGGCCTCGCCTTCCTAATTTTGACCCAGGTCTTTATGATCAGCGTCCAAGGTTCCATCGTGTCGGCCTTGTTTTTGACAATTCTGATTGGGATTGGTGGAATGTCGATGGGTAATTTCAGAATTAATTAAAATACCGAAAATAGTAAAATAAGTCCATCTAATAATTGGGCTTTCATTTCAAGGAGATTCATATTTTAAATCATCGGAATTATAATTAATGATACTTAATTTTTTTATGGTTTCAGGATTCTTAATTTCGACGTTTTGTACGGAAGAAATCCAAGCTGTTTTACTTGCAATGGGTTTTTTCTTCCCTAATTTCCTTCTTGCTGGTAAAATTTAGAAATTCGTAAAGGCTGAGTTTACTTAAAAAAAGCATTAAATTAATCTTTTTTTTTAATTATTTTGAAGGAATGGTGTGGCCAGTTGAAGGGATGCCGATATTTTTGCAGTACCTTGGCTATTTACTGCCATGCACTTTAGCTTGTGAATCAATAAGGTCAATTGTTACAAGAGGTTGGGGACTTCTCCATTACAGAGTTTGGCCAGGATTCGCAACGACTGTTGCTTGGATTGTGATTTATTGGACCCTTACCATTTTAATTCACAGTCGATCCAATAAAATGAGATGAGCTATTTTAGCAAGGACTTTTAGAAATTGAAGTTTAGTCAAGAATAATTTAATCCTGAGAATTGTAAATCCTCTAAATTGCGATATTGGTAAATAAATGATCCTGGTGTTGGGACTCCAAATCGAATGTTAACTTTTATAGATTTCCATCGTTTTCGAATAAGAAATACAACACCCCAAGGGTAATTTTCAAATTGCATGTAATTTGTTTTTATTGCATTATATTTAATAACAAATTGTGGTTGATCAAATAGGGATTGAATATTTACTAACCAAAACAAATAAACAGGATTGGCATTTTAAATTTTTGATAAAATATCGGAAAATGCTATACTTCGTAGTGTTTTATATTTTACTCGATTTATTATTAATGTAATTATTTCTTAAACATCTGAAAACATTGGCACCAGCGGAAACGGTAAAACAGCGTCTAATCTCACTTTCACAAAGTTGACTGTTTCATGAAAGAAATAAAATCATATTTAAATTAGCATTTAATTAAAGGCGTTTTCGTTTTTTGGTTTCTGTCTGTGAATTTGGGTTTTAATTGCTATAAGAAATCAAAGTCGATCCTTGTTTTTGTTGATTTTTTGTTTTAATTTCTAAAGCTTTGTATTGAAACCATTAATAAAGAAGTATATTTACAGGAACCGTTTATTGATTTGGCCTGCAGTATTTGTGTCCAACGGAAACGGGTACACAAGTGCTGGTAGAACAACATCTTTCTTCTGGGTCAAGACATGGTGAATTGTCTGGCAGACATGTCTTTTCATGGAAAAAATAAAAATAATATTTTAATTAAGGTTTTAATTTATTGTATTTTGCAACTTTGTTTTCAACTGACTAGTAATTTTAACCGTAGCAGCTAGATCAAATCAGGATTATTAAATGTTTCTGTATTTTAATATATAAATCTTAAAAAAAATCGTTAATAAGTAAACTTACAGGAACCGTTGTTGGATTTGGTCTGCAATATTTGTGTCCAACGGAAATGGGTGAACAAGTGCTGGTAGCACAACATTTTTCTTCTGGGTCAAGACATGGTGCATTGTCTGGCAGACAAGTCGGTTCCTGAATGTGATTGGTTAATTTTAGATTTGTTGTAATTTTATTAGAACATTCAATTACATAAGTTTTAATTTTCAGTTCGACACTTAATATTTCAAGAAATCAAAAATGTTAAAAACTCTAATTGGGTTAAAATTGAATTCTGGCAAGCAGAAGCCCAAACAATATAGAAGGGCTTATTTGAGGAAATATTAGTAACGAGCACTTTGTATTGAAAATTTGGAAATTATGACATTAATTTAAAGATTTTTCAATTTTTCACGAAACTCTAAGATTTGCATTTTTGATTTTTTAAAATTATTATCAAGAAGATAAATTGAAAAGCTTGAGAAATGGAGTGTTTGATATTTTTCAATCGTCTGAATTCTAAAATTATTAATAAAAAATGGAAAATATACCTGCTCTTCTCTTTTCACAGAAAGTCCCCCCATCACGGAAACTACCCCAACGACAAGAAGGAACGAAAGAATTAAACGAGTATTCATTTTGCAATTTTTGTAATTTTGAGAAATAAAAGCCTGGAATTAAAATGAAATCTGTATGAAGATGTACTGTAATATTCTAAAGGTTGGTTGGGCTCTTTTATATGAATCGATTGGTGATTGATTATAAATTGATGATAATATTGTAATAAAACAGTTCATTAAAAATCCAATGGACTGAGTCCCAATGATTTAACGTGGAACTTGAGTTACACCATATCGTTAAAACGTTTCTTTGTTATCCATTAAGCTTTTGAATCAATGTTTTGATAAGTGATGCAAGAAGAACTGATGTTACTTGGTTGAAATCGATAAGATAACAGCAGTCAACGGTCCAACTGACTATACCAAAATATTATTTCTGATATGATTAGTTATTTTAGTTTCGCGTATCATTCAGTTGCAGAGAATACGTGACAGATTCCAGAGCAGAGTGATGCAAGGTGCAATTTGTAATTGCAATTAGCGAAATCGACCGTGGCTTTGAAGTTTGAAGTATGCAAAACGTGTAATTTATCGCAAAATAAATTAAGCTTAATTAACCTATAAGGAACACAAGGCAAAAACCAAAGTAGGATTGTTTTGAAAATGCTACCATGTTATGCTTTAATTGTAGGTGATATGAACAAAAACGTAAATACTAGCTGTCGTAATACCGAACTTCCGAAACATTTATGGACCGTTATTTTACACATTTATTTTTATTAAATTGCTTAATGCGGTAAGGAAGAGACTCAAAACAAGCTATATATTGTTTAAAAATTGAAAAAAATATAAAATTTATCGAGTTGTCATTTTCAAATCCCCATAGTTTAAGACCAATTTTTAAACTTTCTGATTTTGATGGCTGCTGTAAAACAAATATTTTGATGAATCTTCTTCGCAAAATGCCGTTTTATTACGAGTACATTGAACCATTAAAATAATTTTCGTTTTTCCCTTACGTGCACTATCAAAGATTTGGCCTTATTATTAAAGGCTTGATAAACGAGATTAAAATTGTCGTCTTCCTTAGAAAAGTGGAATTAAGTTTGACGTTTTTCATACAGTGGGGTATATAATAAAAGTGATGCTTATATGCCATGAATTAACATTATATACGCATTGTATCAATAGCATATGTAATACGATTGTGTAAAACGATCTGTGGAATTAGTTAGAGAACCCACAAATCGTTAGCAGATTTTAAGATTTTTATTAACATATCCAATTGTTGTAATTTATAAGATTAGGGGTAATATAAGATAGGGGAAATTGAGACGATATCCTATCTCCCGGGGAATCGTCTGAGATTCCACCGGGATAATTATTATAATTTAATATATAGAAATGCCTTGAGAAGAGAAAGGCAAGGCATAACCCAACCCTGCTTCGTTTTTTCAATTTAAGTGAAATTTCAATTTTAATTTTTTGGGGTAGTTTGAGATTTCAGTTTTTTTTGTTTGTGAGGAGTCTGTGACCTCTGTGATGTTGGGATTTACAATTTATGGCCGTTTTGACCATTCTAATTTTTATGTAATTAGCCTTGCTTCGCAAGGAGTGATTAACATATAGATTATTCTAGAAACAAGCTTTAAAATAATCCAATCACAATGAACGATATACGACTCTTTTAAATACGCAAACTTGGTTATTGTATGTTGTGTTGACTTAAAAAATTCAAATTTTGTTATAGTAGCATTGATATAGGAGGTAAAATATTATTTTCGGATCCAGACTCAGACAGATTAGCATATTGAAATATTGGAATTATTCAGCAGACAGATTAAGAAGTTCCGAGTAAAAATAGATTCTACGAAAGGAATTAGAAAGATTAACGAAGGATAACTTAATATAAATTTAAATTATTGGTATTTTTCGAAAGGTCATTTAGTAATTTATAATTCAGTCGATTTTAGATTTAAATATGGAAAAATTGACTGTTAATCATGTTTTGGAGAGAGTTGCATTTGTTCATGAGAATTTACGTAGGATTAGTCGAAGTCAGACTAGACAGACAAAAAAAATATCCCTCACTTGAGCGGATAAAGAGAGGACTTAGTAAAAAGTCCAGACAGGAGTCAAAGTTCTCAACAAAGGATACAGGATAGTTCGGAGAATTATCTAGACAAAGAGTATTAAGATACTTATAATTCAGACTATTATTTAAATAGTGGGACAGAGGAAACTGATGATTTCCAAAAAGTAAATCAAGGTTTAAGTTACGAGAATTCAGATACTCGTAGGTTTACAAATTCTAGAGTAAGTCATAATATAGCCAACATTCGGTGTTATAACTTTCAGAATTTTGGTCATAAGTCATATCAGTGTACAGAGATGAGAAGTGCATAAAAAGAGTGAAGAAGTCTTTCATGTTGTTATTATTTGATTGTAGAGCATTAATATTTTAATTCTAATAGAGATTGATCACCTCTTATAGTTTAAGATGTTGGTTAAGACGATTTGCATCAAGTAGTCGTTGCATGGAATATCGCAACATCAACATTTATATCGGAAAGACGATGACAAGGAAGGATAGTAAGGAGGAGATTGACCTACGTACGAGGTTAATTAAAACTTATTTGATTCTTTTCAGAGCGCTCGCAATAACTGTAAATTTATTTCAGAGGTTTAATTGGTTAAAGTCAAGTTTTTGAAATAGTGTGTTAGTAACACATTTTTAATTAGAGTATTCAGATTTAGTTTATTATTGTTATTTGTTGGAAGAGGTAAAAGATTTATTGTTGTTATTGTTAAAATCACAAGTCTGGTTTAAGACAATATAAATTCAGTATTAACGGAATTCGAGTTAAAATGAAATCATTCCGAGACGTCGGGTAGAATGACGAGAAATTGCGCACGCCACTTAGGCATTATCAGAAATATTTTCAATGAAAATTGTTTTTAAAAAAATTGAAATTGCGATTTCGAGAATTGATAAACTTTTGGAATAAAGTTATAACACGGAAGTTGCGATTTCCAGACAGTTGGATGATTGTCGACAAAAATTATACAATTTAGTAAAATTAAAGGAGAGAGTACTTAATAAGCAAGATTTGATGCTTAGTGAGTGAATTGTCATTATTAAAAATAGATGAACTGTAATTCATCGAAAATATCCATTTAACATGAATTGAGATAATTATGTTCAATGGATGGTACAAATTCCAAAAGGTGCCGAAAAATTCAAGGAAGTGTGATTAATGAATTTAGTCATACTATCTTACATTCAGAAATGAGTATACATTTCAAAACGGTTTCAAGAAAAAGCTCACATATGTAATTCAAAAAATTAATATAACTATACTTATCCGATAAATTAAAATTAACTTTTATTTATGTTCAAAATTTGTAAAGAGCTATTTACAAGATAATTGCCGTTAATTCAATAATTTGGAAAGCATTATATGTTCAAGATATTATTATCAATATTGAAATAACCCGGAATATTGATGTCAGTGTATGTTTCAAAGATATTGTTTGCCTTTTTGAAACGGGAAGAGATGTCCAAGATACAAAATTAATGAACATATAAGGTTTTATATGACAAAAATTAAATACTTATAAGTTGAAATAATGATTGATTGGTTGTTGATGTTGATATTGATTTTTGGTTGGGTATGCTGAGATATATTATGACAAGTAATATTGCAAAGTTTAATAAGTTAAACATATATGTTAATTATGAATGCCGTGAATATAAGAGTATTCCATTGTTGTAATACAAAGAAACAAAATAACATTATTGTTGATATGTAATATTAAATATTAAGATTACAAGTTATTGATTGATAAATGAAATTGCCATATGAGTAAATGTATTATGTTTTACAAGTACTTAAAGCAGAAAAATGAAATAATGTTTCACTTGGTATATAATCGTGATTATAAGTTATTCGATAATTATCCATTCAGTTGGACCTAATTTTATAAGTCAGGAGGGTGAGATGGATTGGGTTAATCTAACAATTCTCAACTTGAGAATCTATTGTTTAATGTTGGACACATTGACGCAAAAAACTGACTTGGATAGCGCTCCAGTAGTTAAATCGTCGTGTATGATTAATCGTCTACACGATCTCAACTGAATCCTAATCTACAAGCTCAACTGTCGACTTAAAATTATCAAAATTTATCAATTGTCTAAAGAAACAAATATTCAAAGAATCACTTGATTTAATTACATGTCATGTTATTGTCTAAGAGTGAAAGCAAAATTATCAAAAAATCAGTGAAACAACATACTGATAGTGCTACACAAAATAAGTGATTGTGTTTAAGTTACATGTTGATCATTCATCAATCATTACAACATTTGACCGGAGTTCCAGTGCTGCCGGGAGTTTCTTCGTTGTGCCGGGATTTTCTTCGGTGTGCCGCGGTTTAACACAAGGGAGGATATAAGATTAGGGGTAATATAAGATAGGGGAAATTGAGACGATATCCTATCTCCCGGGGAATCGTCTGAGATTCCACCGGGATAATTATTATAATTTAATATATAGAAATGCCTTGAGAAGAGAAAGGCAAGGCATTTGAGAATCAGTTCTGGAGAGTTGGAGGATCTGGAAGGATCGGATATTGCGCTGCGTAAAATAAATCTCCAACTCATTTCTTTAAATTTAATTTCCAGTTTGTATTTCATAATTATTTATTCCTAATTTCATCATCATAATTGGGCATTCATCACAATTAGGATCGAGTCCTACATCATCCCTGAGAGTCGTAAGTCTGCGTGTAATCCGTTGTGCGTAAATTGATAAATATAAAATATAATATTGAATATATGGAATATTCTCAATATTGTTGAGAATACGGTCCCTTAAGGACTTAAAAAGAGGACACTTGTCCCCTTCCAGTATATGAGGCACCTTCAGTCGTTACAAATTTTAAAGCAATAACATATTTCTGTGTCTGGATCTTCAATGACAGTTCAAATGTGGAATTACATGGGTTTGCCAAAAACACAAGTCCAGTAAATCTTCCAGTCGCAGTTGTTGCATTTGTTCATGGCACAACCGACGCTTTGGTAGTTACCTAAGATGTTGGCTTTATGGCCGGAAGAATTCATCCATGCTTTCAAAGCGGAAGGGCAATCATTGTTGTTAGCGGCGATGTTTTCGGCGACGCCGCCCCATCTGTACCCAGCATTCGTGACCCTCTGACCCAACTGAGGCTCTTGGTTACATTGATGACTGAAACAGTTGTTGTTCACCATCCACTCGTTGTGCTTCTTGGCTGCGCTTTCCAACTGTGCAAATTCATAACAATTCATATCAGTTAGTTTTTATTCATACGATCAAAATAGCGTTGGATTCTTTACATCCTTTTACACCCTTTGAGATACGGAGTAATATCTGTGAAAAAAGTCATAAAAATATGACACCCCTTTATGGGAACGGCATGTCTGTCGGTCAGTCAGTTTCTTGGCCCGTTAACGCTGCAACTCCCGAGAGCGGTTCGTTTAGTTTTTGGGTTTTGAGCGATAAAACAATTTCAATTTGAAAATCTCTATTCCAAACGAATCCTGTCTTAATGATATAAATAACGACTTTACGACTTATAAATAACACGTATAAATATTATAAAAAAATGAGCTCATGTGGCTTCACCCCTTCTTTACATTTCATTTGCAGCGAATTTAGCCAATTGATTTAGGGACTTATTTCTATTTCTAGACTGCTTACTGGTTTAAATCGTTACTAAATGAACTTACCTTTCTGTCATATGTCAGAGCCCCTTTACCGTTGGAAGCACGTGCAGAATTGTGTTCTCTAAGGCAAAGCTCTTGAGCGCTGATTTGAGAAACCAGAGCGGATGCAAAGACTGCCAGAGCGACTATTTGAATTCTCGCGTTCATTTTTATAAGAATTTTTAAAAACGCCGTTTTGAATAAGTGAGATATTATTCTCCTGACTGATGATATTTATTCAAGACACAAGATGAGAATGCTTTTAAATGTAAAATAGCATGCTTTATATATCTCTGCTACTAATACTTCGAACTACGGTGAGGTAAGGTTTGTCACAAACAGATATTTTAAGTTGTTCATCATTTGCGAATTCTCGGTAATTTTATTACACTGGTAGAACCACATTAGGTTTAAAATGTTTTTTGGGAAACTGACAACCGAATTACGAGATTAATAAATGAATACGTTTTATTCGATTCCATTGAATTTATTTTTGTAAAAGTAGTATCTTTTACTGTACATATACTATTCCGCATTTACATCGGAACCGATGATTGTGAATATGACATTGAACTGTCATTAGAATTGACAGAATTGAAAATTTAAATTACTGAGGAATGGGGGATCATGGATGTAATTGTTAATCAATTAGATTCAAATTTAAAATTATGAGACTGTTTTATTGAAAATATATCCATTTGTCAAATCATACAACATGAAGTCAAAACCAGGAAAACTGTTTGTGCTTAATCTCCATATTTATATATTTTATATGTCGTTAGTGTCATTAAATTGTATCTTTGATCTTTGTCAAACACTAATCCTGGAAATGATTAATCACGACATTACTTAAATTTTGCATTGTAAATGGTAATGTATAGGTTTAGAATCCAGGAATTTGTCTGTAAAGCTAGCACATGTATTCAAAAACGAGAATAGATTATTGGTATTTATTTTTTAATAAAATTCTTAGTAAGCAAATATTCATCATTTATCATTTTATTGAGACACAATTAACTGCATTCAAAGTATGGTTGACGGTAACGTATCCAAACATGTATGTATAGTTACCACAATTCATGTTGATGGATTAAAAGATATATTGGTTTGACCAAGCTTTATTGGTTTACTCATATTAAAAAGTTTGCGTTTAAAAAAATTACACTAACGCCTGAATTAGTTAATCGATCAAAGAGGTTAAAAACATACAAAATTGGATATCTCATCTAGCCCCAGCAATAGAATATTCCCCTAAAATATTCTTAACAATGTAATATTCATGTCCTAGTTAATACAAATTGTGTCAATTTTTAACTTACACTGGAGTCGTATGTCAACGCCGATTTTCCATTAGCCTTCCGCTCAGCATTGTGCTCGTCTAACAAGGGAACATTCCCAACTGTACCACCCCTATATTTTTTAAACCGGTCTCATTCGAAAGAGAAACTAAAATAATGAAACTTTAATATAGGAACTATGGGTGCATAAAATGTATTTGACCTGATAAAGTAGGTCGGAAAGTTGGAGATCTGACGCTGTTTCAGGGATTCCTATGGTAAATCCCCGTTTAGATTTTGCGAAAAGGCTGGATCAGCGCAATACTAATTTGGAGGGTCCTCCAATGTTAACTCCCTATCTCCATTGCGACTTTCCAGTGAAAAGGGGAAAACTCGACTTTCTCCTCTTTCTACCCTTCTCGCTAGTCAGAGTTTCAGACGTATTATAGAGACAAGTCCTTCTCGCCCATGCTAGCTTTTCATGTAAAACTCGCGGTCCTTGACCTTCCCACCCACTTTACTAGGGCAAATATATTTTATGCACCCATAGTTCTTATATTAAAGTTTCATTATTTTAATTCCTCTTTCGAATGAGACCGGTTTCAAAAATATCGGGGTGGTACAGTTGGAAATGTTCCCTTGTAAGCAAAATCCTCGACCTATTTTGGTCGCCACATTCAGATGTGTTTCAAACGGGTTCATGGAATCCGAATTCCAACTTGGTATTGAAATTTCTCGTTATTCAGGTTGCATTAATAGGCTATAATAAATAATTGAAATTGAAACTTTTCTCTGTATTTCTAAACTTGTAAGTAATTTTCATATAATGTATATATGTAAATATAGTCGAAAACAAGATTTTATTCGGTTTTAATATATTATTGATTGAACGGTTAAACCTTGTATTGTCATTAGATTTTCTGTATGTCAGTCTGTCTGTTTGCACCATAACTATCCAACGGTTGAATATTTTCAAATGTTTTCGGAAAACCATTCTAGACCTCCTAGCGAAGGCTGAGTTCGTTTGGGGCCTTTAAGGTCAAAGGTCACTTTTTTTTAAACTGCCCTCGTACGTGTGTATTACACCATTGGAGAGGTACAGGTAATGCATATAAATTTACTCATTGTTTGGGGAAATGTGAGAATCTTGCAGAAAATGACTCGACGTTTGTTTCGTGTGGTTTCACCCTTTTATGATTTGTTGTTACAACGGCCTATTTTATAAACCCAAGGACCGTTGGGTAAATATGTATTGTTCTTACTACTTGGTTACCTACATGATTCCTTTATAAAAAAAATTAGACAAAGTCGCATCTCAACACCTCAGTGGACCCCTACAAAGCAGATTGTAAATTCACTAGTAAATTTTTACAACAATTTCTTTGCCTTTCAAATGAGCACTAAACTAGTAGAAAAACTAGAAAGTCGTTCCAAAATTACATTGATAAATTTTATTTTAAAACGAATAGATCTTTAATTCAAATTGGTCGATATGATCATATTAATTTAAAAGTGATATCGAAAGTCACTATATGATTTCAACAGTTTTTGGTAAATAAACTAAGCTAAATTAAAATCGGTCATATTTTAAAGCCATAGTAGATTTATAGATGTATATTGACTGTTGGTTAGTTAACGAGGATTTCCAAAATCACAAGTCCAATGGTTTTTGTAAAAACTGCATCCGACGTGCTTGTAATCCCCCAAAATATTCTTACGATGCCCTGCAGAGTTCATCCAACTATTGAGAGCAGAATTGCAGTCCCTCTGACCTGCAGCAATATTTTCAGCAAGGCCCCACCACCGATATCCAGCGCTGCTAATCCGATCTCCCATTCCCGGTTCCCCTGGGCATTGGTGATCAAAACAGTTTTGGGACGTCATTACTTCATTGTGTTTTCGTGCTGCTGTTTCCAACTTTTGAAAATAAAATCGCGAAAAAAAAATAGAGTCAACTGTCCTTAATAAAGCGACCCTCGACGCTGTTGGGCGAACAGATATATTCAGCGTTTCAATTCACCCCAACAAAACATTTCAAATTTATTTCTCAAATTACCCTGGAGTCAAAGGTCAAAGGCCCTTTGCCATTTTGACGTCGAGCAGCGTTGTGCTCATTTAAGCATAAACCGCTTTGGGTCGCTCCAAGGTCGTTACTTGTTCCGGCTTGAGTGGCCTGATTTGTAATCGATAATGCATCCCCGATTACGGCTGAAAAAATGTATGTAACAATGTATTGAATATTGCTCCGAGGTCGGAATATTAGAAAATAATCACATATGGTGCATGATATTAGTATACAGTTTTAAGGTCTAATTACCCTCCGATGGTACCGAAATAGCAAATTTTGTTGCAAAAGTTAATATTAACAACCCACAAAAGACTAGAGCGTTCGACATCATTTTGACGAACTTTTGAATTATTTCGGTAGGATGTCTTTGGAAGCGGTTTTGGATTCAAGTAATAAAAATTATATTGTTTTTAAAACAGTCTGTTGTTTTTAATTTAATTTGTAGTTCCCTTTTTATTGTGCTTATTTGTCAACTGGAAGCCGTAGAGCTTTTATACTAAATTTTTCATCTCCAAATGTGTAACTTTTAATTGAATTTCCGATTTTGCATTCTACGAATTGTTTTTGATGCGAGCATTCATTGCAAAGTCCTTTTTAATCTCAGATAATCTTGTTGAATTTTGATAACGGTTGTGGTCATTCGTCACATGTCCCATATAATAGTAATTCTAAAACATTTCCCATGTGTAACATTTTGACGAAAAGCAATGCGAAAAGTCTGATATAAATTAATCAATTATTTTTCAAATAAAGCACATTGCAATACATATTATTAAAAAAAACTAGGTTGAAGTTACTATTTATAATAATAGCGTTGTCACTTCCAGTGAAATTTTGGAGTGGATAACAAAACTAAAATCACAGCTCTCCAAGCCATCCCTAGAACCTAATCCCTTCTGTAATTTAGTTTGTAATCAAGTTTGTTTGCAGATTATATTTTTGGTTGTTTAAGAATTATATTTTTCTACGCATATCCATTCCGCGGACTTATCTTATTTGATGAACATTCAAATAAGTATATACCAAAAGTATGTTACTAATTTGAAGTATTACAATAGTACCTTACTTTCCTTCAATTGCCTAATAATTATAAACATTGACAGGGTTAGCCTAGGCCTTTAGGGTTTCGATTACAAAGAAAGAACAGAAACCAAAAGATCATAGGCAGCTAGTTCTCGTGCACTTACTTATGGTAATTTTTTTGAACCAGCAAGGATTTCAGAATTTAAAAAAAACTCCAGCTTTTAAAATGAGTTATTTTAGCGTAACGGTATCGGAAATGAGTGATATTACTTAGGGCGGATGATTTATTTGAGGTGGACAACAGTATAGAAATTAATAAAAGATATGCAATTTTTCAATATTTTAAGAAAGCAAAAAACATCCTAAACTGATGATTGGAGAACGTAAAACTAACAAGAAGTCTGTTTCAAAAACGATTTGTGTGCCATTTTATTTTCTAAAATAACTTAAAGTCACAGTACAATGAAATTAACTCTTTTCGGTAATTGCTATTATATTGTATATGTCATTTTTTGATTATAATTACGACCGTTTGGCGTTCATTTTGAAAGTTCTGTCTGAGTAAAAGGTGCTAACCTTTAACAAATAAAAGTTATTCATTTATTTTCATATGTCGATCTTGATATCGATATAATCGATTTTTTAATAGCTACGATACGATGATTTCCAAAGATGTGGTGTTCTTTTTAAAATTGTATATTAGCTGAACTGGTGTGTGCATTTTTAATTTTTTGGGTTGGTGTTGTCATTGATTATTTAAAAATTTCAATCATTCAATAATGTTCTAAATTTGAACTTGTAATTTAAGCATTTAATTGCCAGTTATGCATATGTCGAGTTGTGTAGTTTAAAGTAATTTGATACAATGAGGATTCGGTATCAATAGGATACAATGCTTTTGACAAAGTTATCGGTATTCATAATGTTTTTATTTATTTCATGGTTTTTCATCAATAGAAATTTGTGAATCCTAGTTTGATGGTCCTTCTCCTTAGCATGATCAATGGAAAATTAAAACTGTTTTAATATACTGACGTTTTCAATTTTAATTATGAATAAAAAATCTGAATATTTTAGATTTGCTGCATATTTCTACATATCCCATTATTACCGATATCGTGTAATATAATATAGAGCCAGAGCCGAACAATCGCATATCATCAAGAAACGGTTATGTAATGTGCAATGCGTTTCACCTTAAACTTTCACCAACAAGACCTATTCTATTCTATAACCGTGTTCTGGCAAACATAATAAATTCTATACTGAATCCGTATTATGCGTTACAATTGACATAAGTATGTATTTTTGTGTATTAGGAAGTTGAGCTTCATCCTTTGACCTTTGGTAGCAAACCTTGAAACTCTAAACAAAGGAACGACAAACGCTAGGATTTTGTTTTCTTATCATTTTGAGGTTTAAACTTTAACCTCTGACCTTTATACCTGTCCCTGTCACAACCGTATCGTTCAAGTAATATTTCACCATCATTACTGCATGTGACATTATATATCATGAAAAATAGATGAATATAGTGAAGTGCCGAGTAGAACGAACTCAGCGTCTCCAGTCTTCAAGTTCAAAGACAAAAGAAGTGAACCTTCTTTCTCGGATTAGTTTCCTCATTCAACGAGTCGTACTTCAATCGGCTGCTTCTTAAAAATTTTTCATTAAAAAAAGTGACGATTATTGCCGACATAATCAGGTAATTAGATGCAATTCACATAATACTAAATTTATAGTACATTTTTAATTATTTACGAAAACTTTTTCGATATTTCCATTCTAATCGGATGACTCACCTGTACCGGCCTTAGCCCTGTCTTATATATAAGTTTTAAAATCGAATAGGAAATCTATAAAGTGCTATAAGTTGAAACTGGAACAAAAACAAGCAGGGAGAAAATTGTACAGCATTTTGGACTTTGCCGGAGTAAAGGTAAATTCCGCAGGTATTTATTACGTTTTGAATTCAGTTGTTATTTTATGCTCTCGCCAATATCAGTGCGATCGATTCGATGAAGTTGGTTAAGATTCGGTGACATTTACTATCGGATTAGAATTTGTTTAATTTGTTTAATATTGATTTTTTTTCTCCTGTGCATATTGCTGGTCTGCCGAGTGGGTTTAATTTAATTGAAAAAAAGTTATGTATATTTTATGATTTCGTTATAAATTATTGCAGGATGACTTTAGAGGATTCGCGATTACGGCGTTGGTTTCACATTGACGAAACAACAGGACGGA
Source organism: Desoria tigrina (assembly GCA_906901685.1). Lineage (NCBI taxonomy): Eukaryota > Metazoa > Arthropoda > Collembola > Entomobryomorpha > Isotomidae > Desoria > Desoria tigrina. The sequence continues at coordinate 171,842 of CAJQTU010000060.1, forward strand.
TCGTGACCGAGCCATCTGAAGCCGTTCGAAATGGAAAGTTTAGGATTTACGATTGTGGGATTTGCAGTCGGTTTTTTCACACGGGGACTGAACTGGACGCGCATCGAAGAGCGTTGGATCATTATACAACTCCAAGACCTGACACATCGCGGATTGTGGTTGACGAGCCACCTGAACCCGATCGAAATGGAAACTTTGTGATTTACGCTTGCGGGATCTGCACTCGGTTTTTCTACACACGGGCCGAACTGGACGAACACCGACGAGCTTTGGATCATTTTACAACTTCAAAACTTAACACATCGGACTCCGATTCCTGTTCCAACCAAAATGAACAACCGGATGTCACATCTGACGCTCGAAATTCGAAGGAGACCGCCACTTCCGGCCGTCGGTAATAAATGTTTATATTAAATGACTTTTTTAATTCAAAAGCTGAAAATGTTAGAAATATGGCTCATTTCAACTCTCAACTATATTTTTTTCAGACCTACTGAAGAGGATTTAACATTCCGACATGAAGTAATTAAGACGTACGGACGTCAACGTACAGCAAAAATCAGCGTGACATCTAATTTTAAGGAAATATACGAATCTTGTTCAACGGCAGCTACATCAGACGCTGCCCGATGCTGCGGAAATAAGAGCCGAGTAATTTCCAAAACGAAACATCGGAACGGAGTGGTCACCTGCGCTTCGATTCCTCGGTATGTTAGATTACTTTTGTAAATCAAGATTCTTGGATTATTAAAACATTTAAAAATTGAAATTCAATTTATAAATTTTGGTCATGGTTATGTATATTTGAGTCTCTACTATTTATTACTTTTTCAGCACAACTAACAAGATAATGACCCAAGAGCCCATTGAAATTAACAACGGAATGCAACAGACGAGGAGGTTGAAATCTGGTTACAAGGACCTTTCCAAGAAGATCTCAACTACCGCTACATCTGACGCTTGCAGTTCAGCTGGCAATCGTTTAACACAGAAGCATGATGCAATTAAACTCACCGAAAGAAAACGGACGGGTGCGGGTGGCCTGAAACCGGATTACACGAACGTTATCAAAAACAGATCCACTACCGCCACATCCAATCCTTTCAGTACAACTACAAAGAGTTTGACAAATAAACGATCCGCAGTCAAAAAGACCGCCAGGAAACGAACATCCGGCTTGAAAACTCCTCGCATTAACGTTACCTCAACTAAGGCTAAATCCGACGATTTGAACTCACCTGGTACGAGTACGACGAAGAAACCACGGGCTATTAAAATCACCCGAAAGGCACCAAACTCCTTCCAACCCAGTTACAACAATGCAGTTTCTAAAGACAATCCTACAGACGTTACATCCTCTGAAACCCGATGCTGCAGATATAGTGGCCGAATTCGACCCGGCGTACATAGAAAACGGATTTTGAACACTACGATCGATAAGGAGACACAATCACGTCGGAGTTCGAACAAAAGCGGCAAGTTAGCCGGCGTGAGGAAGAAGAGGGGTAAGCTACACGGAGTCAGTAAGGGTAATAAGAGAAAGACAGTCCATTGCGTTCCCTGTAACATGAAGCTACGGTCGGAAAGTGCATTTGCACTCCATCAAAAGACTTACCATTTCCCCAAGAAAAGCCTCTGTCAGATTTGTTTCAAAGTCATGAAGACCAAGTTCCATCTCTGGAAACACGAAGATGTTCATCGGATTTTGATTTGGAACACGGAAAGGTCTAAAAATCCCCGGACCGGGATTCAGTGCCCCCATTGCCCCAAAAATTTCATGGTCAAGTCATCAGCGCGGAACCACGTTCGGGTTTCGCATCCCCAACACGTCAAGCTCCAGTGCCGCTCCTGCCGGGAAATTCTTGTCACTCAGGCTGAAGCTGATGAGCACGAGCTGGACTGTCACGTGGTCCCTGTTGTTTGCCTTCAGTAACCTTAGAACTGATCTACAGCTAATTAACCAAGAATTAACCCAACGGTTCAATATACAGTGTTAAATTTGACATTTCAGAGGGAAACTGTAAACGAGAATGTATCGCTAGTTGTTCATATTTAAGTTGATCGCATGATCGGGAATATCAATTCTGTGGAATTGGTAGAATTAAGAGAGTATGTTTTTGACTACACTTTTTAGGGATCGTGTATTTAGCTATACTGATATTTGATTTAAAAAAATAAATTCTAGACATCATTGCACTCAAATTGGGTGTTTGGGTCTAGAGAAGTGGGTTAATTTTGTTGTTTTCATTTTCCTAATCGATTTTGAAACGTATATAAATACATATATTGATTTTTAATCCAATTCGATCATTCATTTTACTAACTTTCACACCGAGCTTTTTAATAAATCTCCCCAAATCGACGCACCCTGTCGTTAGATACTCTCCCCAGCAGCAATTCTAGACAAAATACGAAAGTAACAAATAATACTCCGATGCCATTAGCAAAAAACACTACGACAGTGTTATCCTCCAAGCTTAATTTGGACCACCTAGACCCTTCAGATCGGCTCTCCTTTATCAAGGTCGGAATTAGACTCGCATCCCGAATGACCTTCTGCCACTGCGACGACAGCCCCGAATGGATCAAAACAGAGAGCTTGGTCAGAATCATCGGGTCGACCCAATTCTGTACGATGAATCCTCTGGTCGAAATGAGGAGTTCCTCTTCACCCCTCGACACGGTTCGATCGGGCCGACGTTTCTTCAGTCTGAAGAAACTCAATTCCAGCTCATTTTTCCACATCGACAATGCCGTTTTATTGCATCCAGCGACGGCGTCGATATAAGAGCCATTCTTCCAATGAATTATGTCAGCGATGTTCGGTGGCAACTGGAATTTAGATATCACTGCCCACAGCGCCATAAAAGCTGACCCTTTCCTCATCTTCTCCGTCATACCCAATTCCCAACCCGTACTCATCCCGCCAATTTCCGTTTGGTGATACTGGGCAAAAGTTGAGCTCCATATCTTTGGACTGATTTGGAATCGATATGTCTGGAGCATGCTTATAATCGCTTGTTCCCTACTCGGCGGGTTGAAGATCTTAAAGTCCTTGGCTGCTAACTCTTCGAATGTTCGGATGAACTCGGGTCGCAGAGGAGAGGTGAGTTGGGTCACGTTTTGACCTTTGTAAGCGTTGCTGATGATGATTGCCATTAAGAGCCAAGTGCTACAGATCCAGTAGGCAAAGGGCTCTTTCCATTCGTTCTCCGCCATTCTGTCCCCTTGTTCCAATAGAATGCTCCAGGGCATTAGGTACAGGTCCCGTTTAATTAGGTTCGGGTAGCCTTTAAGACAGAGGCCGAGGTGAAGGACGGCTGGGATGAGAATGGCGGACAGGGCTATGCAGATCCACGTGGTTAGTGTAAATGACGAGATGAAGCCTTTGATATCGTAAGAGATGACGTGACCGTCGCAGGTGAGGAACTTGATCCGTTCTTCGGTGTAGATGGAATAGTATTGGGATATGAAGTTAATTCCGATTGACATTTGCGGGACTGAGATTCGCTGGCTTTGACAGGTTTCCGGGACTTTAAACAGATAGGGGATGTCGGTGGCTATGCGACTGGCGTCAACACAGGAACCGCGCCGGACGTAAACATCGGGCTTGATGGATGAGTTTTTGGGCGTGATCATTTTGAGAAGGATGAATTCGAAGGTTATCCAGGGCTGGTAGGAGCGGAAGGTGAATTGGTTGGATTTCAAGTACTCGTTTAGTTTCGATACTTGAGCACCCCATTCGGTTTTTATCATATGAGAGTCGGTCATAAACCATGCAACACCGTTGTTGACTCTGTTGAGCTGAGCAAAGCCTTTGGTCAGTAGCTCAAAGTTGTAGCTACTGCGGAAACGTTCGTAGGTGTGGCTTGTTGGACTGCCATATTCACTGACGAGATGAACCTAATGAGCCAAAACAAAGGACTAGGTGATTTTTTAATCGAGCATTTGCTTAATTCAAACCCGAACACCGATTATGGATTTAAGGCGGATTACGCATTATGGCCAATACCTGGTGTCATCCTCATTATACTCGTCCTACATAAAACGACACAGAAATGCTTGTAATTTCCATAAACAAACCTGCATCTCAGCGAAATTACCCCGAATTTCGACAATAATTCTGTCCACAATATCAGCTTGGGTGTCTGTTGCAGCGGCAGATAAAATCCATAGGTCCCATCTGCTCTTATCCTCCTGGGTCACGAGAACTCTGTATTTCTGATGAGTGGACCGTGTGGGTAAATGCAAATTCTTCAAAAGATTGAGGGGGGCTGGAATTGTGGTATTTCGGTCCAGGTGGAAGATAAACCCCGCAAAACTTTTCCAGGTGACGAGATTCTCGTCAAAGGGAAACCCGAAAAAGAATTCGGCCAAGCAGTTCAAGTAAATCGGCTGTGGATCCGTCTTGTAAACGAAGTCTGAAAATGGACGTGGTTTTTGGCTATAAATCTCCTTTCCCGTTACCTTGCTCTTGTCTTTTAACTTTTGACGTTCGCTTTCATAAAAGCGGGTTATTACAACCGGATGTTCAATGACCCCGAAAAAACACGGCGAAAACTCATGAAGGATAATTAAGCACTTTGAGAATGGGGAAATCAGATTATTAAGATCTATGGGAATTGTTTGTGGCACCGATTCGGAAATAATGGTTGGGATTCGTGTCGTAAAAACAATGAAAATGCTATAAATCCGGAACATTTTGATTTACAATATTCGGTCGCTGCTGACCGACTGATAACCCTAGAAATTCTAATGATGTTGGAAAGTTAATGCAAAATAAATACATTCCGCTCTAGTTCTGCTTCGATGGGTTGCATTTGTTTGATTTCATCGGTTTACTATACCGTGACACTTTGGAACAACCTGAAATGCTTACATTTCAATAAGATTGATTATAGGGTGTGAAACTGAATGTTCAAGATAATAATAATATTTAATGGTTCGCTAAGAATCCGATATAAACTTTTTTAAACTTGGAAATGTCGAGGAGCGTCTATAATACTTGGAATTCCGTAATTACATTTAAGGTTCAGTTTTGAAATACATACGGTATTTTATGTAGAGTATGATAAGGATGTCAAGAGCATCAACTTCTGAAAATAAACCGATGTAACGGGCGTAACCAAGTGTTGAAAACGTCACCATAATTAAACCGAATTTTAATGTCCCCCAAAAGGCCGGGTTTTGCACCCTGGTGTCAGTGGGAGTAGTCCTGTGTACGTCAAAGATGTTCTATTACTCATGGAAATCGTTTAAACCCCATTCCTCAATTTCCCCAAAAAGCCCGGGTTTTGCACCCTGGTGTCAGTGGGAGTGGTCCTGTATACGTCAAAGATGTTCCATTACTCATGGGAATTGTTTAAAACCCATATCTCAATTTTCCCCAAAAGTCTGGGTCTTGCACGTCCTGAAATGTAGTTTCAGGGTGTTATCATGTGTAGATGATTGACATAGAGTTTACTGTAAACTACCTAAGCGGCAGTTTTAAATTGATTAAGAGCTTTGAACTGTTTTAATGGGCAGGTTTAAAATGAGAGTAAGAGCTTCGAACTGATTCAATGGTTTGTTTTTGGGGTTTAATTGATGGGGGTCAGGGGGTGCGACCGATTTGACCCAAGTTCGAATTTAGCCTGTGTTAGGACCCAAGGAATAAGTGTACAAAATTTGGTGACCGTAGGTCAAGCCGTTCTCCAGTTATCGCTCGGACAGACGGACGGACAGGGACAGACGGACAGACGGACGGACAGACGGACGGACAGACGGACGGACAGACGGACTTGTCGTTCGCATAAAGTGTTTTCAACACTTAATAAAGCATGTTGAGTAAAATCATGTTTATGAAATGTTTTGTTTGAAGTGCACCAAAAAACAATATACATTAGTGAACAACTTTACATTTACAATTAATTCTGAAAACCCCTAGAACTTTTAACCAGATGATTTTCGTTTTTAGCATTTTTTTCTTGATTTTTGGGCGTATGTTATTTTTAAATTCCGATGTTTCTACTTGCATGTCCAGTTTTTGACCAATTTATTTAACATCGGTAACATTTAGGACTTAGGGTCGGCCCATGCTTATTTTTCTAGTTTTAGTGTGCATGTATGACTTGCAGATGAAACACAAAAAAAGTTGCAAAGTTCCCTTGTATGTATGAATTATGTCTTAACGCTCACAATCACAACGGGTTTTTATTTATTTATTATTTTCATGTTATTCATCGAAAATATCGAAATGAATAAAAAATATCAATGTTCAAGCAAGAGGGTCTGTAATGATGACGTGGAACGAGCCAGTTTTGCTAAAAAACAAAATAATCAAAGTCTGCAATTTTAAACAACGACTTTGAGTTTTAACGTCCTGATACCAACGTTATAGTTGAATAGCTTTTAAATAAATTTGTTGGTGGTAGGTAAATTTTACGTTTTGGGTGCATTGATTCCAACGTTAATGGATTTTGTTTCACACGAATCATTTAAGCAGCCAGTGTGGCACTGACATGCGAGTTTGTGGCAGGGACAGCCTTTAATCGCTTCATGAAAAGTTGCTGCGAAGAATTTCCAAGAATACCAATGGCTGCAGATACCTTAAATGTTAAACAAACTGCATATGTTAAAATTCATCTACGATTGAACAACACGGCGGTGCATCTGTACGATGTATGTGGAATTTAAACCAGCATTCTTTAACGATATTTCAATTGAGAAATAGCATATTCTTGTTTTATCGTGTTATATGAGAATATAAATGCTTAAGACCTTTTAGAAAACTAATTTCCGTTGCATCCATAACATCACAACCAGGCTGATCATCACCCCCGTTGACGAACACGGTTAAGTCTCCGGTTTCGAATAGGTGAGAACCCAGCTCTTTTCGGTTAGTGTGATAAATATCAACAAAGGTAGCATCCCCTTTAGTAAGTTTTAAGTCAGGTTTCGCCACATCGACCAATGGTCCAGCGGGGTCTAGACCTGAGATCCGGCCCAACTTCCCATTGAATAACTTCTGAATTATGGTACCAGCAATCCCGGCTAGAAATATCAACGAATTTAATAAAGTTTTGTTGGCTCTGTTAGCAAGCTTTCCAACATATTTGTTCTCGTTGGATTTGAATATGTTATACAATATAAAAAATACCAATATGAGCTCCAAGACTATGACCACAAATGTGGAAATTGGAGAAGGGAATATTTTTAGTTTCCTTTAAGAAGTTAACAAACTCTGCAACTCGATTAGCCACTTTGGGAAGAGTTGACTTGACCGTATGGGTGTAATAACTGATAAGGTCCAACCGGCTTGTGAAGTTACTTCTGCTTCCGGATAGCATTCCCCAGTCCACCACGATCACGTTGTCTTTTATGATTGGTGAGGTAAAGGCTGAAATTTGTGGTTTAAAAACAGTTCAGAAATAACTTGAAATAAACGGTCCTATGAATGTACAGACGTATCGCAGATGTGACGTATTTAAAACGTTTTATACTTATCAAAACTGTGTTTTGAAATATTTAAAATACACATATATAGATCTAAAGTTGCCCCAATCACTGAGTAAAATTACATGAGTCATTTGAAAGCACTTGATTATGGCTTTTAAGTGCAAACAATAATAAGTAAGTAAGTAATAAGTACACTTGCAAATAATTTGACCTATTTAACTCCTTCCACCCAGGTCATGGGGTAACCACATCTTCAAATACTATATACCATTTCATAGCCCTTGGCAATAGCTTTCCATCGATGCATCACACATTAGAGGTTACTAATTGAAAAAATGTTGACCTGTTGAACAGTTTCCGAGTTATAGTGTTTACGGACCGGACGGACGGACAGACAAACGGACATCAAGACATTCGCATAATGTATCTTGTAATAATTTAATAGTCAAATTTTCTTATTTTCCGAATAATTGTTTTTACTTTTACCGTTTATAAATTTCTGGGGCATGGGAGTTGTAGCAGTGGAGAGGAAGCCGTCGATTATAAGTACTGTTGGAAGTTCTTCCTTAATACCCGAACGGCTTAAAGAGTCTTCGTCCCTGTATATTATCTCACTGGAGTCGTTTTGCGACCTTTGAATTTAGAAAATATTTATACATATATTACATAGAAACATATTTCTTATCCATAAATCTAACTGCCGGATGCATGGTGGGCCTGGTGGTGTTACATTAATTTCTTTTTTCAATACAAAAATGAATATACCTCTGCAAACGCACATAACAAAGGGGTGAAAACCAACCCGAATAAATTGAAAGCTCTAGTTTATGAAACCTAAACTCTAAAAATGTTTAAGTAACTTAATGTACGAGGAAAAAATATGACCCGAGAAAAGCCCCGGTTGAGTGGGGTGGGGGTGTATGTGCATCATGTTACACGACACGTAAAAGTCACAGACGAGGGATCTCAAGTTGAGTGAGATACTTCATCTAGGTATGTAAAAGGGATTCTAAAAATTAACTTTCTAATAATAACCCTAGGGGTGAGTGTGGGGATTATGGGTACTCATGTAAGCGTGTAACCGGTAACCGTTGGGACTGGTCTCGTATCGTATGTGCTAACAACGTTGCACGGTACGTAGGAGCAAAATTAAGGTTGGATCTCTTTTTAACCATAATGCAATGACCGGTGCTTAGTGTTTCATGCACCAGGACTAAAAAATATATTTACCGATAGTAGTAAAATTTAACAAACTCAGCGTTGACCGATACTTCTGTATCAGCTAAGGCAAACCCTGTACCTAAATATAGACCAATAAACGTCAGTATAATAGGAAAAACCATTTTGATGATTATATTATCGAAGACCGAGTGCAAATTATTTTATTTCAAAACCTAAAAGCATTTAAATGCCAATGTTTATATTAGCGTTTCTGACAATTCTAAATTAATCACAAACAGTTTTTGTTGACAATTCATGCTACAAAGTCAACAAAAGTTGCTATCAATTATAAAACATATAGGACTTTAAAGTGATTCCACACAGTATGTATAGAAAACGTATAAATTCAGGTAGTTGACCGATACAAATACTTTAATAGAGCTTTATTAGCACGTTGGCTCGTCTATTAAAAATATGATTAGAGCTAATGAAGTCAACCAAGATGTTCCTCTGTTCGTCCGCCGCTTCATCAGTATGAATCCAGACAATAAATAACAGCCAGCTTGAAATGAAAGAAGCAGGCTGGTTTACAATATATTTAATTTGGACGAATTTTAATCTAAATGGTTCACAGTACAGTTTTTCAAGGAAATTGAAATGGTTTATTAAGTGAATCCGTTTTACTGATTTATACACCAAGAAAATTTGTAGTTTCATATGAATTATGCAACACGAAAAACAATAATTCATGTAAATTGTATTGATTTTAATTTTTAATAGTGATTTGAATCAACAGATTTATAAACAGGAATATATTGAACATAAATCGATACATTTTAGAACAATTATCGAGTATTCGGAGTTTATACATATTTCTCATAGATCTAGCCCCTTAACGTTCGGTGGTCAACCGACTAAAAAACGAAGACACAACGTCCCTTACTTACGAATGCCCGGAATTATAAGTAAATTTTTTGTATCTGGAAACTACTTTTTTGTACACGGAAGTCAGACCTTAGGCAGGTCTACAGCTTTTGTGGTTATTTTTAACACGTTTTCAAACAAAAATTTACAGTCACCAGTATGCAGTACATTATTTGCTAATCGAACACATCGTCGGTCAGCTTCAATATGAAATGAAAGCCTTTTTGACTTTACAACCAAGTTTGTCGTTAATTTTACTTTACGTTCGACAATTTTTTCAGTGACTAAAATCGCAATTTCAATTTACACAAGCATATTTATTTCTTAATAAAATACATTTACTGACACCCGGGTATAATATTACGTACTACATATTCCCAATTTATCGTTGTAAAATTTGTATACTTCGACTAGCTAGCGGCTTTGACTTCTAATAAGATTTCCTTAGCACCTTCCCCTAATAATTGATATCCCAAACCAATCCCAATTTTAACAGCAATTTCGACACTCTCCTTCCCAAAGGATTTGAAGGCTCTGGAATGAATAGATGTTAACTTAAAATCCTCTTTGACAATATCGTTATTTTCGGTATCCTTTTCTGTCAAGGAGGAGTTGAGATTTTGTTTCATGACTTGGCACACTGACTTCGACCCATCCAAACTCCATACCGATCCTGAAAATATAGTGTTAACGATATAATAGGTAGTGCACTATATACTAATACTCGAGTAGATATTATTATCATATTTTACAAATTAAAAATAAAACGAACCTCGGAGTGTTAACCAATGTTGATCTCCGATAAGATCAATGGACGTCGTAACGGCAACCGGGACAGAGCAACCTCCTTCCAGGGTTCTTAAAAACCCTCGTTCGGCTAAACAGCAGAAATAAGTGAATGGGTCATTTAGAGGTTCCAGTAACTGGATAACATCATGATTGTCTTCCGCACATTCAACCCCCAAGGCACCTTGTCCAACTGCATGCATACAGTCTTCCCATTCTAAATGCTGAGTCAAGGAAATTCAAAGAGTTAGATAACCATTACATTCATTATTACATGTAAAAAATAAATGCAAACCCCCACCTGTCCTATTCGGTCCACCCACCCCATCCGGGTAACCCCTGCTGTTGCCAGAATCAAAGCCGAGTAAGGCCCTTCCGGATCATCAAGTTTTTTTAGCCGGGTATTAAGGTTTCCCCGAACATCTATAAATGACAGGTGTGGATATCGTCTTGTCAGCTGAGCAATTCTCCTTAAAGAGCTGGTTCCTGGGGTAAATATTCGTAAATTAAAACGGTTTCAGCGGTACTGGGCTTTTGCCCTTCCCTCTGATTGGCACATCTTATTCAATCTTACCTATACTGCTGCCTGGGGGTAAATCTTTCAGATTACTTACGGTGACTTTGGGACTAAAAAGTACAGCGTCTCGGGGATCTTCACGTCTATAAATTGTACATAGTATATTTAATCAAAGGTCGAGGTTAGAGTCGATGATCTGTTGATTTGATTTTGATATATGATCTTATTTTTAACTAGAAACCGACTTACGCGGATATTGCGGCAATAGTAAGTCCATCCGGAAGAGTGGTCGGCAAGTCCTTCAAAGAATGGACAACAAAATCGATTTCCTTCTTTAAGAGAGCCAATTCTAGTTCTTTTGTGAACAAACTCTTCTCTCCGATTTTAGATAAGGCCACGTCCAAGATCTTGTCCCCAGTCGTACTGATTCCAACTGTCGAACAAGTTTTATAAAATTTTAATATTCACACCCTTCCTAAGCAAAGATTATTCGTGATGAATTCCATCTCTATCTCTGGCCTTATTCACGATTAAAACATTATCAAATATTGAATATTGAATATGGAATTGTAAATGACATTTGGGCTCACTGATTTCGAATGTAACTCCAGGTTCAAGATTCTGAAGAGTTTCCACAACCCACGTTGTCTGGATCATCGCCAGCTAAACAAAAATAAATAAAAAATTGTCAATCTGATATTAAAATAAAATGCCACATTAAAATTACTTGAGATTGAATTTATTCTCAATACTTACATGGCTTTTTCGGGAGCCAACCCGGAAATGTCTTTGAGCACTCATTGTTTCACAAAAGGTCAGTCCGTCTCTCTCGCTGTCTCTTGCTGTTCAAAATCCCAATTCCAGACTTGTTGTCGTGTTCGTGTAACAAAAACTATCAAAAATCACAAATTAATATTATGTTGATTTATTTTATATTGATATTGGCAAATTTAAACCCGAAATAACCCACGAGTTTTACCGGCTCTAGAACTCTAGGCTAGAACTTCTAGCCTAGAAGGCTAGAACTCTTCTTGACTCCTAGAGTCTTGAAATCTCTGTAGACTATATGCTAAGGACCTGATATACAATATATTGTATAACTAATATCAAAATCAAATACAAAATATAGACGATTGGATCATTAATTAAGCCAATTGACACTTGAGCCGTTGAGCTCCTTATCACTTATAGATTGATTAAATAGTCAATGTAGTTTTATAAGTATAAACCTACTTTGAAAGTACTTTCAAATCGAAGTCATAATATATACTATGATCAAATAAATAATCAAATCTAATGAAATGTGAAATGGAATACCCGAAAATCAAATGAATTTGACTCACCGAAACTGTAAAACAATTGATGACTGTTCAAAGGTTTAAATTCCGGTGTGGTGCAGCAAGTGCATAATCAATCCTGACCAGAGTAATTTTTAATTGAACGCTATTCGACCACAACTAATGATGCGAAATAACGTCACCCCGGTCGCAGATAGGATGGATGATGGTGATTTAATGAATTCCTTACAAATTCAGAATTATACAATAAAAACAAGAATGTTAACGATGACGCGGCGAGGTATTTAAATGAGTTGTATTTATCTACCTATATTGCATATATTGGTTATCATCTCCATTCTCAACCAAATGAACCGAGAAACGTAATTTGATTTATCGAATCAATCATGAAATGAATCAACTTTATCAACTATATTTTGTATTTTACACGTTCAGCCAGAGATTCTGGATTCAGAGAGAGATATGATTTATATTTGATATATTGAAATGATAACTTGATTTATACATTATTCATTCTCATATCAACTGTCTGAATATTTTGATCAATTTAAACTCAATTTATAATGAATCAAAAATCCAATGCCGTCTCCATCACCTTCTCGACAAAACTATATATTGATATTAGTACATGTTATTTGGTATATATGGAAAATTGAACCTATAGCACAACTTTTGCCTGCGGCTTTCCACGTTTGCCAAATTCATAACTAAACCTCTCTTTAGGTTTGCCTTTAATGTAGTTTAAATGTACTTGTACCGTTGTACCAATGCAAAGTTAAGATACAATGCCATTCTCTGGGACAATTATTGTCTATCAATTTACATATTATATTACCTGGCAAAAAAGTGGATTTTTTTGGATATATTTCTATTACAGAGAGGTTCGGTAAATATAGTCAATTAAGTACCATGATTGCCAATAATGCAAAACCATTAGCTGCCAACTTGACGATCACACTTTTTAGTAGTCTGAAGCTGAATGAAAGGCAGTCTTATATGCCTTCTTACGCTGAACTAAATGGCCTTGTCGGATAATTATATATCTAATTAATAATATATTACTGAAAATGCGTCTTATTGAATTTTGAGAATACTTGAGATCATCTGAAGACTGACATATGTAGAAAAAAGAGAAGATACGAGATACGACCTTCCTCGCTAACATTGTAGTCAATTAAACTCACGATTCATGATTTTTCGGTCAGGATGTGCCCCTAATTTGCCTCAAACAATTAAACAATGGGTAATCGTTTAATAATGAATTAGGAAGACAATAATTGAATCTGGCCAACAACACTGTACTGACATGATTTGACGACATAGCACTTCACAAGTACTGCTAATTATCTTACCTTAAAATCATAACATTCATTTGTCAAATGTTAGAAACTAACATACCTTTCAACATTCCATCCTACTGTCAATTCCAACTTTTCAAAATTGTCTTACTAGAAATACTATTTGCTCATTTCACATTTAAATGTACTAAGCATTCAGCATAACATCAACATAGGATTTACGAGTTAGGAGTTAATAAAAATTTACAAGTACTTGAGGATTTCAAATTGACCAATCCTTTTATTATTATACTGTTACTGTTGCAGAAATCGCATATACAGTAGATCTGGAGGCAGTATACACCGTAAATTGCTAAACATTTTTCCAATAATTCTTTCTTCATTTTAAATAATTACAATCTATTTTACTACGTTTCACACCAGATGAAGACTATGGTATATTCATGAGGTGTTCTTATAGAGCAGAAGCACCGGAAATGATTTCAATCAACTCCCTTGTAATGACAGCCTGTCGGGTTCGATTGAAAGTGAGGGACAATTTTTCAATCATCTCAGCAGCGTTCTTACTAGCGTTGTCCATAGCCGTCATCCTTGAAGACTGTTCGGAACAAGCGTTCTCCTTCATGCAATAGAAAATCTGGGAGGCGAGGGAGTACTCTTGATAACTCTGCAGGACATCCGCGTCCAGTGAATCGTACACAGTTAACTTTGGTGCACTCATGACCGTAGCCAGACTAAAGACGGGAATTTCACTCGTCGTGTACGATACAACGGACTTAAACTTGTTGTACATAATTGTACCAAAGTCGAATTGGTAGCCGGAGTCCAAAATTTGAGTAGCTATTTGCGAAGCCTCCTACAAAATAGCAATCACAGGACTTGGTAACAACAGTAATATTATTTTAAATGACTTATTCTGACACATATCGAATATATATATATACGTACTTCAAATTGTGGGGGCTTTCGTCCCAACTCCTTGCACGCGAAGAGAATATTTTCCGCAAAAAGTCGCTGCAAAATTCCCCTAACTTTGTCTCCGCAGCAGACGATCTTAACATTTTCCGCAGAGTTTTGCAATTGATTCTGAAAGAGAATTTAAAAAAAAAATCATTTCAGGAACCAATTAGCGATATAAAACAAGTACAGTAACAATTTGCAAATCCAATCTTATTTAGACTGCACTGCGCACGGCGTGCTCATAAATAGTAATAAAATCGAGTTACTCTGATGAGACGAGCAATAGAAGAGTGGACAGCTCCACAAAGACCTCGATCAGAGGAGATGGCAATGATAAGCCTATGTTTGGCATCTTCGGGAGGTGTGACCTCTGCCTTTTCGTAGAATGCTTGAGATCCCTCTCCAAAAGGCCGGGCTCCCCGAAGTTCACGTTCGGCTCGAGTGAACTTGGCTGCGGAGACCATCTTCATGGACTGTGTGATCTTCTGGATGTTCTTGACGGACTTGAGACGAAGGGAAATCATCTTCAAAGTTGCCATTCCCCTCGACTGCTGTTGGTTCCAGATAGGAACTCCTGCTTGGAGCAACATCGCGCTCTTCTGACTCAACATCTTCTTAATCCTTTATCTAAAAAAAATAATTGAATTAATATCCAGGTTAATGTCAAATGTACAATAATGTGTAATGTAATACTGGATAACTGTGTAAATACAACCTACGGCTTACGACTCACAACTAAACCAACTTCAATCAAAGCACAAAGACTTCAAAGTTTGAAGTTTATCATTGATTGCATTTATTGTTGATTGTCGCATTTCCATATACAATACACAATATACACCATACACCTTAATTTTGATAAATTCGTTTCGTTCTTAATTGTAATTCATTTTGCATTCATTCATCGTTTTGAAATTCGAATTTTGAATTTAACATCCACCTCATTGTTGAAATTCATATCAAATTTCAAATTTTGCAATATTGAATATGTGATATTAATATGCAACACAAAAAACAATACAAAATCGACAATAATCGACAATAATAGCCGTTTCAGGTTGGGTGAAAGGGCAAAGGAGTACGAGACTTACGAAAGGTGAAGGGGGGTGAAAGTTGATAGATTTGGAATTTGGATCCGGATTTCGGAAGAAATAGCAAACAAGAACTTGATTTCAAAATTTGCAAATTCTGCTGCTGCGGGACTGAATTTGGAATTCCAACTCCAATCTAAAGTTCCAAAAGGGCGATCTATCTTGTGTCTGGATGAGAGGAGTGGATTGTGGGCCGGCGGAACAGAAACTGCTCAGAAGCGCTCTCTTCCGACACCGAGCACCCTTTCTCTCACTTGGGGCACTTTGAGACATGGGAGAATTGAAAACTGGGGTTCAAGTGGAGGGAAATTCAAATCCACACACACGCTTACACGCTGCTTCCCTCGTGCTCAAAAACGCACCATTTCTCACACCAAGTTTAGTGAGCAAGCGGAACGAGTTGTGCATTTTTTTAATTAATTGTATTTACGATTTCAGTTTAGAGTTCAATTGAGTTGTACTGCTGTCGAAAGTTAAAACTGTTTAATTTGATTTTGTGACAACATAACGGATCAATAATGGGTGAGTTTGTAATTTATTTATTTTGTATTTCATCATTAATTAATTACAACATAACATCAAACATTGAACATACAAAAGCGTAACACCTAGGCAAACAATGTGCAATGTGCAATGCATTACATTGCATATTAACTAAATGATGTGAACTGGAAATGTGAAATGATAATCATTTGTCATTCATATTGATCATATGTCATGCAATAATCATCAAGCCAAGCCACAAGCATGACACATGATATTTTGCATTTCATATTCCATATTCAATATTTTGTATTTTTGATTTTGTATTTTGTATTTACTAAATAAATGATCAATATGGAAATGGAATGGTAATGAATGACAGGAAATGGAAAATGGAAAATGCAGAATGGGCAAAGCACAAAGGGTGAAGCCGGTGAAGGGCAAGGACAAATGATGAATGAATTGATTCCTATGTATTTTTTGTATTTTGTATTTGCTATGCACTATCGACACGATGTGCAATCATTGATGATGTTTATGTTTGATCTGCAACTAACTATGATCAATGATACACTATCTTGATCTGCTATGCACATGCACTATGTCCTATATTTGATATTCAATAATAGTTGATAATGTTGTGTAATGTTCAATGTTCACAGTTGTGCAAAATGCAAAATGTGAAATGCACAATTCTGCAATGCATGCACAATGCAATGAATGAATGTGTGATGGATGTGGAAGTGTAATGCATGACACTATGTGCTATGACAGCAGACACTAGACAGACAGGATGAATAAAGGCCTGATTTGAATGTTTTGGATTGGATTTCTGGATCACTGACAGATTTCTTATGATTTTATGATATACAATGTTTGATGTATGATGTGTGATTTCTTTAAATTGCAAAGGAGTGAGTGAAGTAAAAAGTGAAACAACATAGATCCAATTTTGAATTTCACTAAGAAAAAAGACTTACGTTTGCAGTTCGGTTTTGATTTCATGAAACGAATTGTGAATTGAAAATTAAATATGAAATGAAAATGCAAAATGAATTAATCTGAAATGTGTAATCTTCACAGGTTATGGTGATCGAGATAGTGGGGGTGGTGGACGCGGATTTGGAGGAGGCCGCGGTGGTCGAGACAGTGGTGGTCGGGGTGGCTTTGGAGGGGGACGAGGTCGTGGATTTGGAGGTGACCGTGGTGGAGGTCGAGGAGGTAAGTCTCCACTGCATCGATTTACGCTATATCATTTACAACATACCAATGATGGGTTTTCTAAATTTTTAATGTGATTTTCTAGGGTTTGGCTCACCAAGGGGGCGTGGAGCGCCCAGAGGTCGAGGGGGTGATCGGGGACGTGGCGGTCGAGGAGGAGGCAGAGGTTAGACTTAGGCATTCAATTCACTCTTAAACGAGACTTAGCAACATTGCTACATATATAATTAATCGCTCGATTTGGAATTTCTGCTAATATTTTGTCTCGTTAAATGATGAATGACATCAGGTGGTGGTATGGGAGGCGGAAAGAACGTTATAATTGAACCACATCGTCACCCTGGAGTATTTGTAGCCAGAGGAAAAGAAGATGCCCTTGTTACCAGAAATATGGTGATGGGTGATTCTGTTTATGGAGAGAAACGTATATCTGTCGATGTAAGTGTACTTGCTTCGTTTTGAAGGATCTATAGAATTTGAAAGTGAAATTGGGCATTTCTCTAATTGGCTGTTATGGAATTTTCTGGGATAGGCCGAAGATGGAACCAAAATTGAGTACCGTGTATGGAATCCTTTCCGATCTAAATTGGCCGCTGCAATTTTGGGAGGAGTCGATCAGATTCATATGCCCCCTGGATCCAAGGTCCTTTATTTGGGCGCCGCTTCCGGCACAACTGTTTCACATGTCTCGGATGTCGTTGGTCCGGTAAGACGATTTTCCTATCAAATGAATCAATGCCATTCTAACTGTTGTTATTTGTTAACTTGGTTGATCAGGTTGATGTGACAATCGAATTAATTTTTGTTAATGGGAATGTATTAATTATATAGGAAGGACTTGTGTATGCGGTAGAATTTTCCCACAGATCAGGCCGAGATCTGCTGAACGTTGCTAAGAAAAGGACAAACATTATTCCAATAATTGAAGATGCAAGACATCCTCACAAGTACCGAATGCTTGTTGGAATGGTAGACTGCGTTTTTGCTGATGTTGCGCAACCCGATCAGGCTCGAATCGTTGCTCTTAACTCTCAATACTTCCTGAAGAATGGAGGTCACTTCGTCATTTCCATTAAGGTGTTATTTTATTCTATCATTTTTATCATTTATGTGAGGTAAATATGTGTCCTTATGACGTTGATAATTTAACCCTTTTTAAATTTTTATTACTCTAGGCAAATTGTATCGATTCCACAGCAGAACCCGAAGCAGTGTTCGCAGAAGAAGTTAAGAAATTACAGGCAGACAAACTAAAGCCCCAGGAACAATTGACGCTTGAGCCATATGAGCGAGATCATGCTGTTGTGGTCGGTACGTACAGAGCGCAACCCAAGAGCAAGACTGGATAATCAAAGCTTCGAAGCATCAGCGTCCTGACTTGACTATTCTTATACTATCATATGTCCAGTCTATTAAATTTCTTTTTATAATCGTCCATGTGAATGATGAGGCTACAAATCGTGTGCCAATGTATGAAATCGACATCTTTTATTGAACACATATGCGAATTCACGTCGTTTTTCCTCTTGAGCTCTTAAATACGATACTATTTGGGTAATCTATGTTTTTGTTTTAGTTTTACAAACATGGATTGTTGACGTTCAGATCGCTCTTGTATAATTAACAAGAATATGGATCAATTCTATATTTGTTATATTGTTATACACCTGTAGCTAGTTTTAGTTGTCAAATATATAAGTACCTATTTAATAAAGCTGTTTATATATAAAATGAACATCATGGGTATATAATATTATGGGTATGAGTGACGACGTGACGAGTGATATGGGGCCACTGCACTGCACTAGTCATTAACCAGTCATCGTCTTCATTTAACTTCCTCTCATATGTCATAGTTTCTCGTAGAATTGAGTCGAATATAATGCTCAAGCTCAATACAACTGATTGTGAACTACACGTGTACTCCGTCGGTAGGTATGCAGGTACAGAAAAGTCAGTGACTTTTTAATGAGGGACAAACTCATCCAATGATTACTTGATTACACATTAAGTAAATTCAGTTTGAGTATTATCCAATTCTATGGTTTGAGACTCTAAACTTTGAGTTGAGTTGAATCGAATCCAATCCAAAGGCGGAAGTTCAGAATCGGAACTAAAAAAATGCATTTTTGCAATTGAGTGATTATTTTGTGATTTGATTGCAAGTAGCATTGCATTTCCATATGTCCATATATTCAGCATTTGCATTTTTTTGCATCATGAACGAACCTGATTCATACATATGCATTGCATATGTATATGTATGGTGAGTTTTGGCTTTGACTTTATTAGCCATTCAACATTGTGCATTGAGTCCGGTGGTAGAATCAAAACAAAACCAAAACCAACAAAACCAAGCAAGACCAAAGATTGAACGATTGCATTGCATTGCATTGAAGATAAACTTTGTGGCACATGTGTCATGGTCTCATGGATGGTGCGGATTTCATAGTTGTTTTTTTTTAGTTTTTTAATTTAAATTTATTGTGTATTGAATGATTCGATATTCGATTATTTCGATTGTGTATTTTGTATTTATTGCATATCGTTACTCCATCCATCCATACTCTGTACTCATTACTCAGATTCTGAATCTGACAGACCCGTCACCCCTGTGCCCTGTGCCCTGTCACCCGTCCGTGGTCGTGTGTCGTGTGTCGTGCATGATGCATGACAAACATATGTGATATGATATGAGGTGATTGACAATTGATGAGGCATGACACATGACACATGAGGTGATTGGTGATTCCGAAATTCCAATTCGCAAATCGCAATTAATTAATTAAATATCGTTCGTAATACATAATATCACGAGTTCACGACACGACTTGATCAAATGTGAAACAAAATGTCTCGAGATCGAGATGCGTTACGCCAGTGTCAAGAAAATGAAATAGAAGTCATCAAAGTAAGTTCAAAGTTCAAAGTTTGTAATTAATGGGAAATTAATTTGTAATTTCAAATTTGAAATTGGCATTCTTTATTTCTTCAGTTCACACTAGTTCACAGTTCTTAATTAATCCTCAATGTGCAATGCAATATCAAATATGCAATTTAGCACGTAGCAGCTGTGCTATCATGTGGCATGCAGTACACGCAGTATGATGTATGACTGTATGACTCCGACTGCCTTACACATTAATCTTACACTTTGTACTTTGTACTTCACTGTCAGTGTCAGTGTAGAGCTATTTCATATTTTTATTTTTATTGATTTTCATCAATTTCATCATACATCATAATATTGTCATTGCATGGCATGGTGCATGGGCATTTGATTGATTGGTGCATAAATGACAAATGATGTATTTTAAATTACTGCTCGATTCACAATTTTAAAGTCACGGTTACGGGTCACGGTCACAGGATCACATAATGTGACCCCTCACATATATTTCACAGCTCACAACTCACAACTAACTAAACCGCCACAATTAGATTGAAGCGCGATGGAGGGAAAATCAAACTTTAACGGTTCTTTCCAGCTTTGATTCATCCTACGAGTTTATTTCATGTATGTTAACAGGCGATTTACGTGGGGGATGTATCAGAGGATGTGAACGATGGTCCAAAAGATCCTTTCGAATTTGCCGTTCGACTGCATCCGCAACGTGGTGGAAGTGGAGATTCGTTTGATGAAAAAGCACCAACCTTCATAATCGTCCACTTCAGACTTCCTCATGAATATCCCCACAGGTATGTTCTATGTTGAAGCTTAAGTAAACTTATCTTTAGGGCTTACGGGTACGGTAGCTAGTGTAACCGGTAGTAGTAACGGCAATGCGTTCAATGTAAAACGATAAGCTGAGCACTCAACGTACCAAACAGGAATCAACAACACATCGACGCCAGCTCAGTAAGTAGTGGTACGTAACTTTAGGTAACGCTCAGCTCAAGCGAGCAGCAACGACTCCGATACGACCTAGACCTAGACCTAACACGATGAATGGGCATTATTGGGCAATTTGGGCAAAGTGGGCCACGTCGAATTATCGGCTTATTTGACCGTCGACAAGTAAAAAAAACAATTTCAAGAACTTAGTAGTTCTATTATGCTCAGAATCCGGTTTTCCGGTTTCGAATAGTTTCGATGTCGACAACTTTATATAAATACTCCGACGTCTCCAAGATTTTTGCAACATCCGAGATTCGAGATGTTTCTCCGTTATTTGACTCCACAACTCCACATTCAAGATTTGGGACCCCATCTCCATCGTGCTATGTTGTACCGTTGTACACTGACTGGCTGCTTGTAGCGTTGGCTGCGTTGGTGTCTGGTGTGTTGAGTTCTGCACTCATTATTTTTGACGCGTTACGTCAGGCTCTGGGCTCTGTAAATCTGTGTAGGGTTTATACGTTACGTTGAGGATTAACGTTGTGGACGTGACAGTCGGCTCGGCACCGTCAATGAAGCTAAACTTTATTGATTGCAGTTTTAGTACATTAATTTTAGTACTATGAAATTTGGAGTAGATATAGTAGGATTTTATCGATATGGATGGAACCGGTGTGTAGAAAGCTTTCCTTATGGAAACAGCATATAAATGTACTGATTGAGTACATGAGTACTGAACAACACTCAATCAATCAATTTTTGATTGGACGATATTGATTTATATTTATTTTCGATTGTTCTATGATTGGATTCAGAATCCCAGAGTTATGGATCCAGGAGAATAAAGGACTATCCGTCAATGAGGTTTTGGAGCTAGAATCGGAAATGAAAAGCATTGCTGAGAAGTCACTGGGAGAGGTTATGATTTACCAGCTCCTTACTTCTGCAGAGGTATTTTTTAAAAGTAGCATTGTTAACTTAATTTGAATACCTGGAACATGTGCGGAACCGTTCATATTCATGTCTATAACTATTTATAAACTTTGTTAATTTGTGTTTCAATTTTATAATTTGACTTATACAGGCTTTTCTCTATAATCATCAAAAACGGCCCACGGGTTCGTTCCATGACGAAATGATAATGAGAAGAAAGGAATTGGAAGAACAAAGCGTTCGGATACAAATGCAAAGGAAAGAGAAAGAGGTATGCATCGTCGTTTTTTAACAAGTGTTGCCATTTGCTATGGAGAACGTTCTTCCTTCAGTCAGGAGTCAGGATTGGGTTGATAGTTGATACATACACAAAATAATCACAAAATAAAATATCGTGGTTTCCCTAACCTTCGCATGAATTTGGATAGTCTGGTCTTGTAATTTTACAGATGATGCTAATTAGAGAAGAGATTTTGAAGAAGCAACAAGAACTTAAAGCGGAATCTCGAAAAGAGAAAGAACAACGAAAAGTTCAGTCCAGTTCTAGTCCACCTACAAGCCTTCAATCATCTCCAACTAAAACGGACACATTTCCATCGTCTTTAAAATTCAACTCAAAGCGAAAGTCTATATCTGGGGGACGAACTCGTCGAAGTAATTCCGAAGGAAGCGATTCGTCCATTTCCGATTCGTCAGAGCTGAAGGTTTTAGAATTCCAATGTGGGAAGTCTAGTTCCCAATTTCATCGAGGAGAAATCATCGGTACGTCACCGTTTTTTCTTTACAGGAATTACATTACTTTTAATACAATCTCAAATGAAGTAAGGTTTTAGGAACAAGCTGTCGAGGATCAACTGTTTATGCAGGGATGTCAAAGAATGGATACCTTGCAGTAATTTCGGAGTGGAAATTCGTAGGAAAACTGGATAAGAAAGGGAGAGAAGTAAAGTCTATTTCTGCTGGTGGTGGCGACGGTATGAGTTTAGACGATTTGACTAAACAAGTAAAGTGACTAAATTAACAACAAACAAACGCTTAATTAAGCAGCATGTCAAAATTGATAGTTTGTAGTTTTGTTTGACGTATGTATTTTAGCTTGGCTCTTTCGAAGGAGAAATGAATTTACTACAGAAATTGGAACATTCCAATATTGCAATGTACTATGGAATCAAAATAAGTTCTCCGCCAGATGAACCTGGTGTTGTGAACGTGTATTTAGCACAGGTAAACTTATAATTAAATAAATTAGGTATTTTGGTTTTGATTTAATCAAATATAAACTAAACATTATGGGTATATCAGTTTTATTTGTTGATGTAACACGTAATAACGTAACCTTGTATCCTTGTTGGTATATAGGAGTTTATTCGGGGTACAACACTACAGTCGTACCTTCAAGACAAGCTGACCTTAGACTTAGCTCTAGTTCGGCACTGTGCGCAAGGTATACTTGAAGGACTCAAGTTTCTTCACACTAACGACGTTGTTCATCGATTCTTACGAGATACTAGCATTTTTCTAGACACAAATGGTACATAATTTTGATTTCTTGAACAAAATACATCAGCGGCAACGGGCAACCTAACTCGCCAAACGTGTTATTTGTTATCATAGGAGAGATTAAGTTGACTGATTACGGAGTAGAAAGGAAGATTTGTGAGCTCTATCAAAATTTCTCTAGCTTGAAGGAAGTTCCTGATAAATTCCCACCTTCAATTGGACGAGGAGGAAAAAAAGGAGACATTTATCGATTTGGAGTCATAATTTTAAGCTTAATTAAAGGCCAGTATGTACAAAGCCTCCCAGAAATTCCGGCGAGCTTTTCTTCAGAGCTTCAAGATTTTCTTAAAAGGTAAGGCTTCCGATTTAATAAAATGACTTATAAACTTCAAATCATGATAGGGTGTTATTACTCAGTTTTTCAATGTCTGCATTTATTTCAGATGTCTCACACCGATCGAAAATTCCAGATGGTCTGCATCAAATTTGCTGGAGCATGCTTTTATTAAAATGCCGTTGGAGAAAGGACCAGGGGCTAGATTTTTTAGACAAAATAGTGGCGAGGAAGCAGTTAATCTGGTATAATTATACAAAATGTTGTCATTAATTAAAGATGTCGAATTTTCTTCGATATTTCTGTTGTAATTATGTGTTTAATAATTAATATAAAGTAATATTTTATACAGCAAGATCAGAATAGCCCTGAAGAGAGTGACCTTAAATTTTTGCCACGTTTCATGCATGGACATTCCAGAGTTCAGAATGAGTTCGAAATTTTAAAGTGGTTGGGTAAAGGGGGATTTGGAGATGTTTTGAAGGTAAAATGTTTGATTTGCGTATAATTACCTACTGCCTACTACATAAGTGCGTAATGCGAAACCCTCGTATTTAGGTCTTGGTTTTATATTTTATTTATTAGTTTATGTTAAAACAGGTGAAAAACAAACTGGATAGCCGGATTTATGCATTAAAAAGAATACGATTGAATCCTAAGAACAAGCAATTGAACAAGAAGATCACAAGGGAAGTGAAACTTTTGTCTCAATTAAATCACGAAAATGTAGTTCGTTACTTCAACTCGTGGATTGAAACTGTGATAGAAAGTGACGATGAAGGGACCAGCACGGAAGCTCCGTCTACAGATGTGACCACTCCAAATAAACAAAATATTGCTCCAGTAATACCAGGTGTCCGATTTCAGAAGACTGCAAATACGACAAATAAATTAATGCAAAATAGTGTAAGATTTAAAACTGTTTTATATGCTGTAACAGTAAGAATGAATAGTTAAATGTCCTTATATTCAGTATCAAAATACCAGCAATTTTTGCATTTATTTTGCAGTTAGGAATGTTGGATAATATCGAAGACTTGGCACCACCTGTAACGAATGATTCGGAGTGGAGCGTTTCCGTTGCTCACCAGCAGCCTTTGAGTTCTGACTCCGAAAGTAGTGACGAAGATGAGGATCTGTTTGGAACTTCATTATTGTACGCCGCCGCTATCCTTTGTTATTGATTTAAATAGTAAACTACTGTATAACAAAGAAAAATAGACACGTAGAAATTCTGCTACGTTACCTGGCAGAGAAAATTTTCAGTAACCAAGCAAAGAAAGTCAACTTTCACTTTTTCAAAAATTTGAATAAGGATTCAGAGGCGGATGTAAGATAAAAGGGGCCAGGGGTCAAGGGGTATTCTATAAATATTTTTATTATAATTTTGAACTTACAACCTTGCAATTTTGAATTGTAAAACAAACTTGGAACTAACTGAAATCGAACTTTCGATTCGAACTGGAATTGAATTGGGAATTGTAAATTAATTAAACATTGGCCTCAATAGTATCCCACCCTAAATAAGCCAACTCAACCTGAATAACCTATCCATACAAAATAAGTCCCCACCCTGAATAAGTCCTCACCTTCAATAAATCCTCACCCGTAATGAGTCCCCACCCTCAATAAGTCCCCACCCTCAATAGTATCCCACCCTAAATAAGCCAACTCAACCTGAATAACCTATCCATACAAAATAACTCCCCACCCTAAATAAACTCCCCACCCTAAATAAACTAACCTAACCTCCCTAAATAACTCCCCACCCCAAACAACTAACCTACCCCAACCTACCTCACTAAATAACTCCCCACCCCAAATTTTAAATTTTATGGAAATCGAAATTATTAGCATAATATAAAAAAAATCTGAGGGGCCCCTTGGCCCCCATTTAGCCAATTTTTTGCCAACCGCCACTGCGAAATTTCCAAAATTTTTAAACTTTAGGTAAAAAATTTTCATATCCATGGAGATTGTGTCGATAAGGTCAAATCGTTGCCAATTAACTTAGCGAGAGGAATTACTATTGGCCGCGTGTCTATTTTTTATGGTTATACAGTAATTGCAAGTCAGTTGATTGCAGTAACTCTATTTGAAGTCTATTCTGTCTATTTTAAATGCTGTTTTATTTTTCGGCTTTAAATAGACGTTTAGGTGATGCACATTCCGAAGAAATCATATTTGAGACTGAAAGTTGTTCAGACCAGAAGGATGATTCGAGTTGCAGTAAAAATAAAAGTTTGGAAAGTGTCCAAGTTAAAAATCAAAATGAAGGCACTCGGAACTCCAGTGAATTGTTGTCCTTGTCAGGTTTCGTTCGGGAATCTCAGTTCATGTACATTCAGATGGAATTTTGTGAAAAAAGCACCCTCAAGTAAGTATATCAATAGCACCCATTATTAATATACAAAGCAATGTTAAATGTTATAATTATGGTTAACGGTAACTGAGGTTATTCAATTTCACAACGATATATACCACAACACAATTTACAGGACTGCAATCGATGACAACCTCAGTGAAGACTTAGATAGGGCTTGGAGACTGTTTCGCGAGATTGTTGAAGGGTTGGTTCATATTCACCAACAGGGAATGATTCATCGAGACTTAAAACGTAAATATGTTTAGATTTAGCTCACCAATATATAGATCCACATTTCTCTGTGAACGTTGCAAGTATTCATGATGTGGTTACACGGTACAATAGCTACCAATTAAAAAACTACAAATATTGTACCATTTTAGCCGTAAACATTTTTTTGGACTCGTCCGACTCCGTCAAAATTGGAGATTTCGGATTGGCGACATCGAGTATCATCACAAAGTATGTACCTTTATTTTATTATCTTTTAATATTGAAGTTCAAGTTTAAAAGTAATAATTTGTTAAACACTCAAGAGGATCTGAAGACACTCATATTTTGGAAAAGGACGTAGATGCCACGGGACATTCTATAGACTTCCAAGATGAATCTCGAACGGGTCAGGTCGGAACGGCACTCTATGTTGCCCCAGAGCTTATCTCTGCGAGCCTTAAAATTTCGTATAATCAGGTAATAGACGGTCCCAAACTACAATGATAATGAATTAAGTTAGTTTCAAAACACCAAATAAAGATGAAGTATTGTTTGTATACCTATAATTTTGGGGTCAATAGAAAGTTGATATATACAGCCTGGGGATAATTTTCTTCGAAATGTTTTATCGTTCTCCACAAACTGGTATGGAAAGGATTCGCGTAATCACTGGATTGCGAAAGGACCCGATAGAGTTTCCAAGTGACTTTGATCAAGAACTCATACCCCAAGTTACTCATATCACAAAGTAAGACTACGAACTTCATTACCGCATTATAATAACGTGGAGATTGCAAATTAAGAAACAACATTTGTGTTGATCTAGGTGGTTACTTAACAAAGCGCCTAATAATCGGCCCACCTCGTTGGAATTATTACAATCCGACTACCTCCCTCCTCCACATCTTGAAGAAGCAGAACTCCGTGATATTTTTTCTAGAACTTTAAACAACTCGCAATGCAAAGCGTACAAGTACTTGGTGGCTTCTTGTTTCAAGCAAAAACTATCCACAGTTGATGATGTGACCTTTGATATGGAAAGTGGGAAGCTTGCCCAAGGAACGAATTACTCTCGTTCCTTAAACTTTGCTCAGAGAGTGAAGGAAGTTATCCGAAATGTTTTTGATAAGCATGGTGCTATTGAGGTCAATACTCCACTTTTGATGCCAAAGTCAACATCTTATGGAAATGTTGAAACACGTGTTGATGTGATGTGTCATAGTGGAAGCATTGTTTTCATCCCTCATGATCTCAGAATTCCATTTGCCAGATATGTTGGACGGTATGGGATAAGTCATTTGAAGCGATACTCGATCGATAAAGTCTTTCGAGAAAGAAAAGTTCATGGCTTGCATCCTCGGGAGTTGGTTGAATGTGCCTTTGATATAATAGATTCGTCTCAAGGTAAAACTTAAATGTGGCGTTTATATTCATTTAATCAGCGTCGATAGAATGAGTCAATTGTACCGAAATTGTTTCGATGTGTGCAGGAAGCCTGATGTCAGACGGAGAAGTTTTGTCTGTGATGTTTGAAATCATTCATGAACTTCCATGGCTTCGAAACAAACAGTTTACCATTCGTTTGGGCCATACCAAGCTCCTACAGGGTCTTCTCTTTCATTGCGGGGTCAATGAAGATCATCATAAAAAGATAATAAAAATCTTGACGGATGTGAAAGTAAGAATATTGGGATATGAATTTGAAACCGTTGGTCTCGAAATCAAGCCCCCTTTTTTGACTGTTTCAAGCAGATTTATTCCCCCTCACCCCAAAAAGGTTGTCAACCATTTAATGATTCTATGATTCATTAAATGTTCTAAATGTGAAGCATTTACAATTGCTAATTTTTAACTGACAATAAAACATCTAGCCTTTGCAAGCATGTTAGACTTATAATATTATATAAGCTCAAAGCCCACTCTTTTTAAAGGGTTTGCAAACTCATAACCCCAAAGCAGCTTCTATATCGAGACTAGCGGTTAGTCAATTATCGCAAAATATTTGAGCTCTACCGTATGGAGTTTTCAGTGTTACGTTTGTTATGTACGCGTGTTAGGTTGAACGAGAATCTAAATCTCAGATACAAACTCATCTATGTAGCCTGGGACTTCCAGATCACTTTATCACTCTGTTGTTTACTATGATGGAAGTAGAAGGATCGTTTGCCAAAATATCTAACATGCTAAAAGGAATCGCAAAGACCAAGGGTGTAGCGGCTTCCTGTATCAAAGAAGGACTTCATGAACTGGAAATACTGATGAGCAACATTGAGAATTTTGGTCTAAATGTCAGTTTCCTTAAGATGTTAAAAATTTTTACACGAACTACTATCCTGGATGATTTATTTTATTTTATTTGTTTCAGGGAACTTTGACAATTGCCCCTACCATGACTTTTGGCTCACATATCTACTCAGGCCTTTTGTTCCAGATTGTATGTGATCTAAAGAAGCGTAAGAACAAAATGACAGTTGATGTGATAGCTGCCGGCGGAAGATACGACAGCTTAATTAAGTCATTTAGGTAAGTATACTGAGGGTACAACCTAGCTGATTCATCTTTATTATTCAAAGAATTTGATTCTTTATTTTTAGGACGACACTCTCTTTGGAATCCGATACTTCCACAAGTTCTCGAGAGTTTAGGCAGTGCGGAGTTGGGATCAGCATATCATTAGATAAGATTATTGCCGCATTCGAAGGGGAAGGACAACTTTGTTGGGGAGTTAAAGGATCTATAGATGTAATTATTTGTTCATTGGGACACCATCCAATGTCAAAAGAAAAGATAGACATATTCAAAGAATTCTTGGCTCACGGAATTCATTGTTCGATTCTCGGGGATACCCAGGTATAAATACATAACATTGGATGTGATTTTAAATCCAACTAAATTAAAAAATAAAGTGTGTTTTCTAGGCACTAGAAACTGCTGAGGAATACTGCAAGGAAATAGGAGCAACGTTCCTAGTGATTTTGAAAGAAGGGGAATACTGTAGTAATCTACGAGTTCGAATTTGGGAGCAAGGACGGTAACTTAATTTTAAGTTTTAAGATGCAATCTTTGTGCAAAATATGGTTTTCTGAATGAAATGATCAGTCTATATAGTTATGTGGGGATTTCGATTATTGTGTGTATATTTTAACAGATTCAATGAGCGGAAGATGTCGAAACACGAAGCGGTTGACCACATAATTCGATCATTAGAAATCGTGCGGTTCAAAAGCTCAGGTGGCTCATTGTACGCAACTGGAATAACAAGAAGTGAAAGTGGACCAGTCAAGCAAATCGGATCTTTGTCTGAAACTAATTCCTCCTCAGTTCCTCAGGGTCATAGTAACGTCCCTTCAATTAATATATCTTTTGTAATTCAAGAACGAGAAAAATTGGCGAATTGGAAACGACGTTTTGAAAATCAAGTAAGATAGTAGTAGTACGACTACTGCCAAGATTGTCAGTCATGCCTTTCAATACTTCTAAATAAATTACCATTAAACATTTTCCATAGGTCATGAGTAGAATTCAAGAGATTTTGCCTAAGCTGGCTAAGCAACAAACAGTTGAAGTTCTTGGATTAGATTTAAACTCCTCCGTTATTAATTCTCTAGCCTCGTACCTGCCTTTGCATGACAAGGATGCGTTTTTGAGAGGAGTGGGAGAGGTTGTCGAGAAGTGAGTACTTTTTTATTAAGGATAATACATAGTAGGTACCTTTGTAATTAGGATGAAATATCAAGTAGAAGGTATTTAATTCATATGCCTATACAAATAATTTCAGACATCTTCGACTGAAGAAATACTTGCATTCGATATGCGACGATATTTATGAACTGAACTTTGATAAAAATGCTTCAGTTATCATTATATACGGACTCGCCGACAACTCCTATAGGGTTCTGTTATAAAAAAATAAATACCTATTTTGTTGTATAAAAAAGTTTCTTATTCTGCAATAAACCGTCACCAAAATAAATATGTAAAGCATACAGGCAACCTCTTAACATTAAACTTAAGAATTAGCTACCAGTCATGCATTTAGGCATGCATCACATTCACATCGACTGACTGAACTCTCAAGGCTCAAATTCGTTCGACAAG
The DNA here is from genome assembly GCA_906901685.1 of Desoria tigrina. Lineage (NCBI taxonomy): Eukaryota > Metazoa > Arthropoda > Collembola > Entomobryomorpha > Isotomidae > Desoria > Desoria tigrina. Next base: position 202,299 of record CAJQTU010000060.1, read on the forward strand.
AAAGTTGCATAAACATGTCTTTTTAATTTGGTTATGGCTTGCGGCTCTGTCTGTGATCTCTGAAACTCAGTCAGAACCGGTCAGAACTGAACTGAATGAAAGAAATTCAAGTCCGAGAACACTCATAGATATATGAGAATACTAGAACAGCAACCGAGACAGTTCTTAATGGATATTAATATGATAAGGCATGCAGTTTTGATTTCATGAGGTCATCATTACATGACTCGACAGTGACCATAGATCCAGTGGGCAGTGAGTGACCCTCTGGTTCCATTATGCACATAGAATTATACATTACTTACTTACATTACTGGTGGGGGAACGCGGGAAGGGAATTGATGGCATTTCATAGCCTCAATTCTATGTCACCACACAATATTAGAAACAAATGATACATTCTATGTGAGGTTTGTATAGTTTGTAAACAAGAGCCTGATAAAAAGGCGGTAAAGTCATTAGAATCAAGAATGAAGCTTAAGTTATATAGTTCTGCTGTGATCTGTCATGATATAGTGTAAAGTGTGCAGTAGTAGTTAAAATTTAAATATCTGATATCAACAACTTATTATAATTATCTGTTGAAGTTGAACTAGTCAGAGTTTCCTATATTATTGTTATCATAAATGCATATTATTCATTATTAGCGGCTGAGGAAGCTGACAGATTAGATCCAATACATAATACACAATAATCACAATGATGGGTAGGTACTGCCGTAGGAGGAGGAAACTTAAGAAGTCGAGTTACTGTACCACCACCAGGCCTATAATTGCAAACTATTCAAATCAATTACAACAAAGCATTGACGAAAACAATAATATAGTTGAACACCAAAGCCCCGAAGCCTCTTGGCTGGAGCGTTTATGTGAGTGGGTGCACCGCCAGTTTTACCCAATTCTAGTACTGTATATATTATATGCAAGTATTAGTTTTTGGTGGTTATATCGTTGTAATGCAGCCCGCAGGCAAGGTAATTTGTTTTTGTTATTATGTGGGATATGCATGAGATCTCATATGTATAAGATAAGAATGTGTATTGCATATTATTGATTGTACACCTGTTGTCATCCTACCGAGTTCATTGAAATATATTGCGACAGGCAAATTTTATTATCTTTAATGTTAATAAGCCCAGTCACCGGGACCGATACAACCAGCAAATTCCAGACAAGTAAGGTGCTCACAGTTTTCGAGCTTTCTTTTGTGATTTACTTTTTAAACCGTCATTTTCAGAAATACAAAATAAGTACAAAGTAGATAGATAGTCCAGCAAAGGAGTTATTAAACAGATTAAAAGCAAGTATTAATTGTAATGGGAACCAATTACGAGGATGAAATTGTATTTGGAGTGACGTTCCTATTGTGGTTAGGTGGTAGCGTTTATACACTGAGGAGATTGCATAAGCACCATCAAGAAGCCAAAGCAACATCTTTACCTCCAACTGCAGGGGGCAATAATGGAAACGGAGGGAAGCGAAATAGAAACAAAAAAAGGCGAAGATCCATGCAAATCGTCCAACTCCAAAACGACTATCCATCACAACCACATCCAACTCAATCCAAAACAGAACAGTTTTTCGAATCAGGGCTAGTTTTTGCCTATATGGCTTTGTCAACCCTTCAAGGCTTTTGGGTTAATAGCCTTGTTGGCATTATTAAGAAGCGAATTTTAGGATATGATGACTCTATAGGTGTTTGTTTTGTTTATATTATTTTGCAATATCCATATACTTTCTGATTTTGAAATACGGTTCTCGGTTATAGTTTATTTATTTATTACAGTTCTTTATTCTAATGCTGAAACATTTTATTGTCTAGAAATGCGACAATATTTCCTCGATGCGGAATATCAAAGGATGCAACTCCAGGAAATGCTCAAGGGTATCACGGAAATGCTCAAGGAAATTACTAAATAAGTAAGTTTTGATGCCGTACCGGAGTCGGAACTGTAGGAATCTTGAAACAGCCAGGGCAAATTAGTTGACTTCTTCTGAGGTGCCACTGCCAAAGGAAGTTCCTGGATAATTATTTCCCCTTTATGGAGATCCTTCGCTGCCACCAAATGTGAAATGCCGTCCCAGTTCTTGGCATCATACTACGATGTAAGGGGATAGGGGATGGCGAGGTGTCTCGATAGGGATTTTGAAATCTTCCGTCTCTAATTGGAAGCTCATTCAGATTTTCCAACAGGTCGACAGGCAGGACACAGGACAGGTCACACCCACGTGTCAGAAAATTGAATGTTGAATGTGCAATGAAGATTTGGAATAGATATACTATAAAATGAGTGCAGCGTCAAAGTCCAAAGTCAAACGTTGTGGTTGTACGTAAAGTGTAGAGTTGTAGAGCTTGAATGAAAGTACAATTTATTTACAAGATTGTAAAATACGTTTGCTTTTAACAAAATCTATTGAATGTGTTATTGTGTATTGATATACTACATACTAAATGTGAAATATGTTCTATTTTTTTGTATTTTCCAGATTGCAGTTTCTGATTCATGATTCTTCACTCTTCTATTTTTTATAATGCAATACACAATAATGTCCGGAGCCGAGCCGGACAGTTCAAATGATATGGATATTATGGGTGATAAAGTGTAAAGGTGATTTGTGATTTGTTGAGGGTGACAACCTGTGACCTCATGACCTGACAACTGATTTGAGTGTGAATGTGAACTGCAATTAATTGCAGTTTTGCAATATAGGTGACAATGTGACGAAATTATATCTATTATATAGACTTCCATGAATCTCGAATGGGTCAGGTCGGAACAGCACTCAATATTGCTCCTGAGCTTATCTCTGCGAGCCTTACAATTTCGTAATCAGGTAATAGACAATATGGTGAAATTCCAACAATTTTCAATTATGTTTATTGCACGTCAATTATGAATTTGATTTGCTTGCGCTGATGCTGTCGTCTAGCTATCATTTATATACGAATAATGTTTTCGAGAAATGGTTTAATTTCTTCGAGTTGATTTAATGCCAAGGTAAAGAGCTGTACCTTTGCATCTGCATGCTGATGGTCCGATTCAAATTTTAGAATGTCAAGGGACTCGGTAAGCAAAAATAGAACTTCCTAATTGTAGATGGAACAAAATTCAGACAGGTCATAATCGGCTGTGATTAAATTAATCAGGTTTCATAAATCATTAAAGATAAAGAATAATAGATTGTACTTGTGCTAAGGTTTTGAGACCTGCTGGTACTTTTTTCCAATCATCGTCCAACAATTGGGCAAAAATTGCAGCTTTGGTTATGGCCAGTTCGTATTGTATGGTCGCACGGAACGTAGATATATCTACACGAAAAATTCAGAAGTTAATCTTAAATCCCGAATTTAATTGGGATACACTGATACACAATAAAATGAACTTTAAATGCCACATCAAGAAATCGCAACAAAATCAAACCTGGGAAAAGTGAATCCGTAGCTTGGAGCAAATGATTCCCCAAAAACTCTTTCCTTCGAAGGTCTATCAGTGAGGACGATTCCGTTGAATAAAGAAGGAAAATCGTGTGGCAGGCATCTAAACAAAAAGCATGTTGAGGGTGTAACTTGATATCCTGGTGGACATCAAATTCAAAAGTAGGTTTGGTTGCAGCATCGAATTCATAATTTAAAGGCGTTTTGGCAGCTGGGGTAATAGTCCATTGTTCCAGCCATTCCTTAATTGATCAAATTAAATGTATAAAAGACTATCTATCTGGTTTCTATTTTTTTATATTTCTTTTTGTTTTTTAAAAGTGATTAATCTAACACCTCGAAGGTATAAACGTTTGCCGGTGTACATTGATTGTCCAATTCATGTAGCTGAGACTCGGCAGCCCTCGCAGTGTTTTCACATTCTTGAGCTGGGAAGCGTGAATAGCATTGAAGGCATTTATAATCTTTCGAAGAGTCAGTCCATAAAGCAGCTTCATCGAATAGAACTGAGTCCAAATCTGGTACAAGAGGTGTCCCGGATGGACATTGTGGACAGAGTAAGGAAGAAATGTAGGATCCCAATTCTTTCGGATCAGCACATCTTTGACATTGGCACACGAAAAACTTTGACCACTTCAGGTATTCCTGTCTTTGATAGGTTGGCCATAAAACGTCACAGTACGTCATTGTAATATGAGCTGCTTTTGGAATATCTTCTGCCGCTCTGAGAGTTAAAAGAAGGCTTCCACCACCTTCGAGCAAAATAATTACAAACTTTTTACATTTTTATATTTCTATATTTCTATACAATATGTACAAGTGCTGAAGTGCAGGCAACTGAGGCATCGAAATAATAATGAAATATAAAGGAAGGGCCTGTCCGTTGTATTGTCATCATCAAAGCGTCACCTACAAAGTAATGCAGTGCTTACTTTTGGTGGATTTCACCGCATTTGGTTTACAATTGTGCTCTGCGAGACTTGCCAATTTATAGACTCCTTGCACATTAACGTCAGGCATTTTAATTTCGTAAGCATTGATGTCCAAAATCGCTAAAACCTCCAATATTTCTTGAGCATCGTGAAGTTGCTCGGAGACTCCAAATTCAGTTCTAATTATTTGGACTACTTCCTTAGCATTATCATGTAAAGGCGAGCTGAAATGGAAAGGAATGCGTAGATTACCATTTGGCCATTCTTATTTTGTATCGATATATCTTACCAACATTTAATTTCGGTTAAATATAAAGTCCTTACTCCTTACTGCTCTGCATTCGCCTGGTCCCGGACGATTTGTTGTCAATGTTATGTTATATTTACAATTACATGCACTAAATGCGCCTCATTCCTTCTAACAAATCGCAAATCGCTGGAGACCAGGCGAATCAAGAGCAGCAAGTACTTTCATGTCCGTCCCATGCAAATATGCAACTATGAATATGACAATCGGGCCCTTGACCTCACCTGGACCATTCGTTCCAGTTGGTTTCCATGTTCGTCAGCTCTTTCCATTTCGTATTGTCTGAAAACTTCAAGTATAGGCACCGGACAGCCATTAAAGCGTCCTGGAGAGAAGTCCAGTCTCGAAATTGGTTGGGCTTTCTTAAAGTCTTCATTAACACACCGCACTCGATTGCATGTCGGTCAGTACCAGGGCAGTCTTGTCCACACATTGGCCATTTGCATGTTAGGCACTGAAATTAACGATCGTCCATTGTATATCATATATATCCTGTCTGTAATAGGAATTAGGTGTAGTTAGTTCAGTTAGCCGTGTCGTTATTAAATCTAGGTGGTAAATGCCGTACCGGAGTCGGAACTGTAGGAATCTTGAAACAGCCAGGGCAAATTAGCTGACTGTTCTTCTGAGGTGCCACTGCCAAAGGAAGTTCCTGGATAATTATTTCCCCTTTATGGAGATCCTTCGCTGCCACCAAATGCCGTCCCAGTTCTTGGCATCTTTCTACGATGTAAGGGGATGCAGGTGTCTCGATAGGGATTTTGGGATCTTCCTTCTCTAATTGGAAGCTCATTTAGATTTTCCCACAGGTCGACAGGTCACACCTACTCGTCAGAAAAAATGAAAACTGAATGTGAAATGAAGATATGGCATATGGTGTATGGCATGTCACATGTGGAAGAGATAATAATATGTGATATGAGTGCAACGTCAAAGTCAAACGTAGAGTGCGTGTAGAGTTGTAGTGTTGTAGAGCATATGTATGAATGACAAATGAAAGTACAATTTTAATTTACAAGAACAAAGAAAGTCAAAAGTATATATATGATATATTGATTGTATATGTAATACGTTTGCTTTAAAAAAATCTATATGTGATATGTACTAAATGTGAAATGTTCTATTTTTTGTATTTTCCAGTTCACTCACATTTGTTCTCTTCTCTTGTCTCAGTCCCTGGTCACTGCACACTCTGTGCACTGAGGTTTGAGGTTGAAAGTTCAAAGTTTGGATGGACTGCCTAACTTCTGAGTCTGACTCTTCTATTTTTTATTAATGTCCGACCGGACAGTTCAAATTTCAAATCTTCATTTCATATGATGTGTGATGATCAATGATGGATACAATATATTATAGTGATAACAAAGGTCAAAGAAAGGTGATTTAGTGAAGGTGACAGTGACAACTGACAAGTTCAAAGTTGCAACAAGTGACAACTGCAAACTGTGAACTGATTAGTGTAAATGTGAACTGCAATCAATTGCAGTTGTGCAGTAGTGCAGTATATATGTGACAGAGTGACCGTGACGATTCGTCACTGACGAAATTAGATCTATCATCTATTGTCGATTGTATATAATTTGTATTTTATTAATTTGTAATTAGTTCATTTTGCATTTCATGCAATATCATGTGCTATTGTGGCACATAGCAAGGCACAAGGGGAAAGGAAATGCAAAAGGGCGGCAAATCTGCTCTGATCTCGTGCAATTTCTACTATTTCTAGATTCTTGACTTTACTTCATACTTCATACTTCACTATTTATTCTTTTTATTGTGTTATTGACTTAATCACCGCGGCGGACGGCGGAATAACCTCCGGACGACGGCGACCACCGAGACTTCAACAGCGACCACACAGACTTCGAGATTGAATATTTTTCAAGATCAAATTTGCTCCGGTTGCGGTTTCAGGTTTGAGGTTTGCAGATTTTGTTTCATTCATTCATCATTCTACGTTAACCTCACATTCATTTCACATTCTTGTCAGTAAGTTACACCACAACACTAGTTATTATAGAGTCACTTGTCTCTATAATACGTCTGAAACTCTGACTACCACAACACACAACCACATCACATCCAACATCGCACATCATACAGACTCTGTGTGCTGTGCTCTGTATTTACTGCCAAATGTGAGGTACTCGCAATACATAATCAATACATTGGGGCTGTCTCAGACCGTCTATGGTCTACATGACATAGCACATAGCAAGTCAATCAATAAATAGTCATTCTCATTGCATTGCACATTGTGTTCAAGTACAATATTGAATATGTCATACCTACTTTATTCAATATTTGAATACTTTTGACTTTTGGCTTTGTTTTTCATTGTAAGTGCATTGTTGATTGTGCATTTGAATTCGAACGGGATGGAGTCTTGGAGTTTTGAGTTCGGAGTCTCTCGAATTTTGGATTTTGCAAATCTTAAATTGTTGGAATTCTGTATTTTGTATTTTGCAGGAAGAAAGGCTAAGGTAAAAGTTAAGGAAGTCCAAAGTCAGATTTCTGAAATGGTGGCGAGGTTGAGGCCACAGGATTGGTGGTGTCAGAAGTTTCTCCGACTCCTTCGCAACAACAGCAACGAACCAACGATATTTTCGAGATCGAAACGATGCTTTTCTATAAAGACCACGCCAGTAGAGACAACAGTCACTTTCTCTGATGGGTAATTGTTAATGTTACTTCACATTTTTGTATTAGGGAAAAAGGTATCTATAAAATATATTTACATCTATGTAAATACATTTTAAGTTATAAATATTAAGATCTCAGGTATGTAAACTGTAAGACAAATAGTTAGCCAATAGATACAGTTTCTGTAACTTGTGTTTTTGTGATATTAACGGTTTTTTTATATGCTCTTACAGACAATTGCTGAAGCTAGGAACAGGACGGCTGGCCCGGATGGCCGATGGCTGTGCCGTAGCAACATTAGGAGACACTTCGGTAATGGTTACCGCTGTTGGGCGGTCAAAAGGATCCCCCGGTGCGGGTTTCGTTCCGTTAGTGGTTGACTACAAACAGAAGGCCGCAGCGGCTGGACGAATTCCTACAAACTTCCTCCGAAGAGAACTGGGTCCATCAGAAAAGGAGATATTGACAAGCCGGCTGATTGACAGATCCCTGAGACCCCTATTCCCCGACGGATACTTCTGTGAAACGCAGATAATGTGTAATTTACTAGCTGTTGATGGAGTTAACGACCCTGATGTTCTTAGTATAAATGCTGCCTCAGCAGCTCTAAGTGTTTCAGACATCCCGTGGAATGGGCCTATTGGGGCAGTTAGAGTCGGTATGGTAGACAATGAGCTGAGGGTGAATCCTAGTCGTCGAGAAATGAGTCAAAGTACTTTAAATCTTGTGGTTGTAGCATGTAATCAAAATTTAGTAGTAATGTTAGATGCAACCGCTGAATGTACAATGCAACAAAACTTTTTAAAGGCTATTAAAGTGGGTGTAAAAGAGTGTCAAGCTGTTGTTCACGGTATTCAGAAGTTACAAAAGGAAGTGGGAAAAGTTAAACGGGAAATTGATGAGAAGGCGAGGATGGTAGTCCCTCAGGACTTGGCCGATGCTGCAAAGTCCTTTGCAGAACTTAGACTCAGGGATATCTTTCTGAACTTCACATTTGACAAGATCCAGAGGGATCAGGCTGTAACGGAAGTACGGACAGATGTAGTGGACAAACTTAAACAGAATTTCACCGAATATGACCCTCATGTTGTTAATGAGGCTTTCAACAAATTAACAAAGACTGTTTTTAGAAATCTGATTTTAGATGAGAAATCCAGATGTGATGGCAGATCGTTAATTCAACTTCGGGACATCTCCTGTAGTGTTGACCTTTTCAAACCTCTCCATGGATCTGCCTTATTCCAGCGAGGACAAACCCAAGTGTTCTGCACCGTTGCCTTCGACTCCCTTGATTCGGCCTTGAAATCGGATCCGGTGTCTGTGATAACTGGAGGTCTAAAGGAGAAGAACTTTTTCCTACACTACGAGTTCCCTCCTTATGCAACAAATGAAACCGGCCGAGTTATGGCTTTTGGGAGACGAGAACTTGGTCACGGAGCTTTGGCCGAAAAAGGGCTCCGACCCGTCATCCCCAAAGATTATCCATTCACCATCCGTCTCACATCGGAAGTTCTGGAATCAAATGGCTCGTCGTCCATGGCCTCAATTTGTGGAGGAAGTTTGGCCCTGATGGATGCTGGAGTTCCAATTTCTGCACCCGCTGCCGGAGTGGCAATTGGACTTGTCTCCAGATTCGAAGGTCAGGATACGAAACACCTTGAGGACTACGTTATCCTGACTGACATTCTGGGAATTGAAGATTATATGGGAGATATGGATTTCAAGCTAGCCGGGACAAAGAAAGGAATCACGGCTCTACAGGCAGACATAAAAATCCCTGGTCTTCCACTGAAGGTTGTAATGGAAGCAGTTTTACAAGGAACTGATGCAAAAAATGAGATCCTTGACATCATGCGGCAAACAATCGCTCTTCCAAGGTCAGTTAAGAAGGAAAATGCCCCAGTGACTGAGAAATTGGAAGTGCCACCTCACAAGAGGGCTAAATTTATTGGCTTAGGTGGAAAGAATCTTAAGAAACTGACGTCGGAGGTTGGAGTACAAGTCACTGCTGTTGACGACATTTTTTACAACATTTTTGCTCCCAATCAAGTTGCGCTTGACGAAGCAAAGGAAATGATAACCGACTTTTTAACCGAAGAGCGGGAGCCGCAGTTGGACTTTGGAGGAATTTATGCCGCAAAAATAGTCGAATTACGGGAAATTGGGGTTATGGTCACCTTGTATCCTACAATGCAACCTGCCCTACTTCATAATTCACAGCTGGATCAGAGAAAGGTAAATATATAATTTTCGATAATCAAGAATCTTGGCGGAATTAAATTAAGCTTTATGTGTTTGGTGGATATATTTTTTTAATTGCTCCTGTTGGTTATGTTCCTTTAACAGATATTGCATCCAAGTGCTTTGGGTTTGGAAGTTGGACAGGATATTAATGTCAAGTATTTCGGAAGGGATCCTGTTAGTGGAGGAATGCGGCTGTCTAGAAAAGTCCTACAAGGCCCCGTCACAAGTGTTGTTAGAGATCTCAATTCTCCGAGATAACTCAGAACAGAGGTTCAAGGAAAGGACTGAATTATTGGGTTAGGTTAGGTCATGTCATCGAAGTTTGATTTCTATAGTGTAGTTTGAAATTGAAATGAAAAGTCATACTATTTATACTCCTTTACTAGTGTTCATTTTTAAGTGCTACGACGAAACTAAAGGTCTTTGAACTAAATAAATATAATATTATTTTTATTGATCACAAAGACCAATTTTGCGCATTTTTTATAGATAATCCATAATTCCTTAATGATATTTTCAAAAATTTAAATCACTAAAAGTTAATCTTCATTTTAAATATCGTCCCTGTCCCAGCTTATTGTCGTTGTTAGTTTGGACAAAACATTTATTTGGCAATTTGTTCGTTATATCCCGAGTCCCTCTTTGGAACTGTCCATTTCAATGCACTCATAATACGGTTTGCTGTTTAATGCGTTTTAGTCTGTCTTCATAACTTGAATAAACCGTTACAAACGCAATGTAAGAAAGGGGTGAAACCAAAACGACACATTTTAAGATCTTCACGGTATGAGTTGTTAACTGACGCGTGGGAGTAGTTTAGTATATACTTTTTTAAGGGGTAAAACCCCTTATAGCGAAGACCTTGTCCGTCCGTCCGTTTGCGCTCTAACTCTAGAACATTTTACGTGTAACATGTACCGTTCGACATGTAGTCAAGTTCAAAATGGTCCGTGCGCAGGACGGCTCGATTTGTAAAGCTCCGATGAAGCTACCTGTGGATAATAATACCACAATGTTAACGAACCACCACCACCATGTTAACCACCACCGTTCTGCTTATGAACACATCAGAATTATCAGGAATGTGTATGACAAATAGTTGCAATGGCATAACACTAAACCCAAATTTCCACGGTACCACCTTAAATTCTCACGACACCACCCGCTCCATACCCCCCCCCCCCCCTTCCCCATATCATCGGTTTACTAAAATCTAATGTCTAAAATACACGGCAACATGCAAAACAATAATTTTAAAGGTTTCATTTACGTAGATCTCAATAAACAGGCAACGATGCGTATAACTTTTTTACTCTATGGTTGGGGAAACTTGAGATTTTTATATAAAACGACTCGCAGGTGCCAGATAATGGCGTTAAATGTTCTTTATGTCTTATTTCGTGTAGTTTCACCCCTTTTTTATGTGCGTTTACAACGGTTATTTATGTTTAAATTTCGCTGGGGTCAGGGGGTGTGACCAACTATTTTAAATTTGTATTAACTAACCAAGCGTAGGTTTCAAATCCGAAAACCGTTTTCAAAAAGCTTTAACCGTTTGGAAGTTAGAGCGTAAACGGATGCGGACACTGGACAGACGGACAAGGTGTTCTCATTAAAGGGTTTCACCCCTTAAGGGGGCAGGGGAGCCCGCCCGGTCGCCCCACCACGTGTAAATCAACTAGCTCAAATCTGCCATATGCTTCTACATGTTAAATTTTATCATTTACAAAAATTAATAACTTTTGCTATATTTGCAATAGACTTATGATTTTGAATTATATGGATAACCAAATACTTGTTCTTTATCGTATGCATTTATTTTTTTGAAAAGTTTTGAATTGACATAAATATCGTAGTTTTACTAACTAAAATTCAGATATTGAGATTAGTTTAAAACTTTTGCTCAAGATATGAGATAAATGCACACCATAAAGTTCAAGTATTTACCCGTCTATCGTCTATTAAATTAGAAATCAGAAGTCTAGTGCAAATATTGCAAAAGTAATTAGTTTTTGGATAAAAAAATATGTAAAATAAATGCAGATGAACTATGCAGTGTTATGAAATTTCTATGTATATCCATTTTTACCATAGATGTATATAAAAGTAGTAGATGTCAATCGTTGCATACTGCTCGGTTATTTTACCCGCACGGACATGTAGCTTCAAAGTGGCCTGAGCCAGGCCACCTCCAGCCCTCAAGAGAACCAAAAAGCTGCCCTTAGCTAAAAATTAAAGTAGGAGATACGAAATCTACATCAAGCAATCAGGCTTCCTCCAAAAATCATCCGGAATGCATGTTAATGGACAGATGCAGATGGCGCAACAAAAAATTAATCCGGACGTTGCTTTGGCCCTGCACCCACTTCTACTTCTTTCCTGCTTTCGGTGAAATAAATTCAAGTTTCTATACTTTTATTGAAATTGGTCAGTTCGAAGTGTCTTATTTTTCATTTTAAAATTTTACTGAGTCTCAACGCTTTAAACGCCCTAAAATCTCTAATCAAAACCAAAGCCAATAAAAAATTTTAAAGTTGCACCATTATATTTGTTAATTGCCCCGTAAAAATATCAAATTACCCCCAAAAAAATGTAAGTTACCCCAAAATATTTTACAGTTGCCTTAATATAGTTTTTTATTTGGCCCCAAGGTCTATATACTCTTGGTTTTCTGGGTGTCTTTCTTTCAGGAGGTTGTACCAGTAGCTCGATTTCGAAATTCCAATTTTAGTCTGGGGGAAAACAACCGTTTTAAACCGTAGATTTAATAATAAAACTATAATTATTAAATTATAATAAACTAGGCAGCCACAGACCCGTGGTATCGGGCCATAGGGGAACTCAGCCGATAAGCGATGTTAACTTCAGACAGACACCCAAGACAAAGGTGAATCTAAAGCGTCACAAAACTGGAATTTTTAAAACCCCCATCTGCGGCACTACCCCAGGATGTTTGAACTACTTCCACGGAATCTGACAAATCTTGACACATTCCAGGAATGTGTCAAGATACATACCCCGAAACCCCCCACTCCCCAGCTACCGCGTAGATCCTCTTAAGGGTTTCGTTATCCATGTTAAATGTTGACGCACCTCGGATTTTAAAGATGTGAATCGATATATCAAACGATGATTTAGAAACTTTGACGACTTTGGTCGTTTTAAGGTCAAGGTGTTAAAATTTCAAAATTCCAACTCAACCAAAAGCTTCATCAGTGAAAGGAGATGTGAATCCATATATCACATGATGCTTTCAAAATTTCGACGGATTTGACCGTTTCAAGGTCAAGAAGTCGAAATTTTGAAATTTCAACATAGCCAAAGTATTTATCGATGAACAGCGGTCAAAATTGATATGTCACACTGCTTTTTACGTATAAATACTCGTAGGGTCACATTAGCCCAGGTCGCAAGTCACGAAATTTTGAAGCGCTACATAATAGCCATCCAGAATGCAAAATTTATTCAAGAATTTTTGGCTATTTCAGTTTTTTGATAGGTCAACCCAGTAAGAAACGTACGTAGAGATGGAACATCACTTCCCTACAAATGGACTGTTTTATTAAATAGATAATAAAACTGATAATAAAATTCAGTTATTTATTTGTTATTTGTAGGAAATCGAGTTTAAGGGATCACGGCACTCCGGCCCGACACCACAATACCCGAACCGAAAATAGTTTTATAATATCAGTTTTATTTTGTAAGAAGAACAGATGCAATGACTGAAGAGTCCTTGATATCATGCGGCAGATAATCGGCCTTCCAAGGTTCCTCTGCTACCGTAAATATTCCGCTAAGACCCTCTCCCCCTCCGTGATACTGACAAGGGAACCTCCTGATCTGTTTCACGCCGATTTTGTTGCGACTTGGCTTGTTAGAAAGATAATTTAATTTCATGAAACTTTAATATAGGAACTTGGTGCGGAAAATCAGGTTTTCGAAAGTTACAGCGCGATCAAAATAAAAAAATTGGCATTTTTAATGCATGCGCGAGGGGATGTTAAGGGGGAGGGGAGAGAAAGAACTCTCGCTCTCTCGCATCTCTTCCTTTCCATTTCCTTTTACACTTTCTTCTCAACTTTCTCGATCCTACTCGACTCTCGGACCATCAAAATTTTATATTTTTTTATAGACAAGATTTTAATTTATCTCTGCCTTGTTTACTAATTAACAAATACGATAAAAAATCCGATACTGACAATAACTTGAAATAATGACATTGAATCTTATAATTAAATTAGCAAATTGTCTACCAGAGGTTTTAAACTTGAGGAATATTTTAAATAAAAAATACAGAACGAACATCATAATATCTGTCTTGAATACTTTATTTAAAAATAATAATGATCGAGATATTAGGTTAATTAGGAAATGGGCGAAAAAACGTGGATTGGGTAAGCAAGAGCATTTCATGTGAGAAAGTTAAATTGTCCAGTTTTTTTTTTGTTTTATTAGTTTTTAGATTTATTCTAAAAATAGGTGACGAGTTAAAATAAAATTTATTTTTTATTAGCTTTTTAATTTTAGTCATATTATTTGTGATATATCTGGTTTGCCCTCTGATATGTCTATTAAAGTGAGATGATTTTTATTATTGTTCAATCCGTCCTGTGTCGCGGGTGGGAGAGAGGAGAGAACAGAAAATGTAAATTATCTGAACTTCTGAACCAATTTACCACATTAATGAAGTTATCAATTCAATTCAATTCGATTTCCGAAAAAAATGGGAAATTAGTATTGGACGATATTTCGTTATTTTGAAAAGTTAATTTTATCGAATCTTGTTCGCTTCAAGCATATGAACATGGCGCTATTCAACGCAATAATATATATACATATATATATTATATATAGATAACTCGGGAATTCAGCCCCATTATTTGACATTTCCACCTACGTTTGACAATCTTGTGATCAATGTCAGAGCTATAAATATGATTTTCGTAACTAGCATGACCGTTATCTAGTTGCAAGATATCTCGTTTGACATCTTCAATAGTGTCGACTGGGAGTGTTCCTGGGAGATATAAGATCGTCTTTTTCTGTATTTTTTATTTAAAATATTCCTCAAGTTTAAAACCTCTGGTAGACAATTTGCTAATTTAATTATAAGATTCAATGTCATTATTTCAAGTTATTGTCAGTATCGGATTTTTTATCGTATTTGTTAATTAGTAAACAAGGCAGAGATAAATTAAAATCTTGTCTATAAAAAAATATAAAATTTTGATGGTCCGAGAGTCGAGTGGGATCGAGAAAGTTGAGAAGAAAGTGTAAAAGGAAATGGAAAGGAAGAGATGCGAGAGAGCGAGAGTTCTTTCTCTCCCCTCCCCCTTAACCTCATCAGTCCCAAGAATAGCAACGATGGAGGCTTATAAAATCCCAAGTTACTATGGGATTAAATTGACCTTTCAGCCCGAATTTTGCCAAATTCAAAATCCCCCGTGTCCCCACTTATTGACAAATTAAAAGTACCCCAGCGTCCCAAGTTTTTAAAATAATATTTTTGAAAAAATAATTATGTATTTTGGAAGTAAGAGTACTACTGATTGCAATTTCGTTTTTATTAAAATTTTTGAATTAAATTTGCTCTTCAAACGATGATAATTACCATTTAAATAAATATGGCATTTCCCCTCGTTCCCTTCCCCAACAAAACGGCATTCACCTCAAAAACTTGATAAAAACAACTCACTACAGCATA
This sequence comes from Desoria tigrina, assembly GCA_906901685.1. Classification (NCBI taxonomy): domain Eukaryota; kingdom Metazoa; phylum Arthropoda; class Collembola; order Entomobryomorpha; family Isotomidae; genus Desoria; species Desoria tigrina. Next base: position 217,567 of record CAJQTU010000060.1, read on the forward strand.
TCATTGCATTATCGACTCGTAACATTCTTAGCTTAATCAACCTATAATGGCATTTTGCTGTACAAATATACTTTCCAAAACTAATTCCTCCGACTACTTTGGATGATTTTAAATCTGAAAAGATTTTTCATTTTTGTAAACGGATTAATTTTAATGAATAAATAAAAATAGGAGTCCACACCCCCACATGAATTTGGTCCCCACCTGATCTGAAACCTGGCCCCTCGTTTAATGGAAAGTAGGCATATTATGAGTGATCACCGTACGATCACCGATATTCAAAGTAGGCCCCTAAATAAAAGAATTCGGCCCCTCATCTTAATAATCTAATAAGTTAACTAATCAGTCATTTGTTCTTTAGAGTTCAAAATTCTCGAAATACAGTCATAAATCTATGTATAAATCAATCAAAATCAATCTAATCAATTAATTATGAAGTACGATTCCTACCTGCTGAATCTCAACTATAATTAAATCTCAATTCCTTTACTTAGAGGCTAACTGTCCATTACGCGAGAAGCCAGGTTTTAGATCAAGTGGGGGCCAAATTCATGTAGGGACTCTTTCCTTTTTATAAGAGGCCTGAATCCATTAAATAGGGACCTGATTAATTGGCACCCTTTGTAAGCCTCAGTAACAGGCCGCTTGTGCTACCCGAAAAGTCAGAATCGATCAACGTTTGATGTTATTATGTCTTTCAAAATTGTCAAGAAAGTCGAATTATCTTATGAGATATTATGTCATGGATTGGCTTTTTCTGGAGGAACTCTGTTTCTAGATTGGCATGTGATATTGATGGTACCTATGAAATACAGTGTGAGATACGAGGGGTTACGCAATGGAGATCATGGGGTCACGGAAAAATGTATTGTGGGTTATCAATGATAACACATCATATAGAAGATTATTTAGCTAATTTAGCTAACCCGTACCGGCGATTGTCACACAGTATCATTGAGTATCATAACACTACATGATAACCACGCCCAGCGATCATGTGACTAATACCATGTGATTGCTGATTGTTGATGATTTGATGTGATAAAAATTACAATGACCCAGTTGGTATTAGATATTTAGCATTATAATTGCAATTTTACAGTATCACTGTAAACTTTGTGACATATTGCTATAATTTATAATGATAAGCCACAACAAACAATGTAATAATATTTAATCATCATAATCGATAATCACCATATTTCCAATGATGCAAGGTCACTTTTCGGGATTTCAATGTAGCATAATGCAATTCATAGCATCAAAGCACTATGTATTGTAGCAATCAAAGACACGACAAACCAAAACATTGGCGGTTGGAAGCTTGTGATAAAGTTTTTGGCCGTTACATATTTCATTTTCTCTGGAATTCTGAATGCAGAATATTGTTGCTCGCTCTTTTCTTTTAGGAGTTCAACTTGGATTTCGAAACGGTAAGTTTTAGAATTTGAATTTGAAAGAAGCTAGCTTGTTTGTATGTCCATCAAAATTCATTTCGTCCCTTCGATTTGCATCGAGCCCGCGTGCTTAATTTAGAAAACTAAATCCTACATTCTATCTAGATTGCTGTGCAGAATTCACTGTTGAATGAACTATATGGGTCGTAATTCCTACTCGCCTTATCTGGTAAAGACTCAAATTACATTTGGATTTTGAATTGGTAAGTTTCAAAATTTAAAATTAAAACAAGCTAGCTTGTTTGCATATTCATCTGAATTCATTTCGTTCATTTGATTAACATTGAGCCCGTGTTAAATTTATAAAAAAGTAAATCCAAAATTCCGTGTAGATTGCTGTCCAGTCTTCACTATTGAATCAACTGTACTGGCCGTAATCCTCGCTATTCTCATCGGATATGCATTCAAATTCTATTTTGATAAATTCCTCCTCGCCTCATCTACTAAAGACTCAAATTACATTTGGATTTTGAATTGGTAAGTTTTAAAATTTAAAATTAAAACAAGCTAGCTGGTTTGTATATTCTTCTCGCTTCATTTTGTTCATTTGATTTACATTGAGCCGGTGTTTAATTTGCAAAAACGTAAATCCAAAATTCGATGTAGATTGTTGTGCAGACTTTACTGTTGGATCAACTGTATTGGCCGTAGTTCCTCCTCGCCTCATCTGCTAATGATTCAAATTAAATTTATTTGGATTTTGAATTTGTAAGTTTCAAAATTTAAAATTAAAACAAGATTGTTTGTATATTCATCTGAATTCATTTCGTTCATTTGATTTACATTGAGCCCGTGTTAAATTTATAAAAAAGTAAATCAAAAATTCCGTGTAGAGTGCTGTCCAGTCTTCACTATTGAATCAACTGTACTGGCCGTAATCCCCGCTATTCTAATCGGAATCAAATTCTACTTGGATTTCGAATTGGTAAGTTCTAGAACGAAATTGAAACAAGTTAGCTTGTTTGATCGTTCATTCGAATGCATATCGTTCTTGACATTACAACACATGTCCAATTGTAGATTAATAAATTTATTAGTTTGGTACCTTTTTGTTTTTAACAGTGCGGAATTTTTGGAGTTCAACGTTGACAGTGCTGCAATAAACGGGCTCAACCATTGAATCATTTTAAAATAGGCCCATTTAAAATTGGATTCGAATTTGTAAGTTTCATAATGATTAATAAAAATAAGCTAGCTTGATGATTGTGCTTACAATCATTATTGAATGCACATTGAAAAATCTATTAATTTTGTTTTGTTTATTAATACAGTTTTGACCAGATTGGAGTACGACCACATTACGAGCAATTGGACTAGATTGACCGCGTTCAGACTCTTCTCTGTGAAGTCATTTTGCGTTTCGATTTTATTTTTATATAGGTACGTAATGGAATTTGAATTGAAACAAGCTAGCTTGTTTGTGTTTGCCTTCAAATTGGTATTGTTGTTTAAGAACTAATCGATTGATTTTAATTTTATTGTTAGCCGTTGATGCAATATTTTGGGTAGTAGACAATCTATTAGCGGGACTACGTTGCGTTAGCGGTCCTACTTCTCTTTTGTGTGAGAAATGTAAGTTCTAGAATCTTGCATAAAACAGCTAGCTAATTGATCCGTACTACTAAATTAATTACTCGAATTTATCTACAGATTAATCTACACTTAACAACAACGAGGGCTTAAAGGCGATCCAGCGGTTGAAGCTAATATCGAACCATTCACTATCTTCTCTTTTTGAGGACCTCTCAGCGTCACAATTTTTAAAAAACTAAGCGTGAATGAAGAAATCTTACATGGTAACTGAAATACACAATCCTAATATGATTTTAACCAATTTAATAAATTTGAATACAAACTAGTTTGGATTGGTCCTAATTTGCTTCTAGGATCTGATGTGGCGAAGCGAATCAAGCTAAACTGGAAAGAAATCCTGGCTGCCATTACCGAACCGATAATATATTAGAACAGCTATTATAAAACAAAATAATGTGTAATGTTGTGTATGAATTACTAATTAATAAAAAATGCACAATTCCAGCCGTATTCCTATCGTATTCCTTTATAATCCATTTTATCATGCTCAATCATTACACGACGCAAAAAAAGTATCATTACTTCGCATGACACATATTAGCATAGTTCATTATGACAAAGCGTTTAAGATAGGCTCATGATTGATAATGCTCATCGTTGCAATGATGCATCACGTAACATGATCATTTATGATACAATTGATATGATAATGTATGCCAAATAGTGCCAAAACTGGCATGCTAAATCATACATTTGTATCACTATAATCGATGTGTGATAATGTATGACAATCGCCGGTACGGGACATTACTAATAATTTTTGTTAAAAGTTATTGATTACTGCCGCTTATGACAGGTCATTATTGACCTGTGCGTGGTGGCCTAGTATTTAATATTATAGAGGTGAACCTCCTCACTTCTCAACATAATTTTCGAAGTGATTATGATTTTTTTGGGTTAATGCCACCATCTGATTGAATAAACGCACAAGTCTGTAGTATAAAATTTTGGCTGCTCTGGAAATTAAATGGAAATTTTAAATATGAAATACGTGACATTCGCGTATGTGGGATCCAGAGATTTGTTTGTGAAATACGTGACATTCGCGTATGTGGGATCCAGAGATTTGTTTGTGAAATACGTGAATGTCGCGTATTTGGGACGCTGGACTTTGTAAAGGGCGTACGTGATAGTCACGTATCTGGGTTCCTGAGCCCGTTGCCAAGATACGTGATTGTCACGGACATGGGACTTATGAGGTTAACATCCCCTCGCGCATGCATTAAAAATGCCAATTTTTTTATTTTGATCGCGCTGTAACTTTCGAAAACCTGATTTTCCGCACCAAGTTCCTATATTAAAGTTTCATGAAATTAAATTATCTTTCTAACAAGCCAAGTCGCAACAAAATCGGCGTGAAACAGATCAGGAGGTTCCCTTGTGAGACATTTGAGAAAATAAATCCCTCGGGAATTTATTCCAGGATTTGCGGTATTTCCTGTTAAGAAACTCGGCCTCTTAAAATGGATGCAGTTTTCCAAGTTCCACGTTCCTCAGTTGAGTGACTTTTCCTATTCGATGGCATATTGCTACTGTTATCCTGAATTTAGTATTAAATAAATTTGTCTGGCTCGACTAGGTCATTTTAAATTCATTTTGAAAGAACTGCAGTATTGTTCCATTGTTAATTTTGTTAAACCAATTTTGTTGGGTTTGAGTTTTTGATAAAATAATTGGCTTGTTTTTTTTACTACATTTTCAACTTTTTGAGTTTTGCTGTGCTGGCAATTTATAACTTTGTCGTTTGATATCCTGCAATATTGAGAACTTTTCTTGTTTGAGGATTCAGCCTGGATGGATGTGTTTTTTGAGTCTGAAGAGATTTCATTTTAATTTTTAGGTGTTGAAACGGCAGCAAACAAGTTGACTGTTCGGCGTTCGGGACTTACTTTTTATTAAGTTAGGTCGATTTTGCTTATAAAAATACGAGAATTTCACGTTCCTTTTGAAATGGGTTCTATAGAGGTAGCGAAAGTACGATTCGTTTAAACGGTATTTCTGTGTGCTGTGAATAGATTCCTGAATTGTTGATCTTTCCTTCAGTTAGTTTGTGATCAATTTTGCTTGAAGATCTTTCATTAGAATCAGGGAGGTCATGCGACAAATGCAATTAATTATCCATGCTTCTTCCTGGATTACAAATTACAATCATGAAACGCATTTATTTTATATTTAAAAATAAATAATATACCATGTGTTTAATTTCTGGTCTGGGAACAGTCGTACAAAATTGTGGTGTATTTTAAGATTTCGATTAAAAATAGGTCAGAGAAAGTGGAATGCCTATTGAGAGCGTAAAATTTATTGGCTTAACTTCGGAAACGATAATAGATACATACAATAATTCCCCAGGGGATTATAATTTTCAAAATTCTCGAAATCTCAAGGTGGATTTCAACATTATAGGACAAGACAGTTTAAAATTAAAACAAGTAGAAGGAGTTAAATAAATTAAGTTTATTTCAGGATTTTCGTGGCATGACTTATCCTCCCTTGATTTGCTTTACATAAATTTTGCCATTGCTTTTAAAAGACGAAACATCGCTTTCCCGTTTTAATATGACAAAGCTCAACGTAACAAATAAATAAAACGAATGTTTGCAGTTTGACAAACTCGCAATAGCAGAAGTCGCTATGAAAAATTGATGCCCCTTGCAAGTGGAATACTGAATAGAGAATTCAATAACAACTGCAACATCTTATTGGAATAAGATGACGGAAGTGTGTTTTTATACAATTTAAAAAATATATATTCATTTGCTTGGCTTCTCAGAGGTAGAGAGGGTTGATTATTTTGTCGATTGAAAATCTACAGACAACTCTCGATATAAGAACTTAACCAATAAGTAATTCGTTGAGCACTAAATCCGCTATGGAATTATTTTGATTTTAAACGGGTTTTACTTTGAATTTGCAAAGACTAAAATTAGGATACGTTTTGATAGAAACACATTGGAATTGAGGTGACTTAATTCCCGTTCACTCAATATTTGTGTTTATTATAAGGGAAACAGTGGTATATATATGCATTCCATTTCCATACATAAATACGTAAAGCCGAAGCTGTTAAATCAATTTATAAATGTCCTGCTTTTGTATTTTTCGTTTGCAAAAGCAAATTTATTTCTTCTCAGAAACTGCTGTCGAATCATCTCTGAATATAAAAAAATGTTAATTCCATGCAGTCAGCAGTTCTAGGTCACTCCCCTTGACACATAATGCCGTTTTCAAAAATGATTGTCAGTATGTATCGGATGAAGTGAAATAATTTCGTCACAACACAATCAAATTTTCAATTGGTTTTTGTTGTACATCTCAAACATTTCCATTAGATTTATTTGTATTCTGCTCGTTTAAAGTTATACAAGTTCTATACATTTCGAGCAAACTTAAACTGAAATACATTGAAAGCTCGGGGTGAGTTGAGAAGGAGGGAAGGAAGGACCGGGGAGTATGAATACCTGATTCCGGCATGGAATCAGGTTCCATCTTAGTAATCCAGTCAGTTCTGCCGAGAGAGTGATAGGGAAAGGAACTCAGCATCTTGTATTTTGTATATTTCTTGAGGATAATAAATATCCTCAAATCGTCTGGTAGAGAATACAGACCAAATACACTTCACTCTCTGCTTATCATTTGATTCCCTTCAAGGGACGCACCCCTTCATAAGATCTTACCGAGACACGTCAGGACATCGGGATACGACCGGGCAATTCTCCTATCCTAAGTGGTACAGTATCATTCACATAAAATCCGTTGCATTAATATAAGACTGAAATATGACCAGTGCGGCTTCTCCCCACAGGGGATGATGGCCGGGTCAAGGGCAAAGGTACAATACGGGGGGGGCACGTTGAGGTTATACGACCCCTTGATTGTTACAATGGCGATCATTTTGGTATCATTGTCTGATGTGTTCTAATTTTTCGAATTTTATGAGGGGCGTTGTGGTACATTTTTTATGAGGATTTTTTTTGTTCTAATTTCCTCCGGATTCCGTATTAAATTGTGTTTTCATGCAATTTTCTTAAAGTTTGAGTCAAATACCGTAACAATTAATGAATATCATTCCTATTTTGTGCCAATTTGTATGAATATATGTTAATTGAATTTTTGTTTCGTATGATTTTTAGTGGTCATTTTGGTTCAATTTCCTCTATTCAGTCATCAGTTGCAGTCACAGTGTTGCTGTTCCTCATCAGTTCATCATTTGGTATTTAATAATGTATGTGTTTTTGGTATTCTCATAGGAAGTCTGTTAAACTGTGATCTTCCTTATCCGGTTTATCAGCACCTAGGTCTGGGAAATGGTTTATGAAGTCGTTTCTAAACCGTAGTACCCACCTGGAAGTACCATACACCAGGTTGTCATGGTAACGAGGGTTCACAATTCTGTTGTGTCGTCGTATTAAATCGAATTTGGCCATTTTGCATTGCGAATTGGTACTGAGGGTTATTAATCATTCTGTAATTTCAAATTAGATTTTTCAAATTAACTTATTTTCAAAATTGTTGTTTTTTAAGGCATTATTTTTCCAAATTTTAAAATTTTTTGTGAACTAGCCTTGCGTCGCGAGGAGTGGGTTACATAGAATTTTTATGCCTAAAAGAATAAAATCAAAGTCGAGTAGGGATATACGATATATTGCTCGATTACAACGAAACAATAGTCCCATTGTTCCGCATAAAAAGGTCAAAACTGTTGCTACACAGACATCTAATTTACATAGGTTGTCTGGAAATTCCAAATTTGAGTCTGCTGTTTCAACTCAAAATTTAAATAATTCAAACTCAAGTCAAACTAGTTTGAATAATTCTAATTCTAGCCAAGTTGTAGATGGTTCTAATCATTCTAATAATTCAAGTTTCGATAATTCTAATCTTAACATGGCTGCTGCGGGTCTTAACTTTGCTGATCCTATACTCGCTGGTATTACCGATGAGCAGAAAGCCCTTTTAAATCAGTTGGCTCTTGCTCAAATCCTTAATGCTGGGAAGGTATTTAAGGTCGCTAATTTAAATAGTTCCATCGAAGTTCCAGTTTACAATAGTAAGGTTATGACGAGTGAGACATTTTTTCAAAAATGCAAAACCTACTTTGCTAGCCAGAATTACGATGAGGCTAAGTATTTCGAATACCTTCCTGTGGTAATGAAGGGCGAATTCAAGCTATGGTATGATAGTGTCTCACGTACAATAGTAAGTTGGGATGCTTTCGAGTTAGCATTTAAAGCTAGGTTCGATAATGAGGCAATCCGAAACGAAAGAATCAGACTTTTGCATACACGAAGGCAAAGCATGAATGATCCTTCAGAACAATTTGTTTACGAGATGTTTAATCTAGCGAAGCAGATAGATCCTACAGAAACAGATGAGACGACTTTACGTCGAATTAGAAAGTCATTACGTCCAGACATTTCATCTCTTATTATGGATATTCCACCGTGGACAGTCGATAGGTTGTTAGATCAGTTAGCTGATGTACATGACAATCTGAATAGACTTAGTCGAAATCAAACAAAGAAACCTGCCGATATTCCTCCACTTAAGGGATTAAGGGAAGACTTATTAAAATCGAAAGATAATGGTCAGAAGTCTAATAACGGTTCCAATGGTAGAGGTCATAGAGGGAATGGTAGACATCCTTACAATAATTATCGTGGCAGAGACGGTAATGGAAATGGGAATGGAAATAGCGATAACAATGTGCAGTCAAATTCAGGTCAAACTTCGTCTAGTCAAAGAGGCGGTCATAATGACAATGGAGGTCATAATTCAAATTCAAATTATCAAGGGCCAGGCCGTGGTCAGAATAATTATCGTGGTGGCAGAGGCAGTCAAAATTCCACTAATTTAGTAGATGTTAAATGCTACAAATGCCAGCAATTTGGACACAAGGCTTATAATTGTGATCCAGTAGTTATGACACATGTCGTTCCTACAGACAATCAAAATTCTAATCAGAATTTTTCTTCATATCAAAATTTCAATGATGCGGCTTATTATAATCCCGAATGGGATAATTCTTCTTATTCGAATTCTCGGAATAATCACACTTCTTTAAACTACGAGGGGAGATCCAGAGGTCAGTCGAACCCAGATTCATCCCAACAGTAAAGCCGACATACACTACAAATCCGACAATTACGTTTCACACGGTTGGTCGAAATAAATGTAGTGGGTTGTTATATTTATGGTTGAATTTGTTGTTATTTCAATTTATAATTGTTAGATTATTACATCTTTACGTTCCGTTTGATCATGGTGTCGAAAGTAAGTGTGGCAATGCCCCTTACATTCTCACGAAAATTCTTCATTTACTTCTTTTAAGTCTCGCCTTAATCGCGACTCTTTTGTATCAGTCGATGATGTCAAGTGAAGGCATGTTGACAAGATCAAATTATCATTTTACAAGTTATAGTAAAATAGACATTAGTGACATAAGGTGTGCAGACCTGTTATGTCAGAATTTTGAGGACAAAGACAAAATAATACACATTGCTAGTCGTATTGTAAGAGAAGTTGAGAATGCATTAAGTGCAGTTAATCTTGAATGTCTAGCATTAATTTGGGCTAAAGGAAAGCTTAGAAAGTTTTTATGGGAAGAGGAAGTACGAAAGTTAACTCGGTGGTCACAAGAGATAGAAGAATGGGATTGCAAAATAGAACATCGAAAAGGGTCTGAAAACGTTGTAGCTGATTGTTTGAGCAGGGCACCCGTTTCTCCAGTTCCATTTGAGCCTGATCATCTCGAAGGGGAAAGAGATATTTACACTCCAATTTTTGCTGCCTTGACTTGTCATCCTAATTTTCTAATGAAGTTAGTTGATGCTCAACACGAAGATCCAGAAATTAAATCAATTATGATGAAACTAAAGAATCCATTACTTTCAAAAGTAAACACATCTAAACCCAATCTTCTTGAATTATATGTTGTTCGCGACAACATCTTGTATCGAAAAATTCTTCCGTTTACAAAACCCATTCCTGACTTACAGCAGAGAAAGTCAATTATTCAAGAAAATGGAACTATGAGTTCTACGCATGCAAATAGACGGTTTGAAAATTCCGAGACGTCGGGTAGAATTAATTCAATTCCGAATATAGACAATACTCCTTGTCGAAGTATGGTAGTCCCAGTATTACCAAAAACCTTAAGGCATGAAATGTTAGTTCAATTTCATGATGCTCCGGAAGCAGGACACATGGGTGTCAAGAAAACACAAGAGGCCATCAAACAAAGATTCTTTTGGAATAATATGAATAAAGAAATTCAACAGTATGTAAAATCTTGTATAAAGTGTCAAGCTTTCAAAGTTGAAAGGGCAAAACCAAAGGGTTTATTAGGCTCAGTACCAATCGCAAATGCAATCTTCGAAACGTTGTACATGGATTTTTTGGGTCCACTACCAACTAGTCAATTTAGGAAAAATAAGTTCTGCTTGGTCGTCGTTGATCAATTAAGCAGTTGGGTTGAACTATTTCCTATGACTACCGCTACAGGCAAGAAGGTTGCTGATGTTATGGAAGATCAAGTCTTTTGTCGATTTGGTGCTCCTAAAAACTTAATTACTGATAACGGAACACATTTTATAAATAAAGTAGTCCGTCAGTTATGTAAAGTGTGGTCGGTTAAACACATTCAAGTATCAGCGTACCACGCTGCTCCTAATAAAGCTGAAAGAGTCAACGCTGACTTAGTACGTATGATAGCCACTTACCTTGATGGTTGTCATGGTCAGTGGGATGTACATTTGCAAAAATTTGCTTTAGTTTTACGAAGTATGGTTAACGAGTCGACAAAAGTTAGCACTGCTTTATTAAATTTGGGACGTGAAATTCAACTTCCCATTGATAGAATCCTTCAATTAAATCAGTCTGAACAAACTGAAGAACAAAAGCAAAGACACATCGAAAATCTTGTTAGACAAACTCCTCAAACGTTGAAATCGTTGATCGAAACTGTCAGAAACAATATTTTCAAGGCTCACGAGAAAAACAAATTATATTTCGATGCCAAACATCGTGCGTTCGAATTCAAAGTAGGTGACAAAGTCTTGTTTCGAAATCACGAGTTATCGGATGCAGATCAAAACAAAGTCAAGAAGTTTTGTAAAAAATGGAATGGCCCTGTTACGATCAAAGAAAAGCGTGGAGACACGTATATTTTACGCATGATTGATAAGTGCAACCCAAAACAACACGTTTCAAATCTCAAACCATTTTTTGAACGAAAAATCGATTCCCAACTACCAATTTCAATAAGAGAAATTCAAACAGGACAGCCACCTGTAATTCCAATTATTACACAATTAAGAGCATTTTTGATGCTCTAATTCTCTGTTCAATACAATATTGTAAAATATATCTAGTTAAAGTATTATAGTTAAGATTATGTTAAAGGTTAATGTCCGCAAGCAATTTCAAGTGTTTCCATGGTCTTTAAGACCAATCTCAAAATTTCCAAGTCAGGCACTTGAATATGCTAAGAGTGACAGTATGTATTTGATTCAGTTGTGGAATGAGTTAAAAGGCAAACAAAATTTGGGTATAATAGATTTAGAACCATCCAAGAAAATGATGTTAAAAGAGTACAACTTTCCTGTTATGTTAAATAATCCGACTAAAGACTTTACAAAAATGATAGACAAAATTAAGAAACTTGCAAACCCAAGAACTTACGAAATCAACGAATTGTTAAAATTAGAACAAGCATTCAAAAAGTTATGGTACTGGCGAGATGAAAAAGCCATGTGCCAAGATTGTAAACCTACAGCTATATTCTCTAATAACATCCTGAAATGTTTATTAATTCAGAAACCAAGAAATAAGGCTGAATTATATGCTATTGTACAGTATTCTAATTGGTCTGATAGTCGCGTCAACCAATTGTTAAATAATTTAGCTTCGCTTAAATTTGACAATGTAATAGTGAATAATAATGATTCAGATTGGAAAGAACTGTCGCCTTATGCACAAGCTCAAGAGTATTTATTGGCTCAGTCAAATAAAATTTCTGTACAGTCTAAGACTAATGAGGACTGGGAGATGGATTGGGATAACACTGGGCAATACCCAACAAGTGATCAATCCTTTAATTTGGAATCTGAGGTGCAAAACTTAAATCTTAACTCGGACATGGAAATTGCACTGTCCGAGCCAAGTGAGATCACTGCTCCACTTGAAGTTACACCTCAGATTTCTCATACTTCAATCACAATCGAAATCCCAACCATATCCCAGGATCCGTCAGAATTAGACCAAATTCGTATCAAGCTAACGTTGAACGAAAGCACAGAGCTAGAGAAGGCCGTAAATTAATGAATCAAAATAGAGTTGACCAAGGCCAAGAGCCGTTATCCAGAAAAAACATGCGTAAGCACGCCGAAATACACTTATAATTAAGTTTAATCAGTCAATAATATTAAGTAAATGTATTACGTATAAAAAACTTTAAATTAAGTTAAGGTTAAGTTAAATAAGTTAGAAATAAGTTAACTTCGTCTCTTCACTTCAACCAAACCAAATTCCCTTACCTGGAGAGCTTAATCTGTTACCCGGAGTTTTTGGCGCAGAAGGATGAAAGCTCGGGGTGAGTTGAGAAGGAGGGAAGGAAGGACCGGGGAGTATGAATACCTGATTCCGGCATGGAATCAGGTTCCATCTTAGTAATCCAGTCAGTTCTGCCGAGAGAGTGATAGGGAAAGGAACTCAGCATCTTGTATTTTGTATATTTCTTGAGGATAATAAATATCCTCAAATCGTCTGGTAGAGAATACAGACCAAATACACTTCACTCTCTGCTTATCATTTGATTCCCTTCAAGGGACGCACCCCTTCATAAGATCTTACCGAGACACGTCAGGACATCGGGATACGACCGGGCAATTCTCCTATCCTAAGTGGTACAGTATCATTCACATAAAATCCGTTGCATTAATATAAGACTGAAATATGACCAGTGCGGCTTCTCCCCACAGGGGATGATGGCCGGGTCAAGGGCAAAGGTACAATACGGGGGGGGCACGTTGAGGTTATACGACCCCTTGATTGTTACAACATAAAAACATGAGTCTACAAATACTATTAATAAAATACCCACTTTACCCATTCAGTGCCTTATAAATACAATGTGTTATATGGCAAAAAAATCTTAACAAATTATAAATTGAAAAGCCTAACATTATGCTTGAATGTAGTTTTTCCGAGAAATTAGGGATGATTAGCTAAGTTGCTTATTTGTTTTTCATAAAAATGTTCGGATCAATGCTATGTAATTTTTTTGAGCTATGCAATGTTAACTCCGTATCCGTGATCTGTAAAATTCAAAACATGTTTTATTGAAGTTCTCCAGTTTTCTTTTGCCCGTAAATGCTGCTACGTTTTACTTCACTACGCACTACGCTTATTGGTAGATTTGAAATTCTCAGATTGAATTTTATTAATACACATTGCGTATTAAATAAAAAAAACTTACAATGTGATGAGTTTAGTTTTTCTAATATTTTCTGCATTTACTGGTATACAATCCATAATGCAGAAGAAACTAATATTGTTAATCTACCACCAACCAACCACATGTTGAATACTTTTGACCATCTTCTTATATTTATAATCTCCGAAAAATTATTCCACACATCAAAATCAGTCGGATGTCAAAATACTCAAAGGAATTTATGCCTCAGCTTAATTTAATTATTTTGACAGTAACTATCTCTATATATATAACCTATTTACCTTGGTATACGAATGAATCCACCCGCGCCCATAAAAGAGTCTCTTCTTTATAAAGTGAGTAATTCGCTTCAGTTAAATGTTAATGTTTCGGACACTAACAATTGATGCCCCGTTCCAATATTCATTGCCTAAACATCTTAAACTAAAACTGTAAAACAAGCCATAAATTAAGAATCCAAATTTGGGAGAGTAATCAGGCTTGCAAGGAATAATAACCCGGTCGTTTCTTGGACGATTTTTGTGTTTTAAAATACAAGTCTCGTTAAACTTTATGACGTCCAAATCCAATGAAGTGGAGATTACGGGCAAAAACAATTTGAAGACATTACCAGTGATGCAACCACTAGAGGATATTCGTACTCGTCGGCATTCTGTTGTTTTTGTTTCGAATTAAATGGGATGGAAATTAATTGACTAACCTTTCGCCTCGGTATTATTCATCCTTAAATTCTTAAAAGGAATTATCATTAAAAAACTAGCCAGCTCGTACTCCTCCATATATTCTTAACGGAGGTCAGCTAATAAATGATTCTGCTGTTTTATTGTAGTCGGCTAACCGGCTAACCCATCGATATTGTATCGTTCTCTAATCTGAAACTAATTTTATTGCTACCAGCTCGAACGACTTGAAATGATCGCATAAAGCACAAGGGGTAGCAAAATCATAAATTTCCTCTTCGTATAATTTATTTAACAATACAACTTCTCAACCTTCTTCCATGACATTTAAATGCACTCTTGAGATATGAGCTCCATTACTTTAGTATCTGGGATACAATTCCAGTATAAAACGCACAGGATCCTAGCAAAATAAAATTAGTTACGAGGGGGTAATCGTGTAATGACGGTTACTTATCTTCGATAATAAACACTGACATTCTTTTACTCTTACTCTTGATCAGACATAGATAACTTACTGTTAGGACGGATTTATAAACTTGAAAGCAGGTTACTTCACAAAAATCGAATTCAATTTATATTTCCAGTACATAGTTGCTCAAAATGGAAAGAAATCAAGATCAAATGGACAAAATTCCGAAACTCTGCTAGCTAAACATTAAATCTGCATGCAATTTCAATTTTTTGCATCAGAAAGTGTGAAAAAATAAAGGAAACGAAGAATTTAAGACAGGAGCCGGAGATCAAAATCACAATTCATTTACTTTTGGCTTTTACCATCCGAGTTTGTTGAGAACCAAAGGACGTTGTGCTGTCTTGATTTGGCATAGATCGAATTACAGGACCGATTTTTTGCTCCCTTATTTGTGCTTGTGAAAATCGGAAATCCATTCAACCGTGTTTCCGAGTGAGATTCAGTTACAGATACGAAGGACTTGTTGAATAAACAATCGAATGTATTTATAATAGGACTCGGATATCGAGAAGACACAGGACCAGAGGGAGTTTTTTCATCAAAAGCAAACTTGTGAGACCTTTTGTTGCTTTTTCTGTATGTTTTTATTCCCAAAGACAAACTTCAAAGACTTGCTTGTTGAATCACTGCTTCTGGATAAATATATATATATATATATATATATGTATAGAAGCGAATAAGAATATATGACTTTCTTTACGGAGAATTACTAGATAATAATATTGACATATTTGGCATCAAATCTCAAAACCGTTGGCATTTCATCTGAATCCCAGACTTTCTATTTTCATTTCCATAATCAGTTAGTATAAGATTTCTTTACTAAAGTATCAATAGGTTTTAAATTTCCAAAAGAGGTCTGGAAAACCTGGAAAGAACTGAGACTCCCGGCTATTTAGCAACTTTCTCTACTAGAACATCTCTAAACTTCATACAAATGGTCTTTGATAATAAAAAAAACGTTGCATCATAGACAAATTGTAGCCCAAAAAGCAAATAAGAGGGACCCCAAAACGGTATAAGTAATCGTAATATGATATCTGTCCTTCACATCACCATTTCATCTGGAATAAGAATTACAGTATAACTATATAAACGCCCACCCAAATTAAATACTCAGTCGAGGAGAATGTTTCGTCGTGCCGAAACGAAAAATTCCTGCTACAACAAGGAATTTTCTGCATGATCGAATGCGGATTCTATAAATGTCAAATGCGGCATTCGACATAGCATAGGATGTAAGGAAGTTGGACAAGACTATAAGAGAGATGGCCCATTACATTCAGAGTCAAAATTGTACCATTGTAAACCTCGAAATTGCTGAAAAACAAATATGAAAAATGAAAGAACATGAGATATCATGGGAAAAACCACAAAAATATAATTTTATTTTAGAAAAAAACTCTAATATAGTTGTAATTGAAGCTGTATATGACAGTTTCTCATAATTTTAGAAGTTTTCATTCTCCTGTAAAAAATTTTCTAAAAAAAATGAACAAACATCTATCCCAGAAATAGCCATGTCAAAGAATATTACAATCCTAGCCCGGTTGGACTACTAAAAATATTTGTAAATTGCAACTCATGCTTGTGTGAGAGGTTCGACGCAAAATGAGGCTTGAAAAATTATAAGTTCTTAATCTTTCATTCACTATGAAAATTTCTGTGAAAAATGAAAAACAGATATCCCAAAATCAGCTTCATAACATATTTCAATAGTATCCCGGTTGGGCTACTAAAAAGATCCGTAATCTGCGGTAACTTGTGTTTGCAAAGAGCGTCGGGCCAGGCTCTTGGGATCTTTCCTCTTTGTTCCACAGGCAGAATTTAAAATTTTAAATGGACTGGAAAAGAGCCTCTTTCTCTACAGCATTAGATCATAAATTTTGTGACTTCTCGGTCCTCTCGAATTGCATTTACATTTACATTCTCTTTATATGTCTCTGTATAATAATATTATTGTCCTTGGACTTTCCTTGTTGCCTGTATTCCAGATAAAGGACTTTGCATTCGAATGTGTCCTAGAAAAATGCAGAGTTGAACACTTGAAAATAATCGACTCTTGCTACGTGTTGGATTATTCAGAAAGTAGAAGCTGGTCTGAACTTGGAACTCCTAGGAAAAATCGGACGGTCCCTCGGGCTCTGAATCCGCAAAAGCTGTTAGAAAGATCAAGTAGATTTTGCAGTGTTACTGGCTTTGCAGAGCAGTTAAGGAATTTTGCAGTAAATCAGCACATGCCAACATCTACTGTTCTGAAATGCAAATCCGTTGAACTGGATATTGGCAAATGACATTATGGCATATTGTTGTTTACGGTCCAGTGCTGGGTTTAGGTTTAGGTTGAACTGTATTTGGGATTCAATTTCTTTGATAAAGTTGAAAACAAATACTTATAAAACACACAGGGATTAGAGGGAAGCCAAATCCAATTCATTAACTATAGAAATATTAAACTCTAATTTATTACCCTTTGCCGTATTAAGCAAATCAACACTTGTTGGAGGATCCACCATTCGATGGCAATTTGTTACTGTTGACTTGAAGGGCAATCAATTGTAATCTTTATAATTCTAAATCCAAAATCCGCTTGTTCACACAAGAGCAAAATAAATCACCAAAACTGATTCTTCTGTCACCATCGTTCAAACTTCGACTTGTTTAGCATTTAGTTGTTTTTTTATTTAGCTATATTGCTGGCGAAAATTCAATAGATCACACAAAACCAATTATGAACATATTTATTGCTAGCCGAACGGTTTTCGAAATTTTATTATCGGGTTTTGCGGCATTGTGCAGCCTAACCACAACAGAATGCACGCAAATACGTAAGATCTAATAGTAGGAATTAACAAGACTGGTGAGGAGGCCACGAAAAGTTGGGCAGGGGCCCTTTAGTTTTGCCGGAGGCCCAGCAACGATACAATCCGATTCATAAGTTCAGATACCTACCCCTACCTACCTCGAATAGCTCGGTATCCTACCCCTACCTACCTCGCATAGCTCTGTATCCTCCCCCTACCTACCTCGCATAGCTCGGTATCCTACCTCTAACTACCTCGCATAGCTCGGTATCCTACCCCTATCTACCTCGCATAGCTCGGTATCCTACCCCTATCTACCTCGCATAGCTCGGTATCCTACCCCTATCTACCTCGCATAGCTCGGTATCCTACCCCTACCTACCCTTACTTACCCCTATTTACCTCGCATAACTCGGTATCCTACCCCTACCTACCTCGCATAGCTCGGTATCCAACGCCTACCTACCTCGCATAACTCGGTATCCTACCCCTGACTACCTTCTTAACCTGAATCAACTGTTTTCTTGAGATTTTGGCGCCTGCCGGCGAGGCCCCTGCCGGAGGCAGGAAAGTGAGGTGTCAAATGCTATACTGTCCAGCATAGGGGGCAAAAATTAATAAAATTGAACAACAATCGAATGTTGCAACAATCAACATGTAAAATACCTTAAATTGAGAAAAACTCGTACAAAACTGATTTTTAACCGTTTTTTGGGTTAGTTTTTGGCACATATCTCACGAACGCTTTTGAGATATGACAATCTAGTTAGTGATATAAACTCATATTTAAATTGTTAACCACAATTTGCATCATTTTACCCACCTATAGAATCATGAAAGACCTAAAAATAAAGAAAATCCGAAAAAATTCGATTTTTACCCGGTTTTCGGGGTTTATCTCAAAAACGCCTAGTTAACACATCACTTTTTATTGCAGATTCGGATTCTACGTCAAATTTGCCACAAAATGGTATATAATATGTCTAGATTTAAAAAATTGACCTGAATATATGTAATGGTAGTAGTGTATACTAAAAAGGCCAGTTTATCTCAGCTCCTCGAATTTATATCTACTACTGACTAGTTTTAATTATTGGAATGGATGAGAGGGCTGATTATTTAATATTGATTGATTGAGTTAATTCTTTGTTCGATTAAAGGGCTTCATTAGCCAGTAAAACCGACCGAAATGGACTTTTCTGTTGTCAATGTCAATTTTATATAATTGTTGATAATTTTGATGCTTCGACACAGGTAACCTTAAATACTTGGATTTGGACATTTTCTCTATACCCTTCGTTACAATTTATGGTAGCCGAGGGAAGATTTTTTTTAGTTCAGGTGGGTACCATCGTCAAAATCCCGAATTATGCGAGGCTATCTCCACGATTAGTCTATCTTAATCAACAGCCGTCACAGATGGGGAAATATTGCAAAAATCGAATATATTTTGCAAGGTCGAATAATAAACATGCCAACGCACTTTCTCTACATTGTCACAATATTCATACTCTATTCGTATGAAACTTTCTTTTGCGATGCAACGGCTGTTTTCATCAGTCCGTAATGTTTTGGATTTAACCAATTTAACTATAGATTGACTCAATTGACTGTTGATTGTACTCATTATAGTGTTTCGATTTCTTCATTCACATAAAGAGCTATAGTTGTATAATGGATTTGGAAAATGACACAATATTTTGCCCCTGAAATTGTCATAAAAGGGTATCATTTTAAACGACTATACAGTCGTGGACAAGAAATTTCCACAGAGCGGAGAAAGCCGTCAAAAATTATCTGTCAATAGCTGTGCAGAATAGTGTAGATACACTTCATTATCATGCTAGAGAAGTGCCTTTTATATTGGACGTTGATAGTGTTGATGATGAGAATATTATGGAAATGTGACGACACACTAGTACTACCCTTTTCCGTTTACATCATGTCACATCCTCTTCTTATTAAAGGATGAAACCCTTTAATGGCGATACTCAATCTGTCCGTCTGTCAGTTCAAGCTCAAACTCTTGAACATGTGGAATATTTTCAAATTTTTTTGTAAACAATTGATGACCTGTTTGTTTGATATCTCTGCGGGTCAAAGGTCCAAGGTCCACGGTCAAAGGCTTCACGCTTTTGACCAGTTTTTTTTACCTGCAATCCTGCATGTATGAAACATCGTTATGAAGGTATTCTCGCGGGCTATTCAACGGTGCATACGATTTTACTCTATTGTTGGGGAAATGTGAGATTCTTGAATAAAACGTCTCTAACGTGCCAGATAACCACATTAAGCGTTATTTGACTTCTCGCTCATGTGGTTTCACCCTTTTTCGACGTGCTTTTGCAACGGTTTATTTTAGAGATACGCGATACGCGTCGTTGTACGACTATGAGAGAGCACATGGAAATAAAAGTCTGGGTCTCCATAAGGAATACATTGAGGAATTGGAGCCTGGTTCCCGAATATTTTTCCTGGAGAAAAGGCTGGAAGGAGCATGTCCTTTTATGTCCTTCCTACTTACTTCCAGTAACTCTCTTTCTCCTTCCAGCTCAAGGGTTAGTTCACTGGAAAAGTCCGTCATTCAAGCTAGTTGTGCAAGCTCTGACCAAAGGAGTAGGTGCTGTCTTTACTACTGACAAACCGAATAAATAGGACTAAATAGACCTCCACATGTAACATAATATATACATTTCGATAAATATCAAATAATAGATAAATAATAGATACGCGGGCGAGCCTGGACAAAAATTAGCCTCTAAACTGTGCAAGCTATTTTGTATATACTCACTGGACCCAGAATTTTTCTGTTCGTTTTGTGTACTACTAGGTGTGTTGTGCAATTTTACTTTGGCGGATATAGTATAGTATTAGACGAGTTTGTAGCCAACTGCTCTAAGCTACAAGTCCATTTATCGTCAAGAGTCAGAAGAAAATGTCAATATTTCGACATCATATTTCCTTGAAAGCATCCAGAGAAAGTCTCCCTCGGACTGAAAGTAGTCCTACTACCGAGTGTGGACATGAATTTTGAACCAGAATGCAGTACTGCGGCTGGGAATCCCATTTTTAGGACTGTCCTAATTTGACAGTGGGGTATTAGGAATTCTATAGCCTCTCCGACACTTTTTAGTGACAACGATACGACACGATTGTACTTCAAAACTGGATTCTGTGACAAATAGGAATACTTTCAACCGTTTAATTACAATCCTCGAAAGCAAAATACTCTGTTGATCTCCAACCGAATCGAGATTCAATCCAGGTGCTAAGACAAAGGAACAAAGTTAGTATTGTTCTCCAAAAACTGTCGAGAAATACGCATCCGAATCTCTGCTTTCGAAATTTATTATCCCTCAGTGTATAGTACATCCACTGAAGTGCGTCCATACGTTCCCCATTATGTAATCACCGTGTACTCGAACGTGTTCGGGATTGACTCTCCTCTACTCTGTGACATGAACAGGAGGAAATACCGGATTTAGACCCAGCTACAGCAGAAACGCCTGTCGTGGAAAGTCTCGGAGAAATGGATGTTGGTGCGGTGGGACCTTATTAGGTTTCCTTACGAGAATTATCAGCACAGACACCACCACCGCTAATATCACACTATTATCTGTACTGTGTTCTATATATTGACTATTACCTATACTATAGAGTGATATATAGTGTAGTTTATAGGGATTCGCATTCAAAATCTCAGGGAAAAAAACTACAGAAAGACTTAGAAGTTAGACCAGAGAGAAGCCAGGTTATCCCTCTGCCAAGTTGAGATTTTGAAAAACATCTTCATTATAGTTGAGCTTATATAAACTCCTTCACTACATTTTTATAATGACGTGAAATGAATAATATTATCTACCGATGAAACAACATGTTTTCCCCTCTATCTTACGAAATTGGATGTAATATTGAGTTTTGGAAATTAATTGGAACCCTAATTACATTATAAACCGTCCCCATAATTGTCCCAGTCACTCGTTCCTTTTTTAAACCTACTGCCTGGTCGCATTGTTAGTTGAGTAAAAATTCGGGTCAACGATCAAAAGTTTCGGGAAAATATTTAAATGACTAGAGAAACGGGACAGGGACACCTTAATCACCGCAACGCGGACTCCTCACTTCAAGTATTAATGAACACGGTCTGGTGATAATGATTCCAACGATCCTGTAATTTTATTAAACCGAACAGAAGCTAGCGTGCTAATGGAATTGACACACGGACTCGCATTAGAAATCAAGTGTTAAATCCTTATATATTACAACAGAGTCGAACAATCCTCGCTATAAAACTTTAATTATTCACAAGGGACAGAGAAATTAACTTCAACCTAATCCGCATTATTACTATCCAGAGTCTGTTGCTACTGACGGGACCCATGTTAAAGGTCCCACTTGGATCATCATCATCCCAATCCTGCATCCTGCACTACGTGAACTCTAAGTATTGCTGACTAATCCCGATTCTTGTATGATTTTTTCCTCTGTTTCTAAATAAAAATCTAAGTCAGTTGGGGTACATTGGCACATATTAGAGTATTTGCCGGACTCGTAAGAAGAAGTGCAGTTATATCGGAGTGAACTGGGATAATCCCTGAACTTTTGCCAGGAACGTCTTCACCTCCTCCGAATCTACCTATTCTTGTCTCGGCTTGTTCGGTGTGCTCTAATTTTAAATCCTAACACTTCTCCGTACATTAAACACTGCCGGTGGAGAGAGCAAAAATAGCTTCATTATCTCCCAATCGTTTTCTATAGAGAAGTAGATGAGTTTCCTCCCATATTCCAGCATATGATACATTTATATATGACTCTTCCAATGTTCTGGCTCTGTTAACATGCTTCTAACTTGGTAATAATGTGGAGGAGACATCCGGCAGGCTATAGGGCATAGGGACCTTTAAAAAATCACTGGGAAAAAATTCGGATTCTGCATTCTACCCGCTCCACTCATCTCAATAATATCCGAAAAGCTAGCGGACGGGAGTTATTGCGGATGAGACGTGTTAGCGTTTCCCATTAAACTTTAAACTCTATTTCCACGTCTGTCTTGAATCGTGGTTCCTCCTGTCACCTACTCCTCTGTAATAAAACCCGAAATCTCGGATTGAACAGTAAAAAATCCGTGTCGTCGTCAACCGTTAAAGCCACATCTTGCTACGGACACTATAACGACTAATAGTAACTAATACCCGGTTTCGGTTAGAGCCCCGTTTTTGTCCCCGAAGTTTGTGAAGGAATTTAACCCTCCTCCCGGTCCTGTTGCCGGTGTGTGTGTTCGATATCTACCTCTCGTCCTCCATTCGTATCTGTTCTCGTCGGACCGTTTTTTTTGGTGTCGAAAAATTCATTGTTGTTGACTCATCCTGGGGATAGGAGGAGAGTCGGAATACCTTGTCCTCAACTGGCCTAAGAAACAGATGATGAAAAAACAACACCGACAAACAAATTAAGCATACCAGAGTCTGACTATCAAGGATCACCTAACTCCTGCTTAATGTCCCCGAGACAGGGATCATCAGACTCGAGAGGACAATAGTAATATCCTCGGTTTATATCCCGTCTCGTCTCGTGTGAATTTATCGGCAGCTGCAGAACAATAGGACAATATATCATTGAATGAATTGGGGTATCGGAATGTGCTAGTGCGTGGGTTATCCGAAGATTGATTGATGAGTCCAACTCTTTTGGCTTTGTTTTTGGTTGATTCACTGATTTTTGGATTTAGGAACGGGTTTTAAAATCAACGTAGAGGGTGTTTTTATGTGTGACATCATCCCTTTTTGACCCCTGGTGTGACTTAATAAATTACCTACACTGTAATTAGGAGTTTAATTAAAAACTGAAGTTGCACAGTTGACCTTGGAAGTTCGGGTGAAGATTGCAGTTTCACAACAGTCGGAGCTGTTTCTAAACGAAGGTAACAGTTCTGTTTTAAATCCGGTACATAAGATATCCTAAATTCTAAACTGTCCTGTTCTTGTTTTTAAGCTAGAAGCGTATTATGGGAGCATAGACATAGAATTTGGGAAGGGGATATGGAATGGATTTCCGGGTATCAAATTTAATACCCGGGTTGCATGACTTGAACTTTTGAGATCACTTCAGATTTACGAGCAAGGCAGGCTTTTAGTTGTGGTTTTTTGAGAAGGCTTATTTTTCTTATCTTATTATTGCAATACCCACTGCATTCCTCTATCACTTTCCATTTTATTTTAAATATTTGAAGTGGTTTTGCCCAACGTCCTTGGGATTATGTGAATTGTCTAACTTCCGTTGGGAACTACAATTGTCTTGGATGGCAGAGCAGACTAAAGTGAAAGCATATTTTAGTTTGCGAAATCTAGTTTTTCTAGATTCTGGAGGATTGGGATTTGTGGTTTTTGAGCTGATTTGATGACTAGAATTTAGTGATGGGTACTAGAACTAGAACTAGAACTAGAATGCCTTTTAGTTCTAGTTTTTTGTCGGTACTAGAACTAGAACTAACAGAAACCAGAACTACTAAAATACTAGAACTAGAACTAAAAGTAAACTCAGAACTAAGAACTAGAACTGGAACTGGAACTACCAGAACTCGTTGGAGGGTTTTAGTTCTAGTTCCATTGTATGTATAATGGACCTTTTCAGGTAAAATTTATTTTTAGACGGATTATTTTTTCCTTTAAAATGAGTGCCTTGCCTATCAATAATGCTCCTACCCCAATACACTAACATTAGTTTGGTATAATACATCTTGAAATATAGGCAAAGTAGACTATTCGCAATTGTCAAAATGCATTACGCAGCCCATATTTAACCAATCCACTTTGATTTTTTTTAATACATTTTTAACCATTGTGTTGAAGGATTAGAACACACGGATTGACTTGATCTTTTTTGGAACACAACTTTGAACTATAGATGTAGATAACATAGCTTAAAACCATAATCCTTGTATTGATGTTTATCATGTTAAAAAAATCACGACCCCTCCCCCCGAATTAAAAAAAATCAACGAAATTTTCATTTTCGAACGCTGGCTAAAACGACGAGTTTTGAACCGACTTGGAAAATTATTGATGTTTTTCAACGAAAGTTGCTTTAAGTAAATGCCAGTTTTTGAAGGAAAACATATTTTTTTGTTTTTGTCTCAATAGTCTCAACTCAAAGGTATAAACATTTCAAAAAGTGCATTTTTTAAACTAGGATTCCACATTTCCTTTATTCTCAAAAATTTATCAGCCGGTGTTGGAAGATAAAAATTTTCGTTGATTTTTCAGCTTTGTAAAAAATTAATTTTAAACATCAATTCAATCATTTTTTTCAATAATGTCATCTACATAGTCCAACGTCCAAAAATCAAGTTTATCCGAGTTTGGCTTTTTACTACCTCCCTTGTTATATATATGACAAATTAATGTGAAAATTATTACTAGAACATATGTTTTAGTCAATTTTTGGGACTGAATTTCGAGGAACAACAATCAATGTTGATCAACAAGGACTTATTCCGGTTATATAGACTAATATCATGCGTTTTTTGGAATTTATGACAATTTCAATGATATTTCTATAAATAGAAAGTACTAGAACTAGAACTAGAACTAGAACTACTTAAGCGTAGAACTGTACTAGAACTAGAACTAAAAGAAATTTCAAAATAGGACTAGAACTAGAACTAGAACTAAAACGATTCAGAACTAAATACTAGAACTAGAACTAGAACTACCAGAAAAAGCTAGTAGTACCCATCACTACTAGAATTTGATGTGAAAAATGATATGAAGGAGATGGTGGTTTGTCGAGTTTACTATTTTTTGTAAAGTTTTTTTCGGATTATGAGATTAAAGTTGGCATTGGGTTTCTTAAGAGGAATTCCCTGGAGCTGAAACCGAGAGTAGATTCTTTTGCATTCAACCGACTTCATAAAATGTACACGTTGTATTCAATAACATATTGCTATGAAGGATACTGCGAATTTGAACTGGAAATATGTCCGTTGCTTGCGTTTAATCCAAAAAACCTTTCAAAGCTTCCAGCTATTCTTATTCCCTCAGGATTAGGAATCAAACGATCTTCTATTTCTTCAAGTTTTTTGGACGAAAAGATATGTTTGAGGTTAAACGGGAAACGACTACACGATGTCTTCGTGAAACTCGTTAAATTCACAGGAGCATATTTCCTGAGTAAAGTCATCGGGTAGAAGTCCCTATGATATCGGTTATTCGGAATATTACAGATTTTTTTTAAATGAGAGGTTAGTCGGATATTTTGACACATTTTAATAAAAAAAACTCTAAAGAAAACTAGGATTACATTGACTACAGTCTACAGTGGATTATGATTACAACATGATATTATAGTTACGGGAACTTTAAGAAACTTATTTCTGTTGCAAAAAAGGCTTAGAACGATAGTGTGATAGTGTGGTTTATCCAAATCTGAACGTGTTTTTATATTTCCGAGGAAAAAAACAATTATAACTAATATTCCAAAGGTTATTTTTAACCACGAGTCAGGTGTTGGAACGAGTTACTCAAAACAGATTCAACACATTTACAGAAATAAGGACCAATTCATATAATATGTGAGAAACATTTATGATTTCGTGAGTAATTCAGTGACATTTCCAAAAATAATTTCCTCACAAATTTTAGATTCAAGGAGGAAGAGCTTAGACTTATCATTAAATCACGAATATTGTAATCGGTATTTTTTAAATTTGTGAACAACCCCTACAATTTGAACTCGGGAGTTCGATTTATGGAAGCATACAAAATTCAGCAGAGATTCGATTACATTGACTTCAAATACAAAAAGTTGTCGAGAGTCGACTGTTTGACAATGAGGGACAGAGATGACGGTGATCATGTCATCATCATCATCGTCAATTCCGCTTTTCAATTCCTTGCTCCACAACATGAAACAAAGGGCCGAGTTTTTTAATGCCGACATTTTTTATCATTTTAACACAGCATTTTAGTTAAAACGGTTCCGCGAGATACCCGAAATGCTACAGATTATGAATTTTACAAAAACGACTACCAAGGCCAAGGGTAACTTTTCAAAATAAAAAATTCGCAAATAATCGGATTTTTTATCCCATTTTTAGGGTCTACCTTGTACAGATTCAAAATTATCTTGAAATTTTGCAAACGTATCGTAGAATATTTTGGAAGTAAACAACTTTCACCGGAAGTTACTCCAAAAATGGGTTAATTATGCCTCATGCTCTGGGGCTATTTAAAAAAAAACCCGAGTCTCATAGAACCCTGTTCCAGACTTTCTCTTCCCTTTACTACTCCATAGTTCTTCTCAATTATATCTTTCATCTTTCATACTCTATTATTAAGTTAGTTCATACAGAGTCCCAAAGCTCCATATCCCGATCATCGTCAAAACAATAGTTACATCCTTCTCAAGCGAATATACGAAAGCAAAAGGGCTTCGTAAAAGTATCATAGGGAATATTGGATATCCTCAGATTCGAGGATAATAATAATTGATACTGCAGTCTGGCGATGGTTTTATGTTCCATCTCCACTTTAATGATATTTTGATCTTCTTCTATTTGGGCTCTATAGTATAAACTTATTGAGCTACAGTTTATATAACTTTCCAAGCAATCATCCCTCTCTCTCTCCGATGGAATGGAATTTTGGCAAATAATATCGAATCGGCAAATGGGATCTCACAATCTCCATGAAATAATTCGGCCTCCAAAGAGTCTCTTAGGATTCCGTCCAACAAATCTAATCTTTCGCCATATTGTAGCTCCGCTGGCTCTAAATAATCTATACGTGTCAAGTGCGTCGGATATCAAAGCCTATAAAGATCACTCCTAATCTACAGTCGCCCCGATGGATCCGTTATTGGTCGTAAGGGAGGAGGTATAATGTCTATAAGATGATGAATCTGGAATGAAATACATTCTAACGAAGAAAGTAATGTACTCCCTAAGTGTTTTCGGAAGAACATCATTTGGAATTATAAATTCCCATTAAACTGTATCTTTATGCATAATAATAAAATATTGGCTCAGAGCCCAGACTCGGGATTCCCGTCTCGAGAATCTTAGAGTCTGCTCTCTCTCTTGCAACAGAATTTTAATAGATTCTGAATTATTGTTTATTATACACAAACTTGCTTTCTAATTCTGATACCTTGAAGGAAAATGCTAAACTACTGAAAACAGAGGGGCTGGCTTTCGAAACCGTAAACACAGTCCCTGTTGAGAAATTTATTTCGAGAATTTCGGAATTTTCGTTTAAAAATTTAGGATGTACCCAGAATGCCAGAACTTTTTAGTTCTGAAGTTTTGGAGTTTTTTAACGAAAAAAGTAAGGTTCATTCTACTATTCAGTAAATGTATAATGTATTGGAAGGTGATTGTATAGCTATTTTAGGATCTGGATAGGGAATGAATAATAGATATAGTAGTTTAAAAATAAGTACAAAAGATGAAGGCGTCGGAGTGAGGAGAGATCGGGATGGATGGAAGTATCGACAAACATTTTGCATCCCATCCATCCGTCGACAGTTCATATGTTACGTGAATCTTGTTTCGGTTCCTCATCAATCACCCCGCCTTGTTCATCCACAGATGAACATGACTACGTACTTTCACTCTGTCTTGTCTTCTCTCAAAATTTAGGTCTGGGGTTTGAAATTTTGAGTTAAATATTATGTTAGCATATAGCTAGGATTGCTAAATAAATAAAAACAGTTGACAGTGACCAAAAAGCAGTTTAATTGCGATTTGAGTGAAGCTTTTTAACGAAACTGGACTGTAGGAGAGAAGGAACACGTTTCGTTCATATTGCATAACTTTTATGCCGTTTATGAAAAGCCCTCAAGATGTAACACAATGTCCTAATCATAAAAATAATAGATTGGATATGACTTTTAGTCATTTACATGTTTATAGCGTTTAGTGTATTGTCCAATCTCGTTATATCGAATTGAAGTACCAGTCTAAAGTTTGTTTGCTTGAAGCATAATCAATAGCACTAAATCAGCACATGGGTTGCTAATAAACGGGATCAACTGTACCTGAACGTACGAGTCCCAGATACAGATACGGTATCTTTCTCTATCTAAGAAAGCAGAGAAACCTGTACAATAGATTCTATAGGAGTGTACGTCTATTTAGAAGAGTTCTAAGGAATAAATAGACTTTCCATCTCCTGACTAAATCAAATCAGAACGGGAATTGAATTCCGTTCAGTGTTCAATCTCAGAGAATATGACATCAAGGAGGAACTGTAGGTAACATGAATTATGCCATTTATATTCCTTTCAGAGACGAAATAAATACAAAGAGAGTCCTTTCCTGAACTTGAAGAGATGGATTGATTGCTAACTCTTACGTCCAACTTCTTAAGGTGAATATGTGTTACAGGTAGAGTCAATTCTTAAACATTCTGCAAAATGTCTGGTCAATTTATAAGAAAATAAATACAATTACATTAAGATTTTAAAGTGTTTGTAGCAATTGGTTGTGACTTTTAATTAGGTTTGAAAGCATTTTTAAACCGAAATGCCAAGAATTTATATTAAAAAAATGTTTCAGAAGTATTTTCAGCAACGAGAGAAGTATAGAATAAATAAAATAAATTATTAAAAAGGTCTTTAGGACTACTAGATTTCATGTGGATTTATCTATCAACTAAATTAAACTAGTCATGCAATATAGGGCCAATTTAAATTGATGATTTAAAAATGCTTAGCAGCTCGAAGAAGCCCTTATTTAAAAAAAACATTGAAAAATACGTAAATTACCTTGTCTGTTTGAAGAAAGATCGGACAATGTGTTCACTTTTCCTCTAACACATACATATAAATATAAAGTTGAGGATAGAATCGGAAAACACTAGGGAATTTTGAGACACTAGAAAATAGAAATTTAAATGGCATTCCCAGTCCCGACTTCCGAACCAATTATCTTTTGGATCCGAAATCTCGGTTCAAGGATCTCCGTCAATATGGAACAGAGCACAGACAGTCTGATGAGGCATTTTATTCATCTGCTCCGGTTCAAACAGTGGACGTCTTAACGTCTAGAAAAAATTAAATTAAATTCAGTAACTGTTGAGGCGTTATTCTATTTTCCTTTGTCTTGGTTAACTCCCGTAGTAGCTCTTTGAATTATCACATGCTGTGATGTAATAGTAATGATATTAAATGTAAAGGAATTTCGAATTAAAATTCAATAGTTCTAAAAATAGCTGGTTCTAGGTGCCATATTGCGAATATAGTTGATAAAATGCCATGTGATGAGCTAATGTCCTAGAGAAGTCATGTTGATGTAATGATG
The DNA here is from genome assembly GCA_906901685.1 of Desoria tigrina. Taxonomy (NCBI): domain Eukaryota; kingdom Metazoa; phylum Arthropoda; class Collembola; order Entomobryomorpha; family Isotomidae; genus Desoria; species Desoria tigrina. Next base: position 247,330 of record CAJQTU010000060.1, read on the forward strand.
ATGATCGGATCTCGATTCTCGATGATGATCATTATTATTATCACCACGTCTCATAAATCTCCCTCCCGACTCTAGTTCCCAAATATCCAAAAAGAATTACAGTGAAAGTATAGAGTGTATATCTGCAGACTCGATTTCACAGCTTTATTTACATTTCTGTTTTCCTAAGTGCTTGAGAGAATTCGGATTTCAGTGACGGAGATCCGTTGTTTGAGATTGAACAGAATCCGCGAATCGGGACACCTTAGAGTCAGAGTTGTAAGAGAGAGATTAAAGATTATGGGAAAGTGTGGGATTTAGTTTGGAGGAATAAGGGGACCTTTTGATGTGTAAAATGCGAAGTTCCTTTCAATGCGGTTTTATTTTTTTAACCTCTAATTTGACACAAAATTTCAAGTATGATTTCAAGATTTGAAGCAAATATCAATTGAATGGACTCAGGACTAATAATTCATAAAAACATAGCGTGTATAATCACAAGATAATCCTACTGTTACGTAAAATCAGGGGTTGTTTTAAATTGATTCAAAATAAAAAGCGACCATGAAAACCCAAGCCTCTGGTAGATACACCAACTATTAAACTCAAGTAACAAATACATATTCAATAGTCTCCTCATCTTAAGGACTACATGATGCTTTAATTCTTTAGTTTTTACAATATCGTGTAAATGAATCAATAACTCACAAATATGGATCTTTGGTTTCCAATTCACATCATTTTTTTTAGTTCTTACACGAAAATCAACTTGAAAATGTCCAATAACCCAATAATGCCATTGCTTGCAAAAGGTATCAGTTTAAAACGTACCCTTGCAATCCCTCTACACTTATTTCTTGCATAAAAATCGGTCTTCATCTCTCGCAACCTTTCCATTGTCTTCGAATATTTATGAAAGGAGGACATGATCCCATATTGAAGACGTCTTCGACTACACGATGCAAAATGTAACTCTAACTGAGGATCAAGTATAGGCCATCTATAATGGCTATAATGTGCGTTTATTTTATTGTAAGTATTATTGTGAGGAGAGGAAGGAGACAAAGAATTGAGCCATTTTTATTCTTTGGAATTTTACCAGAACGACGAGAGGGACATATATATATTCCTCTGTCTGATCTTGCAAGACTGCTTTTTCCCTAAGGGTTTGGCTCATTATTCTTCCTAAATTTTGGCCGACTTTCCAACCCGATCCGACTCTATCAGAGGATCTATACATTTTATCAGTGTCATTAGAACACAGCTGGTGACAAATGGACACACTAACACACTCAACTACACACGGTCCAAACTCTATCAAAGACTCCCAAACTATTTCGCGAAAGTCGGGAAAAAATAGCTTGGTTTTAAATTTAGATCAAAATGAAGGAATTTTCAGACAAACTCCCATTGTTTATTCCGTGGCTAGTCACCCATATTATTTTAATGGAGTCACGGCTCTCTTGATGACATTTTTCAAGTCCTTGTTCGTAATTTAGGAATATTTACTTTTCAAGCACTTACGATGATAGGCTTTGGTGACAAATCTCCCTAAAAGGCTCTTATAAACGCCCATGGGCAATTAATAGTCTTTTTGTTACTACCTTACGAAATTAAAAATGAGACTTGTGATCAGGTATTTTTGCTTAATAACGAAAATAAAACCAATATTAATGTTATTCGGTGTCATTTACTTTGTCCAATTAAAAGGATGCTGATCAAAAAGCAACTACAAGGGATCCAATTTTAAACTTTGTTTGAAAAGTCTTGTTTTTCATCCTAACATGTCTGTTTGATTGAAAATAACTTCAAAGCTCTTAGAATTTGTCAACAAAGTAAAGTGTAATTATTTTGATTCATTAAAATCTTGTCACAAACAAAGTTACTTTTTAGTCTGTTTTTATCTCAAGATTCGTAAGACTATCTCTAATCATGGCTTAGAAAAACCAACGTCCCTTTGTGACTGCAATAAGAGACTTATGTTTACTCCCGACGAAATGCCTCGGCACTAATCATGTAACTAAAGCCGAGATGGTATTATTGGAGCTTGTTCTTTTAATGGTGTTTACGTTTACATCGAGAGTTGGTAATAAAATATTGATCGCATAAACGCTGTATAAGTACATTTTATTAGTAGACATGATTTTGTCTGGCTATGTTCACAGATGTATGGATAAATGTTCAAAAATCATAGCCCAGTTTATAGTAGACCTATTGATACCCTTATGCGTATTCGATACTTCCATGTATCCGTTTGAAATGGTTTATAGTGTTGTAATTTCCTGCTTCTCTGCATTTTGACAATCTTGCTGATTTTAAGCTCAACTGTAGAAAAGCAGTACACAAGGAATTTCACTGACGAAGACTGGGCCGAAAAAATACAAATCTTTATGTCCAGTTTAGGAAAACAATTTAAATGGTTACTTTCACTAGACGAAATGGAAAGCATAGCCGAATTCCCATAAATTCTTGTCTAATAAAATGAAGACCAAATGTTGCTGTTGTGTTGCCATATTGTATGTATGAAGTATATTCTCTAGTGGACGTTAAATTTTGTTTTGCTTTAGAATGAAATTTGTCTTTTGGATTTAAGCTTAAGCTTGTTACCAAAAACAGCCCGAAATGACTCGAGTTTAGTAGAAAAAGATCAAAGGGATTTTCTTAATATTCAAAAGAGGGGACCATTTTTATTACGTTTTAAAAAGAAAAAAAGCACTTAATTTGTTAGAGTATGAAGACTTTAAGGATTCAATTTTGAAACCCTTTGTTTATTTTGAGATCTTATATAACTTAAAACCAAAATAAAACCCAGACCCCCGAACTGAGTTTGTAAATAAAAGCTTTCTCTTTTTAGATGCTGAATATGGCAACACATTCGTAGATTTGCTTTATTGTCTATATTTAATGTTTGTTGGATGTGCAAGGTGCCTACGAAGAATATGCATGGTATTTTAAGGCATTTATTACATTCATATCCCTCGAATGTTGTGGGCACCATGTATAAAATGTAGCCTAACTACTAAAAACAGTATAAACTACGTAAAAATCAGTAAAAAAGTAAAATATAATTATTCTATTCCTCTTTTGCATTTCTCATTGAGGACGCATTTTGGTATGATTTTACAAGAGATTTAAAAAATTACGAGTCGTAATATTCATCATGATTAGAATTACTAAAATTATGAAAATTCTCCGTAATACCAGCAATTTTGATTCATCGTCAGACATTTGAATTCTGCGTCTCATGATGAATTGAATCCAATTTCCCAGAAATTCCATATGCCGGAGCAAAGTAAAATCCTTTCATGTTTGTAAACTTGATTACCCATGAACATCAATTTTAGCATTAATCTAATTAATTAAATTAAATGAATGATAGCTGTATTTAGAGTTGAAGGTTAAACCCATTCATGTCTAAATATAGAGTGAGTCCTACCTCTTTCTTGATTCATTTCAGGTAATTAGTTAATCAGTCATCCATTTTAATTGTACCAGCGAGCGAGTTCGAAAATTCTTTGGTTTGAGGCCGTATGAATGACATTAACTACACTCATTATATATAATCAAGTCGCTAAATTACAATTCCGCTCCAAATTTAATTCCATATTCCATCATCAAAGGTATCGAAACCCACACATTTAACTTACTCTGAAAAATTAGTACAATGCTGCTCATCCAGACTTATTCCTAACTATCATAATGGATCGGAGCAGCACAATTGACTATGACAATGGGGTAAATATGCATTAGAGGAAAGTTGGTTGAAATTGTCCATTTATTGCCAAAATCCTTTTAAAATGAAAGTAGAGCATCGAAAGGGAAACGTAAACCTTACTGCAGTTGCAGTTGGCAGTATATTGATATTTGTTTTTATGTTGTAGGGTTCGTCATAATCATAAATTTCATCATGTGAATAGTTCAAACTTTTATGCCTGCTTTGAACACTATAGGCGAGAAGGCCCTGAAAAGGCCGTTTGAACTTATTGTACTAGTTTATAAGCAAATTCCCACTGAAAACGACCAAAAACGGGATTTTTACCCCCCCGCTGAATTTTTTAAATTAATATTTTACTTACACCTTTCAAAATTTAATTCAGATTCAAAATCGACTACATTTTTAAGGAGATAGTGATACTTACATACTATGTAACATTTTAACGAAATTAACTATAGAGATTGGTCTTGGTATCCATTTCCTTATTAGTCTTCTATTAGGCCTTACAACGTTGTTTATGCAAAGCCCGTAATTTGCATCAGAATTTGCTCGTAAAGAAACGAGTGCGAGCACAAACGGAAATAAAGTAGACTATATAAAAACTGAGTGTGTCTATTTAAACTAGAATCCCGATAATGGCAGCCAGCACGATTTCCAATCCATTAAAATCCTTATTCTATTATGAGACGGTATTAACTAATCGATTTAAATGACATTTGTGTACGTTCATTATCGTCCCTACTCTAGAGAGAAAGGACCCAGAAAAATACGCACGCAATATTTGATATGACCATTTGAACAGGACTGCTCCACAAATAACAGATGAATAAAAATAACATAGGCGATGAACATAACTGATTGAGAGAAAACAAACAAAATCCGTGTCAATTGTTTCTGTAACGTTTAGTTTCAAAAACTAAACTAAATTAGCCTGATTGAAACACAAAGGCATGGTTCTTAGCTCGATTTTTTTATTAGTTTATGTATGTATGTTTTATGGACGAGCCTTTGTCAAACAAATTGCAGCTAAAACACACCTTAATAAGTAAATAGCGGTCTCGAGTCGGGAAAAATGTTCCTTACAAATATATTAGCAAAAATATTTTTAGAAAAACTGTAAAGAGTGAAAGCAGTAGGTTTGAGTTGTAATCATAATTGTTAGGATATTCATGTCTCTTATCGAAATCGGAATCTTTTTTGGGAAACTCAACACAAGTCCATAAAAGTTATATTACTCTGATCCCTCGACCGAAATAACGAATTGAGGAATGGGATTTTTTTAGTATTGGAATTGGACTTTAATGATTCCTTTATTTGCTCCGGGTAAAAGGTATGTCATTCAGCCCAATAAGCCATAAAAAATATATTCATACTTTTGCAATTTAGGTTCGATATTCCAGACATGAATGTCAGTTTTTACGACTTGGTACTACTATGGGTATAAAATGTATTTATTTAACTACGGAGCAGTTTATGCATTCTGAAGTGCCTTAACAAATTTTTTAATAAGTTCCCAATGGCTCTACCTATTTAAACAACCCGAATTTTATTTCTGGGTAGGGCTGTAATCTGTGCGAATTTATGCTGCCAGATATTAGAACGATTCTGACTTTGTATTCATTGTTTTTTATTTTTATTAAATTCAATTTCAAATGTCCATTTTTTTTAAATGCTCATCGAATTAAGATTACTCACTCGTTTAATCAATAATAACACAGTTCATTAAATTTTAATAAAATCCGCACTGGTTAATAAATTCGCAGCTTTAAATTTAACAGAGTGCACACTCTAGCTAAATGTTTGCTACTAATATTTATTCGCAATATACTATAACGAACCCCCGACTTTTCATTACATCTTTGGCTATTCGTACCGAGAGTACACATGGTTTTTAACCGAATTGCTCGTATACTTGGAAATGTTAGTTTAGTTTTTATTATCAATAAAATTTAAATTTGCTCCAGTAATAAAAGTGTCTTAACAGCCGGCAAAGGCAATAATATACAAGCGACGGCTGTAAAACAACGTGTATAAACATTAAAAATGAAAGTATAAGACTTTAAAAGAAAGGTCAAGATTAGTTTAGCTGGTGATTATGGAAATACTACGCTCTATTTACTATTATCATTTACGACTCTCATTCTCAAAATTACAAAAAAGTTACTACGATTTTGAATTCACTCTCCTGATTTGATTAAATAAACTCATTCATTCACCAAAGAGTTTTGCATTTTACACTCCGCCTAAAAGCAAAAAGCAGAGAAAACCCCGACAAACTTCAGAGTTCCTATCAAAAACAAAACACACAAGCCTTGTACTTGTAAGTTCTACAGTCCATTTTCATTCGGGCTTCAAACTTTGCAGAGAGAGTTTGATTAAAAACAATTCAAAATTAGCATTTGATTCTTTGTTGTTGATGTCCATTCATTTTATTTGTTGAGTAAATGCAAAATCATGTATAACTTCATTAAGAGCAGCCATGAGAATTTGACTGTTTACTGTTAAACTGGGACAGATACATGAATAGTATTTTAGCTAGTCCAACAACATATTTATAACCCACCCAAAATAAGTGAAGATACTTTGACCACAGCCTTAATTTAAATAAAATTAAATAAAATCCGACTTTCCAATTCTCCCCTGTCAACTCTGATTGCGCTAGGTAAATTATTAACAAAAAACCATTAGACTTTAGACTGTCCGGAATTTAGTAGCTCATGAAAAGTTAGTCCATGTTTCACGTCATACTCATCAAACTGGATAAACATGGGGAATGAAAAGCGTGTAAAGTTTATGGGGAGCAGTCAAAACCAAAATAATAATTTCGTACGGACATTTTACGAGCCGACTCTACCTTCCTGTAATTTAATTGCAAGCAGAGGTTTTAAATTCTGCATCATTTCAACGGTTCGGGATTTACAGGTTTTTGCGGATCCCGAATTCCAGAAGAGAAAGGAGGAAATGAGTCAATTTGTCGGGATTGTGCGATAAAATGAATCCAGCGGTGGTGGTTTATGTGGTACTCTTGGTTTTTGGCCCTGTCATCCCACAATTATAGTATGATTCTCTGAGTTCTATACCGTATTTTTCAAAATAAACTCACTGGGGTTCTAAATTATAAAATCCTCGAAACAAACGAAAGTGAGTTGGCTTATTCCAGAGCTTTCAAGGATGAAATAAATGGTCAGTTCTCAAAGAGTAGCCTTTTTGTTATGATATTTGGACAATCGCTTCATAATTTCTTATCAATTCCAGTCATGACTGGCATTCGTTTCTCAATCCGAACAGGATTTTAGTTGGGATCCTATTTCGCGTGCGAAAGTTTTTCAACCGTTTCAAACTGATGGGGTCTTATTTCGGTAAATTTATTTAGAGATTTCGTGTGTTTTGTACTTTATTTGACTATGATCTAGATTAACTTCAGGTTTTTGTCCTTTCTCCCGTTCATAAGCCCCTATGTGTGTGTGGTTTCTGTTGCTTGTATGCAATTAGTGAGGGATTCTCGGAGAGAGGTGCCTTCCTCTGTTCAATGTTCATCTTAATTAACATCTCTGCCCTATCGATCCGATCTCAGCCAATGAGCCAATCTGCCACCCACTGTCATCTGCTTCAGACAGAGGATCCCTCAATTACCTATCAATCCTCATGGGAAGAATCGGATATGACAAGGGCTTTTCCCCTTCTCATTAATCTTCTAGAAAATGCGATGGACAGGTTTGCTATTTTTAGCCTTCTCTCTGGATGGCAGCTAAATATCCAATCAGAACCCAAGGTTTGTGGCTAGTCATGGGGTGCATTTCGTTCCCAATTCTGTAAAAATGTCATTGCAATTATCAAACCCATAAAATAGGTACACTATAGTGTATGTAAGACTATTGAGGTACTTTCCCCGTCCTGAGACGAGCTGCACTTTCTCCTGAGTACTCTTTAAAAGAGACGAGTTGCGTTAAGAGGTGCATTAACCTTATTAAAAGTGGATGACAGAGTTGACAAACTCGACATGAATTTCGGGATAAACCGTTGATTTTGTCGGTTAATACCTGCTCTTAATAAATGTACGGCACTTTAGTCCGCAATAACCTTGGAATAAGAACTTTTATCTGCTAAAGCCTAATGGATGCTGAACATCTCATCTCGGAGGCTGAATGCAAGCCCTTGAATTGCTGAAAGCACATTATCCTTGTCTCCACCTATTACCTTAGCGTAACAAAATGCTCGTCGTTGGGTTGGCCCAGGACACGTGCTAATGTCAACACTTTAGTTTAGTTTATTAGACCTAAAGGACACTTAAATATGGGGGCTCTAAAAATTCCGGCTTCTAAACGAGGATCCAGTTGGGTGTTATAAAACCTTTAATAATTTAAAATCCGGCTCTGTAAAGGAGTATCTTTTCTTATGAGGACTCGCCTGGAGGTTCCAACAACATCCAACTCTCTCAAGTATTCGTAAGTGGAAAGTCTTGGAAAAACTTTGAAATCCCTTGGGAGATTCGGTTTGCCTTGTTGAGAGAGAGAGAGAGATTTGTTCAAAGTGAACACAAAAAAACCGTATCGTCTATAATTCAATGTACATCAAGAATACATGCGGAGAGAGACAGAGTAGATGGAGGCTTTCTTTGCATCTTACAGGTTCTATAAATCTTAACTTTACCCAGGGTGATCTTTTATTATTATCTACCTTATACCTGCCAGTTTGTAATGCTAATAGGACAAGATGCACGGGGCGTCCTTGGAAGTAGTGTCCATGAACTACGCTAATTTATAATAATCGGTATGAAAAATGGTGTCAAAATGTCCTGATCTACTAAATTTTCTGTTAACGCGTGATTGACAGGGCTTTTTGAGCGGATTTGATGTTTCTAGACAGTGGTTGTTTTAAAATCCCGTCGGCACATTATTAAGTGTCGTTAACACTTCATACGAACCCCGTCCGTTCGTCTATCTGTCCGTACTCCGTAACTAGAGAACAGTTTGGACTAGAGTCACCAGACACGTTTTTTGGGTCAAAAGGGGGCTAACTTAACACCTAAATCAGATCTGTCGCACTCTCTCTCACACATAAATTTATACCCTCTGAGCAACCATTAAATTAACAGCAAATTCTCCAAAATTTCTAAACTACTACTTGGTTCAAGATTTAGTCCAATTACTTACTGTCAATTTCGCGATTGTGCATAACTTATGAACGATCCTTCAATGCTGAGATGAAACATTTGTAGTTTGTTCCCGGTTGGTGTTAACAGAGAACGTAGATGAATGAAGATGGAAGATGCAGTAGAGGAAGATGGAATGATGGAACGATCTCAAAAACTCCGTCTCGGTGAAAGTACTTCTCAACTTTCCAATTTCACCAACCCATCCTGAAGAGTGACAAAGCTTGAGGAAATCGGCTTCATAATAAGAGAGTTTGACTATTTTTCCCAGCAACAGTGTAGGACCAAAACAGGTCACGTAAATAAGTATCCTACATTCAACATGTATTAGGTTAGGAGACGAACATGTGCGAAACCAACCACCTTTCACATTATATTCACAGTTAGATACCATGGAGTATAATTTATTCAAGACACACTTCCAGCACGAACAAGAAGGCCAGGTTTATTAAGGTTGAGCTATTAACCTTCTCAATCCAAATTGTCCCAGACAGCCTTCAACCAACACTTTCCATTTGAATCCCAGACAGTACTATAAAACCGATACCACCGATATCATAAACCCACGACGATATCGAGGTTTTGACGACGTTTTGACGGGGTTATTTATGACATTCAGCTCTGTTGTCTGTCGAAACTTGGAAAAATGTCACCCGATGGTACCAGAGCTAAAAGATAGTCCCTGCAAAAGTTACTTAGGACGTGTCATCTTTGTGAAGAGCGGCTTATCATTGACAAAGATGCGGTTTGTAAGGAGATGAAAGAGAGTTTTTCGAAATGCTTCAGAATTCTAGAGACCAGGACGCCTTTTTTCATCCGTTTCTCTTTCATCAACCGACTGGTTTGCTTTGATTGTGCTCTTATTTAATCGCGATTATTTGTATATGCCACATTGAATAGAAAAGTTAAGACAAATAAGAATGGGTGGAGGTAGGTGAGACGTAGATTCGAATCCGCTTATAGAATTAAATTGCTCTACTCGCTCATCGTGATAATAATAGGAAATAAAAAACAATTAGAAAAGTTCTTCTTGTTACTTCCCATCCGGCGGGGTTTAAAGTATTAGCTTTTGTGAAGAGAGTGAAAGTAATGAGGGAATTTTGGTCATCTTCCAACAAAACTTTCCTCTTCAGCCTTTTCCCTACTAAATCTGACTAAAGGAACCAAGTTTTTGTGAAATGCATTATTTCCGCCTCCTTATTATCATTATTCAGGATTAATTAAATCTACACTTTAGTGTGCGGCTTACCAACAGTCTTTACAGCTTTAATTATTTTTAATTAATTAGTACGAGTAACTAATGTTTTGAATTTATTGGTTATACCAACAGGGATATTGAAGCCTACATTAAAATAAAAGCAGGTTTCTTAAGGCTGCCTTAATGAAGTGAACTCTGTTGTGTAATGCTTAACTTTATAACCTGATATGATTTCCTTTAGACTGAATACAGAAATCCATCAGATTATGATTTAAATTCCACCTATCCAAGCATTAATATGACATGAATAGGCTCTGAGTTAACTCCGAAGATCGAGATAAACGAACTCTTAATAAAGCAAGTCAGGAATTATCGATACCAATTCAATAATTAACCTTCTAGGCCAGTGGGCAAGTGCTTGAAACTAGAATTAGAGAGATTTGGGTTCTATCCCCGGTTGGTTATATTTTTGGCTAATTTATGAAATACCTTTACTTGTTACAACTTTCTGGCGGTTTTCGTGAAAAATCCCAAACTGTGAATTTTTGGGGCTTATGCTCAATTTTTGGTTAAAGATCCTTAGCTCATGATATTAATAAAAGCATGCAAACGGCATAGTTTTTTAAATGCTGTCTCTATTTCATGTTGTTATCGTCGTATTAAACGGCTTAATCATGCTTTCCTAATGAATTTTGACAATTTGGACCAACCTGAAGCGTCAAAACCCTCCGGAATTTGATTAAAATTTGACCCTAAAAACACCGAGTACCCATAAACCCGGTCCCTGGCATAAATATACTCGGAAAGAATTGCACAACTCCTCGGTAGTTCTTTCTAACGTCAGGTTAATTGATGTTTACCGCCGACCAGAAAGTTCCCACTCCCGAATGTACTAAAGAGTCCCCTCTTCCAAATCTACGAAATTCCCTGAGTAAGGACCGTCCTCAAGAAATAGTTACGAAACCAAAAAGCAAACAGTTAAAGAGTGCGATGAGGCTGGGTTTCATAATGAAGTCCTTGAGCCGAGATTTATGTGGTCATTAAAGCCTGCCGAGAAAGTGACTCGGAAAACTCGGCACTCTTGAAGCAGGGACGGGAAAGTAGGCCCAATAAGTCAGGACTTATCTGCATAATTCAGCATTAAATTATACTATCTCCCATCTCTCGAATAATATATCTCTTCACATTCCCCCTCGGCAAGGATAGTTTTGGGAGGAGGACCTGACTCTGTAACTGATTATTGATTTATGATGGACGGCAGATAAGTCAATCGGCTCGAGAAATGTGAAGCCTAGACTAGAAACGTTCAATCGGCTGTTGAATATGGTAAAATATTGCGGAATAACAGGACGAGAATAAGATTATAGGGCCTATGATGAATGGGACTGTCGGACATTATATTTAAAATCGTTAAGTGACTTTTAGTTCATAATTCAGTATGAAAATAAAAATATACCCGGTCTTCTAAATGGGAAAGTCCAAAAGTATTGTCCTATTCATTATATATTTGAGTTGCGTAACTTTCACTCTGGAAATGGAGTGAATAACAAATGACATACCGTATAATTTCCTCAAATGCGTATTTAGTGAATAAAGTAATGTGCACTACTGTTGGATTATTAAAGGGAAATTATAGTTGACTAATCGAACAATAAGTATAGAGGACAATTTGCAGAGTTTATTCATCAGCCCGTGTAATTCCATGTAAGTTATTGCATATACTAGTTAGTTATGGGGCCTTGGGACAAGAAAATTGAATTCCAGAGAAATCATAGCGACGGATTGAAAATGTCAAGTAATAGTTTCAATTTGCTGAGCCTCTAATTCGTGTTCGTAATTGCTAGGCTCAAAACGAGGCATGTCTCATTCATGGTTGAAGGAGCCGAATCATATAATTAATTAAGTTGTCGAATTTATTTGGATCACTGTGTATTAATTTAGTTGTTTGCATTTGTTAAATTAAAAATAAATCAGGATCTTGATTGTATTTTTCTCAATCAATCGAGTTCGGTTCGCATCGTTATTTTCTTGTTAACTAGATTAGTTCAGTAAATAAAAATTCCCTTTAAACATGAGTCTTGAAATTGATGAGTCAAAACATGCAAAAATCCGATTATTTTTCGATTTAAGTTTAATGTCAGTTGTGTATAAGCTCTTTCATTTCCGTGAAATTCTAGTGATACGCCAGTAATATCTGATCTTAAAAATAAAAACAGTTTTGTTAGATTTTATTGCATACGAAATACCTATGGTTCTACCCATACGGGTTTTGAAATTTCAGAATGGGTTTTAGAATTTTCGAAGTTTATCTCCGTATCATTGAAATATGAATCTGTCATCCTCAGAAGCCAACCGAGTCAAGAAATCCCATCTCCAACAAATCATCTTGAGATCAAAGGGTAAAAGTTTTCTTTTAAAGGAGACTCTGTGTACTCGGTAAATTGAAAACGTTTGATGTAGCACTTCTTATTTTTCCCCATTCTTTGCATTTCATACCTGACTGACTGTCTTTAAATATTTGTTCCGGCTTTTGTGTTCCTTTTCATCAAATTCATTGCCCTTAAGCCAGAAAAACAAGAAAATGCGAATAGGAAATTGAAAGTTGGCGTGATTCCTAGTGGGAATCGGAAATTTTGTTGGCATTTGAATTTGCGATTTTATTATTTTAGTTTTTGGGGCAATGATTTTATTGTAAATCCTTAGAGAACTTGTCTAGACGCTGCAGTTGAACAATAGGAACTACAGTGCCGAACTTTGTACTATTGTGATGTCGTTTAATTTATAGCTTATTCGTCGAATGGAAGCGGAAATTTGCCGATTGTATAATAAATGAATAAAATAAATTCGACGCAATAAATATTGTCCCCATAATAAGGTACTATGAAAACTCTTCTCAAAATAGATTTAATTAACCTCAAAACTAGGAACGTCAAGAAAGCAAAGTCAGTGAGTCTAGAGACAAACAATTAGAGTTGTTGATCGGTAATGATCACGATTGTAAATTTCCAAATATTGGAAAATCAATAATTATCCTAGACAAACTATTCTCAAACTTTTTTACTTCTCATCCAATCATTTACTTTTATCCTGCTTTGTTCTCAAAACGAGATATTATCTGAATCCAAACTTGGTATTTATCAGAATATCGTAAACAACTCAATCAATTTGCATCTCCTACCTTATGCATGGGTGATTTGTAATTGTATAAGAAAATATGCTAATGAACGGTGACAATAAAAGGCAAGAGCTAAACAGGGAGGGACTGTTCATATTTAGGTTTCTTATTTTTAAAATAAATAATACGTTTCATCAAGGAAACATTGTGAGTAAATGCGTAAACTGAAAATCATAAACGTTGGTAACCATACATCATGTAAAATAGAATAGGAATGCAAAAGCGGTCACAAAGTCATGTACATTAACATTTTAGGCGAACGGAATTCGGGATGTTATCTATTATCTTGATGACAAAGCCCGTCTGTCAAACTCCATCTTTTTACTACACTTTTCCAACGCAACAGTGCAAGTTCCCTGTTCAACAAATATTTCCAGGACCTATATAGCCCTTGTACTAACTTATATCTAGTAAATGATAAATATAAAATTACATATCAAACGAGCATACGAGTCCCGAACCTCATTACAATCTACAAGTAGAGGCAACAGGACAGTGTTGCCCCGAGAGTTGTTGATTACTAAATTGCGAAAGGCCGATTAATATGTTGATAAGCTTATAAACTCATTCTGTCACAAGCTCGCCTCTCTTTTCCTCTTATTTTGCAAATGTCTGTAGGTTTTGGAATTTGCGATTCCACTTGAAACTGTCCGTGCTTTTGTAGAGCAGTAACTGTAAGCTAAAACAGAGCCCACTCCAAAGATCCAGAGATAAGCTCATTTCCTGATCCTCTGTCGTAGTTTTGCTAGTAGATTCCAAAAGATTCTGTCGAACGGAATTCACTGCACGTCGAAATCCCGTTTCCCCATTTCACGTGTTCCCATCGCAAAAAAAAACGGGGTTTCTGTTGTTGTTCCGAAAAGCTGATGATAAGATATCCCTTTGTTCCATACTTTTACTGCCATTTCCAGCAGAGTTCTGCTACCCGACGGGGCGCACGTTTAACATTCACCCTGAAAGTGGATTTCCTATAGAGCTCTATATTCTCCAATACTCCTGAGGATTGTTCGTAAATCATGAGGGGATTTGAGTAATTCAGATTAGAGGTATTTTGGAGGAGTTGTTTCTGTAAAGGCCGGGTGGATTTTTAAGTGTCTTTAGGCAAACAAGACATAAAAATCGACAACTGGAAACGTGAGAGGAAGCAGTTGGGATTTTAAGATCTGGATCTCACACTCCGTTCTTATTTCCCTATTGTTCTATCTCTAGCCCATTTTACGGTTCCTTTTCGACAAAGAGGTTCCGAATTCGGAATGAGGTTTCTGAAGCTTGGTTGGGTTGGTGTGGTGAAATTGCTTGAAGAGAGAGTAAAAAACACGCTTTCTGGCCAAAATAAAACGGGAATTACCAGCAATTTTATTTACTCTATCCACCCTCTTCTCTTTCTTGAACTGCTCAATAAACTTTCATTTAAATGGAATGGAACTCGGCCATTTGTAAAGGGAACTGTTAAGAGAAAGCAGTAATTTTGTTGGGGTTTTTATGCCCAGGGATTTTTATTCGGGACGGAATAAAAAAATAGGATCGAAGTTAATGCGGTGGTCTTTATTTTTAAATAAATTACTACCGTTTTTCAATGGTATTTCAGAACTGTAAATCATTAGTAATTTAAATTTCAGGAATATTGCAGACATTCGGAAACGAAGAAGTATTAATTTTTTAGAGTATGTTAGGGTGAAGCCTAAGTAAACAGTATCAGAATCAGAGCGAAAGTTCTCTGACTTGATTTTGTATTGTTTTGATGGTATGAATTACCGGGTTTATCGAAATAAAATCCCTGGGGTTTATTTTATGAATTTCTCCAAATTGGTAGGGATCATCCATTAAAACGGATGTTTTCATCCGAATCTGCATGCTTTTGAAGTGATCGAAAACGCTAGCCTTATTTATTCGCGAAACTAAACCCTCATACACATTCGTACTTATAATTTAGTTCCTTCTGTCATCAAACACAAGTTTAATACGTGTTGAAACCCAATTTGATATTAAAAGAGAAATAAGTTGTCAAATTGCATGCACGTGCATATTGTGCAAGTTTCTAAACTTTATAGTTGAATAGTTTAAAATAGTTAAATTTAAAATTTACAATACAATTGAATCGTAACTAATTTTTTCACTTATTTGAATACAATGCAATTCTGTATTCAACTCTGAACTTTAGAACTGTATAATTTTTAGTAAGTTCAACGTTGCAGTACCTTGTGTAATCTTAACTAGACAAGAAATAATGTATTTTGGATGGCCGAACTTTTCACGTGTAAATGCATTTATAAAGGTCTTGCATGTCTGCGTCAAAAGATAATTCACCCCCCGAATTTAGTCGATTGACTAATTTAATTTTGCGGGAATCGGCTCCGAACCCTAATGAACCTTTTGCCAAATCCTTCAATACATTTCAATGGAGAAAGTAGGGCAAACTGAAGTGCATTATTCAGCTATTTAGTTGAACAGAGTGTATTTAGCATTGTGAACAAGGCTCGAATGACACTCTGCTAAGTCTTTAAGACATTCTAAAACAGGGACAAGTTTATGAACGACAGCTTGGATTTCCTGAATCCCCAACTGATTCCCAATTTGACAGAACTGACACGTCTCCCACTTTGTATGTTATGGTTCGAGTGTTCGAGTATCGGGATCAATTATTTCCTCTCCGTCCAAACTTGCAAATGTTTAAAGGAAATTAGGGCTACGGAAAATGTTGTTTTTGTGTGGAATTCTTGGGAAGGCTGAACAATTTTACAAATTGGAGTAAATTCCTGCCGGCTAGATTATAGAGGATAGGAAACCACAGCCGATTCGGTTGTGTCGGGGGATTTTTGACGGAGTTAATTAGTTTACGACTCTCCAGCCTCACTAACTAATAATATTATTACAACATTCTTACAGCCTTTCGCAATATGTTACAAGCCTTCCCTGACTCCGTTCTTATCTCACACATCTTCGCTTATCTTTATATTTAATTAACTCTATAGGTTGCATTAAAATAAGTAGCATATATATGAGCATAGGGTTGGGTATATCGGTAGTCTTCCATAATACTCATATCTTACACATGCTTATAAACGCAGAGTAGATTAGAGTATTCCTTCACTGTGCCTTCGTAAAGGCAGAGCGGATGGAAACTTTTGTTGTGGGGACCGACCGAATTCTTATTAGAATCCCACCCACGGCATCACCCTAGTCTGGACTCTAGTGTAGCTTCCCTCAAATTTTCTCAAAATTTCCCACGGTCCGTAACGGCCAACAAAGTCGACTGTGAACCCAGACTAGTATATCGGGGTTTTTGGATCTACTGCAATATGGCTAATGGAAGTGAAGGAAAGTGCTGGGTTCTATATTTGTATTTGCTCAAGGCTGTCCTTTCTTTACATCACAGATGGATAGATCCCAATATGCAAATCAACCTCTCTTGTCTTCTCTCCAGTAGTCTTCAAGCTATGGGATCTGCAAGCCTTACAATAATACCGTATAGTCTGTGGGTAGATATATTTTATATGATGTGTATGTATATTATATGGACTATAGTCGAAAGTCTATTAACACACTATTATGTCTTCAATTACCGAGGAGGTTATTTTAGGCTTTTGTACTCCGGTGTTTTGGAGAGCCGGTCATAAGTCCTGTGTTTTAGCTCGGTTTTAGTAAGGGACTTGAGAAAATTGAAACTGTGTGAATTACGCCGGTTTAATATTGAAAGTATTTATAGTTTGTCTCAATTGTAGGGTGATATTTGTCTTGAGAAATTACTAGCAAAGCAAACTGATGTCATGTTGTGTCAGGTCAAAGTTATGGAAGAAATGCAGCTTGACGACATTGAAGAGGTTTGACTTTCTCTATTAGGAGATCAACACTTTCGTAGCATTTAATTGTTGTAGTTTTTTGGATGACGTGCATGCGTTGTAAAGAATTCACAAAAATAAATATCGACGACCGAGTTGAAAAATTTTTTGCATTTCAGGGAGAAAGTACTGTTTTGTAATATTATCAGAGATGTAATGCAATTATAATTATAGAATGTAATTTATGCATAAAGCATAAAGAAAAAATTTATTGATTCAGGCCCAAAGTTACAAAGGGGACCAACTCCCAAGTTTTTGCCAGAAATCATAATAATTATCCAAGACGACTTTTACATGCCGATTCATTGACTCAGCTCCCGTAAAAATCGGCGAGTAACAACTTCTGCGTATCCTTTGTAAGTCTACCATGAATAGTCCATAATTCGATCCAACACATCCGATCCGAGGATCCCATGAACTCATTTAATTAGCAAATGCAGCCGCAGTGGTGTTGGCCGGGTCTATGTACTTGTAAAGTAATCATGAATGAGGTTTGTATTTCAATAAACTTCATCAATCCCTTCCCTTTCTCGTCGGAAATCCATCTCCGGCTTAAGTAAATATCAGTTCGACTCAGTCAAAGTAAAAGGGATTGGATTTCAGTTTCACTAAAGACGCCTGGAAAATCAAGTATAATTCTTTACCCTATAATTCACTTTTCTAGCAATAATCATAATTTGATATGAGAAGATGAAACTCTGTTTTTGTGCAATTTCCTCCGACCTAATATCCAATACTTGCAAAAATCTCTCGCTTCGAAGCTGATGAATTTGTCAGTCAGTCAGGAAAGTGACATCCGCCGATCGGCGGAAGTATAAATGCATTACTCGGTCCGACATCTCAAATCTCTTGTCCCGACTAATGTGTCATTGATACGGGACCATTAGGTAACTGCTATAAGCTAAATCAACATGAAATAAACTACAAACCAGAGTAGAGGAAAAACTGACAAGTCAATACTGGGGAGTATTATCCTTTGGTTGCGGTGGTTTATCGACGGAGGGAATTGAGACACTTGAGACTTCGGAACGGATGGGAATTGACTGTTGACAGTGGTTGACTGACTTGATTATTTTTCGTAAATGGATCCAGTCGAGGCAGCAGTCCAGGTCCATTCATAATATTTTTGTCGCTTGGCCAAATGAGGAGATGAACTCCTGAGAAACTTATGCAATTCTGAATCTTAGGCTGTTTTAATACATCAGGGAGAGGGGAGTTCTATGGGGCTTTGACATTTGCCATTTCACGGACGCCATTTGCCAGTTCATTTTTCTGAGCAAAACATGCGAATAAGTGGTTCAATGTTTGTCTGGGCCAAAAATTTAATGGTTTTAAAGTCTTGTAGCTCTGAAGTATGAAATTATTAGGGGTTTGGAATAAGGATGTGAGGGTATTTTATTTACGGGGCAGTGTCAGAGTTTGTGGGTGTCATCTAGAGTCGTTAGATTTCCTGTTTGTATATTCTTTAAACTTTAGAGCTTATTAACTTGAACTTAACTTGAGTTGATAAAACTTCGATTGCATTTTTAAAGACACAAGGAGTTGAAGTGTGACAAATCGAAATTTGACCAAGAAAAGTGATATGCACTTGATTTCACTAAAAAAGCTTGGTTTGTAGTGATATTCCTTCGGCAATAAACTAATCTGGCCCCTTAAGTAAATCTACAACAGTCGATATTAAGTACCAAGTGTAATTAACAAATATGCCTGAGGCAAATGAATATCGGCATGCCATTTGTCGCATAATTGTAATTCGAACGTTTGTAAATTGCATATTTGTCAATAACGTATTTGTCGTAGACGTAGTCCCCTAGTTATTTTTCGCAAACTATTCGTAACATAATCCTCTGATTGTGCACCTTAGTAATCAGTATATAAATTTGTATGATGGTTGAGGATCCGTTTAAAAATACGAGATTGTTGTGCTCTTATACTCGTATCCCAGCCCGTATTTACACGGATAAAAGAATTAAGCCCGGTTTTGCACCTACGTATTCTATTCTGGGCTCTTAAACTCTTAAACCCCTCTCTTGTATTTATTTAAACGCTGAAAGCGCAAGCTCAAAAAGACTTCAAAGATTTCAAAGACTCCAAGTCTCAAAGGCTTTGGCTTTAAAAGCCACACGTACTACAATCTACAATGCAGATTTTGGAATCTAAATCCAGATTCGCCTCCTCCCTGTACTCTCACGTATAGGATTTAATGTCCTCTACGGCAAATTAACCCCGATCCCTCCTGACACACAAACTTGAGGACATCTGAATTTCCACGTTTTTTGTACCACTAATTCTTTCCCTGTATTCCCCTGAAATATTCGGATTTAAATCTTTTGTCTGACGTAAATCCATTGGAAATGGAATGGGACGGTGGGAGACAGAGTGACATAAAATACTTGCAGATTTGTAGACTGTCTATCAATTATCATGATGTTATTTTTAAGGAAAAGGCCGAGCCGACGGAGACAATGTAATATGTTCGGGATGATTTAGCAAGACGTGTTAGGTTGAACGGGAGTAAGTTGTTTAGAATTCTTATAGGCATTTGCAATTAGAGGGGAACAAGTACTAATTGCCATCTTAATTAATCTACGATTTAGAACCTGTCGGGGGAAAAGGTTGGAACTGCACATTCCTAAGCTACTCCTGGGTTTGGGACAGGAGGGTTTTTTTATGAAGAATGTGGGCCGTTTTTTTTGCGGTCTTGAAGTGACGGAAATGAGGAGTTTAAAACCTTTTACAGTTCTTTGTGACATGATTGGGGCAAATAACTTAATTGTTTATGAGACGCTATGTGTTTATTTTTATCTTGAATGTGTCTGGAACAAGAGATTAGAGACAAGTTTACAAACTTTCTGCAGATTTTAATTGCTTCTAATTATTGGAAAAATATGTAAACGTACATTAAATTCTAACTTTTAAGCCCGCTTTCTCTTTACTATATTTTATAATCACACGTAATAAAGTTAAACGTTGTAAAAGGACTGAAAATGTAAAGATGATGTCAAAATTTCACTCGGGGAAGTGTCCCTAGCTGTCGAATTCAAATTTACTTTCACTGAAATGAGATTGTCATATTTTGAGAATACGGGAATTATATTATTGCAATATTTGGCTGAATATGTAAAGAAATTAAAATTCGGGAAATCTAGTCTTCTCATGGACAGATTTAGTAACCGAATAGCACTCCCTGTGCGATGCATATATTCCGCTTGGGGTGTGTAAATAATAAATGCACCAATATATCATAATTTGCACTCAAATTTCGAAGTTCAAAGTTTCATTTTCCTTTAGCTACATTGGCTCTCAATCTCATAAATATTTGACACAAATAGTATCTTATTCAAGGTTGGATTTAAAGAGTTGTTCGTAAAGTAGATTCGGAAACTAAAATAAATAAAATTGACAATCTAGTATTTCATTTTCAACGAAAAAAATGCTAATGGTTTTCAAATACAATTAAAAATTGAAGTGTTAAAGAGGAGTAAGGGTTTAAATCAAACCTCCTGTTACAACTTACAACTGAATTTTTTAATCTAGGCTCGAGAGGTTATTCCCTAAATTCAGACTCGCCGAAAATTCAAGGCCCCTGACCAACAACATTCGCACCATCGCTTCATGATAAGAATAAGTGTGTAAGTGCAGTCGTAGCTGATAACACTTAGCTACAAGTTGTCCATAAATACATTACCAAGTTCTGACGCAATGGAGGTGTTTTGTTCCTTTCCTAGTATGTTTGCACGATAAAAATATCAATATAGACACTGACGATGACGATGAGTCAATCGGAAATGATTGTCAAAAATTCTTTATTTTATTAAATTGGAACAAAAACGAATTTCCACAAAACTCAATCTCATTGAGTCGTTTGTTTAAAGTCGTGAAGGAATCCTTTAATTACGGTTTCATAACAATAAACCAAGCTAACATACTTGGTTTCTCGTTTCTCGTGAGAAATATTAATCTTTAGTGAAAGCTGTTGTTACGGTTTAGGGCCTTCGTAAATTTACTTTAACACAGACCGTAACAAATGAAGTAGATGCTGTGTATTTGCTATCTTCTCAAGCCGTCTATCTTGATGGAGATAAGAACTTAACTTTGTTACCTGAGTTCTAAAACTGCGAAATTTAATTGCATCATTTCTGAAGTTCAAAGGGGCATTCGTAAGTACAGTAATTTTATGACGGCTCTATAAGGACCACTTTATTTGTCTTGGTTCTTGCATCTATCCGCGAACACAAGTAAATTCTATAAAGAATACGCGTTTTTTAAGTTTTCTGATTTTATGACATTATATGAGTAAGATTTTTTGGGCAATATTTCAGATTCTGTAGTAAGGAATTGATTCATTAAGAAAAACTTATATTAGAAACATGAGAAACAATTTTGTAACTTGAAAAGCAAAAACCTATACTAACACATTTTATTTAATTAAAGTGGTTGTAGGAAATCTATATTATGAATACATTGGGTTTAAATCAAGTCAATTCAAATAGTTTTACCGACTAATAAACCCTCTGAAAGGCAATATGTATTCAGTTAACCTACACAAAGTTTGATTGAGCGATTGAATATTTATAGATGTCCTACAGTAATAACCTGCCTATTCAGCAAACTAGTTTCAGTAAACAAAAAACAACGCGTTATTAATTACCCTAACTAATTTCATTAATGATGAGCGTAGATGAGCGATATTATTAGTATTCTATATTGAATCTCTATTTTTAGTGACATGGATACAGCATGAGACAAGCCACAACTGTTCTGTTGAAAACAAAAGCTGGCATTTCACGTCACAAGTGTCACAGATTCAGTATTTAGCAATATTATGACTTATTTATCCTGCCTCAATCTAAATCTAATTTTAATGATAATTGCAACTATGATTTGTACAGACTCTCATTTAGCCCTTATGGAAAAACAGTCTTGGGAATTGTATTTTTTATCAAACGTTTCAAGTTTGCTGGGAGTCAAAAGCATGATATAGTATAAACTTCAATTGTTTTTTAAAACGTTAAGAGTATTTTAAACGTCTGAACGGTGCTCTTTTACAGGCACATTAGTCTTATTAAGTGTATTAATCGAATACTTAAAGGCCAGTGGTTAAACAAGCTCAGAGGTTTTCTGTCAATTTTAACGATTGGATTTCAGGTAAATAAAAATACTATGATTACGTGTGTTTATAAATATTTTCTTACCTCGCTTGTCATTTATGAACAACCCCGGAGCTCTTACCCAGCTATTATACTTCAAACTCATTCATATCCCATACAACATAATTCGGAGAGATAAAATGCTTTTGCACTTTCTTTGAAATTGCTGTTATAATGTTTGCACTTGTACGTGTGCTTGATTGCCAGGGTTCTTCAGAACCGGGATTTTATTACCAGCATTTACTAACTTCATATTTTGAAGTGTTCTTAAAATAGTTATTTATTTTTTCCAATAGTCTATACTTAAATTTATTAGAAACTGACTGATTGTGATTACACGTAGAATGTACTCATTGAAAGTACTAATTTGAGCGTCTAACTGAGACGAATGTAACAGGAAACATCGCCCAAATCGAAACTTCGGTAGGCTTGCCTTTTAAATCATTGTGCCAAACTTTAGTTAGAACGATAATAAATATCCGTACAGGTTTTAATTAGTAATAACAAAATGTCTAAAAATCAAAGAGAATTGCCAAAATTGTCATTGAAAAGCCCCGAAACGGAGTTAAGAAACCCTACCAGTGATTTGCAATTAAGTCAGGGCATCCGAATGTAACTGAGAAGCTTTCGGAAGTTATGGGAAAATGTCCGTAATTTCCACCGTGTTCCAAGTTATGTCAGACATGACGAGCGTCATTATCATAAAACAAAGAGATGTTCAAAACTTCTCAGGTATATTCTGCTCTTGATGGGGAAATAATAACAGATGCCTTGTACTCACGGCTATTATTTCCTCGTAGGGATAAGGGAGTGAAATAACCTCCAAAACCACCTTAATTACCAGAAGGGTTTCCATTCGGTTGGGGCTTTAGACAAAAGGCTCAAGTACAATCTGCGGCTTATTAAATAACGAGTATGATTTTATTATTATATTAGCTTTTGGGATATGGGGAATGAATGGGGCTGATGTATATATAATGTATATGTATTATGTCACTCGGCGGTGGAGGCGAGGAGGTCACCTTTGAACTTATGACGTGTGGGATTCTCTCTAATAACTGTTTTTTGAGCCATGAAATTTCTAAGGATTCCCTTGTTAGTCTTACTCGATAAAACCCCCACCAAACTTTTATAACTTGGTTAGTCCGGAATGTCGGAACTAAAATCTACATCTCAACATTATCATTTTATGATACATCGTAATGTGTCCTGTCCCGAACTTACATGGGGACGACAGAAATTACTAATCTCTCTGTTATGTCTGGAATTAAAATAGAAGAATATCAAAGGATTCCCTCTGGTATTGCAAATTATGGGGGTTTTATTATATGAGAGAAGGCTCACCTCCTGAACTTACGATTTACGAGGGGACTTGATTTTTTTGGAAATTAAAAAGGAATACGGATTCTTAAAGTTAATGGGGGATAGGATGTCTTGGGTTTGGCGTCTGAATTTGAATTATAACTATATAAACTGTGTAAGTGCTCTTCTAAAGAAATAGCAAAATGTTAAGCCGTTCCCCAGTTCACAGACGGACGAACGGACTGTAACAAAGTCATTTGCATAATGTGTCGACGATACATAATAATATCTAGAAACCAAGAAACCCGCTCTGTGAACCTATAACTGATTTGAAAATGTATAAGTTCAGAAAGTTAGTCAAATATTACCAGCATTAGCCTTTGAAAAATATGTATATGTAAAAATGGCAAAATCTTAAAAACACATTTTGCCAAACACCTAACTCCGTCCCCTTGTCCGTCCTGTGTTAATCTCGGACCGAGATGTGTGGCATAGACTCATTCGCCCATTAAAGTATTTTTTGCGTCAAAATTAATTCGATACCTCTTATAGCCCTTAAACTATGTGCTTTCTTTAATTTTATGTTATTGAATTAACCGATGACTAACTGAATATGCCGGATAGAATGAAACCGCGCTGCATTGCAAAATACGAAGGTTTACCGTTTACAACAATACAAAGACAAGCATATTCTATCTGAATGCAGGGGTTCGTACGAAGTTTACATCTAACCCAATATGCTTAGCTCCTGCCTATAACCTACTGCTAAATTCCAACTTATTTGCCTGGCTGTCTCCGATTCGAAATCCGGCTCGGTTGCATATTTCTTTGCCGAGGGGGCGGGGCTCAGATAGTGCGAAGAGACGGGAGTCTAATTTTATATCCGATGAATTGTGATCGTGTCACCCGATGGAATCCCTGACTTTTTCTGTATTAAATCTCACACACAATTTCCAATTCCTTCGTGAAAAATCCAAACCCGACAATAGGACAAAACTTACAATAACATTCAAAAGCAACTTAGAAAAATAATAGGGACAAAACAGAACGATGAACGAGTCAAGAGTGGTAGCCATACCTCTCCATGATAACTGAAATGAAAAGCCGGCACGGTTATACTTATTTAGAATTTAGAATTTCAAATTGAGATTGCAATCCTGGCTCTGCAAAAAATCAGATAGTTTCGTCGTGGGCTCGATTCTTCATCAGTTAGGTAGGAATAGATCAGGAATAGACCGACGAGACAGAGCTCAGGTCCGACTTAAATTTAAATCCAGTGTTTTTTCCTTCACTCCTTTGCTTTGCTTCTAACTGAAAGGAAACCTCGGCTTGTAACGGTTGAAACGTTTAAATTTTAAACATTGTCCGGATCTCAGAGAGAGAGAGTAGAGGAGTAGTTAATAGTTGATGGTAGTTGATAGTCCCGAAGTCATTAAAGGATTCTGAAGGCTGCCGAGCCAGCTTAAATAGGTCACGTTCCTTTGGACAAGACTTGGCAGGATTTCATTTTGGCTTCTTGATTCGACGAGAAGACGATGGGATCATAATATCATCTTCTTCGTGTCCTGGCTTTTTTTCTGAAGTTCCTCTATCGCATATGATATTGTAGCAGGCTCGCGTATAGGGTTTCATCTGATAGAAGAGCTGAGAAGATGATAGAATGACAACATTGATATCACAAAGGAGACCAAAGGACTTTCTGGATCGTATCCTCCTCGTCTATGTTTAGTTTTGTTCTCAAAGAAGCTACACGGAATTGGTTGGACTTTACGATCGGGAGCCAGTTCAAGTCGATGGTAAATTGTAAACCCGGTTGGGTTTTCGGTCCCAACCTCCTATATATTATACCGACTCAAATATACGGGTTGCCTTGCCGGTGATTCGAATTCAGAACTTAAAAAAACCGGACTTGTTGTTGTGTGCAATGCGGGCTTTGAGTTTTTTGCTGGGACGGATTTGTATTCACTTGTCTCTTTGGATTGGTAGAAGACTTGTCTTTTGATGATATTTCATAAATGCTAATAAGATTTGACGGTATAAGTCCTTTTCATCAGAAAATAACGCTAGTTTTTGGATCTATTTCATAAATCGTTCGTGATTGATAGGTATTGTACGTTAGGTGATAGGTAGCCATATTAAGTTAAAGACGCCTGAGATTGAATGGCGGCATGTGTGATTTTTACGAGGATTTAACTTTGCAGGATGCAAATCTCGAAAGTTTTTACAAGGTTTGGAAATTCAGCTAGTAATAAGAGGAATAAAAAGAGATCGAATTCTGGGTGGATGGGGGGGGGGGGGATGAAAAATCAAAATATTAAATAACAAGATCATCTACTGATAGTGAAGTCAGGCTTTAAACATTTAGTCTCCGGAACCTTGTAGGAATACAATACAGATTCTAAGATTCTTAAGACTTCAAAGTTTGAGAAGATGAGATATAATACAAAATACAACATGCAGGCTTTTTTCATCATGTTCTTTAGATCTTCGGAGATGTATTCCAATAAAAAAAGCCCCCATCGAGTCTGAATTCTCCAAAATTTGGCTTGGCCAAATATTTTACAATCTTTTATTATTCTATGCTTGTCTATGTACTTAAACGGCGGAGATGGTACATCAATCTGTCATGCCGATCTAGGTTTTGGCAGGTTGTATTATTATTGTGGTACTGAAGTTAATTGGAATCACTACTTAAGTGTAATTGGAGTTGTGCTTGCTTAATATTTTGAGCTTATTGTTTAATTATTGAAGGTTTTAATTAAAAATTCATGAATTGTTTTACTATTATTGCTACTTAAAAATTGTATGAATAGAAGCAAGATATTGGAAAGCGGGTACAAGTTGATAACCCATGGCATGGGGTTTACAATTTGCTAATACTCAACTGGTTCAACCAACCCCAACAAATTGTTCAATATTAATCTAATCAATCAAATTAACCCACATTTTTTACTACATAAAAACTCAATATTACGAGAATGGAATGATGGAAATGATTCAATCGATGAAAAATACTGACTGGATTTTTTGATAACTTAAAATTTAATTTTAAATCTATTGATATTTCTCAGTCAGTCTTCTATTGTCTATGTAACCAATACAGAGAGTTTTAGTTATATGTTATGAACTTTCCCAGATGAAATAGATCTGATGAATTTTTTTCATAAAAATATGTATTTCAGAAATCAAATCTAAACGCTACTTGCTAATAACTACTTGTTTCACACACTGAACCATAGATACATATAACGAAGAGTATCTACTTCTATGCACTGTACAGACGATTGAACTAGACGTTTAAATAACCCTGATAAGTACATGTGTCAAACCTGTTTTGACATCGAAAAACCTCTAAGCAAACTTGTTCTAATTTTCTTCCCTACTTTAACTTTGTCATTTAATAACTGATTTGTCATTTGTTCCTGTTCCAAATTCATTATCTTCGATAATGATATTATACAACCTTGCGTCACACTCATAATAATTACCAACTGGCACACGTGCAGTGCAAGTGAGCGACTCATTTCCCTTAGAGGTTTTTATTCTTGACTTTTCTAATCACGATATCATTCAGATTTATTCAACTTTTATCCGTTTCCTGATCATGAGAAGTCCTAAAGAAAAGCCTTAGAAGATAAGCGAAAACATGGTTGCTGAGGAACTAAATCCCGAGACGGACTCAAACGCTGGAATAAGTTTGGGAATGGAAATTCCTGGGAAATTCAAAACTCAGAGTCCATAGTTGATAATGTGCAAAGAGCAAGGGACAGCGGTTAGGGTTATAAGTTCCAAACTCATTATCCTGGATTTTTTGGGCTTGATAATTACTAATTAAAAAGTTAAGATATTTTATTAATTGGAAACAAGTGCAAAGTGGTGGCTGGATTATTGCAGAGTGGATTTAGGTAAAAACATCATAATATCGTCTTTTCACACATATTTAATTAGCAATAGCATTCAAGATCACACCGGGTCCCACCCGACCCCCACTCGCTGATTGCATTTTCAGGAAAAGTTCCCAAACTTTTTCATTTTCTAAATTGGATCTGAAAAAATATTCGTTCTCTTTTTTTACCGGCTTTTTGAAAGAGTTAGGCGAGTCCATAGAATTGTATAGGGCGAGACAGACACAACTATTCAGTGGACAGCGTGTCAAATAAATTCTGAAATTGCATGCTACTTTCAGCGAAAGGCTGCAGCTAAAAAGCATACCCACCGCAACCTAGACCTCATATCATTTTTTTTTATATAAAAATCAGTATTCAAGTAACTGTTCAATGTGCACGGGTGGGACATTCAACAATTCGAAGTTTGTAGAAAGTTAGTAACGCACGTGCAGCCTGTAAATTTTATTAGAAAAGTATTTCAAGTCATTCGTGGCTGTCTGCATTTGAAAGTTTCAAATTGAAAATCAATCTGATTACATATTGAAGTTTCAATAGCCATAGATTCTGTGGTCAATCAATGCAATTCTACTTTACGAATATAAATCCCGGAACTCGGCACCAACTTAAAAACAAACCCGGCTTCTTTTGTGTGTGATGTTCGATGTGAGCACGCAATTTTGTTTAAATTCAAAAGGTTCTTCTGTATTCATTTTCATTTTTATTGAATCAACTGAATGTGGAATGTTTATTTGTATTGTGATTGTTAATTGATTTTTGTAATTGCAAAAACACAGCAGTCAACAATACAATACCATTGAATGAAGATCGCATATTTCATATTTGCATTTATAATATTTCCGAT
The DNA here is from genome assembly GCA_906901685.1 of Desoria tigrina. Lineage (NCBI taxonomy): Eukaryota > Metazoa > Arthropoda > Collembola > Entomobryomorpha > Isotomidae > Desoria > Desoria tigrina. Next base: position 275,589 of record CAJQTU010000060.1, read on the forward strand.
CTTCACGATTCAACATTCAACATCAAACATTCATTTTCCATTTTGGATAATTTGTAAACTCTGAACTGTATTTGGCTATTTGGATTTGGAATTTTGAATTTGGGTATTAAATGATATGCAATATTGAATATGTGATATGTTATATGCGAAATCTGAAATTGGATGCCGATTGCCGATTGTGGGTTGGATTATCGGGTCTGATAAATATAGCATTTATTTTGTATTTTTTAGTATTTTTAGTTGTTTCATGATTTGAATTGATTGGAATGTAAAATATTAAATTGTTATTTTACATTTATGCATAATGTCGACTATCTGTCGACGTTGATGACCTCGACGAACAATAACGTGAAATGTGAAGGCGACAGAGCAGAAAAAGCAAAAACACAAAAACAGAGCGCTGTTAAAACTTCAAACTTTAAAAACTGGTTTGTAATTTCAAACTCTAAACTCTTGTTTGTTTTTTATTTATTACAGATTCAAGCATTTCAAACCCGTGTCCAAGTAAGATCCCACTAAATTCAAGATTGAAAGTTTGAAGTCGTCTCATCGTCTTCAGTCAATCTTGATTACAAATCTTCATCGCATCGGCAGACGGCAGTCGTACTTCGCTCTATATAGTGAAGCTGCTGCCTGAATATCGGCGGTCCTTAAGAAGATTATAGTCTTGTTTGCGGTGGCGGACAGATAGAGACGATAAATAACGGAATTTAGAGGTAAGAACAAGATATAAATATCATATCTCAACGGTAATAAGGATGAATGCGGAAGATGCGGTATCAGAAATATATATAAGTCCTGTATTTTTGAGAAATCTGCAGTCCCGAACCGAATATCAAATATTCAGTTATTCATTCTAGAGCATAATATACTGTACATGTATTCAACATTTGTAAAGATTGTTGCTGAAAGCCGAAATGAATAGAGAGGTGTAATTTTTTTATAATTAGGAATACTAGGATCTCTACAATTTGCTGGCCTACTGCTGATATTTTTTTTCGTTCGAATAAAAAAAGGCTCGGGAGTTGGAAGTTGTTGGAAGTTTGGAAATTGGACTCGAATCCGGCAGGCGCAGTTATCGTTGAAGTAATAATACCCGGATTCGGATTCAGGAGCCAGCCCAGACTTTCCTTGTTATTTGCGGGTTAAAAAATACCTCAGGGGAGACAGTGTGTGCTCTGACTTCTCACAAGATCCGTCCTACTTTATTCTGTAAGATTCAACACGTTTTGCTTGCCTAAAACTCACCAACACAACCATCATCGTTTTTCCCAAAACCGTGTGTTTCTGTTTCCGTGTGTTTATCATTTTTATCCCTTAAAATTCATTTTTCGGTGCTTGTCATATTGTTTTTAGATCATGATGTGTTGTTATTGTTTAATCCATGTGAATAGGCAGTACAAGTACAACTTCTACCCGGGTGATATGGCAAATCATCTTTGGGAAAATGTACAAGAAGAATCGGACAGGAGCTGAAGAAGAGCCCTTGAGGAGTCTCAGCTTTCACTAACACCGGACTCTCGAAGAAGGAGTTCTCGTTGTTGTTGATATTGTTGTTGTGATATACAATATATATACAGCAAACATCGAATATCTCGGGAGTTTTGTGCTACCCTCCTTGTGAATACTTGTTCTTTCTTACCTGAAGTGTGATAGACCAGCTTGGTTGGAAGTAGTTAACTCTAGTGTGTGAACGATGGGGCAGCCAATGAGTTGGTTGTTAAGGAACATGAAAATCCTATTACTAGGATTCATCCTTTGTGTCCTACTCCCTTATTCGGCAAATGCCCAAGGGAGTAACGAATCCGCAGAGGAAGAGGAAGATGATGGAAGATGTGAAGCCGGTCTAATTTTGCCCGTATGGCTACCCCAAGATGACCTCAGTACGGGTGACCGGTTCGCTCGCGGTCTGGCCTATTTCCTTGCGATGATTTACATGTTCATCGGCGTCTCCATCATCTCCGACAGGTTCATGGCATCCATTGAAGTCATCACTTCCAAAGAAAAGGAAATCAAAGTTAAGAGGCCAAACGGGGAGACTCAGATTGTTGTTGTACGGGTTTGGAATGAAACCGTAGCCAATTTGACCCTCATGGCTTTGGGATCGTCTGCTCCTGAAATTCTTTTGTCTATTATTGAAATTTACGCCAAAAATTTCGAATCCGGTGACCTCGGCCCTGGAACTATCGTCGGTTCAGCGGCCTTCAATCTTCTCGTCATTATTTCCATTTGTGTTTATGTAATCCCTGAGGGTGAAGTGAGGAGGATTAAGCACTTACGGGTCTTTGCCGTTACAGCTACCTGGTCTGTATTTGCTTATTTGTGGCTCCTGGTCATTCTGAAGGTAACTTCTCCTGGAATCGTTGACCTCTGGGAGGGAATCGTGACCTTCTTGTTCTTCCCTGCTACTGTCATCACAGCTTACATAGCTGATCGACGACTTCTGATTTACAAATATATGAGCAAGCAGTACCGAATGAATAAACGCGGCGTGATTGTAGAAACCGAAGGAGGAGAAGAGATGGGAAAGGTCGATCCCGAAGGCGGAGGTCTTAGGGTCTTTGAGGAAGAAGGGCAAAGTTCCGATGTTCGAGAGTTCGAAGAGAGTCGGCGAGAATACATCAGAATTTTGAGAGAACTTAGGAAAAAGCATCCGAATATTGATCCCGAGCATTTAGAAACAATGGCAAGAGAAGAGATCCTTAATAAGGGGCCTAAGAGCAGAGCTTTCTACAGGATGCAAGCTACCCGGAAATTAACAGGAGGAACGAATTTGATGAAAAAAATCCAAGATAAAGCCGCATCTGAAGCCAGCGTTGATGGGATCGGGAAATCGGAGGTTGTAGAAAAGAAAGAGGATGATCATATTGCAAAAATATTCTTCGATCCTGGACATTACACAGTTTTGGAAAATGTGGGTGAATTTAAAGTCACGGTCACCCGGGAGGGCGGTGACATGAATCTCACGGTCCTGGTTGACTACAAAACGGAAGATGGAACGGCGTCAGGAGATGCGGATTACAAGTCGGCTTCTGGTACCGTTACCTTCGGCCCCAACGAGACTCACCAGACAATAATTCTCGAAGTCATTGATGACGATGTTTTTGAAGAAGATGAGCATTTCTACGTCCGACTGAGCAACGCCCGATTTGCGGATGGGACTGTTATCCAAGCCAATGGAGCTGCTGGCCAGACCCAGAAGCCACCAGAAGTTCAACTAATGACCCCCTTCCTGGCCACCGTTATCATTCTCGATGATGATCACTGCGGAATTTTCAATTTAGCCCAGAAAGACGTGGATACCGTTGAATCCATTGGGGTTTATGACCTGAAGGTTGTGAGATGGAGTGGAGCCCGCGGTCGGATTGCTGTGCCTTATGAAACGGAAGAAGGGACAGGGAAACCTGGAAAGGACTACGTACACGTCGACGATGAACTCATTTTTGAAAACAATGAGACCGAGTAATTTCTTTTGTCACTTTTTTATTAGTTTTATTCCTGAAATCCGATTGCCACATGTTGCATGTCCATTCTCCGAATTTCGCTACATGAGAATTACGGGTTGGGGTTTTAAACTTTTAATTTCGATAGGAAATTCATCGCAATTCAAATTCTGGAAGAAGACAGTTACGAAAAGGATATCTTATTTTACGTCAACCTCAAAACCCCTCGTCTTTTGGAAGGCAAGTTTTTCCAATCCTTTCTCTAACTCCATGTAATATATTTATTCAATTTTATTTAAGTTGGTTTCCTCTATGAGAAAATTGCCTCTTTTCGCTTACAATTTTAGTATCACACCAAAACCTCTACTATTAGTACGATTCAGCAAACCGCTAAATAGCTGATACAAGTTGCTCGGAAATTTATTATTCTAATTTGATATTTAATTATTTATGCACGATTTTTTTTATTTTGAGAAAGGGCTTTTAACTTTTCAAAGTTTAAATTATTGATTCTAATTTTCATTTGTATTCATGAAAACTAGAACAATTTTCCGATCCTTTCGTATTTTTAATTTTTTAATTGAACCCTTCCTTTGATAGATAATGATTAACTAGATGATGATGTAAGAAGTCAAGGAGGCTTTGGTAGATGCGAGTTTTCCTTATTTTTGTTTGGCAGTGTGACATTTGCTTGATTTTGTTTCAGTTATCAAATTTTACTTTGTTTTATCCGTCATTTCGAAAAAGATTGCTTTTTAATGAGAGGGATTTTTTTGTGAAATTTCAAGAAAATTTGTAGGCCATGCTAATTTGTTTTTTCCCTATTGCATATTTTTATCTGTCCTGACCGCGCATAATTGTGTTCACGTATCTGCCGTCTCTGTCACGAATGTCTACCAGTAAGTGCCATGTTCACAATCAATGCTTTCCATTTCTCAATTAGACATTTAATTATGATAATTAATCAATGGTTCACAAACTATGTTCACCTAGCTCAGTTCTCACTTAATTACATTAAAAGCCTTTCATGTCAAAAAATATATTAAACTTGTGAACCATATTGACCAAACCACCTTAACCTTTTCCTAAAACAACAAAGTGTCCCCTTCCTAAACAAAGAAATCGAAAACCTAAAACTGTCCTCGTCTCATTTTAAATGTCCTGTGACACAAAGAAATGATCCTTATATATATGTACAAATTAATACGTATAAAAGAACCAATCCTCTGTCTGTCCCTAAGTCCTTCCTCATGCCATTCCTAAACCAGAGATATATATATAAATATATGTAACCCGAAAATTATAATAATCACTTCATTAATTCTCACGAGCGGGTCAATGCACGCACGGGTTTGTAATTTTTGTTGTCAAAAAACAAATACGTAGATTTCTTGCAAAAAATATTGGTTCATTTTTGGACGAGAAACGTAGCAATGGCTTAGATTTAGCGGAAATAAAAAGGCCGTAGTCAGAAACTAAGATTCCTTGGGGATTCTGAGGTTTAAATTTTATAGCATAACAATTAAATTAAGATTTACGTTGAAAGGGCTGTCTGTAAACGTTCAATTAATAGAATTAAGATAAGACGACTGAGAAAGACACTGCTTTCCCCTCTTATTTTTTCGATAGGTAGGGGCAAGTTTACAGTATTGTTAGAGGGGTTAAATGTTAAACACGAATCAAGTTACAATAAAATGCGAGTTTATGAACAGCCCTTCCACATTTACCCTTTTTAGATGCGTTTCCCCACATACACAAAATACATGGCTCAAACCCATGCTTTCAAAGTTAATTTGTTTTTTTTACAGATTAGCAAACCTTATTAAACTTAACCATAAGGTCAGCTATGAGCTATTAAACTATTAGCTTCCCAAACGAGATATATAGAATACGGTTGCTTCGTAAATCAGAACCTTGCTTTTAATCCAAGCCTCGATTTCCAAGGGAAGCCAGATATGGGAGAGCGCGTTGTCGGATTTCCAAGTTTTTAAGTTCATACTTCAAAATTTCGTTAAAATTTAAAATCAGAGACCATTTTGAAAAAGCAAATCCTCCAAAGTAGATTATATTTTTGAAGTAAAATAGAAATTAATGAGAACTTACGGAGTTATAAAACTCATGAATGTATGTAGTCATCAAAACTCCACAGTGATACTAATATACTTCATGTCAACTAAGGTTTGTAAAACAAAACGGACTTACCTTTGGAACTTGCAACTTTTATAGCCTTTTAAAACCATTACAACCTAACGCCGCTATGGTTGGCTTGATACCATTTTTGACTTTTCCATACTAAGCTTGAATTGCTATGATATACTGAAGTATGATGTATGACGCATTGATTGAAGCAATAGCTAAATTATATGATTAAATAATACGAGTGCCATTTCTGGATTTGATTTCTGCGTTGATTGATCCCAGTTTAACTGACACTGTGATTGACCTTTGACCTTGTTTGGAACTGGTTTGGTATATCTCCTCGCATTTCCCTTATCACAGATATCATTTCCCTACCCTCCAAATGCACTTTACCCTTCCCTGATGTATTTTAAACATGGCAAAGTTTATGTCAAGGTCATTATTATTTTCAACTTTTTAGAAACTTTTTTTTCTGAAGACCTAACAATTTTTGAATACTTTGAATATTTTTTATTTCAATACATTTGTTTCGAAAATACTTTCCAAGTTCAGATTTTGATTTTTGATAGCCGTTAGGCATTTTTGATTTTTTTTATAAACATGCTCTCGTGTATATGGTTGATGCCTTTCAGGATGGTATAAAAATGTTGGCTTTATATAATGGAAATAGATGAAGGTGCTGCTATGGCTTTACTGGATAAGAATAAGAAGGAACTTGACGAAGACGAAAAGATTCAGATTGAAGGCTTGCCGAAATTGGGCACTGATATCCGATCCCAAATCCGTGTCAAGGAGAGCAAAGAGTTTAAGGTTAATTAATCTGTTGTTGCTTTATCTGATCCTGTTCAACTCTGCTAATTAATTTCGTGTTTGTTCTTTGGTTTTACAGAACACTGTGGATAAATTAGTTCAACGAGCAAATGCATCTTTACTTGTAGGAACCTCCTCATGGAAGGAACAATTTATAGAAGCCCTTAGTGTTAGTGCCGGTAAGTTAAACGCTTAGCGTGGTGCATTTGCAATATTATATAGTGGAAATCGTGTCAAGAGTTGAAAGCCTATAATCAATTTATTGTCTTAATTAACAGGAGAGGAAGGTGGTGATGAGGGTGAAGAAGGAGAAGAAGCTGAAGAGAAAGTCCCATCGTGTGGAGACTACGTCATGCATTTCCTCACAATCTTCTGGAAGATATTATTCGCATTCGTCCCACCCACAGGTATGACCATATATGGTCCAATTGTCAGGATGACCCTTATCAGCATTCACGTTTGTCTATAACTGTATATATGTAGATGAGTAGGGCAGAAGGTTAGCCGGTATAACCATGCAACTACACAGGAAAGCGCTTATATACGGTGACAAGAATCTAGGGTAGGGCTCGAGACAGGAAATAGCTATTTATAGAATCTTGAGATGAAAATCATTGAAAAATTAAATGACGAGGCTGGCTGTATCTGTAATTAAATAGAAGTTGAGGTCTTATGTTTTCACGAATTCGTTTTAAAGGGGTACGCGGACGTATTTTATACATTTTTCAAGTGCTAACGATATATATAAACTTGGGTAAGTGTTTGTGTACAGACATTGCAGGTGGATATCTAGCATTTGTAATCTCTATTCTTGGCATCGGAGTCCTCACCGCATTTATTGGAGATTTGGCCTCTCATCTGGGCTGTAGTGTGGGGATCAAAGACTCCGTTACGGCTATTGCTTTTGTAGCTCTGGGAACAAGTATTCCAGGTAATTCAGGGTCACCACTGCCCTTGTCGTGGTGAACACTACTGGTAACAGTGCACTTGTTACCTTTCACGCGATTGAATCCAAAATCAATCTATTCAGCAATTCGCAACGCTTGGTATTATCCCCCTTTAAAGTACCGCACTTCCTCTGGCATGGGGGGCTTGGGCGATTAGGAAATCATTGAAATATTGGCTAATTCCGAACTGGTAATGACAATCGACACACTATTTTACTAAACGAATGTAGCACAGTTAAGAATACATATAGATTAAACGTATATTGCATATAAAATTTAGGTATGATAGGTCATATCTAGGTATTTACAGAAGGGTATCGTCGTTGGTATGAATAGCGTCTACGAAGTGATTAGCCGTATAATAATTTACGATGTTGGACTTGTGTCCTCCTGTCTGTCTCAGGTTTTGGTGATGGGTATATCACATTCGTGGTGTCCATTCTGGGCATTGGAGTCCTCACAGCATTTATTGGAGACATGGCCTCTCATCTGGGCTGCACGATTGGTCTCAAAGATTCGGTCACTGCCATCGCATTCGTTGCTTTGGGTACAAGTGTCCCAGGTAATCCCAGTCGCCTCCACAAGTGGTGGCCTAATGTTATAGATAACCATATAGATAACTACTTGTAGTTGTAGATGTAAATGTAAATCTTACTTGCTTTTTAATAAGCTTGTAGTTCATTTAGTAGCAAAGGGCCCTTCGGAACTTTTTAGGATCAATTTTTGGTCCCAAATTAACATGTATTTTTTGAGATCGCTCGAATGAAGTGGTGACGAACCAATTTTCTAGAGGATGTGGTTTCTGAACGGCCCTTCGGTAGTTTATTAGCTTGACAGATAGATTGTCTAAAGTTACTTTAAATCACGTCGATTGACGAAAATAGTAATATGATGGTTGATAGTAGTTAGTGGATGTGTTATGTGAAAATGTAAACTTTTCTAGACTTGTGAACTCCGAAGTTGACTGAGCTTACCGTTTACTGGTTTACATTTTCCTGGCTCATTCATCTGCTTGATTCGTAGTGTTTATTTGCAGTATGTGTTGTAACGTAAACTGTTGACATAGACGAGAGAGGAATTAAGGGTATTAGAGTATTAGTGCTTTAATAGTTTAGCAAAAGTAGTATTGCCGGGAGCCTTTTCGACTTGGAAATGCTCTACTCGCACAAAATAGTGTGGAGGAATTTAAAATAAACTAATTTAGGATGATTGATTGATTGAGGTCTTGAAGGTCGATTGACTGCAACGGAATCCGGTTGCCGGTCGTCTTCTGATGATTTACAATATCAGTTTATGAACATGCTAACCGTACTTTGTAGCTTTTTTTCAATAGTCGCCAGGCGTCTATTGCAGTTTGTAGTACACTTGCAAAGTTGTGACGCATTCGTGTGTAGATAAATAATTCATATAGATCAATTACTAATTTAATTTTGCTAACGTTAAGACGATTAGCCAAAAACGATAACATGATACATTTGGCAACAAACACATTTAACTCTGTGCACTAGGAAGTATGACTTCCAAACTGACAATAATAGTTCATCAGGGTTTATGGCGCTTGCTTGAACTTTAACTTTAGACCTAATTTTATAATTTACTTGATCTCCCGTGTTGTACCATTTTGTAATCAACAATTACAAAGAACCCCGAACCCAAATCGATAACCTATCCATTGGGGAGGAACTGTAATTTGAATTTCTGATATGATTAATTGCAAAATTAAGTTATTTTTAACGCTAAGCTAAATTTCGAAATATGTTCGTTTTCCAACTTTGCGGTCTTGGTCTTAAAACTCTCAATTGAAAGTTCGGTTCCTCCAATAATCCCCAATACATCAACAAATCTTGCTAACCTCTGGGTTGCTGCTTTCCGCTTCTCTTTGCTTATCAGTTCTAAAGCTGGCGATTTGATTTTTGATGAAGATTTTTGATGCTACAGTTATGTTTACTGTGTCTGAAAATTTATCGGAGATATCAAATAGTTTGTTTTAGGAGAATGAAATCGAAATGTTTTGAAGTTTGATAAATAATCATTGATTGTTTGCTATGAATTAGACACGTTTGCCAGTAAAGTCGCAGCCATTCAGGACGAATACGCTGATGCCTCAGTAGGTAACGTAACGGGTAGTAATGCTGTAAATGTCTTCCTTGGTATTGGAATCGCTTGGACTATGGCAGCCATTTACCACGAATTCATCAGAAGCCCAGCAGACTGTCCAATGAAGCCGGGTTACGTTTGCGGAAAGTTCAACGTCGACCCTGGAAGGTTCAGAAATTAACAAATATGCCATGTCAGCAATAATTTATAAGTTTATTGACTGTTTGGTTTGTTTTTGCAGTTTGGCATATTCCGTGACCATCTTTTGCTCAACGGCCTTAGTAGCCATTATGGTTATGGTACTAAGAAGGCGACCCCAATTCGGAGGAGGTGAACTCGGAGGTCCCAACAAAAGCAAGTACTTCACCTCCATCTTCTTGTTCTGTTTGTGGGTGTTCTACGTCGTCATGTCTTCATTGGAAGCTTACCACGTCGTCCAAGGCTTCTAAGCAACACATTTCATCAATTACATCTGAAGTCAGTCCAGTTCGAAATAGGTATTTCAGTTTTCGAAATCTAAAGTTATCGGTGTATCCATTTGGAAAAACTAACCACCTTTGCTTCTGTTCGACAGGTCTGTTGGCTGAGAAAACGGTGATTTTCAGGAGCGAGTGAGGATTTTTGAGGAGGCTCAAGAATCATCAAGTACATTTCAAGACGACTTAACAATTTTTTGAAGAAATTCCTCACTTTTAGGCGAACCCGACGTAAACTAATGAATTTTTTGCCTGTTCATCTGAGAAGCGCATAGAAGAATCAAGACTCTGCAAGAATGAAAATAAAACTTATACGGAATGATATGTGCAAAATTATCGGCACATCGACATTTGACACGAGGTGTAAAAAAGCTTTAAAGATTACTCCTGGAAATTGAAAAATTGTTATTCAGTCCCAATACAACTTACCCATCTGACACCAGTCCTTCAGAAATGATTACCAAACCAATTACCACAAACTAATGTCACATACTCTTTTTATGAACAAACATCTCCTAAGCTTAGTTAATGGAACTCTTATCAAATCAACTTATCAACTTAAAATATAATTATAATATCAGTCCGAGTGCATTTACATGAAAACGAATGTCTTATAAGTCTGGGACCCTTTAAGCCCTCATTTGATTAATGGTTAATTATTTAATAGAAGTTTGTCTAGAGATATGTTTCTATTGTTGATAATGTAAAACTTATGGTAGCTCTCTGTATTAAAAGCTACTATTGTGTTACACTAAGTGACTTTGTTGTTAGACTTGTAATTAGGCAACAAAACCAAAAAAATTATGGAAAAAATAAGCTTTTTTACACGAAACAATGCAAACCAACAATTCTGAACGACTTAATCGATTTATTAGATGACTTTCAAAATTGCTACGAGCGCGATTTAAATTTGCGTATTCATTATAGCCAGTACGTCTGGACTCCTTACATCAAAAACAGGAGTTTCCTTAACTAAAAGCAATCCTAAGAAATCTTTTGTACATCGTTCATTCCAAATCCTTATAAACAAGATACGTCCTCATTCTTTAAAACTTGTAAACCCCAAGTCACCTTGCCTTGACAAGGGTCAAAGATTCATTCATCGCCTCGATAAACGGTTCGCCAACTTGTATTTGACCTTGACCTACTAACCCAATGACCCTTTGGCCCTGTTTTCTCATCATCCATCTCAGATTTAAGAACTATAAACACTAGCGAAATTATTCAAATCTCTGTAATTGGTCAAATAAATTCAGTCATCGTAATTCCATGTGATAAACGTTATACTTTTCGTGTCGCAACCCCAATCTCAGAACTTTCACCCCCGCTGAACCCTTATAATATGACCCCAAGTTGTTACTCATTTATTCCCTTCCTCGAAAGTCGTACTGCTATCAGACCCGAGGTTATCAGGTGACAAAGTGGATAAGCGCATTATGAATCTTAATTATTATACTATATATTATTATATCAAAGCAAATGTTCAATTGTTCAATGGAATCTCTATTTGCAAATGTAAACGGGACAGAAGAGGTTTTACATACATACTATCTACTATTTACAAACGTGAACTACTAATGCAGACTTGTTTGAAGTTTAAAGACAGTTAAGTAGTTTGTAATTACAATTAAAAATTATATTTAGCTATTCATCGTCCTTATATTTAGTGTATACGGTAAAAATATGATATGTGGTGGTTGTGGAGGTAGCCGGTTTGAGACTTTGAAACTTTGAATACGAATAAAAAAAATACCTTGCAGTTTGCAATAATAATTTGAAACATCCAGAATTTTCAATTAGTGAACCATTTGCCAAATATATTGATCCAGCGTTTTCAGAAAATTTAGTAACGGTGACATTATTTATTAAAGAAGCGTCCATACAAACACAGTGATACTGTCCTATGTTAACGAAAGTATATATATATATTTAAAGGGAAGGAAGCGAGGATTTAAAACTCAAGGTCAAGGTCAAATAATAATGACCATATAAGAACAAAAGGTATGATAAATTAAATAACGCTAGGTTAAAGATTTAAAAAGATTATGACACGATGACTATATCAGTATGTTCTCAAATGTGCCATGAAGAGTGAAGAGGATGTTAATGAATGATGATTTTTTATCAGTTTAGAATAATTAAACTTTAAAGTTAAGTTGTTTAAGTCATTTATATTATGAATAAGAGGTTATGAATACAATTAATTTGTAATTAATCGTTTTTACTCAAGTAGTCATTAAGTCTATTCATGTAGTTGTAGTATCAGATGAGATGGGAGTATGTATATTTAGACAATGTGTATTTCATTCAGAACTCTCAAGTGCTCTACTATAATAATTGTTAAATATAACCTGGGTGTTTAACGTCTAATTACTTAATTAAATTCTAATGTAATCTTTTGACCATTTTCCATGTGCCGTGTATCACCTTCAAAGAAAGTGTTTTGAGTGATTGAACCAATTACAAACTACATACTTCCCGAATACTGATCAGTTTCCTTGTCAAATCTTAATCCATCGAGAGCCGATAAGTAAATCGCTTATCCATTTTATGGAGATGATTTATCCCATAATAGAAACTCAAAACTTAACAGTATTTGGTTATTCGAAGTATTCGTGTGCCTCTAAGTTATGAAATCCTCAGATTCTTACAAATTCAAAACCTAATATTTAACCTCTTTCATCCTGAAATATTTAATGGACTGTCCAACGCTATCTTTGCGTTAAAATTTGGATACTAAAACCGACGCTATAGTCTTTCCTCTTTTCTAATTCTCAACTCTTTTAAAATCAGAAACAGCTAACTCTATTAAATAATATCAGGAAAAGACGAATATTCATGTCAAAAAATTAATATCAATCGAGCTAAACTAAACTTAAAATGCATCACTAGTTAGATATTAGATTAGTGCATAGACTTTTAGGAACGATCGTCCAACAAAGAATATTAACTGAACAAAGACTATTTATAAACAAAAGAAATGAGCATTTCTTGTCCTTTGTATAGGACTTTTCTGTATCAGAATATTCAGAATGTTCGTTATTGTTGTGAACTACTTACAGTACCATGCTATATTGTTGTTGTTATTGTTCTTGATGTGAATTGATACTATTGTTCTATATTGCTAATGATATAACTACTCTACTATGCAGTTTGCACAATTACCGTCTCAGCATCAGTTTTTTTTTCTCTTCGGCTTTAACCGTTTTGAACCTTTGTACATTGTACTATTATTATTAGGCGTTATTTCAATACTTTTAAGGGTTGTGTTATTTTATGAATGAATGGTTTAAATAGATTGTAAATAGTTCTACTGATTGACTTATTATAATTGATATTAGAGATATGAAAAATATTTTATAAGACTTGAAAATAAATGACAGGTGTTTAAAATAGCCCTAAGGGAATATATAAATATGGTTCTAAATGGTTTTCAGACCTCCTGAATGACCCCAAAAAATCTCCACCGATTTACTTAGTGTTAAATAAAGAGCTCTTGTGACCTTTACTTGACCTTAGACCCCCTCTATATGTACGTACGTGTGTTTAATTTGACCTCAATTTAGAACGATGTAAAGTCTTGAGAATGCCCTTTCATTTAAATTCTAGATATTCTAGTATTAAAACCTGCTTAGAAATTAGGCATTGTTCAACAGTTTGAGATTGTTAGTCTAAATCAACGGTATTTTATGATAGGAAGTATGACGGATATTAAATATATTTTAAAATGTAAAGATCATAAAAAGATTGTATGATAAATTATTGATAAGTCCCCTGTTTGCTATAATAATATCCATATTGTTATAAAAAAAAGTTTAACTGTAATAACTACTCCTAATTATAAATAGTGGAGGACAAACCGGTGCGCGGTGCTACGTTCGACCCGTTCGACCAGAATATATATGAACATATTCAATATTGTGGTCGGCACATCAAAATTGTCTCGATCCTCTCGATTTGTCTGATCGAGGAGACGAAGAGACATTTCTAAAAAAAATGAGTGCAATTTGAGACGTTTTATTGCATTCAGATCTCACCTTTATCCAAAAAATAAAACATAAGATAACTCATCCAAATCTTGTTATCTTTAAAAATGATTACCTAATCGAGTTCTCTAATTTAAAAAAATGAATAAAAATGTCAGTAAAAATCCAGACCGTCCTGACTAGTCATTTTTTTTATTCGTCGGCATCATTCCATCGTTAAGATGTTCCATTCATGTTACACTTACTTATTTAGTAATACACTAAATTCTTTCGAGTCTATTCGTTTTTCTATATATATGCCAGGGGTACTTGTAGAATACACCTGAAACTCTGACTAGGGACTAGCCAGATGTTATGATTTTAAAGGGACATGTGTGGTTTAAAGTCTATCCGATTATCCGAATTTGGAATCATGCCTATGATCTTAGGGTTCACTTTCCCATGTACCCTGTAAATCTTCTTTATATATAATTTTATAATATTTTTAATAGCTCGTATTGTGTTTGCTGTCAACAGTGCCAACACAATGATATATTGATAAAATGCTGTAAAAGGGCGCAGGGCTCCAGGAAGATCCCCGAAGGGCATCTCAATCAGAAACAAGGCAGATGGGATGTGTAGAATTTTTAGGATCAACAGGTTTTGCCTTGAACCCCTTCCTCCAGTCCAAGATGATCTAACAAGCCCTTTGTTCTGTTCTAACTTCTCAGACTCGATACTGAACTTGGAGCTTATGGACATTTAGAATAATTTTACCGAGAATACTCATAACGTCATAGGCATAACACAAAAGGTTTGGCTTCAGTCTTGAAATTCAGTTTCGAAGAGTAAATCGTGGGGCAAAGGATAGAGCAAGAACAAAGGTAATATATCATCGCATCGATTTAATTTTGTTTATATTTTAAGAGTTGTAGCTTATTAAAAGTCGCTGTCTGTCTGTCCGTCCTCGGCGACAATATAACTCGAGAGAGGTTGGAGGTTGAAGTTTTTCGATTTTTTTTTGTAACATAATCAAATCATTCTATGGAATGCATCCAGAAGTTAGGGGGAGTTCGAAGTTAGGTGAAATTGACCACACCCTAAGGGGTTTCACCATGTAAGAACTAGGTCTTTGTATACGTTTGTATATACATATGCCTTTATACTACAGGTAAATATTATTAGCCCCGTATATTAACGATAAAGGTTCCCGTTACGGGACCCTTTATCGTTAATATATGTATTAGCCCTACCTCAGCACCAATAACATGGATGCATGCAGTTATTACCACCAACCCACCCTGGGGTGGTTTCGTGACTTTTGGGTCAAATTGAGGTTTCAATGCATTGAACTTGTTATACACATAGTATGCGACCTTCCTTACCCCAGAGGGGGTGTATCAGGTTCGTTTGGGTCGAATTGAGATTTCAACACCAAATTGAATCCCAGATATTGTGTAACGTTAAATGCATACCCGGACAACTCCCAAACCATTCCTGTATGATGTTACGGAATAACATTAATTGTTCGTTAATTTCTCGTTTGATCATATTATATTACGGGGCTATTATTGCAGTAAACTTTCTTTAATTTCAGGGTTTAATTCCAAAAATTTTAGTTTCGATTTTCACCCCATTGTCACGGACGTTTGTAACCCATTATAATCTATATCATTAGATGCATCTTGCATTAACCTGTCGAAGACCATAGTTATATCGAAGTTATTTTCATGCAAGCCCTAAATTTCGTATCTAAAATAATAAAGTTTGCAACTCAATAATATATTAAAGATTAAAGCTCAAGTCTGCGCTAGTGAAATTAAACGTTAACACTTAATATTTAATGAATATAAATAGTTCAATTTCATATCTTCGTTCGACTCATTTATTTCATGGGGTTTATTTCGTCCGTGAATTTTCCAAACTCTCAGTGCTTGACAAAGATATGTCAATTTATGACTTATAATTATCTCGGCTTATACTTTTTAGAACGTACTAACATGAATTCATGATTTCTATTTTTCCAGCGTGTCTCTAAGCTCTAGCTTTGTACAGTGGATCAGCGTTCAGTTGGGAATTCAAATTCATAATGGATTTCAATAAAATTACATACGGTATGTCAAAACTTGAAATTACAAATGCAAAATTAGCTAAGGAAAACCACGAGTTGAAGGTGGAAGGACAGCATTTGAGGGGTAGAAATGCGGAACTCTCTTCAAAAAATATTGATTTGTACACATACTTGCGAATACCGGATGCACCACCGTTTATACAGAATCAAGAACAGAAGTCTAACCCATTCGAAATGCAAGACGTATGCCATGATCTTAAAATTTATCTTAAAATCTTAATTGTTAGTTAAGTAGTGTACTATGAAAAACCGATATTTTTGGCAGATTGTTGAAGTGATTCTGTCATTCCTGAGCTTCAAATCCATCCAAAATGCAAGGTTCATCTCCAAGACCTGGAATAGAGCCTGTGCAGGTCCGCTTTCGAAGATGGGCGTAATGACGGCCAAGTTAGACCCCCTCGAACGCCTTCCGTTCCAAATGTTCGAATCCATCTTCCCAACATCAGCACCAAACGGTTCAAAAAACTACAAGTCCCTGATGGTAGAATGGCCTGAATACATCCGATTTCTCACAAATAGTGACTGGATTCATGAGAACGGTAAAAACATTGAATATCTTCGACTCGGCCCTTTGAAACCGAAAGTAGGTGACTGGGATTGGGAGGGACTGGCCCCAATGACATGGGATCTCGAGGCAATCCTCCTTCACCTTTGCCCCAACCTTAAAGAACTCGTCATTCCGATCCCAAAAATCGGGTTCGATGTCCTCGTGTTCCCTGGAACCCTACTGGGCGATCCAACACCTCGGACTGTTCACCTCGACAGACTCAGCATTGGAATGGACAATGAGCGAGTTAAAGACACACATACTACCATTGGACTATTCGTCGTTGTCTTCGGTTGCCTCGCATCTCTGAAGAGTCTGCAACTCGTCAGTCAGGCCCCCGTCCCAGCCTTCAATAGCTATTACCGACTCATGGAGATTCAAAATGAGGAGGTGCCGAATTTTGACGGGCTTCAAGAGCTGGATTTGTCCAGATACCCGATCGGGTCTGAGGGCCTGGTCTCGATTTTAGAGACAGGATTCGGGAGCTTGAAAACACTTCATCTTGGAAGCATATTTGATGCCGAGGGTGAACGGGAGTATGGCTTCCTCAAAAGGGCTTTGGATCATCTGAAAGGGAGTCTGGAGGAGTTGGTACTGAATAGTTTGACACTGAGCCTGGATATAAAACTACCGATTAACGACGTGATGCCCCGTCTTCCGAAGCTGAGACGTTTAAAGATCATGTGCGCCAAGTATTGGGTTATCGAGACCATCGATTTCCTGCTCCAACTGCCTAAATTGGTAGAACTGACTCTTAACACTACGTATATGTTGCAGGAGCAGTCGAATATTCGATTAGACACCATGTTCCCATCCGCAATTCGACTGCAAAATGAGCCTCTACTCAATCTTCGGAAATTTAATTCCAATTGCATGGTACATGATTCTCAAGTCGTAGAACTCCTGTCGAAATGCTTCCCTAACGTGGAAGCTGTCCAGTTTCGGTTTAAAGGGACGGATATTATGACCTGTCTTTTGTCGTTAGCCTCGCTCCCGAAATTACGGACATTGGACCTGTCTTTCTTTACTCCGATTCAACGACATAAACTGGAAGCGGCTGTAATTGCAGCTCTTCCCAACTTTCCAGGTTCGTTTTTGTTAATTCGGATTCAACAGTACAAAACTCAAAGATTCTAAATAAATTTGCTGTTTTCCAGAACTGAGAAAGCTGGACTTGGGTAACATGGCCTGTAAAATGTCCCTGCATAAAGAAATATTCGTCAACGGATTCTTTAAGGCCCCTCGGCTTACATCTTTGGTCCTTTCGAACTCCTTAAACACAGCCAGTTGGAACGTATGTAAACTTTTGTATTTAAATTTTAAGATTTTATTTGAGTTAACTCAGATATGGGGAAAATACATCTTTCTTTTTAACAGATTAGGCCAGAGCTTTGGAACTTTATCCGTCGGGAAGATGGAATGGGATCGAAGTTAGAGGTGGGTACTCATGAGGTAAGGTTTAAGGAAGTAACTTTGGGGCAGAATGGGGTCTATATTGCTTAAAATTGAAATATCGTGGAATTATATTCGCTAATGACAAATAATATACATGTTAGACAATTATAATAGTAATCCTGAAGTATTTTATTAAATTTGTTTTTATTAAAACAGGAATACAATAATAACCATAATGATGAAATTGTCTTTGTACTAAACAGTTTGGTTGTACTGCCTTCTGAATTTAATTTTGTAATTGGAATTATGCAGCTCGGTGAATTGAATTCAGTATATATATATTTAAAATAGGCTAACTTTTTATTCAATTGATATTTTAAGTCTCTACCGAACCGAAATGTGTATATTTATTTTCATGATAGTATTATTATTATTTCCCGTACAAAATCTTCATTTGACCCCCGACCGACCTGACTCTTTGTTATTGTTGTTAACCTTTCTGATAATTTGGTCTTCGAGAAGAACAGAACCAAGTTTGAGAGGTGGAAGAACAGAACTGAAAAGATCTGAACCTTTTTGACACGTTAACAAAGACTAACAAAGTCATTAATGCTTATCTGATCGCTCTTTGTAATTACATGGTCAATTATATATGAATCAACTTCCGAGCTGTATCAGACAAGCTGAAACTATCCCTATTTTTAAAAATAAGTTAAAACACTATCTCTTAACCTACGGAAAACAAAACTCTGTTTAAGACAGGAATATAAACTGTGAGACTAACGGAAAATCATTGTGATAATTTTTATAATACTAACCTTATATTTTAAAACGTATCATTTTCATTTAAAATATGTCATAAAAAATTATGACATATTCATTATACTACAACATTAATTACTTCAATCATGACTATTGTCATATTCAATATCTTACTATTTCTACTCACTAATTGCAATTACTGTATTACTTGAACTTATGCGTCAAAGCGTAACCGGCTCCTTTATGAGAAGCTTTGTATGAATAAAAACAAACAAACAAACTAAATCAAAGCAAATCAAATCGATTTTTTGGAATTTTTCAATGCAAATTATTAATTATTAATTATTAATTATAAAGCTTGATGTTACAAAAGACAATAAAAGTTGGAATAAAGTGAAAATAATGTTCATTTTGTTGCTGCATAGCATTTGATGGCTTTGTCTCCTCGGCTTCCGTTCCCCGTCTGCGTCTCTGGCAGAAGGGAGTCTGAAAGCTGCATGAATGTGCATTGGGTTCGATTCGATCAGAATTGGAGAAACAAGGAACACCAATTCAAATACAAAACAAATCCACAGAGAGTGTCAGGCTCAGTTGGAATTCAAATAATTTTGTAAGGATTACCCAAGAATTCGTTTTTTGGTTTCTGAATTCTGCCCTGTTGTCTGTATTCAGATTTCAGATTATCCTCTTCAATTTTATTTTAGATTTACAGGTTAAGTTTCACGTTTGGTCTTGGTCAGAGCAAAAAGTGAAAAGTCAAGTAAGTATTAAATTATGAATTATAATTATATGAATTACAAATTACAAGTTATCTTCTTTTGGCATCATGCATCATTGATCATGCACAATCAATATCATCATTCATCATTTAATAAAATCAAAAATCTGAAATCATAAAATAACAGCAAAACAACTAAACCGTGAGTGGTCTGACGGCTCTGACCTCTGACACTGAATGTGGAATGGTTGACAAAAATTAATTTTATTTCATATTTCAATTTTCAAAAGTTCAAAGTTCAAATGAATTTATTATATCAATACAAAATAACATTTGACATTCATTACTTATGCTCAGAAACTGAAAGGAAAAGACTCGGCGGGCAGAACCGGATTCGGAAGCAAACTTCAAAGAAATAACAAATTTGAAATTACCAATTCACAATTAAAACTTCGAAACAAGAAAAATGGATGTCAATAATGGAGACCCAGTTGAATTGTCATCCGAAATTCTAAGACTGAAAACTGAGAACAAAGCATTGAAGACTGAAGTCCAAAGACTGACGAATATAATCCTAGGACTAACCTCACAAAATGAACCCACAGCAGAGCAAGAGGATGTGGAACCAGCGTCGAGGAATTTGGAATCAAATGACTCCGAAAACGCTCGGTCTGACGACATTCAAAATTCAGAATCCTTATCTGTGGTCGCTGCTCAAAATCCATTTCTAATGGAAGATGTAAGTTGTTCTACTAATTTTTAAACACGTTCCGAGATTTCATATAGTTCATTAATTAACGTTGGATTTTCAATTTTTGCAATGACAGATTTTAGAGGTTTTAGCGAAATTCCTCCGATTTCGCACCCTCAAAAACACAAGACTGGTCTGCCAACGATGGAACCAAGTATTTACACGTCGAATATTAACGAAAGGGATGATGAAACTTAATCTAGATATCGTGAAACAATCGTTGAAAGACTTTGAAGCTGCTTTTCCCTCCAATACTGACGTTTCCAAGCGATTCCGAGGCATCCGAATTAAGTGGCCACAATTTTTACTCATTCTACTAACATCTCGACAATGGATTACTGACTATGGGCCTTCTATTCATTACCTTGAACTTGGAAACCTGCGGCCGGAAATCAGTGACTGGGAATGGGAGGGATTGACTACCCATTCCCTGGATATTGAGTCCATACTTTTGAAACTATGCCCAAACCTTAAGGAACTTGTAATCCCAGTCCCATTTTTGCTGTGTGTCACCGATGCTGCTAATCAATTAGTCATTCAAGACACATCTTCTCCCCGTGTTGTTCAACTAGACTATTTACATATCGGAGTGGATGAAACACTGGGGGAACTGGTTCAAGACGATGATTGCACCTTTGGCAGAATCTTGGCTTTGGTGTTTGGTTGTATTTCAAGCCTGAAGTCCATAAAATTGGTGGGGTGCCTTCGCTCCCATGCTCTGTCTCAAGTAATTGATGCAATTGAAGGAAAGACTGAAATGAAGATATTGGAAGGCCTTGATACCCTCAATATCGCAAACTTTTACACCCATCCCGGCGTTTTTATGAAACTATTGAAAGTACACTTTAGGAAGCTAAGGAAATTAAAAGTCGGACGGTTAAGCGATTTTCAAGCGTCGCATGCACTTCTGTTATTCGACTTGCTAAATCATGTGAAGCCTAACTTGGAAGAACTTGTACTTGGAATGAGGGGAGATGCAGATTCCCGAGTACTTGTACAAACCCAAGTGCCTCATATGCCGGAACTAAAGGTGTTCAAGAATATGTCACTGCGAGAATGGTTTTTCGAATCCATCAGTTTCGTCCTAAGTTTACCCAAACTTCAAAAATTGATCCTCTTTATTTATCATTTGGATACATGCAATTTGGACGCATTGTTTGCTCCGCCCAAAAATCAGCTCCTGGATCGTCCGCATATGAATCTCTCATACTTCGTTACCAATTGTCTTGCACCTAACGCCCAAGTGTTCGAGCTCGTTACAAAATCATTTCCCAATTTGGAACATATTGGGTTTAGGTTTGATGGGAAAGAAATTTCGAGTGTTCTGGCTTCCCTGTCGTCGCTTAAGAACCTTAAGCATCTGGACATGGACATCAGATCCTCTCTTATTCTCGACCAGGAATTCAATCAGGCTATCATTTTGAACATTCCTAAATTTCAAGGTATAAAAAACAATGTAATTTGTTCATTTTAATGTTTGT
This sequence comes from Desoria tigrina, assembly GCA_906901685.1. Classification (NCBI taxonomy): domain Eukaryota; kingdom Metazoa; phylum Arthropoda; class Collembola; order Entomobryomorpha; family Isotomidae; genus Desoria; species Desoria tigrina. Next base: position 297,251 of record CAJQTU010000060.1, read on the forward strand.
ACTTTGGATGAATTACAAAACTCATAAAATGTCCATTGTATCTCTTAGCGTTGCGGAAGCTTGTGATCCGGAACGGGACCCCTGTCCAGTCATTGACAGAAGAACTATTTACTGAAGGATTTTTTAAAGCTCCGTGCCTAACAACGTTGGAGCTTTGGCGGATTGACGTACGTATTTTAAATTTAAAATTCCGGCGACATGATGAATTCTAAAAATAATATCTGGATTAATATTTATCTGGTTATAGGTATTCGAGGGGGTCAAGGATTTGATCTTACAGTCGACGGAAGGTTCGAAGCTAACAGTAGTGACCAATATGGAACAAAGGATGTGCCACAATGCTCAACGGGTATTGTAGTATTTGGAATGAATAAATATGACCTTTGCGTGTATTCATAATTAAATATCTGCCGGTGTCAAAATCTCGAGGTTTTCAAACTTATCTTTAGTGTGTCTTTTGGTTGCTCAGTTCATGTTCAGTATTATAATCACCCAAAGACCTACGAAACTAATATTATTAATATAAGTTATTTTATTACCTTATTATAGTATGTTTCGACAACTAATGATGTAATTGTTGATAAATATTTGTTGTTAAATAAAAAATATTTCAGTAAAATGGGCGTATAATGTATAGGATTTGTGGGTTCTAGTAAAATGTATACAATTTATTTAAGTTTTTAGCCAAAGTCTCAAAGATATGAATGAAAATATAACATTTTAGAATACATTCATTTTGAAGCTGTTCTTCCGTTTTGACGTTCAACGTAGTACGTGGGGTTTAGTTTATAAAAATAAAATTAGGAACTAAATATGTTTTCCAAAATCGCTAGAAAGTGAAGAGATGACAGGATGGTTTATTTGCCATGTCCTGCAAAGATATTAAGTCATTAATAGGAATTCGGGCTTATCTTCATTAAATACTTCTCCCAAGTTACACCCCAAGGATAAATTGTTAATTAGGGACAAGTATAAGGGTCTGAGTCTTTGAATAAAGGTCATAGTTGAGAGTGTGTATGGAAAAGGATAACTACTATATTTAGTAGTTATATACAATATACAACTATAGCCGTTATTAAGTGTTGAAAACACTCTATGCGAATGACCTGGCTGTTTGTCCGTCCGTGCCTCTGTCAGTGTGACAACTGACGAACGGTTGGACCTACGGTCACCAAATTTTGTAAACTTGTTCCTTGGGTCCTAACACAGGCGAAATTTGAACTCCAATGGTCACACCACCTCCCCCCCATAAATTAAACCCTCCTAAATTACCATGCTATGTATAAACATCTATGGTATAAACCCATAAACCTTAAAAAAACATTACCATAAATAAACCATTCTTTTAACTTTACCGATACATCAGAAGAGGTGGTCAGAAAAGTTATTTTAGATGTGGTCTTCGTCTTTTTCTTCGTTTCGTCTAATTAGATGGTATTCGTCTTTTATGCGAAGACAATTTAATAGGTTTAGGTTATTGATTCTGAGGGTTTAGTAATAAGTCAAAAAATATTCTAAAAACTACACTCGAAATCAACCTACCAGACGGCCTATAACTTCTATTTCAATCGCTGAGACGAAAAAATAATTTCAATGGTATTTTGCATTATTTCCGCTTACTAAGGTCAACTTAATCCTTGACGAAAAAGTATTTGACTTCTCATGGAAGGCATATTATGTGATAGCATCTCATCATCACCTCTACAACCGAAAATGAGTGATCATTTTCACACATTGAGGCGCCAGTTCAGGATTAAGTTGAATCCGATTAAGGCGAGATTACAGGCCGCCAGATCAGCGTTTCCAGTTATTCGTTGAACTGTTCAACACCCGAATCATGGCATTTACAAATGTCCAAAGCGATGAAGGGCTGACAGAAGATAGAGGTTCAAGGGCTCCTGGCACAGAACCCCTCGTAAGCTGTCAAGATTCAACACAATTTGGCAAAGTATTTTTAAAATCCTTCGAACTCTGCAAAAATCATGACGAATGGTGGAAGAACGGGGTCGTTTACGAAGTCTACGTACGATCATTTTGTGATTCAAATGGAGATGGAATCGGGGATTTAAATGGTTAGTTGGTTAAGTTGCAAAAAATTGTAGTGCATATTTTTATTTTGCATGTCTTTGGGATAATAGAAAGAGTAGCGTCGTTGCGGTTTGATTTTCATACCATGATTTATGAATTATACTACACAGACCTGAAGCGTTAACTATCCATCTGGATCTCTTGTTTTTTTTCAATTTAATATATTATAAACATCCCTACTCTTTTTTTACGAAGTTTATGAAGTATTTCATGATTTCTAGCACAGACAACAGAAGAGACACTGAATTTGAAGAATTTTTGGAGCTTGTATCTATCGAAAGTAAAAATTATTGTAATAGTCGGGACTTCAATTTTAATTGAGTGTATAAAAATCTCGTACGAATAAATTACAGTGTCATCTGTATTACACTGTATCTTTGGACACTGTTAAAAATTCCAGGCTCATTAAAAAATCCTATGGAATTTTAGGGATCACATCTAAATTGGATTACTTCGTAAATCTCGGAGTTACAACTTTATGGCTAACACCATTCTACACTTCACCTATGGTTGATTTTGGCTACGACGTTTCCAATTACATCGACATTGACCCGATCTTTGGCACCCTCGATGATTTTAAGAACCTCCTAATTGCTATGAAGGAAAAAGGTAATTTGTAACTACTTGACTAAACTTATAGCATCTTCAAATCTTCATCTTTGACCCCTCAATAAGTCCCCAATTCCAAGAGCGTTGTATTAGAACATTAAGAGTTTTACAGATCTATTCCTTATACCCAGGCTTAAAACTAATAGTGGACTTCGTTCCTAACCACACAAGCGATCAACACGAATGGTTTAGAAAGTCGATTATGAAAGAAGAGCCGTACACGAATTATTATGTTTGGAAACCGGCGAAAAACATCGATTCGAGTGGAAACCCAGTTCCACCAAATAATTGGGTTAGCAAACAATAATTTATTCTGTCCAATGATTCATTTCTCGTTGTTTTACTTCCATTATTTGACTCGATATAGAATGAGTCCAAATATTGATTGTCCACGACTGTAATATCGGCAAACTGTTTTCTATAAATAGCAAAGCATATTTGGTGGTTCAGCCTGGGAGTACAACCCAACAAGAAGGGAATTTTATCTCCACCAATTTGCCAAGGAACAACCCGACCTCAATTACCGAGATAAGAATGTCATCCGAGAAATGATCCAGGTCCTGGATTTCTGGCTGGGTCTTGGAGTCGATGGCCTCCGTGTTGATGCTGCTCCTCATCTTTTAGAGGACTTTAGAGAAGATTCTAATGGTTCAGGAAATTGCAAAACAAATGTGCCCGGAACCCTTGAGATTATAGAGAAATTTCGGAAAGTTTGTGACCGTTGGACTGCTAAGACGGAGCAGGAAAGGTGGGTTTCCTTATAAAAAAGCGCAGTTAGCGTATTTATTGAAATTAATTATTCCGGCGAGGCAAATATTTGAATGGAACCTAAAGGACCAAAATACTTATCAAAAAGTCTATAGCCGAAATTATGTATTTTTATTTTACAGGCACTTATATTGTCTAATTGTAAGATCCTTTTAATGAGTTGGGGATCTATTACGAGGAGGCTTCTTCGAATTCTTCGAAGAGAGCTTTTTATTTTGCATTTTTGTGTGAATTTAGAGTCTTAATGACGGAAGGCTACCTGGATATCGAAGCAATAATGGACTACTACGGAACCGAGAAAAGTCGAATTGCCAACATCTCTCTTAATTTCTCACTTCTGGGTCTAAATAACCGTTCTTCTGGATATAACGTGTACAAAACCATTGAAAAGTGGTTTGAACATTTGCCAAAATATTCTTGGTCAAATTGGCAAGTATGTAAACATGTCAAGGCTTTTGTCTCATTATTGACTAAATAGGATAATATATGTCGTAGTCTATTTAAAAATATACTCTTCTCCACAGCAACAGACTGCGTAGTAGTGTCGTAAGTTAACAAAATTTACCGTCTTGAATGGATTTTTTTGACAGATTGGAAACCACGATCAACCTAGAGCAGGGGACAGATTTGGTTCGGAATCGATTGACATGTTAAATATGATAAACCTTCTGCTACCTGGAACGGCGTTGACTTATTACGGGGAGGAGCTCGGGATGCTGAACACGTTTATCTCCCCAGAACAAACCGTTGACCCTTGGGGCAAAGGGGAAGATGTAGAAAATTCTAGAGATCCTGAACGAACTCCGATGCAATGGAATGCTGAGAGAAATGCAGGTTGGTTGGACTATTTGTTGAAATTTTGTAGAGACGGACTTGACAGTCAAAAGCTCTAGTGTCTATATCTTTATTTCATTTAGGATTCACTGAAGGACCAAGTACTTGGCTGCCAATTAATCAAAATTATGGAACAATTAATGTCGAAGCAGAATCGGCGTCTGCAACAAGTCACTTAAAAGTGTACAAGGAGCTCGTGGAAGCTAGGAAATTAGACGCGTGGAAATATGGAAATTTTGAACTTGACTGCCTTAACGAAAAGGCCGTTTTTGCCTTTGCACGGTCAGATTTTTTGAAAAATTCAAGAATAAAAAACTGGCCATTTACGTTCAATGATTCTTTAATGCTGGACCTATAGCCAGTATTCCATAAACGACAAATGAGATATTTTCGGTTTAATGTTCCAATTCACAGATATGATGCCAATAAATCCAAAAGTGGATTACTAGTCGTAACCAATTTCAGCAACAAAAAGGTTCAAGTCGATGCGTCGTGTTTCCAAACTGTGCCAAAAAGGGTCTCAATCCTGACAAAGAGTGTACATGCATCATCTCTGTCGAAAAAGTACGCAATCATATTCAATGTTCATAAAAGACATTCTACATTTCGGTTTTTAAAATGATTTTAGATCGTCATTCGTCGACACTAAATCCATTCCGCTGGACGCCAGAACTGGAGCAGTTTTCATTTGGGACAGTGACTTGACTTACTCCATTAACAAGTACCGGCCGCTGGAAAGAAAACGTTGTTTATTGATCTAATTATGATTAAATATGCAGTAATTTTTAGCCCGTCTCCAAGGGCTTATAAGATCATGTCAATGTCTGTCCGTCTGTCTGTCTGTCTGTCTGTCTGTCTGTCTGTCTGTATCCACGATAACTCGAGTTACACTTGTCCGATTAACTTCAAATTTGGTACACAGGGGGTTCGGGTAAATTTAGGAATCAAGTTCGAAGATGGGTAAAATCGGTCTATACGTTGACCCGTGGGGGGTCCGCGAACCCTGTCGGGTTTTCTGGACATAGGTTTGGGAGCACCATATTTTGCATGGTGGTTGATCGAGGTTCTAAAACTTCAAATCCAACATTTAATTTACAAAATTATGGCTGAAATCGACCCTAATGAGCGACCCATGCGGGTTTTCTGAAAATTAACCTAGAACGCCCAAATTTGGCATACAGTTAGAATATGATATTTTAAAAGCAAATATGACCAATTGTGGACATAAACATGCTTCTATAGACCCTAATCGGTGACCCATGCGGGTTTTCTGAAAACTAACCTAGAACGCTCAAATTTGGCATACAGTTAGAATAGATATTGCAAAAGCAAATATGACCAATTGTGGACATAAAATTGCTTCTATAGACCCTAATCGGTGACCCATGCGGGTTTTTAGAAAACTAACCTAGGACGTCCAAAGTTGGTATACAGTTAGAATATGATATTGCAAAAGCAAATATGACCAACAGTGGACAAAAAAGTTGCTTCTATCTATAGACCCTAATTGATGACCATAGCGACTTTTCTGAAAACTAACCCAGAACGCCCAAATTTTGTATAGAGTTATGAAATTATATTGCACAGGCAAAGTAATATGTTTGTATTACTTTAGTACAATAAATTATTAATATTACTTGGAGTCGGGCTATAATAAGTTGTACAGGGAAGTTTTATATCGGTACAATAATGCCAGAAAGGAATGCAAAATTGCTGCTGCTTGGAACGGATTGAATCAATTGAATAATATAACAAGTTCTTCCAGAGTGTGATAAATAATTACTATATTTTTGTTCACGTAGTTCGTATATGTTTAATGCTTTAAAAATAAACTAATTGTAGTAATCGACATTTGTGTATTGATTTAATGGAAATTAATGGATTGTACGACAAATGTGGCTTGCGAACATTTATTATTCCTGTTGCACCTTTAGTTAGTAAAATCTTGGCTTTGATTTTTGGCTGTATTTCAAGCCTGAAGTTGAAGTCATTAAAATTGGTAGCGGTTGGGTTAATGCCAAGGGAAATCTTTTATTGGAGCATAAATTTAGAGTTTTAATGACGGAAAGATACTTGGACATCAAAGTGATAATTGATAATACTACCGAACTGAGAAAAATCCATTTGCATCTCTCTTTAATTCTCACTTTTGAGTCTAAATAACGGTTCTACTGATATATAATATAATATTGATATTCTGGATTGTCATGAAATATTAACCATAAATTTAAATTCTGACAGATTACACAGAAATTTCTAACCACGGGTCATTCCTTCCTCCCTTGCGACAGGCAGTTTGCCCTAACCGAAAACTGTAGAAAGAAGTTTCAAATTTTAGAACCAAAAGACCTAGTGGAGATGCTCTTAGCTGCCCGACCTAGTCAACCGTTCAAAATTCAGAAAATGGCTCAACTCAATTTCCTTGAGTTTGGAGATCTGGTAGCTGCTCTTCCACGACCAAGGACATTGCGAGTGACTCATTGTATGGACATTAAACTACGAAGCTCCCATCCTAATCAAATAGACGTTAATGAAGAACATGATGTTCCGATTTGGATTTCTTATCCGTCTATTCCTACTAGGCCGATTCAAAATTGCGTATTTCAGCGAAAAAACTATGCTCTTATAGTGCCTTCGGATGAGTTGATGGCAGATTTAAGGTCCTTGTATCCCTATATTCCAATTAAATCGAGAGATTTTTGGCAATTTTTAATATAAGTTTCAGCTTTTGATGTGCTAATGGGCTTGCGTTGCTTATAATAAATTAGCTTTATATTTTAAGGCTCCAGACCAGTTTCTTGTCAATGAATTTTAGAACTTGTCTAACCCCGGTTAGCAACCGGAAAGGAGAAATGAGTAATATAAAATTCCCAAGGCTCCATAGTAGTTATTACTAAGGAAAAATGAATGCCATAGGGGGTACTTTGGACTCCACTATCTCCAAAACTGATGAGTCCAAAATTCTCAAATAAATTGCATCACAAAGATATTTTAACGACAATAATTATTAAGCCATTGTAAAAACCCTATAGGGTAAAGATGACTTGAAATTGATATTTAAAAAAAACATGTTTTTTGAATTTCGGTCGACCTCATAGCCCGATAGGGTCGAGCAACATTATATATACTTTTCTTATCGTGTAGACAACTTCATAGCCGAGGTGCTTTGATGGGTCAAATTTGACCTATCTCCTACAGATTTTGTGTAAAACCCATAAAACTAAAACAATGCATGACAATTTTGGCTCCAGAGTAGTTTTTAGGTGGAAATATTGGACCTCCACTTAGCAACCAGAGCTGAGGATTTCAATTCTACTTTACTCAAAGTCAAGATGACCTTGACAACGCTTGTCCCAACAGGTGATGACAAATGGAGGGTTTTTGAAAAAAAATATAATAAGGGGGCATACGTCATCATTTGCCCCCTTATTTTTTATGACGTCATTGTTGTATAGCAACTCATGACGTCATCATTCAAAAATCATATTATGACGTCATCGTTTCAATAGAGAAATAGTTAAATGGCCTCTCATCTCGTTAGCAATCCGCTTTAAATTTCTCTTGCCTTCTACTTCTCTGCAAGATTCATCTTACATTGCACATTGCACAATATTATTATTGTGCATTCGTGTATTAATTTATAAGCATAGTATGGATAGTATAATAAGAAATTATAAGAAAACAATCGATTCCCCTCTTTCTCTCGTCAATCGTCTCATCATTTTCATTTCACGTTTACAATATTCGTGTTGGACCTGATGACAATTAGGACTTCATTCCCTTCCCATAGTTTCCTTTGCATTCCTAATCAATTACTTGTGATTTGACTCCCACATCTCACAACTCCCCATTAAAACAAAGAGAAAAGGTTATATCATATACATCAGGACAGGACAGTGTCGAAATAGAACGCTGCTCATTTATTCATCGGTTCAATATGTTCCCAGCCTTATAGGACATTTTCCCAATTGCATATTCATGAGCGTAATGGTTTGAGGTGAAATAAATTGATGCAATCAATGACGTCAGGATGCAAGCCAGGAAATTATTCAGTGCTATGTTGTCATGATCAACCTGAGAAAATTTTTGTCGATTTCAAAAAGTTGAAAGTTGAAGATTTTTCAAAAACCCTCTATTTGACATAACCTGTTCCAGCGCCCGTTGTCAAGCAATCTTGACTCAAAGTCTATACCAATTTACTAGGCATTGCCATGACAACGCTTAAATCCTATGCAAAATCGGCTAAGTTCATCCCGTTGACAACCAACCCGGTCATCATGATTTTTTTGAACTTCGGTACACTTGTGTGCCCGATCGGGTCATGCTAGAGACTTGATTTGTTTTTCATCGTGTAGACAATTTTATAGTGGAGGTGTGATGGGGGGGCTAAAAAAACCTGCGTCCAACGGATTTAGCTTAAAATCTATAAAACCAAAACAATGCATGACAATTTTTGTTTAAGATCCATTTTTCGAGATGATCGCGTCAACTACGTTGATTTTAGCCTCCTACATCACACCTCCACTATAAAATTGTCTACACGATGAAAAACAAATCAAGTCTCTAGCATGACCCGATCGGGCACACAAGTGTACCGAAGCTCAAAAAACATGATTTTTTTATAATTAAATTCTACGTTATTCATGACACATAGGGTTTGAGCAATGGTCTGATAATTATGAGCATTAAAAAGTCTTTGTAACATAATTTATTTGAGAATTTTGGATGCATTCGTTGATGAGAATGAGGGGTTTAAAGAACCCCTTATGACACTTATTTTCCCTTCGTGATAATTACTCTGGTACCTTAAGATTTGCGGTGTGCACACGTGCGAAGTACTTCTTTTTTCGAAATCGTCGTCATAGAAAAATAATTTGAAATCGAACTTTGAGATAAGCCCTTTTGAAACTCAGCTCATATGATTTTGACCAGATCATATCATTTTATAACCTTTCGCGCGATATGACCGTCAGAATGGATACAAATACTTTTTTCCTGGTTTACCTGGAGAACACCTTTCGATTGATGTGTTACATGACATTTTAAAAAATAAAATGTTTTGACCGGGACATTGTTTCACGACATTGGTCGCGCTATGACCGTCAGATTGGCTTGAAGTACTGTTTTACTGGTTCACCTGGATAATACCTTTCTATTGATGTGTTACATGGTATTTTTTTAAAATGTAAATATTTTGACCAGATCATAGTATTTTATGACCTTGATCGCGATATGACCGTCAGATTGACCAGAATTACTTTTTTCCTGGTTTAGCTGAGCAATACCTTTCGATTGATGTGTCACATGACATTTTTAACAATAAAAATATTTTGACCTTTTTGGGGGGATAATAGTGACCTAGCGCTGTGAATAAAGGTCGCTGACAGTTTTTTTTTAATTTTCTGACATCAGGAGGACAAGATCTTTCGATCGACGTATCACTTATGGGGTTGTAAGGGAACACATATATGACCTTTTGACCTAAATAGCGCTCGAATAGGTCATCTTAGGGTTTTGACGCAATGTTAACAAATGATCAGTGCAAAATTCTGTAAAACATATCAAAATTTTAGGAAAATCGGCAGATGCCGAGAAACCCATTTAATCCGTGCCATGTCCTTTGCAAACCCGATCGTAAAGTTCAGAATATGAAACTTGCTCGCTATCCTTTGGATCATTTCCTTCCCTATTTAAACCAGGATTTTTCAGAATTTCAGTTTATTAAACCAGATTTAATAAAACTAGTGACTTAATTAGCTTCTAACCAGTAAAGAGCTATCTTTTGACCCAGTCCATTTTGAATATGTCGATCGAGCAGATTATAGGCGACGTTAGTCCGAGCCCCATCCATGAATTTGGTATAAACTGGCCCTCGAGATAGATCGAAATTGAAGTCCAAAATTTCAGTGTCTTTTGACGGAGGAGTTTCGAAATAAAAATCCAAAGCCATTTTTGTCCAGAATTCTTGAGGATTGTCAATGGATTCCTTATGGAGAGCCTTATAATTTTCAATTGTTCCGATGTAACCATTCTGAGAAATGATTTTTGGAGGTTGCAAGGCCTGGAAATTTTTTTTGCCATTGTTACTATTTGAAAACTGTAACTTGTATTTTCATAACATTTTCATAAAATTTTCGTATTATTAGTCGTTTGTTATTTATTATTTATCCCTTGTAAAGTGTTTTCACAACTTAAGATTAGTGTATAAACCGATGTAACGGGTGTAACTAAGTGTTGAAAACATCGCCATAAATAAATGCAATCTCAATTTCCCCCCACATCCCGGTATTCACACCATTCATGGTGTCAGTGGGGGATATGGGGTTAAACGATTCTTATGAGTAATAGAACATCTTTGACGAATACTGGACCACTCCCACTGACACCAGGGTGCGAAATTCGGGATTTTTGGGGAAGTTGAGATTTAGTTTATTTATCGTTATATTTTCAACACTTGGTTACACCCGTTACATCGGTTTATTTGCTTATAAGGTATTTGGCTTGATTTTTTCGACAGATTGGAAACCATGATCAACCTAGAGCTGGAGACCGATTTTGGTTCGGGATCCATTGATATGTTAATTATGATTAACCTTCTTTTACCTGGAACGGCTCTGACTTACTACGGGGAGGAACTCCGCATGATAAACAGGTTTATTTCCCCATCATAAACCGTTGACCCTTGCGGCAATGGGGAAGGTTTAGAAATTTCTAGAGATCCTAAAAGAACTCCAATGCAATGGAATGCTGAGAAAAATGCTGGTTAATTGGATTATTTAGTTCAGTTTATTAAATTTAAAGCCGCTTTTTCAGTTAAAAGCTCTAATGTCAGTATGTTGTTTTCTACAGGATTCACTAGAGGACCAAGTACATAGCTGCCAATTAATCAATTAATGTCGAGACAGAAATCAGCTTCTACGACAAGGAGCTCGTGGGTCGTGGAGGCTTGGGAATTAGAGGCGTGGAAATATGGAAATTTTAAACTTGACTGCCCTAATCAAAAGGTCGTATTTGCATTTGCAAGGTCAGATTTTAGGCAAATTTCAAAAATAAAAAAACTGGTCACTTACATCCAATGAAACGATTTCTGAATTCTGGACTGAAAGCGACTAGTGCATGAGGACAATCCTCATTGATAAATAAAATAGTTTCCCCTGAATTTCCAGTTTACAGATATGATGTCGATAAATCTAAAACTGGATTACTAGTCGTAACCAACTTCAACAACCAAAAGTTGAAAGTCGATGCTTCGTGTTTAAAAAATGTCCCAAAAATGGTCTCTGTCCTGACAAAGAGCGTCAATGCATGGGCATTGTCGAAAAATTATGCAATCATGTTTAATGTACATGACTTTGATAAACGCCATTCTACATGTCGATTTTTTAACTGATTTTAGGCCATCATTAGTCGACACTAAATCTATTTCACTGAACGTCATAACTGGAACCGTTGTCATTTGGAACAGCGGCTTGACTCACTCCAGTAACAGACACCCGGCCGAAGAAAACGTTGTTTATTGATCTAATTATAATTAAATATTAAGTAAGAAATCCGATATCTCCTTCTTAGAACTCAATGAATCAGATGAATAAAATAACAAGTTCTTCCATAGTACGCTAAATAATTCCTATACTTTTGTTACCTTAATTAGTTGGTATCTGTTGTATGATTTAAAAATATACTAATCCTTGTAACCGACGTTCTTGCATTGATTTAATGGAAATTAATGTGTAATGACAACAAAGTTAGATATGTGTCATGTGTCAGGTAGTTGGATTAGAGTACCTTTAGTAGGGTAATTCTGTCACGAAGAAAGCCATATTCATTAGTAAATAACCCCGGAATTCTTACCACGAAGTTTATTTTCTAGTCCCTGTTCAGTACCGTTTTCGAAAGCACACAATCATCGCAGATCGCACGCAAGTATGTTCGCTCCGCCGTTAAATTCATCGCTTGGTTGTGAAGCATATTTTAAAAGTCCTGGACTAAATCTTCCGAAGTTCCTGGTAGTTTACGCCATCACTCAATGTATGGAAGATTACGAAGGAGAGGGGATTGGTGGCAGTGGGGGTTATGGCGTTGATCTCTTCATTACTTCCGTTGCCAATGAGTACTTTTCCGAGACTCATCAGGTAATTTATCTAGTTTCCAACATGATGGGTTTATAAATATGGTTTGATCTGTGGACGACTGTACATTCGGTATTAATTTTTCACAGGTAATGGTTTTATTCGATGAGTCCTGGGACATCACGGAGATGTTGATCAAACTCGAAAGCCAGACCAAAAAATCCTTTGTAACCTATTTCATGCCTTTGAATGTCAATGCCAGTCAATCGGAAAGCAGTTACGTAAACATTTACTTTATTTTGGATGTGTAGATTTTTCATAGAGCCCTTCTCCCAACTTTTGCTAAAAATTACATCTTGATTGCGAGGAACGTATGCTTGCATTTCAAAATAATATTTCAAAGCGATTTAAAATTTGACTCTCTACCAAATTCGGGATCAATTTAGAACTCCTTTCAAAAGTGTTAAATTATCCCCATCCCCATGCCATTGTCTTCTCGAAATACAATCCGACATCCGACACTTTCGAGTAATGCAAAAACATTGAAGTTGGAAAACATCCTTTTATGCTGACAACTTCAACTACAAATTAAACCCTACTTCTTATTGTAACGACGAAGGTATAATGACCTGAAATTCTTCTCTGTTTTTCGACAGAACCCCCAGATCATATAACCCATCGACTGTTACCAATCGGAGCCGCTTTCATAATTTTCGTTAAGAATGAGAATTCATTTATCAACATGCTGAACAAAATGGGAGAATATCCCTGGTGGAGCAAAAGGGCTCGACTTCTTATCATGTTAAGGGATAAATCTGTGGAACACACAAAGGTTTCTCATCATCATTAATTTTAATTATTAGCTAGCTAGTTTAATTTTCCAGTTAACAACTGTATTTAGAATAAAAACAATTAATTTCGTTAAGGGAATTCTCGAACTTCTCGAGTCTGAAAAGATATTCAATGGCGTAGTCGTCTCCGAATTCACAATGAAGGATAACTCTACGGGTCTTGGAAATGGGACACTCGATGGAGCACAACAGGGCATTATTGTGAACTCTACAGAAGAAGTAATAATAATACCAAGAAACGGGGCTTACAAAAACTCTAATTAAAGTTAACTTAATTATGCTTAAAAACGTATTTAAGGGAATAGAGCTGCAAGTCGTAGCCCTGGACCCTTATCCAATTCCAGGTCATTCGAAACAGGCATTTGTCGCGAGATGGAAGGGGTCAGACTATGTTGCGTCTATACAGCCCATTTTCCATGAGAAAATCGATAACCTTCGTGGAAATAAATTGATCGCATGTGTCTTTGAATTTCCGCCTCTGGTCATTAAAACAGAAGTCTCTCCCGGAAAATACGAATACTCGGGCCAGGAAGTGATGATTTTCCAGCAATTTGCAAAAATTCTTAATTTTACCTATGAGTTTTACGAGCCGGCTGAAGGAGAGAAATGGGGAATTGAAGTATACCGGCTTTAGTTTGTTTTAGTTGATGATCCCAAATGAACATTTTAATTACGATTTTAAAATTAAATTTTAAATTTTAGCTGTCTCCAAACAATTGGTCAGGTCTTATAGGAGAAACGCAAATGAATGCAGACTTTGGATTTGCAAGCATTTTTCTCCTAGATAATCGGGAACTTGTGAGTACATATTTTGAATAAAAACAGTTGTCTCCAATTATCGCGATTTTTTCCCGTTTTAAATTCTAGGTTGTCGACATTTCAAATCCATACGATGAAGACAATGGGTGTTTTGCAGTCCCGCGGCCAGAGTCTCTTCAAAACTGGTTTGGTCTTATCTTGCCATTTTCATGGCAGGTATGGGCGTGCATTTTGGGAATGGCTTTGGTAGCAGGGCCGATTTTCAGTGGCATTACGCGGCCATTGAAAAACGACAGGTCAATGACCGTGGGGCGGGGGATTTTCTACGCTTTGGGAAGTTTAGTGTCCGCTCAAAAGGCCCCACATGCAAAAAGTTCCGCCCTCCGGACTTTTATCGTATTCTGGCTTATCTTCTGCTGGTTATCTTACATTCTCTATCGCGTAATGATAAACGTTTTAAAAGCACGGACATTTTCAAGATCGGGCATAAATTAACCTCTTTTGTATAGGTGGCGCTGATCGTATCCTTAACTTCTGGATCTGCGAGTTACAAAATCGATACGATTAAACAGTTGGTTCGATCCGGTTTAAGGTGGGGAGGTTATAAGGTTTGTTAAGTTCTTATAATATCACCGATTTATATACATCAGGGGACAAATATTGGATTTGTGACAACTATAGGAAGTACTAAAGACGTTCGACAACACAACTGACAGAGGGGACGAGAAACTGTTCGACAGATTCGAAGAAATTACGAACGTCTCAGAAGCATTAGATCTGGTGGCAGAAAAAGGGAACTTTGCTGTCTTGGACAGCAAAAAGTATTTGCTCTATGCTAAAAATGGGAAGTATTTTGACGGACTTTCGTCCGCAATTCATATTACTAAGGAATGTCCTACGAGATATAACGTTGGGTTTGCAATGCCGATCGGCTCTCCCTTTCTTGACAAAATTAATGAGGTCAGACAAGGAGACAATAAAATATCAATAAGCAAATTACCATAATATTTATGTAATTAAATACGGTTAATCATGCGCAGTTAATAAGACGGCTTCAAAGCGCGGGACTGATTGACAAGTGGCTGCGCGATATTCTCCATGAAGCCACGCTAAAAAACCCGAACAAAGAGAAAAAACGAGGCCGGGAGAGGGCGCTTTCGCTCGATAATATGAAGCTTTGTTACATCATTTTCTTTTGCGGTCACTTCTGCGGCTTCATCTCCTTCTGCATTGAAAACTTGGTACTTTGTTATCAAGAACGGAAAGATTTCCTCCTGGCCGGTGCAATGGCATTAGCGAGGAAGATCAGCATCATATCTTCAGGACCGACTGCTCCAGCTTTTGTGATCACTGAGACGGATTCGGATCCGGAGTCATTGGGATTCGAAAAGGAAAGGGACAGCCGAAGGCCCAGTACAGCTTCACAAGATAAAATGGTTCGACTTTATCCACCGCTGGATCCAGAAAGAATTGAAGAAGAGGATTAAACAAAAATCAAAAACAAAATATGAAAAGTTTAGTAAATGATAATTGTTCGTATTAATATCGAATGGGTAATAAACTCAATCAATCAATTCTGATTTAAAATCTACATATTATATGACACAGTAATTATATTATGTATCATGAGATCTTAGAAATCTTTTATTTATGCTATCATTTCTCGTCTAATGGCATCTTATCTTTTCTGCAGTTATGGTTTTTCGTTGTCAATATTTAAATGAATAGACTTTTGTGGAATAATTTGATGGTTTAAATGTTTTGAATAAATATACTGCAATTATTTAGGTTCTTGCGGCAGTTTAGTTAGTTCATTTATTAGTTCCGTTATGAATGTAATTAAATCTTTTTCGTTGAGATTTTTTTCAATGCATTACTAAACTTTAATTGCCATATTTCGATCGACATGTTTAAAGGATAGATGAATAATTGATTAGAGTCATGAGACAGGCCATCCGCATCCATTCACCCTGTAAAAATCATAGGTTATCTGAAATCTTCTGATATCCTAAGCTGTGGCTAATATTCGGGTTATTATGATACTAACTTTTATTTACAAGAGAACTCCAATCTTTTGTTCGTGATATGAACCATGGACCATTATATGGTCCCTATTTTTAAAACCACTTAAACTAATTGCATGGAGCCGTTTCATTCAAACTCGTAGACTTTAAAAAACTGCTTATTCATTCATTATCAAACTCACTTATCTAAATCGTTTGAACTTTGCTCAAACTCACATGAAGTATCGAATATTGAAATCCCTCACAAATTCCAATCATCCCTTCCATACCACGTCAAATCTATTCATGTTTTATAAGCTCACATTAAATAAGTTATAATTTATGCATGAGGACATATCTCATATATAAGGGTAAAATAATATTTCCAAATCCCACATACGACATATGACATAACCCTAGTCCAGTTAGTATTCTAATGGAGCTCTGCTCTTAAATAATTTCATAAATGAAGGCGTCTATTAGTAAAAGTACTTTAAGTTTAACGGTAACCCAAGAAGTAAAGTAGCGCATGCATGGCTTTAGATAAACCTTGTCCATCCAATCCCGGATTTTTTTTGTGGTCTGATCCACTATTATAATCTTGCACCATTTTTTCCCTATATGGCAATAGTACCAAGAGCCATTTTGTCTATTCCTATACCAGTCCTATAATATCACACCCATGCCCCATCCCAATATTGAATCATATATCTGAAAAGATACTTCAGTTTAGGCAGCATAGGATTAAAATAATTTAATCCGACTCTCAGACAGCCTGGATTTCATTGAAATTAAAATTTTTAATTGAGAGTGATTAGACGCTAAAGCTACACGGAGCTTATTTGATAAATATACAGCATATTCATATAGATATATGCATGTCATATAAACTGGTTTAAATTCAACCCTAAATATTTATCATCAGTTTTATCACATCATTTTTGATCGAGCCCCTTTCCTTTCCATATTGAAGTATTGAATATATATCCAACTCATCCATTCGGCCAAAGGCATTATTGGCTTGGCGAGGACAAATTCTTTGATTGAATAGTCAGTTAAAATAAATTCATTTGACACGGTTCAGACTATTCAGTAACAGCTACAAGGCTATTCAAAGGTGAGTTAAAGCTGAGCTTTTCATTCTATCGACAATAAATATTATCTTTAATTGCTATCAACGTTTTGTATATTTTTAATTTATTATAAAGAAAATTATGGTTTTTGAAGATTAATTTTAATGCAGCTACAGAAGATATTAAAATTAGAATGAATGGTTTATAACTATAAGGTACTTTCTTATAAGAAGTAATAGAAGCTGGTTTTAAAACTTAAACCCATTGGTCTAAGAATTAAAATAAAGTACTATATATTTAACGAGCGCTAATTGTACTCATATTTACAATTCAAAGTTAGTTAAATTCATTTATAATGGTATAGATACTGGTTTTGAAATTGAATATTACAATTCATTTTACAATTCTCGAATGGCTTGTAATAATAGTAGAAATATAATATTAATTAATCCTAGTTCTAACTAACTTTGCTGCAGACTGAAGATATTAGACAGGACAGGAATATTGCTAGTATCTCTAAACCTAATAGTTTGTAAGTGGGTTAATTCTTCGAAATCATTAACGATTCAGATTGTAATATTATGCGAGATGAGATGAGATTTCAAGAGTTTCCTAAAGCTCGTAACCTTTGTAAACCGTGTAACAAGGTTCATAATCTTATATATAAAAAATATTTTAGTGTGTATATTTTTTCAGAACCGAAAGAACATACGCTAAAATAATTTTTTATCGTTACAAACTACGTATCCGCATCGTGTGATTTTATCTCGAACTTAAAAGACGTTTCATCTTACAATTTTTATGTACGTGTGTGTGTGCGGATAAAATACAGGGTTGGCAGTTGGGGCTGGGTAATGATTGATAGTTAACATGATTTAACATATAATAATATGGGTATTTTAAACGCTATTTGATACTTCCTCCCTTCATGTTATCAAGTGCAATTTATTGGCCTGGCTGAGTTTAGACTTGAAATTTGAATCGAACTGGCAGATGTCTGCAAATACTTTCAAGTCAGGGCAATAGTTTTCAAGACAATGGACGGATAAATAAGATCCATAAAATGAGGAAAGGTTAAGCTGGGCTCTAAAAATAGATTACATCTGCCGATAGTTTGGATTTTGCATGCGGTGCGGATTCTTTCTGATGCAATCCCGTGCAAAAATACAGCAGCCATATATTGTTCACTATAAACAAATTTACGAATACGAATTTGATTCATGCTTTATCCATTCATTCGGGTGTCTTAAAAGACGGGAGAGAGAACCCTAACCTATATTATGCACATGAACAAGCATATCGCGTAATTTAATGTATGTAAAGACTTTGGATAGTCTAATACCAATTTCTTCGTATTAAATATCGAGATTCTTATTAAGTGTTGAAAACACTTTATGTGAACGACAAGTCCGTCTGTCCGTCTGTCCGTCCGTCCGTCTGTCCGTCCGTCTGTCCGTCCGTCCGTCTGTCCGTCCGTCTGTCCGTCCGTCTGTCCGAGCGATAACTGGAGAACGGCTTGACCTACGGTCACCAAATTTTGTACACTTATTCCTTGGGTCCTAACACAGGCTAAGTTCGAACTTGGGTCAAATCGGTCGCACCCCCTGACCCCCATCAATTAAACCCCAAAACAAACCATTAAATCAAACAGAATAGTGATATGTAGGAGTCCAACGCCAGGATAGAGCTCTTACTCATTTATTTTAAAACTGACGCTTACGTAGTTTACATTACACTCTATGTCTATCATCTATACATGATAATACCCTGAACCTATATTTCAGAGTGCGAACCCTGGGATTTTTGGGGAAATTGAGATATGGGGTTTAAACGATTCCCATGAGTAATAGAACATCTTTGACGGATACGGGACCACTCCTACTGACACCAGGGTGCAAAACCCGGGCTTTTTGGGGAAATTGAGATTTAGTTTGTTTATCGTTATATTTTCAACACTTGGTTACACCCGTTACATCGGTTTATTAAAAGGTAAGATCCTTTGTGGCTTTACACTGTCTGTCCGTCCAACCGTGCTCCAACTCTCAAATAGTTGAATATTTTGAAATTATGTTTTTTAGAAACCATTTATGACCTTCCAACGAAGGAAAAGTTTGTTAGATGACCTTATTGGTCCACGGAGAAATTCTTTAAAATTACAACCCTGTAGTCCTTGGAAAGGTAGTAATAGCAAATACTATTTAACGATGTATCCAATTTTACTCGATGGTTGGAGTAGCACAAGATTCTTGAATAAATTTCTTCAAAGTGTTCGACAACGACGTTGAATGTTATAGTGGACGTCTTGTTTCAAGTGATTTCACCCCTTGTCGACATGCGTTTGCAACGGTTTATTTTAACTTTCTAAGAAAGAGCCGAACAGAATAAACCCCACTGTATAATGAATATAGACTTTATAGAATGGGAAAACAAGTATAAGAAAGAGCATAAGAAAATCTTCTCCTCTAACTTTAACATGTAAAAGTAGATTACACGTCACTCACAAATGGGTTTGGCAATTAGCCAGGAGATGATAAAAGACGGATTTGAATTGCAGATTGGAATATGGCTGATTTCTCATCCGGAGACACTTCACCTCTGAAAGGCCCAGCACCCAAAGCTCTTCCTGAAGATATAAGCGACTTGGACAAAAACGAAGACAATATGCCCCTTACGGCCAGCAGCCCTGGCGACCAGGCCGTCCAGTTCATCCCCAGTCAGCCGATTAACGGCGATGCGAAAGTCGAGATCGGGGACGCGGGCGGAACCCCCGCCTTCGTCGGTTTGGGCAAAGAAGAACTGATGAAGTACGCGAATGACCCCTTCTGGGTCAAACTCCGCTGGTTCCTCTTCATCCTCTTCTGGGTACTTTGGGTTGCCATGTTGGCAGGGGCGATTATCATCATCGTTCTAGCCCCCAAGTGCGCCGAGAAAAAATCCCACCCCGAGGCTTATTATGAGTTGAATCTGAAGAATTTCGCGAAGGACGGAAAATTAGCTGGTAAGATTTTCTGAATTTTTTATGAAGTCCCGTTATGATATTAACGTTAATTAGTCCCGGCGCTATACGTTTTATTGAATGACCGAGCAGGGCTAATAGCCATTTTCTAAGCGTTTTAAAGATTTAAGTTCATCTATTTGATTTAATGTCATTATAGTTCTAAAACCAAATAATTTGAAACCCACTCGTGTTTGCAACTCCAGGTGTATATTTTTAAACGTCTTGTATCTGATATGAATAAGGCATTATATTAACACAATCATTCACAGGTATAAGAATTTTTATATGTGACTTAAAAATCAAGCTATATGTAGTCAATATTAAAAACTGCAAAGCCAAATTTCACGGTTTTCAAAATATAGTCCAAATTTTTGTTTTGCATCACACGCCGTCATTAGGAACTTATTACGTGCTAACGTACCTAATGACAATGACATAAATGCATTGTGCGAATGGGTCTTAATAAAAAATTTCTTGGTTGGCTCATTAGATCTTGGAAACCGTGCCAAATATTTATCGGAACTGGGAATGACCTCTGTAATCATCTCTGACGTTCTGAAGAAGTCGGAAGGTAGTATGGAAACCGAAGACTTCAAAGATGTTGACGCTTCATTTGGAACATTGCAAGAATTCTCCGACGCTGTTGCGAAACTCAAAGCTGAAGGTTAGATTTTCAGAGATATTTTTAGGCCTTGAAATTTATTTTACAACTGATTGAGTCTAACGTTTTCAAATTTTATGTCGATTATTAGGTCTGAAGGTCCTCCTCACTTTCATTCCAAATCACTCCGGAACAAAACACGAATGGTTCACACATCCTGACAAATACGAAGACTACTATGTCCGAAAACCGGAAGGGGATGTCAGCTCTAGTGTTTGGAAGGCGGTTGACAATAATTTGGTCGAGGCATGGGCTCAAGACACAACCAATCAATCGGTTCGGTATCTTCAACAATTTTCTCGAAATGCGGATCTCAACTTCCTGAACAAGAAAGTCGTTGCTGAAATTACGGTCAGTCTACTAGAATATATACTCCCAAAAACTACATTTTCTGAATAAAACGCTAAGATTTTCTTTAATTCATTTTACAGGATGCTCTAAGTTTCTGGAGAAAGAAGGGCGTTGACGGATTTTACCTCAAGTCTACCTCATATTTGGTCGAGGATCTTGGAAGCTTAAACGACGCTAGTGCCACCAAAAATCAACCTGAAAATGTCGACATTGTTAAAGCCATTTTAAACAGGTAAGACAAATTGGGGAATTATTTAGAGCTGTAACTTGGACATCCTGAAATTCATTCTTTGGTATTTTTGACACCACAGAGGAGCTGATGATCCTCTTGGATTGGTTGAAGTTGATGGTCTGAACGAGAATGATACTCAATCCTATATTGAAAGCGGAATTATTCCTCTAAGCAAAGATACTGCTAACCTCGACAAAATCGATCAATATTCCCCTCTGCAAGCAATTATCGACTTGTTCAAAGGTTTGCACAACAAGGAGCATGCTGTTTTAAGGGTACGTGTTAATTTAAAAAAAAATAACTGAAGGCCTTGTTGAATAGTTAAAATTCAGTATCGTTTTATATCTTGAATTTATTTACAGTTATCCAACCTTCAAGGTCTGAAACAAGCAGAAATGGCTAATATCCTTAGACTTTTGGCATTTACCAGTAATGCTAGCATTATTTCAAGCTCTGGAGATGAATTGGATGGAAACAGTAAGTTTGAAACCATATGTCATTGCTTATCATTTGTTACTGAAATGTATAATATGTATTAATTGTATTAAATTAAATTAATAGCTACCCCGGGCCAAAATCCAATGGACTGGGAAAAGGCTGCCACCACTGGTTCCAGCTTTGTCTTCCTCAACCAATTGGCCAAAGTTCAACAAGACTTTGTTGACGATAAAGAAAAGACCAAGTTTACTTACTTCCAGCAACCCGACGTTCCCAATAACGTATTCGCTTTCGCAAGGTATGGTTTTAAATTTTCGTCGCCAATTAACATTACTGCTTTGTTCAAGATTGAAAAATTTTGTTTCTGATTTTTTTTAGATCTGAGAAATACGTTGTGGCCATCAATGTTGGTACTACTGAGGCCGTATTGGACTTTGGGACGCTTCTGACTACGCCGGATGTGAAAATGGCTATTCTTGTAGCAACGCCGAATGCGAATGCTCTCAAAGCGGGGTAACTTATTTTTCACTGATTTTGGGATTTTATTATTATTTTTGCTAGTTTTATAAATGTACAATGTAATGGTAATTGTGATGTTAATATATTTTTCGGAAATGATTATTAACAGGGATCTTCGGTCTGGTAAAGTTGATCTGCCACCAAGAAGCGGTGTAGTTCTGAAAGTGGAAGAACCCTTGGCTTAAATCTCGAGATTCTAAACCTTGGAATTCAATCTACATCTACATGTAGTCTATTAATGGTTATCTTACAATTAGACTGTTTTAGCTGGAGACAGTAATCACATTTGATTCAAATCATCACAATTTTTCTAATCCAGCAACTCACAATGTTTTTGAGCAATTGTTAATAAGTACTATCACAAACTTTTGAATAATAATACACGGGAACTAGGTTTTTTATGTGGAACTTTTAGGAGTTTTATTTCATGTTCAATTCAATGTTCAGTGTTAAACAGTTAATCCGAAAATGTGTTTAAAATAAATTCAATGCATGCAAAAGAATGTTCAATTCCATATTTTTATTTCATCATTATTTAGCATATTATTATTACGATTCATTAAACTAAACATGTGTGAATTTTTGTGTTTAAAAAAGTAAACCAATTGCGTTCAATTTGCGAATTTTATAAGTAGACGTTATACTAGCATTCATCTCTGGATTTTTATTACTAAAATCGAATATTGTAAAATTATAAAATCACCAAAAATTAGTTTCCGTAAACTATTTTACGTTCAGTTTACACATTCTATGTTGTGTTCGCATCTATTTTGACAATTAATTTTTAATCACTAAAGTCAAATATCACAAAATTTTAAAATCACTAAAAAATATTGTCGTAGGTAAAGCTTAGATAAACGCAGCGTTGGTTGGACACCAATACCCGACTATCGCGGTTTCCCAATCATTTCGTTACCAGAGATCTATCTATCGCAAGCCCAAGCTCCGTCTTGACCAAAATCTTAAATTCCGAACTCTTCTTCAACGTTCCCGTATCACTGTAAAATGTCAAGGCTTGCTTATTTCCCCTCATCCATCCAATAGATTTTTTGTCCATGGTCATCCCAACATACGTTATCACTTCACTTGCTGATTGAAGCGATCTTCTACCACCAACAATGGCATTTTCAGGAGCAGCTCCTCCGACAGCCGTTTTCCATCGAAGCATATCAGGTTCAGCAATAAGGACCTACGGGATCCAAGGGTTTGAGAAACAATAAATTATAATTATAGTCTGTACTTTTTATGAATGACTAGACATTTACGACAATTCTATCACATAATTATGACAAATGACAATACTTCAGCGTATCAATACGTATGATGATAATTTTGCTTAATTTGAGGTAATTCATGATAGTTACTGCAGATCCTTGCAATCAAATTCGTGAGTTAGAGAAGGCATTTATCATCAGCTAAATTAAGATTTACAACATCTTTCGAATGAATCGAGATATGTTTCATGTCCTCTGTGGAAAAAATCTGACACCTTTATTGCTGACACCTTTGTGACCAGACACCTTTGTCGCCCGACTCCTTTGTCTTGACACTTTTGTCGTTTCACCCTTAAGAAAGGTGCTTTATATTTTGACTAACCTCAATCCTGCGTTGGGATTGTTCCCATTCTTTCAAGTATCCTGGATATTGAAGGGCAACCGGGTACATTACATCCTTCCCAGTTTTTAACCTACCAATGTAGGAGCTGTGACCGCCCAGACAGGGTCCCCGGAATGCATCATCGGGTACGGAATCTCCAGTGAACACCCGTCTCCAAGAATAAGATCCGGAGCTGGCACGATTGGTTGGTTTTGATTGCGTACTACCGGAGGTTGCAGCAGGGGTACTTATTGGACCGTTTCTGTAATATAAAAATAAACCGTTGCAAACACATACCGAAAAACTTTATGATAAAATACGTCAAATAGCGTTTAAGCCCATCCTCTGACACGTTAAAGACGTTTTATTAAATAATCTCATATTTACCCAACCGTAGAATAAAGTTTAATAAAAACTTAATAGGACTTGCCAGTCTCTTTGCAACATATAAACACATGTAAGGTTACAATCTAAAAAAAATTAACTGTGACCAAAACGGAACTAAATAGCCTCAATGCATCCACTTTAAATTTATACGTGGTTACTCGAAAGAAATTACTTTGGAAATTTTTAACCGTTCGAGAGCTAAAGCACTAACAGACGGACAGAGTAAAACCATCCATAATTCGAATAAAACACATCTTTTGATTTTTTGTGACGATATAATCTAGAAATCTGAGTCGATTTACCGGAAACAACATGTACTGATGTGCTTTTGGAAGGTTTCCCCACGGATTCTTTGAGGGCAGCCGTGCTCCTTGTATTTGCAGTCAAACTGCGAATTATTGACGATACCTTCTATGGTATAGCACCGTGTTGTCGAGAAGGCAGACCGGCATTCAGGACAGGTCATAAGTCTGGCACGACAGACCTGACACAACATGTGTCCCTGGACACATTGATGAATGGGGGCAAAAGGGATATCAGTGCAAACTGGACATTCCAAGAGTTTGGACAGTTCCTCCGTTTTCGGAAACTCATCGACATTGCTGGGAATCAGAAAATGAATGACATAAATATATAAGCATTAATAAATGCAAAATAAATATCACCTAGCTAGTTTTTAGCCCTATTAACATTAAATCTGATATTTAACAAAAAAAATTTCAGACCCAGGCTGCTGCATCTTGGACTTTGTTTTCACAAAGAAGTTGACATCAACTCCAAAATTGGTCCTAAAAATCTTACTTTTGTTACAGGGTTGTAGAGCTAAATCAATGGGCAAGGACACAAATGATAAACTATAATAAATCGAAAGGAAACAAAGAACTCGTATTAAAATTGTAGCTTTTTCGTTTTTCGACACCGCTCCGTCTGAGATCCAGTAGATAAAAATGCACTCTACCTACATTCTATATCTTTAGAATGTCCGGTATTTAGGATATTGGGAACATAGTAAGATCAGAGCCGTTTTAGCATAGCCTCTCGTCTAAATAATTAAGCAAAATAAAAGAACCAACGTTCGGACTGAATGTATGTTCTAATAAAAATATGTATCTAAAAGTTAGGCGTGTTTATCGTATTTGCGGAATTTCAGTTTTACGGATACTTATTTCATTTGGTATCTAAGTTCTTTGAACGTTCTTGAACCAAATGATTATCTGATTTCCTGATTATAATATTATGCACAGTGAGTGATGCTTTGTAAAGTCTGATATCGAAAAACTCGATAGGATTTTAGTATACAAGAGAATGTGATAGGAAGATATTATGTATAGCCAATTTCTTTCCAAACAAATTAAATCTATGCTAAATTATAAACGTATTTATGGAAATACTCTAAAACTTTTGGGGAGATATTCTTGTTGAAATTCAATAAGAAGTCTAAAAAAAACAGTTTTAGATGGAGACAACAATTGCATCTATTTAGATGAGTATAATATACAATTTTCATAATAGGACAATATTTCAGTAGCAATGCAAAGAAACTAAGGGCTTCATCCTGAACGTTTGGAGTTATAGTTCTTGTTCAATGTTAAACACCGAAAATATTACAACGTCCGTAAAATGTAGTTAATTAATATACAGAACAATCCTCAACCTATTCATTCATTGATGATTTGTTGTATTTATTATTATGAGAATTATATTTACAACGATTGAATATATAGAACACATGACTGAATATTTTGTTAAGTATTACACAGGTTTCAGTACCAAACCAAAGGTAAAGCTTGTTAGGCAACGCGAAATCGTGTTAATTATTTTTTAAGACATATAGTGTCAGTAGTGGAAGAATATATTTAATTGCAAATCGAAACTGGCAAAGATTAACAAGGGACCAACAAATAACGGTTATATCATCTTAATATCATCACGATCATTTTTTAACCAAAGATCTTTCTAACGCAAGTCCCTTTTCCGACTTGACCAAAATCTGCAATTCGCTATACCTATTAATACCATTGTTATCGTAATATGTTAAGTCCTTGTTTGTGCTTGACCTGCCCCATCCTATAAATTTTCTATTCAAAGTCACCCCAGCATACGATATCACGTTATTTGCAGATTGGGCCGGTCCTCTGCCGCAAACGATAGCATTTTTTGGGACGACCCTATTAATAACGGTTTTCCACTGTAGCATTCCGGGCTCAGCGATCAGAATCTAGATAAACAGTGCAGTGGGTTGTAGAAAAAATACAACACCAGCTAACGAGCAATTATAGGCCATATTTGTGGTT
This sequence comes from Desoria tigrina, assembly GCA_906901685.1. NCBI lineage: Eukaryota > Metazoa > Arthropoda > Collembola > Entomobryomorpha > Isotomidae > Desoria > Desoria tigrina. The sequence goes on from CAJQTU010000060.1 coordinate 323,781, forward strand.
TTGACTAACCTCTAATTGCTGTCCAGGTTTCGAAAGTTGCACACTCGAAAATGTGTATTTTGGGAAATGAAGGACAGTGGGATAAATTCCATCGTTCCCCATGTTAATCCTACCGATGTAGGCGGGGTTCATGCGTAGAAGTTGTCCCTCGAACGCATTACGGGGAATGATATCTCCTGCGTTAATACGTTTCCAGTAGTAGCAATTAGAGGTTGCAGTTGCAGCAACAGCAATCGGTCCGTTTCTGTAATTAATAACACAGAAAGTTAATAACGGGAAAGAGAAGCGGAATATTATATTGATATAATGGATTCGAATAGAATCTGTAGAAACACTATCGATTTCGGCTTATTGCGTATTGCGATCAAATCTAGAAAAAAATCTAGACGACTCACCGGAAACGACATGTACTGAGGTGATTTTTGAACACTTCCCCACGAACCTTTTCTTTGCAGCCGTGTTTTTTTAATTTGCAGTCAAACTTTGAATTATTGACGATGCCCTCGATGGTATAACACCGTGTTGTCGAGAAAACGGACCTGCATTGCGGACAGTTCTGAACTTTTGGACGACAGACCTGACACAATATATGTCCTAGGACACATTGGCTGATGGGGGGTAATGGGATCTCGGTGCACACTGGGCATTCTAGAAGCTGGGACAATTCGGCCGTACTTGGAAACTCGAGTACATTGCTAGGAATTAAATAATTGGATACGATAAAAGTTATAACGATTTATAAAAAACATAACAACGTAAATAACAATTACTTGAAATCTTTTGTTTAAAAGTAGTTTTCTCCGTACCTTGGCTGTTGCATCTTGGCTTTAATGTCACAAAATTGACAAATTGCAAAATTGGTTATAAAAATATTATTTTTGTTTCGGGTTTCGGAGATTTAGGTAGAGCTGAATCAAAAGACAGAGACGGTAATAAGTTCTCTATGCAACTAAAGGCAACAAATAACTTGTACATACATGACAGCTTTCACCACAAAGCACCTCTCCATCGGAAATTCAACTCGAATATATAAAGATGCCCTCGCTCCACTCGCTCGACATGTGACATAGCGTCGTGAAGACAGCGAGCGAGTAGTCTAGCGAGCTCGAATTCCGTGAAGACAGCGAGCTCAGCCAGCGAGCTCGAAAAAACGTGAAGAAAGCGAGCTCAAGAAAAAATAATTTAAAACTACTTATCGCGCTCAATATTGGTTGGATCGTGCCGCGATTTCTTTTGTTACTCATGAAAATGAACTCCACTCATGATACAACTTTTAATTTAAAAAAAAATCAGGCGCTTTTAAAAATGTAAATTTTAAAGCGAGCTATCTCTTAAAATTTTAAGCGACCGGATTTCAAAAGGTTAGGCCGTGTAACAGCAGTATGATAGAATTCAAAGAACTTTGAACTTGGTCGCGACCTGTTACACGCAATACCAAGCGCGCTAGCTCGCTTTAAGTAAAGGTGCTATATCTTAAAACTTTGAGCGCCGGGATTTCAAAACGTTAGGTCGTGTAACAGGAGAACATCAAGATTCTAAGACTTTTGAACTTGGTCCCGACCTGTTACACGCAATACCAAGCGCGCTAGCTCGCTTTGAGTAAAGGCGCTATATCTTAAAACTTTGAGCGCCAGGATTTCAAAAAGTTAGGTCGTGTAACAGCAGTATGATAGAATTCTAAGAACTTTGAACTTGGTCGCATCCTGTTACACGCAATTCCAAGCGCGCTAGCTCGCTTTAAGTAAAGGCGCCATATCTTAAAATATTTAGCGCCCAGATTTCAAAAAGTTTAATCGTGTAACAGCAGTAAGATGGAGTTCAAAGAACTTTGAACTTGGTCGCGTCCTGTTACACGTAATACCAAGGGCGCTAGCTCGCTTTAAGTAAAGGCGCTATATCTTAAAACTTTGAGCGCCAGGATTTCAAAAAGTTAGGTCGTGTAACAGGAGAACATCAAGATTCTAAGACTTTTGAACTTGGTCGCGACCTGTTACACGCAATACCAAGCGCGCTAGCTCGCTTTGAGTAAAAGCGCTATATCTTCAGACTTTGAGCGCCAGGATTTCAAAAACTTAGGTCGTGTAACAGGAGAACATCAAGATTCTAAGACTTTTGAACTTGGTCGCGACCTGTTACACGCAATTCCAAGCGCGCTAGCTCGCTTTAAGTAAAGGCGCCATATCTTAAAATATTTAGCGCCCAGATTTCAAAAAGTTTAATCGTGTAACAGCAGTAAGATGGAGTTCAAAGAACTTTGAACTTGGTCGCGTCCTGTTACACGTAATACCAAGGGCGCTAGCTCGCTTTAAGTAAAGGCGCTATATCTTAAAACTTTGAGCGCCAGGATTTCAAAAAGTTAGGTCGTGTAACAGGAGAACATCAAGATTCTAAGACTTTTGAACTTGGTCGCGACCTGTTACACGCAATACCAAGCGCGCTAGCTCGCTTTGAGTAAAAGCGCTATATCTTCAGACTTTGAGCGCCAGGATTTCAAAAACTTAGGTCGTGTAACAGGAGAACATCAAGATTCTAAGACTTTTGAACTTGGTCGCGACCTGTTACACGCAATTCCAAGCGCGCTAGCTCGCTTTAAGTAAAGGCGCCATATCTTAAAATATTTAGCGCCCAGATTTCAAAAAGTTAGATCGTGTAACAGCAGTAAGATGAAGTTCAAAGAACTTTGAACTTGGTCGCGGCGTCCTGTTACACGTAATACCAAGCTCGCTAGCTCGCTTTAAGTAAAGGCGCTATATCTTAAAACTTTGAGCGCCAGGATTTCAAAAAGTTAGGTCGTGTAACAGGAGAACATCAAGATTCTAAGGCTTTTGAACTTGGTCGCGACCTGTTACACGCAATACCAAGCGCGCTAGCTCGCTTTGAGTAAAAGTGCTATATCTTAAAACTTTGAGCGACGCGATTTCCAAAAGTTAGGTCGTGTAACAGGAAAACATCAAGATTCTAAGACTTTTGAACTTGGTCGCGATCGTTACACGCAATACTAAGCGCGCTAGCTCGCTTTGAGTAAAAGCGCTATATCTTAAATTTTTGAGCGCCGGGATTTCCAAAACTTAGGTCGTGTAACAGGAGAACATCAAGATTCTAAGACTTTTGAACTTGGTCGCGACCTGTTACACGCAATTCCAAGCGCGCTAGCTCGCTTTAAGTAAAGGCGCTATATCTTAAAACTTTGAGCGCCAGGATTTCAAAAAGTTAGATCGTGTAACAGCAGTATGATAGAATTTTAAGAACTTTTAACTTGGTCGCGTCCTGTTACACGCAATACCATGCGTGCTAGCTCGCGTTAAGTAAAGACAAAGTTTTAAGATATAGCGCCTTTACTTAAAGCGAGCTAGCGCGCTTGGTATTGCATGTAACAGGTCGCGACCAAGTTCAAAAGTCTTAGAATCTTGATGTTCTCCTGTTACACGACCTAACTTTTTGAAATCGCGTCGCTCAAAGTTTTAAGATATAGCACTTTTACTCAAAGCGAGCTAGCGCGCTTGGTATTGCGTGTAACAGGTCGCGACCAAGTTCAAAAGTCTTAGAATCTTGATGTTCTCTTGTTACACGACCTAACTTTTTGAAATTCCGGCGCTCAAAGTTTTAAGATATAGCGCCTTTACTTAAAGAGAGCTAGCGCGCTTGGAATTGCGTGTAACAGGATGCGACCAAGTTCAAAGTTCTTAGAATTCTATCATACTGCTGTTACACGACCTAACTTTTTGAAATCCTGGCGCTCAAAGTTTTAAGATATAGCGCCTTTACTTAAAGCGAGCTAGCGCGCTTGGAATTGCGTGTAACAGGTCGCGACCAAGTTCAAAGTTCTTTGAACTTCGTCTTACTGCTGTTACACGATCTAACTTTTTGAAATCTGGGCGCTAAATATTTTAAGATATGGCGCCTTTACTTAAAGCGAGCTAGCGCGTTTGGAATTGCGTGTAACAGGATGCGACCAAGTTCAAAGTTCTTAGAATTCTATCATACTGCTGTTACACGACCTAACTTTTTGAAATAATGGCGCTCAAAGTTTTAAGATATAGCGCCTTTACTTAAAGCGAGCTAGCGCGCTTGGTATTACGTGTAACAGGGCGCGACCAAGTTCAAAGTTTTTTGAACTCCATCATACTGCTGTTACAAGGCCTAACTTTTTGAAATCCTGGCGCTCAAAGTTTTAAGATATAGCGCTTTTACTCAAAGCGAGCTAGCGCGCTTGGTATTGCGTGTAACAGGTCGCGACCAAGTTCAAAAGTCTTAGAATCTTGATGTTCTCCTGTTACACGACCTAGCTTTTTGAAATCCTGGCGCTCAAAGTTTTAAGATATAGCGCCTTTACTTAAAGCGAGCTAGCGCGCTTGGTATTACGTGTAACAGGACGCGACCAAGTTCAAAATTCTTTGAACTCCATCTTACTGCTGTTACACGATCTAACTTTTTGAAATCTGGGCGCTCAAAGTTTTAAGATATAGCGTTTTTACTCAAAGCGAGCTAGCGCGCTTGGTATTGCGTGTAACAGGTCGCGACCAAGTTCAAAAGTCTTAGAATCTTGATGTTCTCCTGTTACACGACCTAGCTTTTTGAAATCCTGGCGCTCAAAGTTTTAAGATATAGCGCCTTTACTTAAAGAGAGCTAGCGCGCTTGGAATTGCGTGTAACAGGATGCGACCAAGTTCAAAGTTCTTAGAATTCTATCATACTGCTGTGACAAGGCCTAACTTTTTGAAATCCTGGCGCTCAAAGTTTTAAGATATAGCGCTTTTACTCAAAGCGAGCTAGCGCGCTTGGTATTGCGTGTAACAGGTCGCGACCAAGTTCCAAAGTCTTAGAATCTTGATGTTCTCATGTTACACGACCTAACTTTTTGAAATCCTGGCGCTCAAAGTTTTAAGATATAGCGCCTTTACTCAAAGCGAGCTAGCGCGCTTAGTATTGCGTGTAACAGGTCGCGACCAAGTTCCAAAGTCTTAGAATCTTGATGTTCTCCTGTTACCTGACCTAACTTTTTTTAAATCCCGGCGCTCAAAGTTTTAAGATATAGCACCTTTACTTAAAGCGAGCTAGCGCGCTTGGTATTGCGTGTAACAGGTCGCGACCAAGTTCAAAGTTCTTTGAATTCTATCATACTGCTGTTACACGGCCTAACTTTTTGAAATCCGGTCGCTCAAAATTTTAAGACATAGCTCGCTTTAAAATTTACATTTTTAAAAGCGCCTGATTTTTTTTAATTAAAAGTTGTATCATGAGTGGAGTTCATTTTCATGAGTAACAAAAGAAATCGCGGCGCGATCCAACCAATATTGAGCGCGATAAGTAAGTTTTAAATTTTTTTTCTTGAGCTCGCTGTCTTCACGTTTTTTCGAGCTTGCTGGCTGAGCTCGCTGTCTTCACTGAATTCGAGCTCGCTAGACTACTCGCTCGCTATTTTCCTGAAGCTCATGTGACATCGTATCATGAGTATGATACGATGACAGTTGTTTAGAATGTTAGGAGCATGCGCATGGCGGAACAGATAACCATTTAACATGCTTCTCGTTTTTACAGGGCTGGTGACCAAATCCATGTCATTATATATCTACCGGTTAGACCCAGTTAGATGTTTAGCATATTTGCGGAATATGAGTCGTATTGAATATTTGTACATTGGATACGTTTTTCGTACACAATTATTTGGAAGTTCTGGAACCAAATAATTATCTGATTACTTCATTATAATATAATATGCATACTGATGATTTGTAAACACCGATATCGAAAAACTCAAGCAGATTTTCGGTTACAAGAAATATGCGATATGCCCTTTACCGAATACCTAAGCAATACACAGTTCTAGTTTGACATCATGGTGCAAAGTTACATTGCTAAACTATTTAGTTGCTAAAAGCACTATATGATCTTTCTTAAAACAATACAAACGAAAGAACTCGTTTATTATGTATCGTAGATACATTATGTTTATGCCTCGGTGTCTGTCTGTCTGTCTGTCTGTCTGTCTGTCTGTCTGTCTGTCTGTCTGTAAACGCGATAACTGGAGAACGGCGTAACTTTTTGAAATTTTTCTTTCAGTTATCTATTTAGGACATACAAACGGAGGTCAAGTTCTTTTGGGGGCCCTGTAGGTCAAAGTTCATACGGGGAAATGTCAAAGGTCAACATTTTTTCTAATAGCAACCCCTCATGTGTGATACATCGATGGAAAGCTATTGTCAAGGGCTATTCAATGGTGTATACGATTTGGAAGTGGGGTTGCCCCCTGACTGGTGGGAGGGGTCAAAGAGGTCAAATTACAAATATATATATGTGTGATACGTCATTCGAAAGCTATGATCAAGTACTTTCGAACGACGTATGTGATTTTGTTCTATGACTGGGGCAATTTGAGATTTGCGATATTTAGTGTGTTTTAAACATTTCAAAACACAGTTTTCACTGTGAACATGTTTCGATGTTTATGAAACGTTATATCTACGATGCATCAGTACATTCGTTGTACGGTTTATTATGTATCGTAGATACATTATGTTTATGCCTTGGTGTCTGTCTGTCTGTCTGTCTGTAAACGCAATAACTCGAGAACGGCTTAACTTTTTGAAATTTTTTTTTCAGTTATCTATTTAGGACATCCAAACGGAGGTCAAGTTCGTTTGGGGGCCCTGTAGGTCAAAGGTCAATATTTTTTCAAATAGCAACCCCCCATGTGTGGTACATCGATGGAAACCTATGATCAAGGGCTATTCAATGGTGTATATGATTTGGGGGTGGGGTCACCCCCTGACCGGTGGGGAGGGGTCAAAAAGGTCAAATTACAAACATGCATGTGTGATATGTCATTCGAAAGCTATGATCAAGGGCTTTCGAATGACGTATGTAATTTTGCTCTATGGTTGGGGCAATTTGAGATTTTTGATATTTCATGCTTTTTAAATATTTTAAAACACAGTTTTCACTGTGAACATGTTTCGATGTGTATGAAACGTTATAAAAACGTTAGATCTACGATACATCAGTACATTCGTTGTACAATTTATTAAAATAAACGTTGAGAACTTTTTGCTCGCGTTCAATGTTACAAAGCCAATTCTAAAATTTATAAGCTATTTCAAATAATTTCAACGCATGCAAAAGAATATTCAATTTAACCGTCAACGACGCTTTTTTATTTCATATGCATTATCTATTGAGCATAATAATAATATTATAACAATTCAATGTACAGGGTGTCTTTTCCAGGTGTATACAACTTCAATCTATCAGTCATTGGAGTTGTATACACTTGGAAAAGACACCCTGTATAATACACATTCATTTTTGGCAAGGAACTACCGAATGTAAACTTGTATGCAAAATATAACTACCTGCTCAATTTCTTGAACTGCTACACGGTGATAATTTATTTACTATGCTAATTTATAGTTACTAAATAACGAAAGAACAAATTCAATATTTTGCAAAACTGAACAGGGATTTTTTTATAAACAATCAATAATCATTCAAGCCGGCTGGAAAGACAACTGTTGAACACTTGAGCAGTTTACCCATCATCATCAAATCATTTTATAATCAGAGATCTTTCTAAAGCAAGACACAGATCCGTCTTGATCAAAACCTGAAATTCGGAATTCTTCTCGAATCTCTGGCTCCCGTAAAATGTTAAACCATTATTATTTGTGTTTGTCTTGGCCCTGACCCATCCAATATATTTTCTATCCATGGTCTTCCCAACGTACCATATTACGTCACTTGCTGATTGAACTGGTTCTCTACCACAAGCGACGGCATTTTTAGGGACGGCTCCGTTAATCACCGTTTTCCAATGAAGTATTCCCGGCGCAGCGATCAGAACCTGAGGATACACGAGGGTTGTAGAAATTAGACAAATGAGCAATTACATCCACCTGTATTTTTTAATAACCTCTAATTGATGTTGGGAATGTTCCCATTTTTTCGCGTATTGCGGATAGTCAAGTAGAGTCGGGTAAGTTCCATTAGTCCCCATGTCAAACCTTCCGATGAAGGAGGGATACCCCCCTTGAAGGGATACCTGGAACGCATTAGCGGGCACGGAGTCTCCTCCGATCGATATCCGTTTCCAAGAGTAGCAATACGAACTTGAGGTTGCAGCAACAGCAATTGGTCCGTTCCTATAACCGGAAACCGAAATAGAATATACATGTATATCTTATTGCTAGATTCGTCAAGAATCTGCCGAAACCATATCGATTTAGACTTAATGGGGATTAGCTCGATTCGTATAATAAAGTTTTTAATGTTATCTCAATTGAGTTAGTTCCGATTTAATTGGTATATATGAAAATTCACACTGGTTTCGAAATCGTGAAGAATCTGGAAACTGGTAGACTGGGCGACCGCGAACTTCCTTCATGAAAAAAAGAGAGAAACTCTTTCCCTTTTTGGATTTGACTCAAAACCAGATGGAAAGTTAACATTAGAAGAGCCATAAAATAATGCAGGGATAGGTGTGCAGGGTTTTCCTCTTGCTCGCTTATTTACTCCTATATTATATTCTTGGCGTTTTCGATAAGCAATGAAAGGAGGAAAATAATGACAAAAAATCGGGCCTACCCCTCTGTAGTGCAAGGGAGCGTGTAAACCTAGTAAATCTATACGACTTACCGGAAATCGCATGTGCCGATGTGATTTTTGAAGGCTTCTCCACGGACCCTTTGTTTGCAGCCGTGCTCTTTGTATTTGCAGTCAAACTTTGAATTATTGACGATGCCCTCGATAATAAAGCACCGGTTACTGGAGAAAGCAGACCGGCATTGAGGACAGTTTGGAACTTTTGGACGACAGACCTGACACAATATATGCCCTTGGACACATTGATTGATGGGGGGTAGTGGGATCTCGGTACAAACTGGGCATTCCAGAAGCTTGGACAATTCGGCCGTACTTGGAAATTCGTGAACATTGCTAGAAATTAAGTAATTAGATTTGATAAGATTTATAACGTTACAAATTAAAATCGCCACACATATAAATAAAAATAAGGACCCAACCAGCTTTCCTTTCAAGTAGATAATTTAAAACTAGATTTCCTATGTACCTACCTTGGCTGTTGCATCTTGGACTTTGATGTCACAAAATCGAAAACAACGGCAACGTTTAGTTTAAACTAATTAAATTATAAATATTTATTATAGTACGGTACAGACACGGAAGGGAGCAAAGCAAAGAAAACTGCAGCAGAAGTCCAGGTAGAAAATCAAAATGACATCGACATCAGAACAGATAAGATTTTAGGAAAATATTGTAAGTCAAAAGTATATCCTGTAATGGTTCCTCGTGTTTACGGGCTTAAGGTTCTATTTTAATTTCATTTTGAAAAAGATTAACCAACAGAAAATAATCAACAGACAGAAATGCATGTCCTCTCCATCAATTAAGCGTGGTTAGCATAAACTACATTTTAATTTTAGAGATACCTTTCATATATACGACATAATTTTGGAATTGGGAACTCTGTGTGTGACCGAAATGATTCGTTTCGTTATCATGTACAAAATCGCATATCTATAGATCTGAATATTCTGAATTAACACTGGGAGTTTAGGATACGATATGATAATGAAATCCAGCAATAAACTTACAAGGAGGACTATGAAACTATGATAATTATAATGGCTCTCGACAAAATGAATTTCAAACCCATATCATAATTTTAGAAGTTGTGTAGCGAAAATGTAGTAATTGGAAAATATATCCAATTACTTAAATGAAAGATGCAATAATATTCTTAGCGTTTTGTTTCCACGTTTCGTGAGCTCAAAAATCTTCATGAATATACATTTCGGTGATGATAAACTCCGGCACTTTGAAATTACATTAAAAGCATGCATCCCAAAAATGGCATTAGAAATTTATTCCATAAATAAATTACAAACTCGGATGCATTTTTGCAATTTCCATATCTATGATATGAGACAACGAGTCATTCATACTGCATAAGAGATAATAGAATTCATCGCTATTTTTTGGCACAACATGGGCGTCTGTACCCAATGACCGGATTTGCTTTCGCTCGGACAACTACCGATTGTAATGAATATTTCAAATTTATGATTTAAAATCGAAGCGATTCTGCTGCTTGTATTTTTGTACTATGAAGATTTTCATAGGATTTTTTTGGTCTGGTGAAAGTAAGGGTGGTTCTGCCCCCACTGCGTTAGGACTGGGACATCCTTTCCCTCTTTGGCTTCGTAATTTTTTTTGGTATAAGACATTGAATAATCGTTGCGCACTCTTTTACTCTTCTACTATATCTAGGTAGTCAGAGTTTCAGACGTATTATAGAGACAAGTGATATCTAGGTATAAATAAAAGTCATCTATGAAATGAACGTCCAAAGTGAACGTACACTATAAAGTAAACACACATGTTTTTCTTCACTTTGTAAGTTTGTACTTATTCACATCAGTATAGAAATTCAAAATAAAAAATTCTAAGTTTGATTGAGTTGAGGTTGAGGCATTAGAGTTTATTGAAACTGAAGGGTGTTGCATTTTTTACATTTTATTTTTAGTTGCTGGGACGGCTGAGCTGAGAGTGAGAAGTGAGAACTTGAAATTTTGTAAAAGGATCACCTTTGAACAAAAAATCAGCATATCCTATAATCAAAACCACAAATCAAAATCAAAGCACAGAAGGAAATTAAATTAAAAGGCAAAACTGTACTAATGCGTTTTGCTTGGAATCGAGAAGAATTACAAATTAATTTGTAACTGGAAAATTGGAATGGAACAACGTGCCGTTTCTCGATTCCTATTTTGATTTATTTGGTAGATTTACTATTTATATTTCATACTTATTTTATTTTTATTTTGCATGACCTCATTTTTAATATTCGATTTTTGGGTTTATTCAATTTTGTAGAAAATATGTGAAGTTGGACTTGGCCACAAAACAACCTGTCATCGAACGCCAGCCAACAATTTCGAATTTCATTTGTATTGTGAATAGAAGATAACCTTCACCTTCTTAACAACAGCGCTGCTTTGACTGCAAATTGTCAACGACGCCAATTTGTCAGCAGCCAAAGTCCAAACAAGAAAAGTAATTCCTGCTGACGAGGTCATTCGTCATTTGATAACTGGATCAAAATTGGATTTGTAATAACAAATCAACAACAAACGAACAAAGAACTACAACAGGACAACACAGCATTGATTGGCAGGCACAATACCTATGTAAAAAAAATTGGGAATTGAAACACCTATGAGTAAAATAAGTCCAACGAAAAGCCGAAGAATGAAGACGTGAAGAGATAACAACACCGAAGATTGCAAGTCACAAAAGTCCACGACGTCCACGTTCAACGTTTGCGGAGTGTTCTAAAACTACATATGACTTTACGAAAATAAACCAATTGATCTCTGGCATCTGACCGGACCGGATTGAACCTCCCATCATTCTAACGTTTTTGTTGACATTGTTCAGTTCTGATTTCGGTATTTAATTTCCCTTGTTTTATTTTATGATTTCTGAATTTGGAATTTTATATATTGGCATGCGGTATATGTGATTGGTTGGTGTGATGCTCAACTCTTTTTTCGTTTTAACATTTTCATTTATTTATTTTTACAATTTATTTGTAATTTAAATTGTAGTTTTTAACCGATTTAAAGTTTTGAAATTTTAAAGGTGTTTCTGTTTCGTCCAAAGTTTCGAATTAATGCAATCAAACTGAAAAACAGAAATAATGCAATGGTGTCAAGTCAAGCCTTAGAGTTCAATGCTACGACACCTTTACTCATACCTGATCGAACCCATAATTACGATCAGATTTAAAAGTGCAAGCAATCGTCATCCCTTGTGATGAACGTAATAAATTAACCTTATGACTCGTAAATTTAACCCTAGATCTCCGAAACGATCCCTGTCTCAGGATCCACCTGCTCCACCATCAAAACGAAGTCACCTTAACCCGCCTGGCTCGGTTGTAATACCTGCGACCGTATCTCCGCTGACACATCATATCCTTCAGAGGCCTCATTTCTCATCCGTTCATCAGCGAAATCTCTACGTGGCTTCCAGGCCCCTCGTATTGGTATTCGACCTGGCCGGGGTGGCTCTGTACCAAGTCTTTTCTCTCCTACGGACGCTTCTGCTTTTGTTATGGAATCCATTGTCCTCTTTCTGGAGGAATCGTAGGCGAGACAAATGTAGAGGTCAGGATCAGTTCACAAGCGTTTACCTTTCTTCAAGCCCTACCTCTTCGCAAACTCTTACGAAGGTCAAAGTAGGTCAAGATTGTGACAAAAACTCATTGCTCTTTAACAACATTTCAGCGTCCAGTGACTCTAGTCAAGTGATAGTCATGAGCGGAGGTGGCTATACCGGTGGCCCATATGGGATGAAGGGTGGCCCGGGGTTAACCGACCCCCTTCTTGCTCGGCAGAAGCATCATCACCGCAAGGCTTTTGAGTTCATATCCAAGGCTCTCAGAATAGATGAAGATGGAACAGGTATGACCAAATGTCCACGGGTCTGTGCTTAAAATCCATTCAACCCGCTTATTTGACGAACTATGAGTTAATAATTTGTTTCCTTTCTTTAGGAACTAGAGAAGCTGCCATTGACTTATACAAAAGAGGAATCTTGGAACTCGAAAAGGGAATCGAGATACACTGCCACGGTTCGGGAGAACAGTGGGAGAAGGCACAGCGGATTCAGGAAAAAATGATCGTCAACTTGGCCATGGCCAAAGAACGATTGGAGTTTTTGAGTACGAGCTTAAAATACACTTGAATGATTCTCAGTTACATATTATCTGATATATTTGAAGAATGGTTGATCGATTACCTCATGTTGCTGATCTCTAATTTTCTTTATTTGTTTTTGCTTTTTTCAACTGAATTTGTTGCGGATGTTTATTTGCTGGGTTCTGTAGCCCATTCTTCCCAAAATACTCATATCAACTACCCAGAGACCTCACAACTTAGAGTTCGTCAATATTTAAATACGCCTCGAGAGCCAATCTCTTTTAGAAAGCCCGATCCCGGTTCGGTTGTTTCAGGAGAAACTAATAGACTTAGAATGGGCAACAACAGTAAAGGCTCGCAAGGTTCAAATGCCAAACCTCCGCCAAATCCTACTTCAAATTTTAGTGGTATGGTTAACCTTGCGCTTTTTTAATCCGTTTTTTTATCATTTTTGAAATTGAATGGCTATTTTAATTTTTTCCTCTGCTGTGCTGATGGGTACAACTTAGATTTACATTGAAAATTGTTGTACATAAATCCCATGCCAATTAAGTATAAATATAGGGTTCTGAATAAATCGAAAGCTTTACTTAATTTCCGATCAATTTTGTATTCAGTTTTGAATCGAAGGCCGGAGATGGTTTTAAAACCAGGGGCTGGATCGGCTGGAAAGAGTAACACTCTTCCGCGCAATATGGGATCGAAGACCCTACCAACCAACGCTCAGAGGGCAAAAATTATGACACCACCTGTTGCGAAAAAGGTTATTATAGTTACCTCTCTTTACTTGTATTTGTTACATAGATATATCTCCATTAAAGGGAATTCTAAAATATGTTTGATTTTTGGAATTATTAGGTCGTAGGTGGGGGAGTAAGAAAACCCGGCAGCGGTTATGGGCAACCACAAAGTTCAAAAGCCACACAAGAAAATAAGAAAACGCATTCAATTCGCTCCTGTGATACAAAGCTGGCTCAGCTCATTTTAGATGAAGTCATTGAGGGGGGATCTCCAGTCACCTGGGAGGACATTAGTGGTCAAGAGGTTGTTTCAGTCATGTTTCAATTTGTAATGCAAACAAAATTGTATTATCAAATCTAACGTAAATTTTATTCCAAATGTAATATAGACAGCAAAACAAGCTCTGGAAGAAATTGTGATTCTCCCTGCATTAAGACCCGAACTTTTCACTGGTTTAAGGGCTCCTGCTCGAGGTTTACTTCTGTTCGGCCCTCCTGGGAACGGTAGTTTAGTATTTAATGGCCTTGTAGAGACACATGTATGTCGGTTCACGATTGTTTGTAACCCATTAACCATGGATGCTATTTGATTTGATCATGTTTAGGAAAAACAATGTTAGCTAAAGCCGTAGCCCATGAGTCCAATGCAACATTTTTCAACATTAGTGCCTCTAGTCTGACCTCAAAGTATGTTGGAGAGGGAGAGAAGCTTGTTAGAGCCTTGTTTAGTGTAGCCAGAGAACTACAGGTATTGAATTATTCATTTTTTAATTATTCTGATTTTCCATCTTAGGACGTAGTTACTAGGTAGTTCTTCGAGACGGACTCCTTGTCTCAAATGTCAGTTGCAAAGAACCTAGTACTTTCAACTTTTAGCACAATCCAAATCGAATTGACGTCGATAGGCATTACTAAATTAATATTTTCTTGTTCTAGCCAGCAGTTATTTTCGTTGACGAAGTGGATTCTTTGCTATGCGAGCGGAAAGAGTCCGAGCACGAAGCTAGTCGTCGTCTGAAAACGGAGTTTCTGGTTGAATTTGATGGATTGCACTCACAATCAGATGAAAGAATCTTAGTCATGGGTGCCACAAATCGACCCCAAGAATTAGATGATGCTGCATTACGGTTTGCACTTATATACGGTGTACTTTTAAATTTGTAGACGTAGAGTTTCTAATTCATGTAAATATTAATTGTAGGAGGTTTCCGAAAAGAATATATGTGACTCTCCCGGATCAATCAACACGAGTGAAATTATTAAAGAGGCTACTGTCAGCTCATGGAAATCCATTATCGGAAAGGGAGCTGGGTGAACTTGCCGGCTTGACCGATGGTTATTCCGGAAGTGATCTTACAGCTTTAGCAAAGGATGCGGCTCTAGGGCCTATTCGAGGTAAATTAAAATTGGGCTTAATTTGAGTTTTTAACTTCCTTTTTCGTTTTCTAATCGTAACAAATGTTTATTGCCATGCTATTTATGATAGGAGTTACTGCCGACGAGTTGAGAAGTATAAACGTTTCGAATGTCCGTGGGATTACTATTAAGGATTTTAAAGAATCGCTGAAGAAGGTACGCCCTAGCGTGTCTCCTAACGCTCTGAGGTCGTTGGAGGTATGGAACAAATCATATGGGGATGTGAGCTGCTAAAAGATGCATACATACAATCAAATACAACCCCCCAGCATTGGGTTTTGGAGATTACTACAAAAATAAAAATGATGCCACCCGTCAGGAGAAATCCTCAGATGACAAACTCAATTACCAATTTAAATAATAACAGTCTATATAAAAAATATGTAAATCTCTTAAGCACGTGCACAAGCACGTGCATGTGCATTCTGTTTGTGTCCATTCCTTTACGTAATAACGTTTGAAATATTTAAATCACTCAGACGCTAATTTTCTAATTTCATGCTCCGTAGATGATATTAATATTCCAATTCTTGCTAATTGTTTTGTGAAAGCCTAAAACTGAGTGAAAGTGCCATATAGTCTCATTTCTCATTGTTCAGTTCAGGAATGAATACGTTATTACTATTACTGGATTGTGTTTCACAACAGCACAACTTCAAACTTGTACTGCATGTTTTCGTATGATTGTCAGTTGTACTGTCTGTGATGATCTAAATTGCTAATAAAAATGCCTATATAAGGAGTACACATTATGTATTATGGAATAAAATTAAGTCAACATTTATATAAATGCCATATCATGAACCTTCGCTTCGCTCGCGTATCGCTCTGTCGCGTCCACAGATCAATTTAGCAGTATTCATTCAATTGTGTATTTTAATTTCAATTAACTAAAGGTCTCATAACTGACAATGTGTGGCATCCACATCTCCATATTACATCTTAAATTATAATGAACTCTAATATATAAGGTAATTAGTAAAAATGCAAAATGCCACAAAAAAGTGCAGTAATTATACGATATACGGATGATTCTGTTGGAAGAGCATGGTCTCAAAGTGCCCCAAAGGAAAAGAAGAGTTAATTTGGTGGGAAAGAGGGAGAAGAGGTAAGAACGTAGTAAGGCGGGTGTCGGAAAGTTATTATAACGAAAGCAGAAGCCTTCTTTCTTTGTCAGCAGAACAGAGCACTTCAGATCAGAGCAGAGTTGCAGGTTGACGTATTGCCATTACACACTTGACTTGTGCTGTTGTGCTTTTCATCTTTCGCTTCTCCGCAGACTCGTCACTATTTCCCGGTATTGCATATTGTGTATTGACGGAGACTTAAATCACAGAAATTAAAAGCAATACAAATTTAACAGCAATCAAAATCAAATATATTTCAAGATGTGGGGAAATGGAGGGGGATGTAAGTACAAAGTTGAAAGTAATTCATAATTAGTAAAAGCAATTAAAATTTTACAGTCAACAGCAAACAGTAAGACTGCTGATGCATGCAATACACAATAATTCATAAATGCATACACAAAACAACAATATCAATTTGTATGACCAATGACAGGCAGGAGGAGTTTGTTTGTTGTTTGTTGTTATATGTTATGCATTGCATATTGATTGCATTGCAATTGTGGCAATTGTGCATTGATTGTGCATGCTTCATTCATTGTTCATGCTTGATTTGTAGTTCATAGTTTGTAGTTAGTTCATTCATATGTTGTATGTCATAGTTTGTAGTTTTGTAGTTCATAGTTTTGTAGTTAGTTCATAGTTCATAGTTAGTTAGAAATGTTCGAACCAGAAGTCAGTATTTTTTATTTAATTTCATGAATTTCATATTTTTCAGTTAACGCTAATGACGGAGGATTCGTGTCAAGTCAGGGTGATGGGGGCTTCAGCTCTCCGGCCGGTCAAGGAGATAGGGGAACTCGGGTAAATTGAACATATGAAATATCCGAAATATTTGTTGTCGATCGTTGATGTGTATGAATAATGTGTAATGGCATGGTGAAGCCCCAGCCCAGAGCACCAATCTACGTTATGTGTCCTTGCCTTTTGCTTATAATTTGTAATTTTGAATTAATTTAGTCTTTTGTCTTTAAATACAGGGAAAGCGATCGCAAAATATTGTCCCTGTTACAATAAAACAGCTTTTGGATTGCGAAGAAGATAACTTCCGGATTATGGGGATAGAAGCCCATGTGGTAAGCAAATCTTAACATTTCTTTGAGCCGGAATAACTAATTTCCTTAATTTGTAATTTCTGCGTAATATGTACTAAGTTTATGGTAAACCACAGTACACACAAAATAACCATTTCTAACATCAGTGCATTTAGCATCTTAAAATTTTAAAATGATGCTTCGAATGTAAAATCTTAAAACAGGTTTTGTACAGTGTAATACAAATACAGTTGAATATACCTTTAGGTAAACATAGTGGGACTCGTGAAATCTGTAGAAACAACGACGACTAAAATATCCTGTCACATTGACGATCAAACTGGAGTTATTGAAGTTGTGCATTATGTTGGCACTGATGGGGTAAATATTTGTTGTTATTGCATTTCTGCTTTTAATGCCGCTAAATACGTTCATTTTTAATGCCACTACCTAAATACGTACATTTTGGTATGACCTAGCATATCTAGAGGTAATTAATGTAGAAATTAATTCACCACTAATGCTCGCTTTTCTTGGTATGTTTAGGATGCTGCTTCCAACACACCAACGTTGCCTATTGAAGGTACATATGGCCGAGTTGTTGGAGCTTTAAGAAACCTGAAAGGCACTAAATATGTTGTGATTTACAAATATTTTCCCGTGCCGGATATGAATGAACTCACATGTCATCTCCTTGAAGTTGTACAAGTCCCCTTAAAGCTAAGGAAACTTAAAGAGGCTGAAGTAAGTCGCAGATGCACTTCTTTATAGTTAAATACAAGGCTCACATTACTCTCGGGTAAATACCTAATTCTAAAACACGCAATAATTCATTGCAAAATTGTTATATATAGGCTCTAAAGACGGGAGTGGGAATGCAGAACAATGGGATGAGCAACACCTTGTCGAATTCGATGATTGCTAGCAATTTCGGAGGCGTTGGGACTGGATTAGGAAGTGGCCAGCCTATTTCAAATGTTAAAACGGGATTTGGGTCAAGCCAAAACTTAGTTCTCAGCATCATTCAAGTACATTTACTTTTACTTTATAATCTAGTGAAGGCCTAATTCAATTTTCCAAAATAATTATTTACCAAATCATAGAGAATAAAACTTTCCAACTGTGTAGGTGTATAATATTATTTCTTATGCCTTGTAGGGTTGCACACATGAATCAGGTATTCACCGAGACGAGATTGTGCGAAATCTGCAGAACAAACTAAATGCGAAGGAGATTACGTAAGGAAACCTTTTCCCCTAAATTAAGGTTATGGACCCTTGTTTGCTGATTCTAATTTCTCGAATTGCACTGAATTTGCAGGCAAATCATTGAGGACCTGAGCGGAGAAGGGCACATTTACTCCACTGTTGATGATGACCATTACAGAGTTACTGATTAGATCTGAAGCCGGTATTTTAATAGTATCCGGAGATGACATTTTGGATTTGGCATTGCAAAGTGTAAATGTATCGTTTATCTACCCGCTATCTTTTCGTACTTTAAGTTAAGCCCAGTTTCGTGTTTACTAGTTAATACATCGTATTTCTTTTTCGTTTAATGCGGAAATAAATTGAAATTTTCGTCTTTAAAACAAACTGTCTGTGGACAACATCATGTCAGTTGGTCGGTTAAATTTTATTAGGTTGTTAAATGAGTTTTTTGAAACCCGATTCTTAAAGATTTTATTAAGAAATAGTAGATTATGGCAATTCTCAATTCAATTCTCACTCTCAATTCTAAATACTTCTTACATCTTATTCATTAGAATCTAAATTCATAATAACAGTCCTTGGTTATGGTTATATCACCTTAGAATTTGGCACTAATAAATATTTCAACGTGAAACTCAACGTGTGCATAGCAAGTACTTTCCAGCTTAATTTAATTCGATAATGCAGCCGATCCTATGTATATTAGTTTCACGTTTCAAGAAAGAGTTTGTAAGACTAGTTATTACCTATTACGTAGCTAGAATGTTTCTCATCCTCTATGTTATTTTTGTAAAGAAGTCGTGACGTTTAAGTCTAGAAATGATGAAAGCACCCAATTCGTTTAAAAAACGCAAGACATTTAAAATCATGATTCCTCCTTAAATTCAACCCATCGATCGTAGCATAAAAGACGGTTAGGAGGACGTATAGGCATTAAATAACTTTATGTTTTGTATTGCTTGAGCTACTTCTCACTTGGGATACTCGTATTTTTTTTAAATCTACATACAAAGTGAAACTAGGAATCGATAGTAGAAATATCGTGAAGATTGCACTACGATTAGAATTGCATGAGACAGTAGTGTAAAACATACTATTCACGTACGTCAAGAAACAAAATTGGATAAAATATTCACAGCCAGACTAACAACAACAATATTATTGTCATACCATGATACCATATACCTCAATTTATGTAAAAACGGCATAGATTCATAGATAAAAGTAAACTAAACCAGCCTTAGAGTTGTTTGCAAAAACTAAAAGTTAACATACCTATACAATCTAAATTGGATACGTAAATGTCAGAGAGAAATCGGCACGTTTTACACATCCAGAGTTCCGAAGTCGTATTCGGGACTGGAGCATGGGGATATGGTTAAAGATTGTATGTATGCAGTGCTCATAAAACCATGAAAAGCATTCCCCCATAATGAATATGTCAACTCATACTCGTTGGTATGTATGTAATAATGTGTAGATTGCAAAAAATGGTATTTCAAATTACGGGATAGTAAATACTAATTAATGCATTCCATTCCCGACATTCCATCTTCCACTCAGATGTGGTAATGAATGGTACTTGCCAAAGTGGCGGTGGTCACTGTGGTGTGATTATGTGATGATGCTGCAAAATTCCTATAAAGCATGATTACACTTGATTCCAAGTAAAAGTACTATAACCACATATAGCGAGATTTCAATACGTGTATCAAATGTATGGTAATGGTAAGGATATATTGTAGATGTCATTTGGTCTAGATGGTAGGATTTAGTACCCGGAATCGGAGAGTAGAAGACTACTGAGGAGAGAGAAGGAGAGTTGACTTTGGGACTTTCACCTTCAAATGGGCTTTAATATATTTATGCAACGTTGGATCTGTGTTGCAGTGGATGTTGAAAATCAAGACTTATGTGGACTTGGTACGTACTTTTAAAACATTTGCAATGTTACAAATCAAAATCTCTTCATAATTTTTACAAATTGTTAATTTTTTAGGTGCTTTACGTGTTTTCAAGCAAACGGAACATATCTCCATCATACTGCTAATTTGGATGTTTTCTTGGCTTGAATACAAACCCAATGGAGTCGAACTTGGAATTTTATACATTTCGTCGAAACGGCCTAGGAAATATTACATACGATATGTCCCGTCGATACTGCGAATGCTTCAACATGAATTAAGTGGAAAGTGGGATTATGGAGGAGATGAGAGAGAGAGAGAGTGTGGTGGTGTGGTATGGTCGGTGGGTCTAGGTGGCTTGGTTTCCGTCTCAGGCGTCTCATCCCTAAACTTTCCCCGATGTCGGGTTGAATGCAGTCTTTGGGTTGTAGTGTGCTTTCACTCCTCCTCATTCTCCTTTGGAGCGGCTGCTGAGTCGGATTGGAAAAAGTCCTCTCTTTCTCTTTCTCTCTCTCTCTCCAGAGTTCAAGTCCTGGGAATGGAGTCCACAGGGAAAGTTGTACGTGATTTTGCACAAGCGGATTTTATTCTATTCTCTATAATAACACCATGCTACTGAGTCCTGCTCAAATTCTGTTGCTATTGATTACCGTTCCGAAAATGTGGTGCACCCCAGAAAAGAAGCTCAGCATGACTTAATCACCCACTACAACCTTTCAAGTTGTTTAGCGATCCTACAAATTATCAGTCATGGTATAAGTCACCATCACCAAATTCCTCGTAGTCATTTTATAGGTTAACCTCTTCCCTTCCAGTTAGAGTTTCTCACACTGTTCCCATATTTCCATAGTTATCCTAATCCTAAACCCTTTAACTCCGCCACCACTCCCATTCTTACCTTCGCAATGTCCTATCTGCCTCCTGGTTTAGTCGGTTTGGACTCGGATTTTGCTGCTGAGGAAGATGACGTGCTTCGAATACATATGGATCCACGAGGAAGGTCATCCGATATCACCCTCATGCACCGCTACGTCTCCCATGGTAGTCGCTTTAAAATTATCAATTTCGAATTTTTAACACGGTTTAATTTTGTCAAATTATTCTTAAAGCATCACAGACGGACACTTCATATGACTCGACTGGAATGGATGGCTTATCTCGATCTCAACTTCCACGAAGAACAACTCCAAGAATTTTGCCTCAAACTCAGTTTCAAACGTTAGATGATCCATCTAGTCTAGACTCTCCTTACTTTCGAAAATGCAATCTGAGGAGAAGAAGGTCATCGGATCAGGTAACCGATCCTGAGCCAGGATTCAGTGGCTCTCATAATGACTCGCCTCAAGACTTCGAGGAAGTTGATGTAGAGAATGTGAAGCAGTCGACGAGCAGTGAAAGTCAGGCTTTGTATGGAACTGAGAACGTCGTCAAAGAACTTAAACCCGAATATGTTCGATGGTTTTACAAATATGACCAGGACCGAAAGTGGATTTCATTTACTGGCTACGACTCCATCAGGATGGAGATGAGGTACCGAAATATAGTGCTTGAGAAAGAACAGGATCAAAATCGCGAGTTCATTAATGGATACAATCAATACGGGACAAGTACAAATTTGCCAGAAGATCCAGCAAACCGGTATGGAAGTAATGGGAAGCAAGCAAGCGTCAATCCTTTGTTGATCAATTCTTCCAATACGGCTTCTCCGAGTCGTCTTACAAATATCATGTCCAAAACTTGGAATCGGGCTTGGTATCCTGCCCCCAAAACAGACCCAAATGGAACCTTCTCTAAAGAAGGATACAGTGATAACCCTACCACAGCTACGACCAATGGGACTAATGGCCAAGGACAATCATCCGGATATTCATTCCGACCGACAGATTTCGACAGCCATTTAGATGAAGGCGACGAAAACATTATAATCGTAAGAGGTGGATTATACGAGGCAGATTTGGAGTCCTGGAATTGTGTCGCTACATATTGGCCAGGTAAAAATATCAATAAACATAATCATACAATTTTTCATTACCATAATGGCACAATTAAATGCCAATCCTTAGGCACTTTAAAAATCAATAAGGCATTAATGCAATTTGATCAAAGTGTCCTTCTACTTTGTATATGATTTACTATAAAGCAAAAGTTATATAGGTATATATAATATATACAGTATACCCCTAATATAAATATTGGAAAACATGATCCATTCAGGAGACAAATGCCAGATAACCCGAGGTACTTGGTTTTACGACGGTACGTGGCAACCCTTATCCGTCGACCATGCAGAAAAGCTAGAAGAGGAACATTTGGGACAGTTTGCAGGTGTTTCATTAGCTCTTTATGCCAACACCACGACTTTACCTGAAAGCCCTACGAAGAAAAGTCGACCAGGTTTAACATTGTTTACAAATGAGTTTTTTTTATGAAGCCAAAGGCATATATTATCTAACAGTAGTAACACATGTTTTGTTTCCTCTTAAGTGATCCATAGAGTCTCATTTTGTGAGTTTCATGTGGATTGGACCAGCCCAACCGATATCCACCTGTTCAGCAAAGCAGCGTCGTATAAGTTTATGAGATCTGTTGGGCAACGACTAGGATTTCAGACATGTAAACTTTTGTATACCCTTTTCATATAAACATTCCATATGGAATGAATATTTCGCTTTCACCTGTTTCAATTTGTCTTTTCGAACGCTAATTAAAAACTAACAAATAATTCCCACAAATTACGACCTAATAACTTTGAGTTGTAATTTAACAGGGGGTCACCGTGTTTGTCGGGGTTACTTAAAACCTGCTTCTATTGTGGATCGACCTTCAGAGATCAGTCATGTTGTTTTCGTTGTACATGGAATCGGTCAAAAAATGGACACTGGACGGATAGTACGAAATTGTGCTTCGTAAGATCTCAAAACTTGTTTACAAGAAGCGTTATTTCCAACATCACAAATATCAACCTTTGTGACATATGGCATACGGAGTCATTTTAATGAGTTTTTCTTTGTTGTAATTAATTTGTTTGTACTTGGCCTTGACAGATTTCGGGAAACTGTGGCGTCGTTGAAAGACAAATTCTTTCCCCAATTGAATGAAGCCAAACAACGAGCAGAATTTTTTCCTGTGGAATGGAGGTCCGCAGCTAAATTGGACGGTGGTAAGTAATAAGCATTCCTATATCTTTGGCTGTTCTGAGCCGTTTGAGCTTTAACAATATAATCTCATTGAACATTGTAAAAATATTAATAATTGTTGAATAAATAGATATCGTTGAGGCCATAACCCCACACAAACTCCTCAGTCTTCGTCAGCTTCTTAATGCAACAGCAATGGACATTATGTACTACACTAGCCCTTTGTATAGAACCGAAGTAAGATTGCGTGTATTATTCGTCTATAATTCGATTATTGTAATCGATTTTCCATCAATACTGCAATTTGCAACCCTTGTGTTATATAATGTAATGAAGACTGATGTAATTTCTTCTTTTGTTTAGATTCAAAACGCTTTGCGAAACGAACTAAACAGAATCTACTCCAATTTCGTTAAAAGAAACCCAGATTTTCGACTGCGTGGAGGAAAAGTGTCTGTGATAGCACATTCTCTTGGAGCTGTGATCACTTACGATATCGTCACAGGATACATGCCCGGTGGTCCAGAACCTTCCGTAAGATATTCATTTTTATTGATAAATCTATAATTGTATCAAATTGTACAATATGCATGCAATTTAGTTACCGCACGTTGTGGGAAATCAGAAGCAACAGGCTAATTTGGGAAGCCATGCATCAATCAATGGATTAATCAATCCTATTATTCCAGAGCATTACCCCGGTCTTCTGTTTCAGGTTTGTTGATAAGCTAGTATTCTACAAGCAGAGGCATCCCCAATAACTAAAAAAATAAACAGTTAATAAATGTTTGGAAATTACGTAGCTGGAACATTTCTTCTGCTTGGGAAGCCCTTTGTCCGTTTTCTTGGCTTTACGATGGTGAAGATAAATTCTAATCTTATCTTATTATCAAAAAACCAAATAGCGAATTTTCATAATTGCTGTCTAAAATAATTTTGCAGGAGAGAGCCTCACAATCCTGACTACCGATCATTTATCTTACCACAAATGCTATGCAAGCGAATCTACAATGTCTTCTATCCAACTGGTATTTTTATTACGCCGAAAGAACAACGATAATAATGATGCCTTGATGGATCTTAGTTACAATTCTATTTATCTATAGACCCAGTTGCGTACAGGCTGGAGCCATTGTTAAACAAAAACTACGTTCACATAGCCCCCCTTCCAGTCCATTGCTATGGGTCATCGTGCCGAACCAGGTACGAAGACATGCCAAGGGAGAGGATCAACAAAGAATATAATTTTACTAGATCTGAGAACCTAAACATGTTTTCAACACAAGGACCGGAAACTTCATCAGTCAAGACTACGCCTCAACGAAACTTTAGCTTGAAGTCTCCACCAACGCCAACCAAAGGTATTTGAGATTCATTACAACTTGTCTTATGACGTAGTCATATCACATATTCTCATGTCTAGCGTATTTATCTAAGGTCAACTTCCATTTTCATCAGAGTCCAACTGGGGATGGTCAAGTATAATGAAGTATCTAAAGAGTTCCGACAACGGGGCTCTCGCGGGAGGAGTGATGAATGATGGAGAAATGGGAGGCGAACTGATTTCCCCTGATGGGAATTCCTCTCCAAATCGAGACGAGGGTAATTCTACTCCTGAGGATGTTGGCAATGAAATTCCCAATGGTAATTATATTTCGAATCAAACAATAATCCTATCGACCATGAAACTATAAAGCTATCAATCTTCGTCGGGACATACACACCTAGCAGGACTATCTATATATCAATCTTAAAAAAGTTCTCACATTTGATTTCTCCTTATTCTGCAGATCTTGAGTACAGAATGGATTACGTACTGAAGGAGAGCAACTTTTCCAGTACGTATTTAGCTGCGTTGACATCACACACGTCGTACTGGAGTTCTCCAGATACTGCTTTCTTTGTGCTTACACATCTGTATGGTGGGGCCTTGGAGCCCTCTCCTCAAGCTCAATGACTGTATTTATCTTTAAGATGTCAATCAGTAGATGATTTTAGTCCAGATTTTGCAGAGATTATTAAAACTCGAGCTAGCTTGTCTATACTGTGATAATAACAACGTTCTACAACTGTTTTTTTGCTAACGAGATTAGTTATAGGAGATTCTGCAATCATGAAATTCTGTGGCACAGTCATTATGTCTTCGGAAG
The DNA here is from genome assembly GCA_906901685.1 of Desoria tigrina. NCBI lineage: Eukaryota > Metazoa > Arthropoda > Collembola > Entomobryomorpha > Isotomidae > Desoria > Desoria tigrina. The sequence goes on from CAJQTU010000060.1 coordinate 349,216, forward strand.
GAAACTTTAAAGTATAATTATAGTGTAAACGTAAAGGTTTCCTTTTAAGGAAATCCAATTGTCTCATCGTTGAGACCGTGTTGTCGTGATTCATTAAAAATACAACTTCGCAAATGTAAGAGTTTAAATCGAACAATAAAACGAAATTCATCGGTTCATTAAAAAACTAGAATTCATCACTGCTTCAATAAACTTATTAACTTATGTGAGATTGAAACACTTAATCTGGCGCATGGGCTCGTTATAAAAGCTACAAAGGGCATTATTATAAACATGGAACTGTTGAGGGTAATAATACAATAATACAAACAGCACAGTATTTTTAAGATAGTTGTGTATTACTATGAATTTTAATGTGAATTTCTGATTCTATGTTGAAAATTATCAAATAGATCCATCCATGGTTTTAGTTTTTATTTTCCATTTAGATATTATAGGTATATAGACTCTATAAAGGTATATCTTAAAGAAGGATTTTAAAACATGAATTTGCATCGTACAAGACTTAATACAATATACCTACATCTTTACATTTAATAATTTACGTAATATTTTATAGCTAATTAGGTTACGTTTACATTAGTACCCTAGAAGTTAAACAATTTCATATGCTTTTGTGAAAAACTGGGTATCCACAGAATGTTTAACCACAGAACCATCTTCTACAGATTTCGCATCTACGACCTAATGAAGACAAACATTAGTTTTCACGATTAGTTTACTAAAATCCAGGCCAAATATTTATAAACAAAATCAATGCGAATAACGTCATAACTTACGGCAAGTCGTGCAAATGCCTGATTAGAATGGAAGGACACTTGAACAGGAAAGAATTGGGATGTATGGCCATTTCCGACGGTAAACTCCATTGATCCGGTTTTATTTGAGGAGTCAATGACGGGCAACTGCCAGAGTAAAACGTTTTTCCGTGTTTCGTAGACATAATCTCCTTCACATTCGCTCACGACAGGGCCACCCCCACCGGAACTACAAATAAACATGAAAATTGACGAATAGCACACCAACATTAACATGGTAATAGCTAGCTGAAAAAATGCAAAACTGTCGGTACTTACGGTACAGGAATGGCAATAACAACGTCCATAAGTTCTAAATCGTCATTTTGTAATTCATACTCAATGTTAACATCGCAGCCTCCAGCTCCGTTTTCAGATGGCCAACAATTGACTAAAAACCAAATTTAAAATCCAAAACGGTTAAACTTATTGGTTCATACTGAATTAAAATGAGGAATTATTTTTGGATCGAACTTGTTAATGGAATTTGAGTCTCATCAGTCGTCTGATAACGCCACTTTAGAATGGGAACGTCTGTATGGACTGGGAAAGGTTTCTGTGCATTTTTTAGACCGATCTGGTATTTGTTTCTAAATAGATCTTTATCAACGTTCGGATGAGTCTGTTTAAAAGAACGATACAAATATTTTTTAAATGCTGCACTAGACAAGATGTACACATAACTTTACAGTAAAAATCTGACAATTTTTACTTGAAATTGGATTCCTCGAGTATCAGCAGACTCAAATTGTATTCTAATCATACATGAAGACTCGTCTTGAACCCGTAGCACACTTGTCCCAAGCACTTCCATGTTTTGTAGTCCGCCATCTCGTCCTGCTGTTAAACTGATAGCTTCTTCGATCTTCAGATGTACACTACCACAAATTATAATGCGATTTTGTAATACAAAATACTGAGTGATATTATACTATGTCTGAACACATTCGCTTTTCTGGCTTGGAATATATAGGTAGGTGCAGCCTGAATCAGGTACCCAACTGAGTAAATAATTATAAATCTTACTTTTCAGTATTTGGTAAGGGTTGACCACCTTGAGCTGACTTGTTACTTGGGTTGTTAGAAACATTTACGACAGGAGCAACTCGTTCTCCTTCCGATTTCAATTGATCCACGAAACTTTCTACGTCTCTTGATTTACTACCAAGTTTCAGTGCTTTTCCAGAGCCCGATGGTTTACTATATCAGTGTTCAATTAAACATATTACTTTCGAGTAAGAATGATGTTCACAATTAAGATATTTAAAAGATACGAATAGTTACATGTACGATGGCCGCGTTGACTCAGCTGGTTGTTGAACAGCAGATTCAGAAATAGCTGTGGGTCCACTAATCATACTGCTTGATGACATGGAGAAAGATGACGAATTCGTTGCACGACCACCATGTCTTTGTTGGCTTTGCTGTTCTATTTTCAGCCTCTGAAGCTGTTTCGCCTTTTCCTTCATCTTCAGCATTGCATCTCGCTCTTGGCTCTATTGAATTTAAAACGTGTTACACTCTTAATTGTTAACCATTTTAAAAGTTCAAGTGGTCAATAATTAATCAAATCTAATCAAAATACCTTTCTGACAGCTTGGTAGACTTTTTCTTCATGCGAATCCATCTCAACAAAAGTTCTAATTTGAGCTAGATTGACATTTTCTCGATACCCAAGGGCCACGATTTCATCAAATGCAAAAATAAGATTGAAAGCATTATCCAAGACGTCGGACTCTTCAAAGTTTTTGCAGTATTCTGGAACCTTTACATACAATATCAAAAATATAATTTACAACATTTTTATTTAACGATAACGACAACAACAACCAGACAATTATTATTATAATACAATATCGAATATAAATAAACGTACCACTTTGGCAAATAAGCGAAGCGTTTCTAAATCCTCAAGGATGTTTGAGGCTTTTGTGGTAATAAGAACGACGTAGAGCTTCTCCAAGGGCTGATAAACATATCGGACTGAATCCGTTTCTACAAAAGTGTGTTGTTTTCCTGATGGGATTAGCTTAGGAAACGCTGCAAGGAGACCTTCAATTCGAGATTTACTCATCTCCACAAACTGACGGGAAACTAGGGCTGCAAAAAAATAAAACAAACATTGTAGTAAATTAACATTCTACAGCGTTGTCTGATTCTCTGGCCGGACTTCAATATGCAATATTGTTGGCATAAACAATAAATGCAATAAATAACGATTGTCCATGAATGGAATAACTTTACTTACACCAAAATTACAACTTAAGTTTCACTTACTTTTCCCCGTCTTCAATAGGATAGCCGACGCTAGTAAAACCTATATCGGTCATAGAATCAGAAGACAATTACAAATTATAACTCAAACAAACAGTATTACAGTCAGTGCTTTGCGTTGCGTGTCCGTACACAGAGTCTGTATTTGGTATTAGGGATAGTCGACAGTCAACACCATGCACCAACACATGTCGACATGTTGACATGTCAAAACACAAAAATATAATATCAATATTGAATATTTATTGATTGTCAAATAAAAATGTAAAAAAAAGCAAAGACAAAATGGACAAATCACACAGAATCAAAGAACATACCATGGTGTAACAGTCAATACAAGCAAATTCAAATTGAATCCAATCCTATTTCAAATTTGCAATTGATTGTAATTAATGCAACACCCTTCACCCTTCCTTCTTTGCCCTCGCTTGTCGTTGGTGAAAACGCTGAAACGCTGTACGCCGATTGATTGTGGTGAATGGAGGCCCAGCCCAAGCCCAAACTCTCTTCGTAACTACGAACTAACGAAGATGGGGTACCTTGCTCGATAAGTCCTTATCCGTATGTTGTTTTTCCCTTGGCGAGCGATTGCGATTTGCGAAGGTTTGTGTGAAATAATTACTGATGAACTTGAACGAAAAGACAGGAGACTCAAAGTGAGAAAGTGACACGTCGGAAAGGCAGAAATCTTCATAAAACCCTCAGCGCCAACTTTCAACAACAGACTCTATGTTTATCTCCACTGTTTTGTCTTTGTCTATCGGACCTCAGAAAGCATACACGGTAGTTTGAAACTGGATGTTTGATTGTTTGATATGTTTGCCTTGAATTGAACTGGATATTCTTCTTAAAATTCTGTCCAAATATCCGGGATATGATAAAACTACACCTACCTACAACAATACGAGCACTGGATTTATGAGAAATAATTTGGTTACACGACTATTACAGTCGGCGTTTTTAGTTTGATACGCTTTTTATTCGCTGAAATTAATAACTCTATTAACTCTGCAAATATACTAAGTAAAACTACCCAATTCAATTAATTTTAGTAAAATCACTAACATTTAAATGACTATCTGGATTAGCGCTTCAGTTTCCGACAATGATCTGAAATCCGAACATATCTATCTATAACCCACAGAATCTATAAAGTTATAACCAAATTATGATTCTTTTGGTATATATTGGTACTCTATGCAATTCAAAAGAGCATTATATTTCTACATTTGATTCTAATGCGTTGCAAACTATTTCTAAAAAAAATCTGTCAATCCCAACTGACAATGACGAACTGTGCATATTAATCAGGTACCTCCAACATTTAGTAATTAGTTAAATAATGGATGCAGTTAACGGACGGTGGGGGGATCTAGGGGTCGTCACAATTTATAAAGGCTTAGAAGAACGTCAGGAAGAGACGCTTGACTGAGGCCGGAACTGTCCACAGTTGTCATTAAATGATTCGTCGAGAACGGCATGACGTCAAATGTAAGAATGCAGTCCAAGACCCATTCCCAAGACACGGTTATCCAACCTTTGGTTCTGTACCATTCTATTTCATTAAAAAATACTTTCGTTAATTACAAAACCTACTCTCTGGTTATGCTTTTTAACGATAAGGGCGCTGAACTAACAAACGCCATTACATTGGAATATTGTAATAAGAGAAGTACGAGGTACCTTGATAACGATTTTTCATAGCTAATGAATCTCCAATGATCATGACATCCTTGTCTTCGTCATATAGATTATCGATTACTCTTCCTCCAAGCTTTTCTATTAATTTCTAACCATACCAAAAAAACTAGTCAACAGCTACTATACATAAATATAAACACATTATATGTAATTGAAATTGACAGATTTTTCCTTACCTTACAGTCTTCCATCGATGCACCACTACTTTTCAATACCCCAGCGAAGTAAAAATTAATGCCTCTAAACAGCGCTGAGAGAGATACTCTTGACCTCTGAACACCAGAATCACATCCTGGAAAGCTAGACGTTTCAAACGGCTCCTGTAGATTTTAAACAGATCACTTAATCAGTTTCATATTATTGACTTGCATAATACGAAAATAATGGCGTTTGATTTGAAGGTCATATTTAGTACTAAATCATTCATCAGATTCTAACTTACCTCGCCGACCAACTGATTCTGTTCAAAGCATGCGTCCACCCAATCGTATGTGACAATCCATTTCTTGTCAGCAATGGCAAATAGATATTTAATTGTTTGTGGCACCCTATTATTCTCAAGATTGATAATCAAATGAGTTACATCTTCAGTATAGTCTTTCACAATCTTTCCATCACACATTCGACATAGTTCGTTCAGCTTGGCCAGCTGCGTTTTTGTGAGACGGGTTGGGCAAAATACATATTTCCTGGGAGTTCGAGGAATTGACAAAACTGAGCTGGCAGGCGAGACCGCCATCGAATTAGACTTGATACTAGTCACAGGGCTACTAAGGTCAACTGGAATGGCAGGTGAAGCAGACTTCAGTCCGTAGGAAACAGAAAGTTGGCGAACTGCCTGAAGAGGTTGTCGACGATTATCTAAACAAATAAAATAATTATCATGATAAATTAAAGAGTTATTCAGCGTTTTATTTTTATAATTTTATTTGGATTACAAGCTGTACATGTGTTTATAACGTATTTTGTAGGACTCGCTAGGGAAGCCGGTATCTCGTCGTCCGAAAACCCCTGGAGAAACACAACGTTTTAAAATCATATGTTCAAATTATTTCAAATAATTAACTTCATTTATAATGTTTATATGAATGCAGTAAACTTACTGAAACATACTCGTCGTCTTGATCATGGGTATCCATCTCAATCTCTACAATTTTGTCCACCTCTATACTCTCATCGAAAATCTCAGCAGTTGACATTGTTGGTAATACTGGCTTTATATTCACAGCTACATCAGCGGAAGAAATATCCATCTCGATCTCAGCAACTTCGTCAATTTTTTGTTTCTGACTGACAACAACAGGTTGAAGTTTCATTGACAAGTCAATAGGTCTAACGTACTTCAATGCGGATCGATACTGTACTCTGGTTGGTGGATTTGAACGATCTGATGTAATCTTGACATGTTCTAATCTCAAATCCAGCGGTTGACCATAGTTATTCTCCGAATTGTAATTAAGTCCACTTGGTAGGTCTCCCCAACTATCCGCTGCATTTGAAATCTCTAGGTTTTTTGGGTCTTTTAAATCTTCTTTGTAAACATTATCGAGTATATCAACTCCAGCATTGGCCATTGCAAACGCATCTTTATCTTGAGGAGTCTTTGATTTCAAACTTGATGAAACTGGAGCATCTTCCGCATCCGAATCAGAAAAGAAGCTATTATCCTGTTTTTTATCAGCATTAACTAAATCGCGGCTTATAGCAGAGATAAGCCGCATTGGTCTCCTCGGGCTATTTTCGAACAGTGGATTGGGTGTAAGAAGAAATAAATCTTCCTCTACCTCCACATCAACTTTCTCTGGAATATCTTCGGGGTTATCCTGATTAATGTCCTGCGGTTGCGGTTGGGACGGTTGAGTCATGAACAATTTTTTTAAGATGGGCGGACATTCATCAGAATCCGAGTCAGTAATCGTTGGATTAGTTAAACTCCGGATGCGGCCCCTAGATTTTGGTGTTGAGTGGTACAAGGTTTTGGAAACACGAATTGGAGTGGGGGTGAGGGCTGCCACAACAGGAGGATCACAAGTTTTCTGTTCTTGTTCCACCTCATCATTGTTCTCTTTGCCAGCTCGTAAGTCTATGCTATTGGAGACGGAAACAGGCATTTTTTCAACGAGTTTGACTTTACGACGACTTATACACGTTTTAGTGAAAGACAGGACATCTTCATCATCGTCACTGCTACTACTGCAGTTGTTGGGGTCACTAACTCTGCTCGGTTGTGATGATTCGGGGTTACCACTCGCTCCAGGATGTGCAATAGGCAGAAACTTGAATACTACGGCGTTCAACAAGTCTTCAACGTCATGTCGGACCAGGAGAGATCTTCTTGAGACTTTGACTTTGCAGATTGGACAGGTGGAAGATTTGGAAGACTGGATGGTGTGTATACACGGTGCACAGAATATGTGCCCGCACTGGATTTGAGTTGGAGTGACCAGGTAGTTAGAACTATTCGTTTAATTAAGGTGTCGGTAAATAAGCATTGAATCAATAAATGTCCAAACAATGTAATTTACACAATTTCTTATATAATATTTGATATTAGGTGTGTAATAATACAGGGTGTCTTTTATAAAGGTCAAAGGTTCTTGACCTCTATATAATATATCTATATTTGATATTGAAGTCGGGAACCTTTATAAAAGACACCCTGCCCTGTATATCATAATATTCATAATCAATTTGCTGTGATCTGTAATTTTTGTAATTTTAAAACTCTTACCAAACCGTGCATACAAACACCTTTCTTAAATTATCCAATGTTTCCGTGAGTATTTCCATCATTCCATCATCCTTTTAAAAGTTTAAAGCTAGTGATATATCGTATTTTATTATCTATTTTGTATTTCCCTTGTGCCTTGTGCCTTTGGTGTGGCGTTCAATGAACTGCAAACTATGAAAAATAAAGCAAGAATCAATTCACAATCAATTCAAGACACAAGATCAAAGATCAAATCAAAAAATAAAAAGACAAACAACAAAATAAATAAATAACACTGAATAAATACAAAATTTGTAAATGATTTGTATTACAAATCATGAATCACAAATGCAAAATCACAAAAGCAAAGACAAAAAAACAAAAAATATAATGTCAAATGTGTAATGCAAAAACAAACATAAAAAATATGCAATTCACAATTGCAATGTGCAATGAATGCATGCAGAATGAAATGAATGAATATGTTGCTTGTGAATAAACTAAAACTATAAACCTGTTACCTGTTAGATGATGTTAGAACATAGTTCACTTCACTGGACAATTTCGATTTTCGATTGAACAATTTTGAACATTTCATTCAAACGTCTCAAGTCTCAAGTTCAATGTTGAATGTCAAATGTTCAATGTCAATCAATGCACAAATGAACGAATGATGAATGAGTTCAATCACTTGAATAAAATTTCAGCACCAGGAAAAGCGGGTTTTGTCCTCCTCCCGCCTCCGAATATTTATTTCTCAATGCCACCAGTGCCCTAATCATCATCCAGTTGTCTCAAAATAGTTAAATTTAGTGCAATCCATTTATAAATCCTAAATTCGTATATAATAATTCGTATCATTTAAAATGTAGAGTTCTTTAGTGTTTAGAAGACCTTGTGTAGATATGTTTAAGATTCAATCATTAGTTCGTGGTGAAGGGAAAAATTACAATTTTAAATGCCAATATTGCCAATATAGAGATGTTTTTATTTTATAGAACGCATTCTTTTTCATCTACGGCAAAACGGAATTTAACTCTTTTTAATCTTCCAATGACACTGACTTTGAAGTTAATTTTCTAAGAATAACTGAACCATATAAAACAGTCTGCAGGCATGATAAGATAAGAGATAGTAATTGGATGGTAACATTAAGACTTAATGATCGATAAAGCGATGGATAATGATGGGCATTTAAAACGAATGTGATGTAGACACTGCGAGTGTCCCTCTTGTGATGAGGTGTATTTGGTAGAACGGATGTATCGGTGTATATCCAATATCATTCGTTCGACTTTATATTAAAAAAAAGGCCTTATTGTTTTAAATTACCAACTAACTAAATCGCCTTTAAACAAAACCCGCAAATAATATATTAAAACCTCAAAACGTTCATAAACTACTACATGGCAATAAACCGCTTCAATATTTCATTGCAGATAGAGAACTTTAAAAAATGCGTACTCGAAAAATATTAATTTTGCTTATAAATTATAACGTTTGACGATTTCGGTTTTAGGCCATTGCAACTCTGCAACAGGCATTCAAGATCAAGATTACAAATTTAAATGTTTTAAATCCTCTTTCGCATTTCCGTCCAAAATTATCTACGATGCATAAGTAAACTCGTTTAACGGCTTATCATCGACTCATTAACCACGATTGCTATTATTGTCATTCTGTTGCAGGCTCTGGCTCTGGCATTCTCATTATCTCATTTCTCATTCTCGATCCATATATATAATTAATATTATACATGATAAGTAAATTTGCTTGCGATTACACTTGTACGCGTCCCAATTTAATTTTCCACCAAAAAAATCATCCTGAATTTGATAAAGTTTTATAAATGTGAATTCTTAATCTCGTAATTAGGTATTCATTTCATGTTTGTTTCGCGTTGTTATAAAATAACCGGCTCCGTGTTACTTTTTCTTCACTCAAGCCCAAGCCGGTTGTTCGTATAGCATAACCAGGGTATTGCAAACCTATCTCGGCTAAGTTGAAAATGGGAAGTCCTTAGCAGTCTGACAAGGGAACCCCATTTATTGTCAACATAATTAAAATTTAACTAACTTAATCATAATTAAAAATTTCAAAGTTAGTATTTCGAAACAGGAAAAATTCCAAAAACACCTCCCATGACCTATAGGACCAAGATAATCTGCGACAAAACACCGCGCGCGCATTTCTAGGTCGCGCACGAAATGGCGCAAAAAGTCAAAGTTGGTATTTTGAAGTCGGAAAAGTTCCAATACTACTCTCCTGAACCCTCTGGACCTAGAAAAATTGCGACCAAATACCGCGCGCGCATTACTAGGTCGCGCGCGATATAACGTTTTAAGTCAAAGTTAGTATTTTGAAGCCGGAAAAGTTCCTATACTACTCTCCTGGACCTACAGGACCTAGAAAAATTGCGATCTGACACCGCGCGCGCATTGCAAGGTCGCGCGCGCTAACGCGGAAAAAGTCAAAGTTTGTATTTTAAAGTCGGAAAAGTTCCTATACTACTCTACTGGACCCACCGGACCGACAAAAATGTTACCTAACGCTGCGCGCCCATTTCTAGGTCGCGCGCGTTAAAGCGCAAAAAGTCAAAGGTGGTATTTTGAAGTCGGAAAAGTTCCTATACCACTCTCCTAAGCCCACCGGACCTTGAAAAAATACGACCTCACACCGCGCGCGCATTTCTAGTTCGCGCGCGGTACAACCCAAAAACTCAAAGTTGGTATTTTGAAGTCGGAAAAGTTCCTGTACTACTCTCCTGGAGCCACCGAACCTGGAAAAAATGCAACATGATACCGCGCGCGCATTTCTGGGTCGCGCGCGCTAAAGTGGAAAAAGTCAAAGGTGGTATTTTGAAGTCGGAAGAGTTCCTATACTACTCTCCGGGACCCACAGAACCGATAAAAAATGTTACCTAACACTGCGCCCGCATTTCTAGGTCGCGCGCGCTAACGCGGAAAAAGTCAAAGGTGGTATTTTGAAGTCGGAAAAGTTCCTATACTACTCTCCGGGACCCACAGAACCGATAAAAAATGTTACCTAACACTGCGCCCGCATTTCTAGGTTGCGCGCGTTAAAGCGCAAAAAGTCAAAGGTAGTATTTTGAAGTCATAAAATTCACTATACTACTCTCCTAAAGCTACAGGACCTAAAGAAAATACCTTTTTTAGACCTTCGTCGAACACTTAATTCGGCGATTTCATTCAATTTTTGAATCGGTAAAAAGAATTGGTGGGAGGATAACCACATTTACTAAAACAAATTTACTAATATTATTATTATCCTGTAAATGGGGTTTGACAATATTCTGATAGTTCCAAAAATGCGTGGGAGGAATTATGAATTAGCGAAAAAAGTGGGTTAACTGGAGTCAAAACAGGTATATAATTTTCAAAATGGTTTAAAAATCAACACACGAGTCATCATTATCGGGAAGCATATCATAATCTGAATTATCCTCGTAGTAATCCATGTATGCAGGTGTCACATTTGGATTTTGTGAATGACCTCTACAACCACATGTTTTGTCATCAGTGCGACATTTTTCTGATTGAAGCCACCAAACCACATGGAAGAATGGCTGCCATTGAGATATATCTTTTGGCAATCTATGTTTGACTCTTATTAAAGCGTCAACCATTTCTGGAAGCAACTGTAGTCGGTCTTTGCCCAGAATTCCAGTTATTTCAGAAAACAAAGCTTCTACTTGGCTGATTCCTACTAACGGTAAACATAAGCTTTAGTTTTTCCATTCTCAAAAAACTAAGAAAATGAATAATCCCGACTCGTGAAAGGAAGAGCTTCAAATCAGCTCCACCCCAGGTGTATTAAGAATCCAAAAAGGCGTTTTGGATTCGGAGTTCAGAAGGCTTCGATAATCTGAGTTGCATAAACAATGGATTGATTACTATTGAACGTATGAGCTTGAACCATTTTGTATACAACATAAGCTTTTCCTCGTCCATATATCCCATTGATTCAGCTATTTCTTGAAACGGGACCTCTCCGTATGTTTTTACTGCATTTTGCTACTTATTAGAGGTTTCTGGTAAATTTTCACTCTTCCTGGATGTCCTTTTCAGCAGGCAGAGGAAACATTCGAGGATTGAAAATTGGAAACTGCAGCATCTTTTGAGCAAGAAGTACCTTTCGATTTGTTCTTCAAGCTTGTCAAGCGAAGTAATTTACAAGGGTTCATCAGTGATGCCCCAATCAATATTAGCATGCATTTCTGCACAGCGTTTACCTCCATTGTTTCGTAGGCCATTGAATCCATCCGTAAAGCATTTCCAGTAAAAGCTTGATCAATGGCTGGACTGTTGTGTCACTGATTGGATTTACTTATCACCATGCTGATTTCAAATAAATCCAGTAGGAAGCATTGTTTTGTGAGATAATGAGGAGAAATTAGTAAGGTCACGCTAAGGTGTGAACACGTAAAGCTATATCTCGTATTGCTTTTCTGATAGAATTATCAGTTGTAGTTATTCTTGTTTCTGCTTCAATTTGGGCAAAGCATATTTTATCTCATTGAACTGACAAGGTATTTTCTCTTATGGCTTGTATGACTCTTATCCTATTTAGAAAATTGTTCTTTAATACCAACTTACGGTAATGAATTTTTCCGCCTCGAATTTTTTCGTCTGGCATTCCCTGATCTTCAGGACTGGTTGCATGCCTTATAACGTAAATATATCGCGTCAAACAGTACTTTCCAGGACAGGAGAAGTGCAAGTGGTCTTTTTCACCTTTTCGACTTTAAAATGCCAACTTAGACTTTTCGCGCCATATCGTGACCAACCTAGAAATGCGCGCGCGGTGTCATGTCGCATTTTTTTCCAGACTCGGTGGCTCCAGGAGAGTAGTACAGGAACTTTTCCGACTTCAAAATACTAACTTTAACTTTTTTCGCTTTAGCGAGCGCGACCTAGAAATGCACGCGCGGTGTTAGGTAACATTTTTTCTAAGTCCGGTGGGTCCAGGAGAGTAGTATAGGAACTTTTCCTACTTCAAAATACCAACTTTGACTTTTTGGGTTTTATCGCGCGCGACCTATAAATGCGCGCGCGGTGTTAGGTCGTAATTTTTCTAGGTCCGGTGGGTCCAGGAGAGTAGTATAGGAACTTTTGCGACTTCAAAATATCAACTTTAAATTTTCGCGCCATAACGCGCGCGGACCTAGAAATGCGCGCGCGGTGTTTGGTCGCAGTTTATCTTGGTACTATGGGTCCTGGGAGGTGTTTTGGGGATTTTTCCCGTTTCGAAATACTAACTTTGACCTTTGCCATTTTTGAAATTTTACTAACTTTAACACGTCCGTGAAGTTCCCTTATAGTTAGCTAAATCAAAAGGATACTCCCATTTTCAAGTTAGCCGAGATAGGTTTGCAATACCCTGAGCATAACATAACCTAACCTTGATTGTCATCAAATCAAATACATGCAACAACAGCTGTGTCGCGGAGAATAGTGAATAGTGAATATTATGATTAATGGATGAGTATTTTGATGATAATGGAGAATATGATATTCAAGATGGCCGGTATGGCGGTGAAGTTTAATTTTGTTGTTTAAGTAAGATTCAGGACGCGTGCGAGAGAGGAAGTGTGCTCTCAGTGAAATTTAAAATATATTTGTGATTTTGATTTTCTGTAATTTCCAACTTCGAAATATTAAATAGTAGTAATTTGTTTGATACAATTACCAAGTTTTCCCGTCAGTTGTGATTATTGAGCAGGGGTTAAGGTGATATTTCGGAGTGAAGAATCATAGTTCATTTTCACATATATCATTAACAGTACTCAATCGGGAGTACAATAAGCATCCAACGCTTATCAACCTACAGACTGGGTTACGTCAACGTGTCAGGTTTACGGCATTGGAAGGGTTTGGAGCATATTAGTGTCTAATTGCATCCAGCCAGTCATTACCAGGGGAGTTTATTCGTCGCAGGAAAAGAGCAATCGAAGGAAGAAAGATAAATTGGTCTGTGACCATTTAAGGACCTGTGACCCTTGACCTGCCCCTGACATTGGTCCTTCGAACCGGATCTTCTAGCCCGTGGAGAAGCAGAAGATCGTAGAGTTATTTTGAAGTTTGAAACTTTGAAGTTGCCGTTGCTGGAGGAGGAGGTGACGTCATTTGAGACTGCTGCCACCAGTAATACAGAAATCGTCAGTCACTGCTAGACTAAGTAGCAGCTGTCTATGCGTGTTTAAGTCGACACCAAAAATAAGGACTTCAAAAATCGTAAGAAAGTTCTGATCGTCATTTTTGAATCAAACCAATTTATTAACTGTCGAAATCGACGTTGTAGCTTGACTGTTGCAGTATGTCGAACAAAGGAGGATATTTTACACGGAGTAAGATATCTGGGCAGCAAGGAGATGGCAATGGGACGCCTACCTCAGCCAACGTGACGGGACCAGGGAGTCGTCCGCCTACACCGTCGTTGCATGGATCAAGGAGATCCAGAATGACCTCTCAGGATGGAGACGCTTCATATTCAAGCCAGATTTTGGAAAAAGAAGTAGACATGGAGTTAAATACTGAGTTAAAGAAGCTTACTCAGGACGAGGCTTCATTAAATGAAGAAATGGAAATAATCGACATCTGCATTGGCTCTTTGGAAGAGCAAATTCAAGAAATAGCAGAATCTCGAGTATCCATGACCGAAGAAGAAGATGAAATAGCTAAGGGCCAGCTGAGAACTCTTAAACAAGACCTTAGTTTAAAGAGAACCGAAAAGAAGTTGCAAAAGGCTAAGGAAACTAGAATTATGTTGTCGATTGCTGAGGAGAGGAAATGCCTGCAGCAACAAGCAGCGTTAACGAAGATGAAGATAGCGGAGGATTTTGAACAGCTTTTGGATTCGGATGAGGACATCAATCCTGACACAAATTTACATAACGAACCCCCGAATACAAAATCCGTTCCGTTTGTTACTCCAGAAGAAATTACAGATTCTTCAATATCTGTCCTTGAGGGAATTCAACAGTCAAATCAGGAGTTAGCAGTGGCAGCATTAGCTAAGGAGAAAGCAGAGAAGGAGAGGACTGAACTTATCCAGACACTGCTACAGCAGAAGAAGAGAGAAGAGGATGAGCTGGTTGCTGCAACTTTAACAGCAGAAAGCCATAAACGTGACACTGCAAGGCAACAAATTGAAGCAGACAAAATAGTGTCGCTTGCAATTAAGCAACAGGCAGAAACTGATCGGAAACTAAAGGAGTTAATGAAAGCTGAAGAGACTTCAGTTACCGGAAAGATCAATACACCGGAAGTAACAGCACCAGATGTTTCCGTTTCCGGACTTATTACGATGTTCGCACAAGCAATCAATCAGTGCAAAGGCGATAGTCAACCTCGTTATGGAGATCGAAGCGACAAGTTTTTGGCAAGGCAGGTTCATGGAAGAGAACTACCAATATTCAATGGAAGGCCTGAAGATTGGATAATGTTCATTACAACATATAATGAAACGACGAAAATTTGTGAATTTTCACCTCAAGAAAACTTGGTCAGACTAAGGAAATGCCTGCGCGGTACAGCTCTAGAGACTGTTCACTCGTTACTCATCTCCCATGAAAACGTCCCAGAAATACTGAGTGTTCTGAAGACACATTTTGGACAACCAGAATATATAGTGGAATCGCTAATCTTGAAGGTCAAGAACCTGCAGCCTGTAAGAGATGACAAATATCAAACGGGAATTGAATTTGGAACGGCGGTGAGGAACTTGGTAAAAACCGTTCAGTCTCTAGGTTGCCAAGATCATTTATCAAATCCGCAGTTGCTGAGGGACTTGGAATCCAAACTCTCGGGACCGACTTGTATGCTGTGGATTCAATACATTTCAGCGGATAGTCTAAGGAAGCGTAACCTTACCTTTTTCTCTGAATGGCTAGCAGAAAGAACTGCAATGATGTGTCAACTACATTTCCCAAGAGTTCAACGTGATGAAGCTCAAAAAGGTCAAAAGGACCGTGAACAACCACCCAAGAATAGAGGAAATCAGCAGAGAGTGCTTGCTGTGAAGGACGTCTCCAACAACAAATTCAACAGAGAATGTTCATGTTGCGGATCTCCAGACCATCCTATCTGGAAATGTTCAGAATTCGATAACAAGTCAGTAGAGACTCGAGACAAGCTTGTTAAGGATAAACGGCTTTGCATTTCATGTCTGGGGACGGGCCATATGATGAAAGATTGCAGATTTGTAGAGAGAAAGTGCGGTGAAGGTGGATGCTCAAAATCTCACCACCGCCTTTTACATCGAACTCAGAAGGATGGAACTAGTCCGAAGAATAGAGAAAGCCAAGACAGGCCAAGAACACATCCAGTCAGAGAGGAACAAATAAATTCGTTGACCGTTGTGGAACCGGAAGTCATCCGGCTAAATGAAAATGGGTCAAACACCTTGATGGGGATAGTCGAAGTTTTCATCAAAGGCAATTCAGGAAACACGGTAAAAGAATACGCGTACGTGGATCCCGGATCTTCTATCGACTTAATGGAAGAAGGTCTTCGGATTGAACTTGGAATAGAAGGTGTTTCGTCTCCCTTGTGGGCTAAAGGAATTAACCAGACAAAGAAACACGAAGAATCAAGACAAGTGACGTGTGAAGTCAGTGGGACGTTCGAGACTGCCAAGCCGTTCCCGTTGAGAAATGTCAGAACTGTCAATGACATTGGACTAAGTCAGGTCACTCAGAACATACCGGAACTGAGTAAGCAGTGGGTTCATTTGGAAGGTTTGCCAATTAAATCCTTTACAAATGTCAAGCCAAGGATTTTAATTGGAAGCGGCAGTATCTATCTAACTGCTCCGTTGAAGTGCGTTGGTGGACCAGTTGGACCTTTAGCCATGAAGTCTAGAATCGGATGGTACCTGGGAGGATTGCAGTACAAGATAAGGCCACAAAATACTTCTCATGTATTTATGATAAGCGCTCAAGAGGAGAAGGATGAAGAGCTTCATCAACTGGTGAAGAGAAGTTTGGCATTGGATGACTTTGGAGTCAAATTAATTCCGTGCAACAACCCACAGTCAAAGGAAGACGGCCGTGCCCTTAAAATCCTGGAGTCTACAACAAAGCGAATCGGAAATGGTTCTAGATTCGAAACCGGTCTATTATGGAAATCCCCGGGTATTACTTTGCCAGAAAGTAAAAATATGGCCATGCATCGACTTCATTGTCAAGAGAGGAAAATGGACCGGAGTGCGGAATTCGCGGAGCCTTACTACGCTAAAATGGAGGAATACCTACAAAAGGGTTTCATACGAAAATTGAATCAAGAGGAAGCTAGGTTAAAGACGAATCGGGATTGGTATCTTCCGCATTTCGGAGTTTTGAATCCGAATAAACCTGGAAAGCTGAGGTTGGTGTTTGATGCTGCTGCTACCTCAAACGGCGTAAGTTTGAATAGTGCACTGATGCAAGGACCGGACCTTAATAACCCCCTAGTCGGAGTTTTGATGAAGTTTCGCCAGTATGAAGTCGCGTTTGCCGGAGATATACGGGATATGTTTCATCGTGTCGTGATAAGGGACGAAGACCTTCCATCGCAGAGATTTTTATGGCGTGGAAGAGACCGAAGTCGGGAACCTGACATATATCAAATGAATGTCATGGTCTTTGGTATGACGAGTTCCCCAAGCTCAGCCCAGTTTGTGAAGAACAAGAACGCTGACGAACATAAAGTTGAATATCCTGGAGCAGCTGAAGCTATTCAGAAGAAGCTATATGTAGATGATTATTTGGATTCTACTCCAACAATTGATCAAGCCAAACTGATGATTAAGGAAGTCATCCTAGTAAACACCAAGGCTAGTTTCGAAGTGGTTAACTGGACTAGTAACAATAGAGAGGTGATGGAATCCATTCCAGAGGACATTCGGGCCAAGGAATGGAAAGACATGAACATTTCAGAAGAAGTGATGGAAGCAGGCCGAATACTTGGACTTTGGTGGGACCCAGTTGCCGATAAGTTCACCTTTAAACTGAACTTCCACAAAGTTCCTAAGGAAGTTGTTGACGGAAGTCGAAGACCGACAAAAAGGGAAGTCCTAAAACTTGTTATGAGTATTTATGACCCGCTCGGATTTGTTTCACATTTGGTAGTGAAAGCGAAAATATTGTTGCAAGATGTATGGCGTTCCGGACTAGGATGGGACGATGACATTACCGAAGTAATGAACGAACGCTGGCAGGAGTGGTTGACGGAACTTCGAGGAATAACCGAAGTACAAATACCCCGATGTTATTCCCCCAGAATACCAGGAAGTACGGACGTGCAGTTGCACATATTTTGCGATGCTAGTGAGAAAGCCTACTGTGCTATTGCTTTTTTGAGGGTCTGTGGCGAAGAAGAAATAGATGTCAACATCGTTTGTGCCAAGACAAGAGTAACGCCATTGAAGCCAGCGTCCATTCCAAGACTGGAACTTCAAGCTGCGTTGATGGGTGCCCGACTTGCA
This sequence comes from Desoria tigrina, assembly GCA_906901685.1. NCBI lineage: Eukaryota > Metazoa > Arthropoda > Collembola > Entomobryomorpha > Isotomidae > Desoria > Desoria tigrina. Next base: position 367,183 of record CAJQTU010000060.1, read on the forward strand.
AGTTCCATAAGGTCAGAATTGGAAATACAGATCGACAAAACTGTATATTGGTCGGACTCAATTACAGTATTACGATGGCTGAGAAATGATGCTCGAAGATTTAAGCAGTTCGTCAGTCACCGAGTGGGTGAAATCATGGAGTCTTCTGACGTTTCGGAATGGCGATGGGTTCCTACGGCTTTGAATATTGCCGATGACGGCACTAGAGATAATTTGGAGTCAGACATCACCGCAAATAGTCGATGGTTTTGTGGGGCCGAATTTCTCTACCAGAATGAAGAAACCTGGCCGAAGGAACGGGAAATATTCACGAGCGAAGAGATCCACGATGACCCAGAGGAAAAAGTTGAAATTCGCCTGATTCAAGATATCGAGATTATTGCTCCCGATATAAATAGATTCAGCAGATACTGGAGATTGATTCGAGCTACTGCATACATGAAGAGGTTCCAGAAGAATATAATCGCCAAGAACAAGAGAACTCTGTCAGGAGAACTGGACCTGGAGGAGATACATTTAGCTGAAATGTATTGGTGGAAAATCGTGCAACAGCAATGCTTCCAAGAAGAGATTGGACTGTTTCACGGGGGGAAGCCATTGAAGAAGAGTAACAAGTTGTTCAAACTATCGGCTTATTTGGACGGAAATGGAATCATTCGCATGAAAGGCAGAATGAACGGTAACCCGGATGTTCCTGAGTGCATACGGTCGCCAATTATTATGGACGGTCGGCATCGATTCGTGCTTTTAATGGTGGAATATTTTCATGTCAAGTATGGTCATCAAGGAAAGAACACGATAGCAAATGAGCTCCGGCAGCAGTTTTGGATTATCGGACTCAACAAGTTGGTGAAGTCCGTGGCAAGAAAGTGTGTGCCTTGCCAGAAACGCTCGGCAAAACCCATAAAAACGGAAATGGGCAACCTACCTGCTGTGCGTCTTAAGTCTCATTTAAGGCCATTTACTAATACTGGATTGGACTACTTCGGACCCATGATGACAAAGGAAGGTCGAAGAAACGTGAAATGTTGGGGAGCCTTATTTACGTGCTTGTCCACAAGAGCAGTTCACTTGGAGTTGGCTGGATCGCTGAGTACAGACTCTGCCATCATGGCAATTCAAAGGATGAGCTGCAGGAGAGGTGCACCTGCAAATTTATACAGTGATAATGGCACCAATTTTCATGGTGCCAATAATGAATTAAAGAAAGCACTGGCAGAGCTTAACCAGACCGATTTGGAACAGAAGCTACTGCAAAACCGGATACAGTGGCACTTTAATCCACCTGCTGCTCCGCATATGGGAGGTGTTTGGGAAAGGATGGTTGGATCTGTGAAAAAGACGCTGGAAGGGATCACAGCCGAACGAGAAGTGAGTAAAGAAGTACTGGAAACGCTTCTCGCGGAAGTTGAATTTATCGTCAACAGTCGACCCTTAACTGAAGTTTCAGTTGACCCGAATGATCCGGAAGCCATCACTCCTAACCATTTTTTAATTGGTTGGAACGCCGGTACCTGCAGCGGAATTGATGACTACAGACAGAATGGGATATTCGAGGCCGGTGATTTGTTCCGTCGACAACATTGGAGACAGGCCCAACGGCTAGCAGACATTTTTTGGAATCGTTGGATCAAAGAATATCGACCAACGTTGATAAAGAAGACGAAGTGGTTAGAGACCAAGACGGAAGTGATGACTGGAGACGTTGTCATTGTCATCGATGATCAAGCTCCCCGAAATACTTGGCAACTCGGACGGATCGTGGGAACATTTCCGGGAAAAGACGGAGTGGTAAGAGTCGCTGATGTCAAGACTCAATTTGGACTATACCGACGCCCGATTGCAAAGCTATGCAAGTTAATGGTACAGGGTGAAGATGATGCTGCGCTCATCGGGGGGAAGAATGTCGCGGAGAATAGTGAATAGTGAATATTATGATTAATGGATGAGTATTTTGATGATAATGGAGAATATGATATTCAAGATGGCCGGTATGGCGGTGAAGTTTAATTTTGTTGTTTAAGTAAGATTCAGGACGCGTGCGAGAGAGGAAGTGTGCTCTCAGTGAAATTTAAAATATATTTGTGATTTTGATTTTCTGTAATTTCCAACTTCGAAATATTAAATAGTAGTAATTTGTTTGATACAATTACCAAGTTTTCCCGTCAGTTGTGATTATTGAGCAGGGGTTAAGGTGATATTTCGGAGTGAAGAATCATAGTTCATTTTCACATATATCATTAACAGTACTCAATCGGGAGTACAATAAGCATCCAACGCTTATCAACCTACAGACTGGGTTACGTCAACGTGTCAGGTTTACGGCATTGGAAGGGTTTGGAGCATATTAGTGTCTAATTGCATCCAGCCAGTCATTACCAGGGGAGTTTATTCGTCGCAGGAAAAGAGCAATCGAAGGAAGAAAGATAAATTGGTCTGTGACCATTTAAGGACCTGTGACCCTTGACCTGCCCCTGACAAGCTGAATAATGTCCTTTACATTTGCAGTTCTTCTCCATCCCAATCATCCAAGCCAAGCAAACCAACTGAAAGTGGTTTTTTAAGTGAACTTCTTTGAGTTTGAAGTTATCTCGTGACCATTTCATACTTTAATTCATAATTCATAGTTGTTGTGATATATATATATATATATTATATTCATTGTAGTGCATTTATGTCTGCATCTTTCATCAGATAAAACTATCTCCTTTAAGTGGCTTTAAGTCATTTAAATAAGTTTTCGAGATTGTTGTTTTTATTCAACATATATAAACAAATAAGAATGGATCGGATTCGGGTTGGGATACTGACGGGTAAGCCACGAGTGGGGCATTATGAGAAATTCGGGTATTTAAAATTTAACTAACTCCGCATTCTCAGCAATTAATCTCAGCCTTTATATATGTGGAACAAAAGTCACTGTCACTGTGTTATGTTCATTAATCGTGATCGTTGATCGTTTGCATTATTAGATTTTGGTTAAAAATTTATTTGTCACAATACGAATTTTAAAAGTTTTAGATTAGAACGTATGTTATTTAATTTTATTAATAAACAAAATCTCACTGAGAAACCCCAGTGTGAGGTACCACATCTCCTCCAGAAATAATCAATAGTTCTCGTACGTGTATGAGCATTATATTATAATTATATGCCGAAATTGCCGAATTAAATATTACATTCCAAAGTATTCGATTACATCAAAATCTAAAGTTAGTTTTTGGAACATTTTCTTGGGTTGCCCGGTTTGTGTTATGCTTGGAGCATGTTTGGAGGTTGTAAAATCCTATCACTTCAGCGTCAACAGGGTTGTAAGGCCTTTGCCGAAAATGATCAGGAGGGCTGACTGCCCCACTACAATAGCTCAGTTTATTTCCTAGCTGTTCTGGATTCCCTAGTTAAGCGGCTGTATGGTTTGTGAAAATGACTATGCTTTTTAGGTTGTGAAGGGTGTTGTAATTTAATGAGTCAAAGAATGGAATAATTACAACACAACATAAATGCCAATTCAAGTATTTAAAATAGTACAATAAGAGAGAAGTTGAATCTCGGAAAGGCAGAATGAGACTAAAGATTCAGTACAAAATTCAATACATAAGATAGATTCAGTTCTCCTCCAGCATAAGAATACATACAATTTAGAAATCAGGTTTCATACAAAATACAGATAGGAATGAGTTCAAGGCTAAGACACGTGAAAATACGCCCTAAACTGGCGACATTCTAATTTAGGAGACTGGAGATTAAAGTTTAACATATCACAAAATACGGCTCCGTCAGTCTATGCTACCACTAATCTGATCCTTGAACTGTCTCTGAAGGTGACTTTGTGGGCTCCAGCAACAGAGGTTATTCATGGAGCGGAGCATAGTTATATAACATCTTAGTAACATAATCATTTTTCATACGTATATATATATAAACGAAAAGTAATGAGCTTAGGACTTATTCAGGGGAGAAAATTTAGGAGGGACTCACTTCAGTACTTTATTATCGCGATTGGCAATGCGTGAATGTTATTGAGAGGTGCTAACTAAATGTTAACTGTATACTTCTCGCAGACTTACATTAGCGTTGACGCTGGAGGTCAGTCTTAAATCAAATCGATGTAATCGTAAATAAACCTATGGGATTATTGCTTTCTAAAATTCCTATTTACACGGCCGTTTACCACAAGGTCGAACGACAGTCTTAAAAAACTATATAAATTATCGAATAATTTCATTCAATCTAATTTCAGTAAGTGATAGATGTTCAAAAGGAGAAGCAATAGATACTAGCGGAAACAATCTGGAATCGTATATACAAAATGATTGGAAACAAGGAACAGTTGTCAAACGCCACTGTGTTCCGGATGAGGTTCATCGAATTCAGGTTCCCTGAAATAAACTACACAATATTTACTGCATTAATATAATCTTATCAAGGAATTATACGTAGCATTTTGAATAGGATACTTTGAAGATCTGGGCTGACGTGTCGAATGTCGATCTGATTATCACAACCGGAGGGACCGGGTTTGCACCACGAGATGTGACCCCTGAAGCTACTAAAGAGATCATTGACAAAGACGTTCCGGGAATGGTCATTGCAATGATCCAAGGTTCCCTTGCAATAACTCCAATGGCTATGCTTGCGAGGTTTGTTTTATATCCTGAATGAATCTTAATATTGGCATAAATACAGCTCTAAAACTCTAAACTATAAATCTCATCGCTGGCTTTGTTAATTTCACATTGTTTAAAAGGCCCGTCTGCGGAGTAAGGAACCGATCTTTGATAGTAAATCTCCCTGGAAGTGCTAAAGGAAGTATCGAAAACTTCAAAATTGTTCAGGATCAGTTAAAACATGCCGTGGATTTGCTCAGGGATTCCAAAACGGATGTTGAAGATCAACATGCTCAAATGGGAACCTCAAATTTAAAGGTTTGGATTGATTCCAGGGGATATGCCGTTCAAATTGTTAAATTGTCTATACAAATATAAAATTTTTAAACCACCTTGTCTAGACTCAAGTAAATGCCATAAATGTAGCTGATCGGGCCAGAAAGTCTCCATTTGAATCCATTAAAGTCGAAACAGCTCAAGAAATAGTAATTCAAAAATGCGTCTCAGAAGTTTCAACTGAAATTCGAAATTTAAGGTTCGAATACGTCGAGAACTTAGCATAATGAATAAATTCACAAACGGTCCGACGCTCGAAACAGTCAACAGTATTGGTTTTACAGAAACGGGCTGGGTTATATCTTGGCCGAAGATGTGTTTGCCAAAGACCCCTTACCACCGTTCCCAGCCTCGATCAAGGATGGTTACGCGGTAAAAGTGGCAGAACGGATGGACTTACTCAACGTTCGTGGCGATTCGACGGCTGGAGAAAGCCCTGAGAAATGCGTAGTTGAAGCCGGCTTCTGTGTCCGTGTCAGCACAGGAGCTCCAGTACCACCGGGGTCCGATGCCGTCATTCAGATCGAGGACACTGTATTGGTTGAAAGAACAGCCGACGGAAATGAAGAAAAGGTCATTAGGATCCTCAAATCTCCAACCGTTGGACAAGATATTCGGTAACATAAATTACCGAAATTCTTTAAACAACCAAAAAATATGCCCTTTATCACATCCATCTCAACATTTTAGTGGTTGCAAATATATGTTTTAATAGTCATAAAATTTAATTTAATCTGTAAACTTAGACAAGTTGGAAGCGATATTAAAGGAGGTCAGAAGGTTCTGACGAAGGGATTTAAATTAGGACCTACGGAGTTGGGAATCCTGGCCACAGTTGGTGTAACAAAGTTTCTAGTATACAGGTAAAACCGATTTGTGGAATATCTGTTAGTTGATGTACACTACAATCCAGTTTTGAACTAATGTACTTGTAATTTAACTTTTAAGAAAACCGGTGATAGCCCTATTATCAACTGGAAATGAACTTCAAAGTCCTAATGACGTTAATCTGATAAAAGGGAAAATTCGTGACAGTAACAAAACTACACTGGAGACTCTGATGACGCGAGAGGGGTTTGAAACTCGTGACCTTGGGATTGCAAAAGACACGTTAGTACTTCATACATAAAAGTGTACTTTTCGGTCATGAAATCCTCTGTTAAGTTTTTATTGAATGCTTGAAATTATTCTGATAATTCAGGCCACAAGATGTTCTGAACAAAATTTGCGTAGCTTTGACTACTGCCGATGTTCTCGTCTGTACAGGTAATTTTAAATCTGTAAATTATAATGTGTATTAACCAGTCTTTGGAAATTTAAAATCAAAATCGTACCAAAATATTTTTTAACAAATATAAAATTGATTTAGGTGGTGTATCAATGGGTGAAAAGGACTATCTCAAACGGGTTCTGAAAACGGATCTGAATGCCGAAATACATTTCGGATGTGTTCTAATGAAGCCAGGGTGCGTACAGAAAAATAAGATTTATATTTGTTTTCAAATAGGAATAATTAAAGTTTTTAAATTATGTTTAGGAAGCCAACAACTTTTGCGACTTGTAATTATAAGGGGAAACAAAAGTTCATATTTGGACTGCCTGGAAATCCAGTCTCGGCTACCGTCACCTCCCATCTTTTCGTCATACCGGCATGTAGGAAGATTAGCGGATGGGATTTTCCGTTTTACAACTTGATAAAAGTTACGGTAAGTGTCTTTTCGATCTAATTTGAATTAAACCACTAACTAATAGCACTAACAACTAATAACATCGTTTTCGCCACGTAAAAAAAATAAAATTTTGGATTTTATAATTTTTCTTTAAGATTGATAAGGATTTCAAACTGGACCCAGCACGACCCGAGTATCACAGAGCATCCGTAACCTGGTTGACGGAGACGGGAATCCCGTTGGCTCAGAGTACAGGTATTTTAACCTATTTGCTGAACGACATTCAACAAATACTTTTTGTGAATCTATAATTAAAAAGTTAGACCAACAAAGAGTTCGGGCATTTTTGGTTTATAAATATATGGTTCCGGTTCCCTTTAAACCCTATTTATATTACAAAAGCGCTAACGATGATACTATCAATTTATTATTGAGCATTTAATAAAGTTATGATTTAAAAACGGTACAATGGTTTGCAGGAAATCAAATTAGCAGTCGCCTGTTAAGTTGCAACGCTGCTGACGCTTTGGTTATCCTACCCCAAGGGACGGACAAGCAGCCATTGATTCATTCAGGATCACTCGTTGAAGCCATAATTATCTCTATGTGATTTATCAGAAGCACGAGGAGTCTGGAAACTCATAATATTATCTGTCAGGATATTAAACAACCCACAGCGGACTACAATTAGTAAAACCCGTCTAGAATGTATCATTTTTATGTAGTATCATTTATCATACCATAGAAGCATTTAAACTAGCATTAAAAACCTCAGGAACCATAATCGTCTAAATATGATTTTGTCGGTGTAACCAGGAATCATTTAGGGTTTAAGTTGTTTTGTAAATATACATTTTGATCAATTAAAATATCAGATTGAATTTTGGATGTGAATATTGATTGTGAATACGTACTAAATACTATGAATCAATTTAACCGAGTTTGAAAATTGTGTTGTTGTTTATTTTCTACCCATAGTTATTTGATTTGTTCATCTTAACACCTTCAAGCAAACATGAACATGAATGCATTGTGCATTGGTTCTTTGGAAATTAACACGGTACCGTAAATCTTGAATATAGCTTCCCCCAACCAAAAATGCTAGACCTCCTCCCGATTGCCTCGATATAAGTCCACCTCTGTATACCTTGTACCTGGATACTTGGTAGTTCGCTTTGAATAACTGCTTTGATGATTTTTGAGTCGTTTTAGTTGGGAAAAAATACAAGTCCATGGGGCTCTATTTCAGGAGTTAAGGTAGGTGGATTGAAATTGGAAATCTTGAAATATGCGATTCGAAGGGATTGCATTGCATATTGTATCGCATCGAGTGTATATAAATGCGGGGAAATGAGCGTTCAAAAGTCATTACAAACTCAGCTTGTGGAACAACTTTTTTAAACTATGATATGACGTACAAAGTAAGTTTGATTCAAGTTCAAAGTCCGTCCGACACTTCAACTTTTCTTTCGAGAGACGAGGACCAGAGACAGAGAGGTATTGCATATTTGACATTGGTAAATTACAATAATTAATAATTCAATTATTTATTATTTCCATTCATTACTTATAGCATATAAATATCAAATATTGCATATTTGATATTGTGTAAGTGTATTGAATAAATATTACATCTCTCATGACATGACACATGACAGACAACATGATTGATTGTGGATTGACTTCTTTTTTTGCTTATAGTCTTTAGTCTTTCAGTCCACAGTCAGTGTGGGTTTAATGCTTAATTTAAACGGCATTAAATTAAGTACAAATTAATATTTTAAGGTTCAAGTTTTATCTCATTATATTCATTATTGCAAATTACAATTATTCCATAAGTTCATCGCTGTGTCGCTGTTGTTGAGTGGAACTCAACCCACTAACCAATGTGAGTCGAGTTTCCACTCGACAAGTGTCGCTGGTGACGAGCAAGTCAAACATTGAACGTATTTGACTTTGCCGCGCGGCGCGATCCAACGCCGGTTGAGTGAGATGTATGTATCCGTTTGCCGCTTCTTTCCGGCATCCATTGATTGACGGTTTAAAATTTCGAATTCACATTCAACATTCATTATAGTTAATTAAGAATTAAGTAAATCAGTCAGTTTGGGTTAGCAGTGTTAGCGCGTGTATATGAGATGAGTATGAAGTTTGGTTCTTGTTGTTTGGATAGAAGAATTTTGTATGCGGTTAAATGCATCCGAATTTTCAAAATCGCAGGCTGATCTTATTTATAGTTTACATATTGATCTAGCTGGACATACTCTATATTTTATACACAATTTAAAATATACATATCTTCGCCAGTACACAGTACACTATAAACAATAATATTAATATACATATATCATCTAAATAAATCGTTACAAACGCACATCATAAAAGGGTGAAACCACACGAAAAATACGTCAAATTACACTTAACATCGTTACTCGTCACATGAGAGTCCTTTTCTTAAAGATTCTCACATTTCCCCAACCATAGAGTAAAATTATATACCTCGTTGAACAACACTAGACCCAACCATCCCAACGATACAGTACACATCTAGGGTTGCTATTTTAAAAAAACTGTGACCCTTGACCGTACCTGCTTGACCTTTGACCTGCACGGTCCTCAAACGAACTCAGCCTCCGCTGGAAGGTCATGAATGGTTTCCCGAAAAAAGAATTTTAAAATATTCAACCGTTCGAGAGTTATGCTGCGAACGGACAGACAGACAGACAGACAGACAGACAGACAAAGTAAAAACATTAAAGGGTTTCACCCTTTAATAAGTCGAAAGATAAGAGTGGAGAAATGCTATCATTCAAATTGATAAATTCATATAGATACAGGTCAGAAAGTTCAAGAACTCTTCACTCGTCTGTCAATTCAACTTCAAGCATTATGAATCTTCACATTCACATTCCTCACAATATTCAGCATCTGGGGGTTTGACGAGGATAAAGGGAAACACTTCGTTTGTCGTTTACAGATCAGATACATACCGCTAAACATATATAGACTATCAATAATATCCATATCCACATATCGCAGCATATTAAAATTAAAAACATTAAGTGAGCAACCCACGGTTCATGAGTTCATAAACCCCAACTACTTCATAAATTATCCATAAAAATAAAATATTGAATATAGCTATGTATTATAATGTGGAACTAATGTATATTTTTATTACATATGTTTACAGGTTCCAATTCCCTCTAATTGTAAGACGTTAGGACTTATCGGATACATATATATACATAAGACTTGCTCGAAAAAGTACGCATCATCTTCATAGAATGACTACTCGAATCAATCCATCATTAATCAAACATATTTTAAGGTATGTTTTTGTAATTTACTGAACTAATCGTGTATTTACGCCTATTGTTAATTTATTATATTTTTTAATGTAAATGGTCGACTGGTCGATAACTAGGTAATTCAGTGATACCCAAGGTTCCTATACTCTTGGTTTCCTGGGTGTCTTTTCTTCAGGAGGTTGTCCAGGAACTTAGATTTCGAATTCCCATTTTAGGGCTACGGGAAAACAAACTATTTTCATCGTTTCTACGGTAATTTTTTCGAGTTCTTTAAATTAAAATTTTTCGGTTCCTCATGAGGTTGGATTTCAGAATCAGAATCGCGAATTTCAGAATTTTTAATTCAAAGAACTCGAAAAAATTACCGTAGAAACGATGAAAATAGTTTGTTTTCCCGTAGCCCTAAAATGGGAATTCGAAATCTAAGTTCCTGGACAACCTCCTGAAGAAAAGACACCCAGGAAACCAAGAGTATAGGAACCTTGGTGATACCCATTTGAAAGAAAGGAGTCTTAGTTATTATTTTCATTTTCAAGTTTTGTGATACCCATGCAAGGTACGTGAATTGAGATCGTAGAGAGGTAGCGTCACTGAGCAACATTTCGAAAATATCGTCAATTTTTCAAAAGTTAAAAATTAAAGGTCATGGTAACCTTCCCTCCAGATTCTTCAAAGGTTTTTCAGCATTTTATTTGTGATCTAGCTCATGAGTATGCCGTAAGGAAAGCTTCCTTGGAGGCTTGTCTCCACAGATATTTTTTAAATCATTTTTCAAAAACGTTGCTCAGTGACGCTACCTCTCTACAATCTCAATTCACGTACCTTGATACCCATGTATATTTTACCTGCAACACTTTTTGTCATTTTTGTGATATATAGGAATGTAAGGCCTCTTTGCCATAATCAAAGTCAAAGGACCTGCATTTCAACCTGTCCTAATCTACTAGCTCTGCACTCCTTTGGACAATCCGGGGGCCTTCATGAACAGCAAACTCGTCATCAGTTGTTGTCGACAAATCGAGTGGGCCTGAAATTGAATGGAAGTCAAAGGTTTATTTCTGACACTTCAAAAGAGTTCCAGGAGGCTGTGAGTCAATCAACTCACCTTAAAGAAGCAGATAACCAAACGAAGTTACGACTGTATGCCCTTTTCAAGCAATCGACGGTTGGAAAGAATAACTCGAAAAAGCCTGGCATGCTAGATTTGGTTGGTAAAGCTAAGTGGGACGCGTGGAATACTTTGGGTGACATGTCTAAGGTAATTTACACTCGTCGTTGACGTTGGCATTGAACCATTCGCGAATGTTGTAAAGCGAAAAATTTATAATTCCAATTATTTCTAATTTTGCATTATTACAGACGGAAGCCCAAAAAGTTTATGTGGACACAATCACGAGCCTTGCCGAAAGTGAGTCCACGAAAGGACAAGCCACGTCCCAAGAGGGGGATGGCTTTGATATTCTAATCGAGAATGGAATTAGGACAATCAAATTGAATAGACCGACTAAGAAAAATGCTATAACTGTTGATGTAAGTGCATATAATTCATCCACATCCATGTTATGTTCGATACAAATATTGATGTTATGGAATTCAGTCGCAAATATAAATTAATTAGCAAAATGTCAAAATATTACTTAGGGGTGCCTAAATCAAATTAATTTTTATTCTAACCAGAGTTAAACTCTAATGACGCAATGTAAAATTGTATTTCCTATTTTAAGGATTTCATTAAAATACAATTATCTTCATAGATGTACAATGGAATTGCTAAGGCGTTAAGAGACGCCAATGACGATCCTGCAACAAATATTGTTGTTTTTACGGGGACTGGTGACTATTATTGTAGTGGGAATGATTTGTCCACTTTTATGACAGCCACCGATCCTCAAGCGATGGCTACTAAAGGAAAACTGATTTTACAGTAATGTTACAAATGTATTGTACTTATTTTTATTAATTGAGAGTTTATTATAGTCATAATTATTTATGTATTTATTTTGTAGGGATTACATCGATTCCTACATTTATTTAAAGAAACCTCTGATTGCGCTTGTTAATGGACCAGCCGTTGGAATTGCAGTGACTGTTCTTGGACTATGTGACATTGTTTATGCAACTGATAGGGTAGGCTATCAACTAAAACACTAAATTAGATTACAATGAAAAGTTTAGGTCAGCTAAGAATTAAAAGTTGATTAATTTCTAACAGGCAACATTCATCTCACCATTTAGCTCTCTGGGTCAATCCCCTGAAGGATGCTCTTCATACACATTCCCTCGACTAATGGGATATGGCAAGGTAAACGTCGATTTTTTATTACTTTAATTTTATTTATATCATTTAGCTTGAAACAAAAGATTATAAATACATCTGTATTCAGCTCTAAAATGTAAAACACTTGTTATTCAATGTCATAGCTGATGATAATTTTTAATTCGTAATGAATAGGCCAGCGAGCTTCTTTATTTTAATCAAAAAATTACCGCAGCCCAAGCCGAACAATGTGGCCTCGTGACGCAAGTCTTTCCCAATGACAGGTTACAAGTAGAAGCCTGGAAAAGAATTAAGGAAATGGCTGAACTACCAATTAAGGTAATTATATGTCATTTTACATTGTTCCAACAAACTAACAGGGTTTTAAGTTCAATCGGATTTTAATTCACTTTTTCAATTCAATTTTTTGCAGTCCCTGGTATACTCGAAAGAACTGGTACGAGGAAGGGAGAGGGAGTTACTTCATCAAGTTAACGTAGCAGAATGTGAGCGTTTAGAGGAACGATGGACATCCGAAGATTGCATGAATGCCATCATGAAATTCTTCTCGAAAAAGTCGAAAATGTAAATGATAAAAACCATCCAGATATCAGATGTCTTGGAAATAATAACGAGCTGTAACTAATTTAATTATGATTTCATTTTGAATTATGTAAAGTAAAGGATGATTCTAAAATAAAGTGTCTAATTTTTTTTTAAATCCATGCCATTGAGGGGTATGCATAAAAAACGAAGAAAGGTCGGGGGAAAAGAGAAAGTCGAAAAGCTTTCGCTTTCGTGAAAAGAGAAAAGCAAAAGGCTTTTCTCGTTTTCGTACTCATAACCTTTTGCTTTTCACGTTTACCTTTTCTCGTGCAATTTTACCTTTCTCCGTGCAATTTTCATTTTTAAGTTCCATCAATCAAAATGACAACGATACAACTGGATTTTTTAAAGAAAAATCCCAATTGAGCATTACATTTTTGAATTTTCGACTCGTTGTTTTGTGTTTATAACTGTTAGCAGATCTAACAAGGGATATGACCCAAAGTGAACAATCATTTATACAGGTAGTTTCTTAGCGGAAAGCAGAACCCGAGTGGAGAAAAACCTGCAGATCATACAAGGGAATGTTGTCGGGATGACACATATCTACCGAGCATTGTACACGACCGTTGTGTATTATGGAAAACTTAAGCTTGAAAAAGTTTTACATTCGAGGCGTTTCCCTCTTGATTGCGTGTTCGGCATTTTCCCACCCAGACACTTCATGCCCAAAGCGGACACTTTCCAAACCGGAAGCTTTGCATGGACAAAAGCGGACACTTCCCACCCTATTTCGGCTGACGGACAGTTCCCATCCGGACATTTCAGACCCAAACATATCAAATCAGCCTTTTTGAATGACCCTTCGGTTTTAACTTCACATTTTCCAAACAAATACATAACTAATTTCCCTAAGCAAAGGTTAGGTTAGGTTATTTTAGGTTAGGTTAGGTTAGGTTAGGTTAGCCGAACCCAACCTAACCGGGAAATTACTTATGTCTTTGCTTGGAGGATTTTTAGTTATGTCTTTGCGTTAAATTTTAAAGGGTCATACACATTTTTTGGGATTTCGGAGGCCTTTTTAGGGTGGGAAGTGTCCGGGTGGGAAAACGCTGGGAATCCCTGATTGTACATAGATGATTGGGGCAATTTTAGATTTTCCGATATCTATATTTCCGATTCTGAGATATAGGATGTACACAGTATCCTCTTGTTTTCTCTTCATAATTCGAAGTCGAAGCAGAATTATGACCCGTGATGTAAACAGTTTTTAAATAATCTAAGCCATCCCTTGAAAGTCAGAAATTATTTCCGGAAAAAATAATAATAATATGCAACCGTTCGTGATGCTTCTGGCCATTTCTCGTATATGATCGATGCAACTTACAAACGACCCTTTTAGATTACATATTAGAAAAAAAACAGGACAGACGGACAGACATGATGAAAGCATTTAAGGGTTTCACCCTTTAATAATACCTGGATGGCATTTCTGTATACTTACACTACCATGGCCAACCTAAATATCTGTTCAAGCATCGTAATGTATGTAAAATTTGGATATACATGGAGATTAAAGATGATAACACTAACTGCCCGAAGACATTTTTTTTGTGACACAGCAAACCTCAATTTGGGCACTGACTTTTTTCAGTTCGGTCATCTATATAGTCGTAAGGTGCGTCACAAAAAAAATCAAGTCAATCGGAGTGTTATCTGTTGTCTCTCCATTACGTCCGTTGTTAGTTGGTCTTGCAAACTAAACAAATAGCTACCATAATTTATTTTAAGGATTTTAACCATATGTATACGTGTTCCGTTGTTCTTTACAAGTTGAGAAATGTTAAAAATGCGTTTATTCGATAAACTGGTCTCTTGACTCAAGATGCCTTGACAACGCTTGCTCGCTGCCCCAACAGGTGTGGCAAAATGGAAGGTTTTTGGAAAAAAAATCCATTGACGGGCAAAATTTCGAATTTGCCCGTCAATGGATTTTATGACGTCATCGTAATAGATCCATAGATACGTTCAACGTTGTCATCTCTTAGATTTATGATTGAAACCAAGTTTATAAATTTTCAGTTCAATGAACTCGGTTCAATTTTGTTGATCTACCTCCAGAATTTCATATTTCAATCTAATTTGTCATCATTCATTCATTTTGATTCATTCAATACAAATCCGTTTTCCATCGGTCATAAAAATGGTATTGCGGATTGAGGAATTTTCGCACTGAATTCTGTTGATTGTGAATAGATTAATATATTGTACTAGGCAGCCACGGGCCCGTATCGGGCCTTAGAATCCCCCTGCCCCCTATCCAAGGCTTCTCACCCACTAGATTAGCTTCTATAAACACCATAGCCCCAGGACTTCAGGCAGAAAGTACCCCTGACTTTTAAACACTCAATAATATCTATACAGCTAAACCCTCTATTCCACCACAATCGCGACCTCCACGAATATCAAATTTGACCCCCATCCTAAACCAATGAAATTTCAACATAGCCAATGTGTTCCTCGACAAACAGCGGTCTAAATCAATATGCCACACTACCTTTTACGCAAGATAATTCGTCACGTTTGCCCAGGTCACAGATCACAGAATTTCGAAACCCCATACAGCCATCCACAATACAAATTTTTTTTTAAGATCTCAGTTTTTCGATAACACAACCCAGTAAGAAACGTATAGACGCAACATCAGTTCCGGAGAAATGGCCAATTTTATGTATATGGATGAGAACAAGAAACAAGACAGCTTTTTTTTTTTTAATTCACATTTGGATGGAAACACAGTTCATAATAATCATATTCATAGCATGAGATAAGTACGAATAGAGGATTCAATTCAGTCCCAATTCCCCAACCACTTGAAGATTTTCAAAGCCGATAAACAGACGCACCACACTGATTTGGGATAGGAAAACATGTAATTACATCATTCATTGCATCTACAGGCCAGAAACCTTTTTAGTTCTATGTTGCCATGATCATCTCGAGGACAAAAATTCGTCGATTTCAAAAAGTAAAAAGTTGAAGTTTTTTCAAAAACCCTTCATTTGGCCTAACCTGTTGGAGCCACCGTTGTCAAGCAATCTTGTCTTGACTGATGTGGTCTTAACAAGAAAATTTAAAATCGTGCAAAAATCAAATTTCCGATGTGGTATGGAGCACATCGGAGTTTTTTGAGAGAATCACTAAAGTGAAAAGCTTTCCACTCGGTTTTATGCATATCGTTTTCGAAGAATTGCACGAGAAACGTGAAAAGGTCATGCAATTCGGGAAAAGCTTTCTCCGGAAATTTCAAAAACGAAGAAAGCGAAAAGGTCCAATTTTTATTCATATAGAAACGACCTTTTCACGAAATTTCACCCCTTTTAGCTTTCTTCGTTTTTTATGCATATCGGCCATTGTCATACAGGGTGTCTACGCGTAATGTCCCGGTGTTTAAAATTAGATTTCTCAAAAACTACTGGGCCGATTTTTATAAAGTTTGATTTTTTGAGTAGCCTGATATCAAGAAGGAATATCAGTGGGGGTCAAAAAAATTACGACCTTCAATTCAATGGACCCATGCGGGTTTTGTAAAATGTCATAATTTTAACATTGGGAAGGGGTATCCCGTAACCATAGTCACGGTGATTGAACCCTATTCAAACCGTGTAGTGCTCTACCTTTTTGCTTAGTTTTTTCTTGGCAACGACCGTTGCTAGGAAGTAAATGGATACCCCTTCCCCATGTTAAAATTATGACATTTTACAAAACCCGCATGGGTCCATTGAATTGAAGGTCGTAATTTTTTTGACCCCCACTGATATTCCTTCTTGATATCAGGCTACTCAAAAAATCAAACTTTATAAAAATCGGCCCAGTAGTTTTTGAGAAATCTAATTTTAAACACCGGGACATTACGCGTAGACACCCTGTATATCAAGGCAGGTAAAGTTGAGTCTCCATGGAGAAATTTCGATAGCAGGTAGCGACACGTGAAGATTTTCAAAAAAATGAACAACTTTTTTCTTGGAGCCCAAAATCCGGCTCCAGTGACGTCATCATTCTCAATAACTTGCGAAAACCGTGCGAAATCTATCACAAAACACGTAAATCCTTGCGAAAATCCTTGCGAATTTGTAGGTTCAATAGATGCGAATTTCGTTGTCATGGGCTAAGCTGAGATTTTTGCAAAAGTCATTTTTTTATTCGAAAGTCCTTCACGTGTCGCTACCTCTTTACGATTTTTCATTTGAGTTGCCTTGGTCATATATAATATGCATCGTACTAGTTTTTTTTAGATGCTAGTGAGATACAAGTCCATCAGATTTAACGGGGGTCAATTGTAGTTTTTATATTGAATAATTTTACAATTTCTACCACATTAATTGACAGGGATGCTACCAAACTACTCAAATTGAGGAAAAGAAAAACTCATTTGATGGTAATATTAAATCAGCACATCTAATGGTGGAAAAACCGTGGTAGCGTGGTAGCAATGCTAGAAATTTTTTGGGCCATCGGGAAATAAAAATTTTGAGGACCTTTTTTTTTTTTTTTTTGCTGCCATAATTATTGGACATGCTAAAAATCGAAAAATGGCCATCGGGAAATTTTTTTGGCCGAATTTTTGCTACCGGGAAGAAAACGGTTTTTCCACCAGCGTCTAATGGAACGGATAGAAGCGCGCTGATCGTGTAATCGATCAAGGAAGCATAATATGTAGAAAGGGTGGACTGTTTTATTTTAAAAAATTGAGTACTTCTAATCCCCGCATAAATAGCTAACGGTTGCATAGCCTTCAACTTTTTTAACTGATACTTTCTATCAGCCCGTTTTACTGTTGTTGCCTTCAAACCGTAGAGCAACTGACTAGACAATTCAAAAGTTTTCATGCATATGATGATCGAGCATACAACGGAAGTTGTAGCAAATATGCAAATAACGGCAAAAATTAGTGTGACCATGGTCGGAACCACGGAAATTAATTTAAGAGCGGCGAAGTTAGTTAAAATTGACAAGACGAACCCGATGCCGAGATATGCCGCAGTTATCGCGTGAATGAATTTGCTTCCGATTATCATGATTATCTGAAGCTGTTTCACAACTTCCGTGCTGTGGAGTAATCGCGAATGGCTTCTATTGTACGCAAGAGTAGCGATGACATCTTGGGAAATTGAAATGAAACTGAGGGCAATTACAATAACAAACGACACCATTTTGGCATTTTGAACATAAAATATGAGGCAAAGTAGGAATCTAGCGATGGTAATCAAAATACCCCCAATAATCGAATTCTGGATGTTGTCCGGAACGTAGTCGTTAAAGAGTAGATATGGGGGATCCAGCTTAGCAAAGACGCCTAATATAGGGTTATTGATCGCAAACATGACTGCCGAGTTGACCCCAGCAAGCATTACTTGACCAAGAATGTCCATTTTCTTTTTCTTTTTTGCTAATTTCTCTGCAAATATAAACAAACATTGACATAATATTATGACAGTTCAAACTTTTGCATTGAAAGATAAGATCCCGTCAGTAGAGATTCATAGGCCTATCCTATCTCATCGGGAACCCGTGAGGAACGGCTTACCGGTTCTGGTGATTGGCTAATCGTCCTGGGGAACGGTAAACCATTCCTGAGGACCGGTTCTAAAAGTTATGGAAATTGGGGAATATACATTTTGGGGGCCACTCATTAGATGCAAGTGATTAAATGCACTATTGCCGTTCTTTTCTAAAACCGAGTAATTTGTAATTTTTAAATGAGATTATATAGGTTTTGAAATTTTCGTTCATAATATGATCATTCTACCTACTGGTATCGGTGCGGTATTGGGGACCGTTTGAAGTATACATGGCTCTCTACTTTATGTAGCTATTTTACTTTCATATGTGAAGATAAAAAATAAATACGTTTTAAACATACTTTTGGAAATCCGGTGCGTCAATGCTTTCAATTGATTCCAAGCGTCGACGATCTCGGGTCCATACAAATGTAGGGCTAATGCAAAGCTAGCCGTAAAAGTTCCAATTAAAGACATATGACATTCGATTATAAGAATCCAGAGAGGAACAAGTATTTCCTTCGAGTAAAGTTGTCGAAACATGAGGTACTGGCCCAACCCGATTCCAGAAACCAAAACGGTTAGACTGGAATACCAAACAATTAATCCGCGTCCTTTTGTGATTGAAACCATTTTTCGTTGTTTGGTATCCCATTCAATCGGATTCCGTTCAAGTTGAAACGTTTGGAAATATCGTGCATAATTGTCGAGGGACTTAATGATGAGACCTGAGATCATTTTAGGTCAGAAGTATATTGCTTTTGAATTACAAAATATTGAATAAGTTGCTGCTAAGTTTGGAACAATTAAGTCAAGCAATCATGAGTGAGATGTTCAACTTTAAACGTTCGCAGTCAATTAAAATATGTTTTATGAATATTTAAAAAACGGGTATTGGAATTGAAATGAAGTTTTATGTTCTGATTTCTGGATGGTTCGACTCCTAAGATGATTTTATCGTTTGGAGTTTTTGTCAACGACGCTACAAAGAGTGATGAAAATTACAAAGCGTTTGATGATGAACTCTTTTTCAAGCTTAAATTGAATTAGTGCTTATATACATGCATTAAAAAATGTATTATCTAAATCTAGTTTAAGTTACAGTTTTAAAGTAAGAGTCTTTCCATAAAACCTTGAATACCTTGAGGTACTCATACTCCATATATAAATAATAATTTCCGAAATTAAAAACACAAATAGAACAACAAAATATTATACAAAACCGTCATGTAATTATTAATGACCGTCAAAGATATTTAAGTAGAAGCAAGTTTATCCACAACACAGGTTCTTTCAGGCTACTATTAAATGGTTTTGCAATACGTTTATACATTTTTTGATACCCAAAACTGATAGTTTGCATTGGTAAATCTTTCAGGTATTTGATATAATTAAGAGTTATACAAACGAATTAAGCCAAAGCCAACCCTGTGTTCTTGTGATGGATCTTGTTGTTGACGCGTCTATTTCATGTGTTATATACGACAATACGAAATAACCAAGGGTTCCCTCAGATTGCACAAAAATATAAACAATACAAAATATCGTTTAAAAACTCGATACTAAAAACAATATAATAAATCTTCTTGGTTGATAAGTTAATATCTTTAATGCATAATTTGGCACGGAAGCTCGATTGGACTTAAATAATTCGACAAAAACGTATGATATATAAAATTGCAGTAAACTATTGACATGCGTTTTGTTCATTGATGTGCTTTTAGTGATGCTTGTGTTAAAAGAGTCTATTTTTTATTTATTTTTATTTTAACCTAATTTTTTCTACTTAATCGACACAATTTTGGCTGCTATATCGGCTCAATAGGGAAATGGAAGGATTAGTGTTATATTATTATTCTGTCCAATCGATAATTTTTTATCCCATCCTCACATTCAAAGTTTTTTTTAGTATAGTAAATATAGTCATTTGCGTTTGGTTTAAAGATGGCAATTCGATGTAGGGGCGCGAGGTAGTAAATAGCAGCAGTGAAACGGAGAAAAAGATAGAAACGCCAGTATTTTTCTGTCCGACCCAAGAGTAAATAGAGTGTTACAATCGAGAGCGTCAATAAATAGTATTGCGCTAGAGCGAGACTTTTAATAAAAGCAGACAACCAACCTTGAGCTGTATCAAAGGAAAGGACTTTACGACCAAAAAACCACAACTGGTTGGTTTGGGGAACAATTAAAATTGCTCTCTCGTGAAGTTATTCCAATTCAAATTGTAAAAAATTAAAAAAAGTATAATAAACAAACAAATAAAAATAAAACGTTGTAAACGTTAACGACAGCTCGCACAATTCATATAGATTGTCGTTCAATATTACTCATCGTGTTTGTCGATTGTATAAAATCAAAATATCATAATTTACGTTCACCTAGACGACTGCGTTTTAATCCCGACGCTTTAGTAATTGTTCTATCATGAATTGATTTACATCCAAAAGAATATGCTATAAGTCGATAAAGATAGTTTCCATAACAAATATGTGAAGAAACCGAATATTTGAGAATTGTTTCAAAAAACATTGCCTTATATTTTATATTACTGTTTCCCAATCTGTAAATCCATGGTGCTATTTAAACCTGTACAATTTCGTTAAAAATTATTTTATTGTTTCACAATTGCAGTTGAAATCAATTTTATCAATTTGTTTAAATCCAAATTACTGTTTTTAAATGATAGATTCGATTTTTGGATCAATTTGAACAGATCATGAAACAATGTTATGAAATGCCCCAATTGCGAAATCTGGATTGTTGTTTTGTATATAAAATATGAGACCATCTTCAAAATATGATTATTGTTTCAAAACGTACTGCTTTATATAGATATATCATTCATGTTGTTTTGATTACCTATTTAAAGCAATAGAATTTAAAAAAAACAGTTGGTATATAAACCAATACGATTTCCTCGAAAACCATTTTCATGTTTCGCAATTCATACCAAACCTCAAAATTTCTCAAATTGTTTTAAATTTAGAAAAGGGGCATCCAGGTCATATATATAGATTTGGTATATAAACCAATACGATTTCCTCGAAAACCATTTTCATGTTGCCCAATTCATATCAAACCTCAAAAGCCTGCTTCCATCTGCTTCTGGCACTTTGCAATTTGTCTTGATTTACATTGAAAATCTGCTTCCATCTGCTTCTGGCTGCTCCTATTTGTCTTAACTTTGATCCACAAAAAGGCCCGACAGACAGACAGACAGACAGACGGACAGGTTGACTTCATTAGCTCTAAACCTATTTTTAATAGGTGAGCTAATAATATACTACGAGAAGTTTGAGACGATAAAGATAGTTTCCATAGCAAATATTTGAAGAAACTGTATATTTGAGAATTGTCCTAAACTACATTGAATACAACTGTTTCCCAATGTGTCCATCCACTTTGCTATTTCAACCTGTACAATTTCGTTACAAATTATTTTATTGTTTCACAATTGCAGTTAAAATCAATTTTATCAATTTGTTTAAATCCAAAATACGGATTTTAAATGATAGATTCAATTTTTGGATCAACTTCAACAGTTCATGAAACAATATTATGAAATGTCTCAATTAAGGCTTTTACGAACCTTAGATTGTTGTTTTGCATATAAAATACGTAAATACCTTTAAAATTGGATTATTGTTTCAAAACGTATTGATTTATATATATCATTCCTGTTTCCAGACATGTCGATATTTAAAGCAATAGAAATTCTTTAAAAAACATTTTATATATAAACCAATACGATTTCCTCGAAAACCATTTTCATGTTGCCTAATTCATATCAAACCTCAAAATCGAATAAAAGCGAAGCAGTAGCAGAAAAGCGGATAAAAACCATATATATAAATTTGGTATTAAAACCAATACAATTATGTTGAAACTTAATTCTGTGTTCGGAATTTGATAAACACTAGCGAATATTATGCTTCCATTTCAAAAAAATTGTCTTGGTTCTAATCCGGCCTGCTTCTAGGCTGTTTAATTTTGTCTTAACTTTGATCCACAAAAAGGCCCGACAGACAGACAGACGGACAGGTTGACTTCATTAGCTCTAAACCTATTTTCAATAGGCGAGCTAATAAATCGTAAACAAGATATTTGCCAGATCATAAGTTTGTACTAATTCGCCTTTTATCAGGATAGGGAATAATAGGGAGTGACGGGCTATTTTAGCACATTACAGAGGACAGATCATTTCGGGTAAGACTTTTCTTAAAACCCATGCAAAGACCACACATATTTTCATTACAAAAGTGTAGCCGATAATAAAAAAACAATTCAATTAAATAGTGATCATTTTTACTATTGTTTAAAATTAACATTCAAATTACTATAATGTTAGCTTAATTTAATTAATTTTTGTTGGAGTTCTATCGTTCTATATTAGATTTCCGTCTTACATCCACATACGATATTTCTTGAGGGCTAGCCTTGGACAAATGCATTTGGGGAGCTGCCTGAATAAAATTTTTCTCCGTACTTGATGTTCTATTTCCACCAAATGAAATTTAGGGCATATTACAATTGAGTTATGTTATAATAGTAGCCATCTTAAATCCTAATTTGAATTGTATTATGGAGCAATTTTAAGACAATTAATACTATTCGAAAAAAATAATTCTCAAGATCCCACTCTAGACCGAATACAGTCTTACAGAATTACGAGGTTTGATGCTTGGAGTTCACTGATTCCCATATCTCGTAACAATTCAATTTCGATCCAGGAACTTATGAATGCAGATAATGTCGCTGAAGAATCCAAATGATTTTGAACTGCTTGTCAATACTGTAAATCAAGAGAAATGAGTCGTCCTTCTCAACAGGAACTGAAATCCCTGACTCAGGTTGTCATAATTTTTGTCATTATTCTTAGATCGTTTCAGGAAAAAAAATTGACAATTCTCTCGTATTTTTTTCAAGTAGATACGAGAACGCTTAGGTGACGTCCTAAAAACGGATGAAAAAGAAGTGACCCTTTCCTTCTTCGATGGCTGAGAGGTATATACTTTCCCATCTTAAGAAATTCCTTAAATATTTTCGATGTGGATCTAAAATCTAAATTTATAAACACTTCTGATATGTATAAGATTCATATGATTCAATTGGATTCAGTTTGTTTTCGGATCGGGATAGCCAGATATATTATCGAGAAACTCTTTCCACAACAAATATATATTTCTTTTTACATAATATTTTTATCTTTTAAATATCGATTGGAATAGATAATAATATATTTTTGTTGAAAAAATAAATTCTTTTACAGCTCGAGACCTGGATGTGGACAAAACGGAATACATGATACTTAGCGTAAGTCGATTCTGCGATTTACAAGGGAACATTCCTAACTGTATGACTGGGTATTTTTAATTAATTTCATTCAGAAGAGCATGAGAAAAATAAATTTCAAATATCGGAACTATCGGTGACTAAAATTGTTTTACGAAGCAAACTGGGCGTTTGTAGCTGTGCGTTGAACATTAAAAAAATTAAAGAAAAAATGTTCTTTTTCCGGGTTCATCTAAAAAGAGGTCGAGAGAGTTTAGTAAAAAATAGCATTTTATCAGAACTAGTCTTCTCGCAAACCTAAAAGAGGAATTTACAATAGGAATATTTCATGCGAACACAATCTACCGTTAGAGCATATGTTGACCCTTGGAGATTTCTAATTACGTTAATAGTCATTTAAGTGGAGAGAAGAAAATAGAGTGGACGAACTATTGAGCCGAGGTCTTGATCCCTGGATGAAGGCCAACTACCCATTCTGGATTACTGGTCCCGACCACGACGGACGTCCAGGTGAGGTTGTAAAAATGTATGCTAGTCCGAGCATATAATAAATCGTACAACGAACGTACTGATTTATTGTAGATGTTCCGCTTTTATAAAAAGTATGACCGTACCGGCTAAAATACAAAGGGTTTAATTTTATTTGTGACCTTGGTTTAGTGGTGATTATACCAATTGGGTCCTGGGACATGCGAAAAGCGATCAACGAAAATTTTGAGTCGCAGTTAAAGGACTACTGTAATGGATTTTTTGAATCAATGATGGAAGCCATTCGAGAAGTGAATACTGGACTGAAGGTGGGGGAATATCCTATCACTCAGGTCACCATTATCGGTGACTGGAAAAATTACTCATATTCACAACTTGCGAATTTGAAAGGTATTATTTTTTCCTTGATTCTGTATTATTGGTATGGTTCGAGCTTTATCGTTTTTATTTTATGGAATTTATAGTCCTCAATGGGATTTGTTGTTCAAATATCTTATCTCTTCGATGTATCCGTTCAAATATGTAATTATAGTTTACACTTTTGCTTAAACGTTTGCTACAATGCGACTGTATCAGTCCTACCGTAAATCTTTGTAAATAACAGGGAAAGCCTTCTGTTTTTAGGATCAAAAACTGCTACGACTTGAGGAGACTAAAATATTTGAACCTGAAAGGGGGGGTCTTTCTTGGGTGACTAAATTCTTTAAAAATGCATAAGACACAAGTACATATCCATTACAAAGCGCTAGAAATTTGTTGGTCTGTTGATGTTGCAGCGCTCCAAAGTATTTTACGAATGGCGGCGACCTACGAAGCACATTATCCTGAAATTCTCTTCCGCGCTTTCTTCATCAACTGTCCGTCGATGTTTCCACTGTTTATGACATTATTGAAAACGATTCTGGCTTCGAGGACCCTTCAGAAGATCACTTGTCATTCTAATCAAGATGAGTGGGAATCAATTCTGCACGAATTAGTGCCGGAAAATCAACTCCCGCAAAATTTGGGAGGAACGCTGAGCCTGACAGACGATAGCATTCAAATAACCCGCTCTTAGGCTTCTTGACTAAAAACACTGTCAGGAAGGATCGCACCCTTTGTGTACATTGAAGATTAATCATTTCATTTCGTATCCCAATATTTTATTCTATGAATCAAAGAAACGATTGTGTATTGATTCGAGCCGTGCTTCTAATCATTGCTCTAGAATACATATCTGCACGGAACATGAATAAATACGTACATTTAAGTACAAGTTTAACTGATTGTGAGATAAACATGATGGCATAAGCTATGCTAATGGAAAATGAGAGACAAATAGAAAAGTCGTACTCACATCGAAATAAGACCCCCCCCCCCCCCAGTTTTCAATGTATGCTGAAAAGATTTTGATCTAAAAAGCGCCCATGAGGGATTTATTTCAGTATTTACTTTTAAGAGCATCTGATGAAAAGTCAGCCGATGATTAATGATTAAAGAATTATATTAATTTTAGCTAACGTAATACATTATATTGAGAAATTGACAACATTACTAAAGCAGCATATAATGAATAAACCCATGCAACCGGTGTAACCATTTGTTGAAAACCTAACTATAAATAAACTAGTATCTCAATTTCCCCGTTGCCCGTAAAAGCTAGGGTTTCACACCCTGGGATGAGTGGGAGTGGTCCCGTATAAGTCAATTATTGTTCTAATGATTTAAAACTAATTCTCAGATTAACTGCAATTATATTACGTGTCCTTATATATCTTCTTAAGAATTGAAACGTTTAGGCAAATATTGATGAATTATAACTGCACTGTAGACTGCCGACTGTGAGTAACAACACGCTACAATTTACATCGTCGTTATTTAACAATTAATTTCAGGCAAGTCTGTTATATTTTTAACTGTTTAATTGTAAGTATTTATTTTAATATTTGCGAATCTTGAAGATGAAATACCAATATATTTGGATGAATTTCCATACACCGAATGGCAAGCATGGTTGGCAAAAAGAGTTCCCGGTATAGTTAGGATTTCGGATAACATTAACTGATATTACGGTTACTATTATACAACATATATCGCAACCTCCCGTCTTTCCTTGTCTCTTTTCTTTTCGGGCTTGGTATTTTTTTTACTCTCCCCTTGTACTATCGGTGTCTATTCAGAATATTTAAATGAACCCTTACCACTGCTGCTAATTTGTTTAGTAAGTCCCTACGCAAAAGTTCATTTGTCAGACGAGTGGAAATCAAATGTAAACTATGAAGGTTGATTAGTATGGATTGCTAATTACATTATGGGAATGGTTCGGTGTCCGTTCAACTTAAGAACGGCTTAAGTTTTTAATTTGCTTTTCAGGTATCTATTTAGAACATCCTAAGGGAGGTCAGGTTCGTTTAGGAGTCTTGTAGGTC
This sequence comes from Desoria tigrina, assembly GCA_906901685.1. Lineage (NCBI taxonomy): Eukaryota > Metazoa > Arthropoda > Collembola > Entomobryomorpha > Isotomidae > Desoria > Desoria tigrina. The sequence continues at coordinate 393,660 of CAJQTU010000060.1, forward strand.
GAAGGTGAAGTGGGGTAAGGTCAAAGGTCAACATTTTTTTAAAATAGTAACCCCCATATGTAGCACATAGATAGAAAGGCATTATCAAGGGGTATTCAATAGTATACAGGATTTGAACGTGTGGTCATCCCGTGACCTTGGGGAGGGGGTTAAATAGGCTAAATAACAAACATATATGTGTGATATGTAATTCGAAAGTTATGATGAAGTACTTTCAAACGACGTATGTAAGTTGGTCTATGGTTGGGGCAAATTGAGATTTTTGATATTTTATGTATTTTATGTCAAAAAACAGTTTTCACGGTCAACCGTGGACATCGGACATTTCAAAAACAGTTTTGATATGTATAAAACGTTTTAAACACGTCACATTTGCGATACATCAGTACATTCGTTGTACGGTTTATTCTTCCATAGACAAGTTCTTGTTCAGAATTTCAGAAAGATTCATATGACAATATCAACTAATTAATTGTAACATGCATACAGAAAAGCATAAAATAGATTCCCCTGCCCTGGGGCTTGTGTTTTTAATCCATCTAAAACCATGACCTTACCTACTTAAATATTTAGATAACCATAGACGAGATCAGGGATGGGGTAATAAGGTTTTCTTCAAAATGGGGGTTTTATATATATATATTTCTTCTGAGTTTTTAGAGGCATTTTTTTAGGAACTCCGGGTGAGCGAATTGTAAGTCTTGTAAGATAACGATGTAGAGACAATTAAAACTAAAAATTCGGAAATTATTCACGCCTCAAGGTTAGATTAAAAAACAATTGTTAAGGACAAGGTACACCAAAGTCAACGGGTTTCGCGATAACCGGTTTGTTGGTAGCGTATCTATATGCCATGGAGTTGATCATAATCATTGGCAGATATCCGTGTAATGGATGTAGGAACAGAGTATATTGTATTTATAATTTGGTAACACTGATAAGATACAAATAAAGTTAAAAAAATCAATCTATTCATCTTCTTATTAAGCTTATAATTTAATATAATGACCTGGAGTTTTTTATCAGAACATGGAAAAATGGCAAATTTCATCTGAAGTAGTTGGGCAGGGTCTGTCCAGTTTGCTAATTAAACTCTCCTCGATTGGAACGGGACAACATTCCATACAAATTATCCTAAAGCCCAAAACACTTAAAATTATTTCGTAAAACAACCTTATAATTCAAAAACTATACCTGAAATCGAGGGAAATGAGCCGTCCTTCCCAAGATGAAAAGGAACCACTGATTCAGGTTCTCGAATATTTTCATCGTTTTTTTTTCATGAAAAAAAAATCTATTTTTTTATTTTTGTTTCATTATTCGTTCAATTTTTAGCTACGAGAACGGTTAGGTGATGTCCTGAAAACAGCTGAACAAAGAAGTGACCCCTTCCTCCTTCGATGGCTTAGAGGTAACTTACAATTACAATCTCTTTATTAGGGGGTAAAACCCCTTAATGTGATCCCCTTGTCTGTCTGTCCGTCCGGTTTTCCGTCCGTCCGTCCGTCCGTTTACGCTCTAACTTTCGAACGGTTGAAGTTTTTTTAAAACGGTTTTCGGATTTGAAACCTACATTTACTTGGCTTTAAGCCAAATAGAAATTCGAAACAAACGGTCACACCCCCGGACCCCAAAAAATTTAAACTCGATAATTCCTACACCAACTGACTCAGTCCTACGTGTCAGTAAGGATAGTTATTCGTGTAAATATTTAAAAGTGTAATATTTTGGTTTCACCCCTTTTTTACGTGTCGTTTGTAACGATTTATTTTTCAATTAAGTGCCACATTATTTTAAATATCTCCAATGTGACGTGAGTCTATATTTTGGGACGCTTCAGATGGGTGGGGATCTATTTCGAGGATGGGCTTCTATTCTGAAGGATTTTAAAAGAAAATTCTATCTCGAGAATTGCGCTTGTTCAATAGTTTTTACAGATATGTGTTTGATACATTGCTCAAATTAATTCCATTACAGCCCGAGACCTTGATTTGGACAAAACGGAAGACATGATTCTTAGCGTGAGTCTATGCTGCGACTTACTTACGTATTATATATATTACGTGCAATACGCAAAGTCTAGGACGGTTGATAATTGTGGGTTTTAAATTCCGTTAGTCCTTAAAATGGAGAAAAGAGAATGAGGTAGACGAGTTATTGAGTCGAGGACTTGATCCATGGATGAAGGACAACTATCCCTTCAAGATCACAGGTCCTGACCGGGAAGGACGACCGGGTAAGGTTAATCGTCCTATGAATTGTTTCCTTTCAAATAAAAATAAAAATAAAATACTAATCGAAACGTTAAGGTCGTGCCAAATTGAGGATTTAATTGTATTTGTGAACTATGTTTAGTTGTAATTTTACCCGTTGGATCCTGGGACATGCGGAAAGCCATCAACGAAAATCTGGAGTCGAAGTTGTTGGATCATTCTAACGGATTTTTCGAAATGATCATCGAGTCAATTCGACAAATGAATGATGGACTAAGGGTTGGGGATTACCCTGTCACACAAGTCATCATCATCGTTGACTGGAAAAACTATTCATATTCGCAACTGATACATTTTAAAGGTCCTTCATATTTGTTAATGTTCATTTATTGAATTTTGAATTAAGTACACTAAGTCGAAAATTATCCCGGTACCAATTGAAACCGTTTCACCGTATATTTTCTATTGTCTCAAAAAGATGAGCTCAAAATCTTCTGCCTTTTTCAACAATTTCTAATTTTTTTGGTGTTTGCAAAAAAGTGACCGGTGTGACTCTGGACTGAATTCTGGAAAGCGTGCAGTATTATCATTGTAAATTGTAACACGTTTTGGCTTTCGATTTTACAGCACTTCAGAGTGTCTTAAGACTAGCAGCAACATACGAAGCGCACTACCCCGAAATCCTCTACCGAGCTTTCTTCATTAACTGTCCATCAATATTTCCATTATTTATGGCATTACTAAAGCCCATTATAGCTGCAAAAACTCTGGAAAAGATCACCTGTCATTCCAATCAAAATGAGTGGGAACCGGCTCTGCAAGAAGTAGTGCCCGTAAATCAATTACCGCCAAACATGGGAGGGACGCTGGATCTGACAGACGCTACAATTCAAATAACCCGCCGCCCTCAGCCTTCTTCGCAAGTTCAAGAAATAGCAAAAACTAATAAATAGCAATAAACGTTTCGGAAGGTTTCGTGTCCCAGTTTTTGGTAGCAATTATCATTAAGTCCCTGTGTTAGTTGATTCTAAAGTAAAACTGGTTTCGTCCACTATATCGAGCCCCATGCTAAAGCAATGTACTATGGTTAACGCTATACTTATAGACAAAATGAGTTTTAGCCTGCGAGTCGTCTAGCACAAGGACTTAACCGGCTGCAATTGATTTAAGGGAACTTATTCTTACACAAAACGCGATCAACGCAATCAATGCGGGCATTTTTCCTAAAAATAGCATTCCTACTAAATATTTCACATCAGATATGATATGACTAGCTTTTTTCTTGATTTTGCTTTGGAATGAATCTGGAGACTATTCGACAAGCGAATGATGGACTAAAGGTATGGTAGAATACCCAATCACTTATCCAAGCCACTATCCGTGACTGGGAAAGCTATTTAACTCTAATTTACAACTTGAAAATTTAAATGTATTCTTTCCATTACTTTGAATTCTTCGATCGAACAGTTTTTATTGATTTAGTTCCCAATGGAACTTGCTGTTCAAATGTGTCTTGGAGTGGAAATCAGTGTTTAATTATGTTGTACTTCTTTGACAATAAAGCTAATACCAATAGCAAACCCTTCCACGTTTTATTTCATCGCACGAAACATTTATTTCGTAAAGTACCGATTCACATATTCTTTTGTGATTTTACTTAAGTTGCACTTTTTACTTTAATATTTGCTACAACACCTACTAAAAGATTTCACCAGACCTACCGTAAATCTCGATATAACAGCTCCATGGCTTCTGTTTTCAGATTCAAATCAAAACGAAGTGGAATTCCCAGTGTCGAGGAGGCTAATATGCTTGAATCTGTATTGGGGATCATTTTTGGGGGACTTTTATTAGTATATTTAGAAACAGCTAGAATTGGTTTGTTCAACATGGCAGGGCTTTAAATTATTTAACGAATGGCGAAGACATATGATTCTTGACTTCAACTTATAAGTTGTAATAGTCAGATTACACACATATTCGTGTGATATGTCGTTCGAAACGTATGAACAAGGGCTTTTCGAACATTTAATGTTAGGGGGGATGGCGATCACCTGATCCGAAGGGGAGGGGGGATGGGGGTAAAAATAGTCAGATTACAAACCTACTAGGCGTAAGCCCTGTAAAAATCGGGATTCTAGGTGGTGGGTCAAATTGTTAACCGTACTTCATTTATCAACGTTGCAAGGATTTTTAACGGCATAATTCTGGCCCACCACTTAGAATCCCAGTTTTTACCGGGCTTACGCCTAGTTATATTATAAGACTGCACACTGTAGGTTTTATGTCATTAACTGTCCATCAATTTTTCCGTTATTCATGGTGTTACTAAAGCCGGTTATAGCTGCGCAGACCATTCCAAAAATCACCTGTCATTCCAATCAAGAAGAGTGGGAACCGGCTCTTCAAGCATTAGTGCAAAAAAATCAACTACTGCCAAGTTTGGCAGGGACGCTGACTCTGATAGGCGCTACAATTCAAATAACCCGCCGCACTCATTCCTTAACCATTTCGAGCAATTGAAAATTATTTCATAAACCATTCGGGAGGTTTTCTTTACTAAATTTTGGTTTAAATTATCATATCGACTTCAACAGATTCAATTAAAGTTCTTCTTAGATGAAACACCATCGTCATCATCACACGTCATGAAATTATTAAATAATTATTAATATACCAACTGATATGAAACAGCAATTCTTTGAAAAGGTCTGACCTATTGTAAAAATAAATGTATAATGTTTCCCTCAACCGTTCATTCATTCATTCATTTGCACCCAAAATCTGTTGATTCATTCATATTTGGATTACGGATGATATTTGCGCATATAAATAGTGTAATAATATAATGAATCATAAAGGCCTTGCCGGATACAGGAAGAGCAAACTATAACAAGCTAAAACAAACTCACCAATCAATGACAAAGGAAGATAAGGTTTTTTGACTTAATTCTCTCTTGTCTCAGCCCAGTCCGGAGTTGTATTTCGTAATGTGCTAATGAGTTTATTACTTTAGGTTTAAGTTATTAATCGATTCGTTTCATTTATTGAAAAATCGAGAACGAGTTTACTGGAAAAAGACAATTTCATACAGGAAACGTCAATTTAAACAATTAAAAAATGGCAATGAGGTTACCCATAAAATGTGTAATCGTTGGAGATCCGTAAGTATCAAGTTCAGGGATAAAAATACAATTTTAACAGACATTTTGAATTTTTTATTATATTTTTAAAACTGCTTTCAGTTTTCAAAATTACGACATGCGAAGATTCATGTCTCCAAATTTTATTATCTACGAAATTGGCATTGTTTTAATTGAGAATTAATTTAATTTTTTGTTTTTTAAATCCACAGAGACGTTGGGAAAACGGAACTGCTACTCACATACACATCCGGCTATCCATCGGTACGTTCAACACAAAACCCGTGGGGTTTTAACCTTTCAGAATACCCGTTTTGAGTGATTAAATGTGACTCATTAATCGATAATTATTCTACGAACTACGATGACGTCATTGGCATAATCGGTTTTGATTACAACATTCCTAAAATAGTTGACAGTTTACAATGGTCTCATTCAATTGTTATAAACTTGACACCAAATGGGTTTAATCAGTAAATTCTAGCTGTTGAAATCTGAATCGAAGGACAGAATAGAATATTAGTGAAAAACGTGTCCATGTGGCCAAATAATAAATAATAATACTTATTATTGAATATGATTTTTATTCTTTTATTCTTTAGCATTACGTTCCAATGGTTTTCGACAATTACTCAAAAAACGTTGATGTGGATGAGCAATCAGTGTCACTGACTTTATGGGACACGGCAGGGCAAGAATGCTATCAAGGACTTCGACCCCTCTCTTATCCTCGTACCGATGTGTTTATCCTCGCATTTTCAATTACCAACCCGATGTCTTTTCAGAATATCAAAGATAAGGTAAACCGACTTTCTAAACACATTTTCGGGGTACTATGATACTCCGAAATAAATGTATCTATTTGGGGCTAAACGAGAGTTTTCTTTGGAAATTCCTCCTTTTCTACTTTTGTTCACAGACTTTATATTTTAGTAAATGTCCATAATTTTAATTGCTAATTAATTAAATTTTATAGTGGGTTCCAGAAGTTCGACATCACTGCCCCAGGGCACCTATACTATTAATTGGAACACATGTTAATCAAAGATCAAACACAAGTGCGAGCATATCCACCTCTCAGGTGATAAACACTTTACGACAGTCCATCAGTGTATTTTAATTTCAGCTCTGATGAAAATTTTCATTGTATAATTATTTTGTTTTATGAATTTGAAGGGCAAGGACTTGGCAAAGTACATCGGAGCTGTGAATTATATTGAATGTTCGGCCTTTACAGGAGAAGGAGTCAAAACCGTATTTCATGAAGCCGTTCAAGCAGTTCTTGAGAGGTCAAAAATCAACGATCAACTTGCTTACGTATGTGACGTGATTACAAATATCTTTGCGAAGAGGAAGACTTCTAGTTGACTGAAAAAACAATAATTTTAGAATGAAGAGAAATGATACTGAAATGTAAATAAAACGGAAATAAAAGTAAATGTAACTCTTTTTAATTAAACTACTGAAAACCAACCTCGCATTCTATTTTTTCAAGATGTTCTATCGATTAAGCATACATGACTGTTTCAAATAAACAGATATGTTATCCAAGTCCAAGCTCATCCTCGTGAAATAATTATATCGATTTAATAACATTCACAAAAATCATTGCTAATTTTGTTAACATGACTGAATCGTCAGGGGTTTTTAAAAGTAAAAGCATTTTTAACAGAAATTATTCAGTTGTCGCTAACTCCCTATAGTTTAAGTAGAGCTACCTTTGAGTTTGATCAATAAAAAGCACGACTCCCTGAGCAATTCCATTCGTAAACTGATAATTCCAACGGAAACCCCAAAAATCGATCAAACTCAATCTTCAATCCCAGTTTATAACATGGTAAGGTTAAATTCTTTAATCTCTTGAAATAATTATGCATTATATTATTAACTTTGTAATTAAATCTGACTATGGAGTTTAAAGGCAGGAAAAAAGATCGGATTGAAAGAAGCGATAAAGCTATGGGAAGATAAGCAGGAACAAAAGGCAGGAGAAGCGGTCAAAGTTGAGCTCATGGGCTGGCAACCTCCGATTGAAAAGATGGATGCATCCACTTCTCTGCTTCTGAAATGCGAGTATGTTGTCGATTTGTTTATTTATTATGTTTGTTGACAAAATTTCGACATTGTCGAAAAATTAATAAATGCTTTCAAATTCTAGGAAACTCTCCCTCTCCACGAATATGATTGAACGGCTGAGTAATCTGAACTCCCTCAAATGTCTCAGGGTCCTCTCTGTGGGTCGAAATTATCTCAAAAGTTTGGCTGGTGTTGTAAGAGTTCCTTCAATTTTTCTGACAGTTGAAATTGTGAAATTTTACTGGATCGACTTTCATCGCAAACGGAACTATTTTGTGACAGGAAGCATGTGCAGATACTTTAGAGGAGATCTGGGCCTCCTACAACACAATCGAGAAGCCTGCTAAGGGGACCACAAACTGCAAGAAGCTACGAGTCCTTTATTTGGCTAACAATTGGATTCGAGAGTGGGGTGAAATCACTCGTCTCAACGAGTGTCCCAAACTAGATGAACTTGTCCTCGTTGGTCAGTATGAGATTCCAATTAAATGCTTAAATTCAGAAGCAGATAACTTTAAGATTACACCGACTAAACCGATAGTTTTAATTGGGGCTTTATTTTGAAGGAAATCCACTGGAGGAACGGTTTGCAAATGCTGGCAATGCTCCGTCCGATTGGCAGCGCGAGGTGTCCAGGAAAATCCTCCAATTGAAGAAATTGGACGGAGTGACCATTCTTCGGACCGACGAGCATGAAGATCGGAGTTGAATTTTGTTTTTTTTTGGGCCTTTTATTTTAAGACATCAGTATCATCACTTCCTCTAGTACTTGTAGCATTTCAGTACAAAATAGTATAATAACAGGAGTTGGACAGTATTTGCGTCTTTTAATGAAAACCTATAATTTTAATAAATACATTTTAAGAATGGGTTTGCTTTTATTCTGTTTTAGGCTGAATAATTTGTGTTTCTCTAATCTTAAGTAGAGTTGTACTTCGGACTTTGTAAGGACTTCGTTTTGCCTTTGTTATTACAAATTACAATTAAGTTTCAACATTGCACTAAATTCATTAGTTTTGCGTTTATACGCGTCGATTGTGAACCGACAGTTAATAAAATCAATATATTTCCAAGCAATAGAGAATAAGTATACAGTAAACGTTCCAAAGATTATTATTATTTTTGCTCCAACCCTTACAAAAATACATGTATTCAGATAAACATTATCTATGGACGATTATGCTGCCTACACGGGAACATTCTGATATGGTGTATGTGCAAAACCGATTTCCACCAGTCATTAATGATTTCTTGCTTTTAGTTTCTGTAGACTTTAATACATGAAGTTGCAGCGTCAAATAAAATTTTAAAATGTTATACAGACACAAAAATATGGATTTTGGGCGAAAACAGAAAATTGACCTTTTAGATAATGCCTTTACATGCAAAAGTAAATGCCCGTCTGTTTTAATGAAAAGCATTGTTCTCGCTCCTACGTCTTTTTTGACTCATCTCGTTTAAACTCCATTCATACTTTTGAGTCAAATGCAAAAAATATATACCCTTATAAACTGCAGCAAGTTCGTACACAAAAGTTAAATTAAATTAAATTAGCTATCCAGCAAGTGATGTCTCCTTGAAATCGGTTTTGTACAGATGAGAGCATTCCCTTATTAGTAAAAAAGGTCGACCTTCAATTCAGCATGTCATACTGCAATCAGCAAATGAGATATGAAAATGTAGCTTCTATAAGTTTGTATGTATACCTGCTGGATACCTGGCTACTTTATATTGTATCTGATGAATAACACGAGGGAATCCTTAGCGTATTTCTCATAAATAGTTTAATATTATAATTTTATTGTCTTGAAGTTACTCAAAACTGCAAGCTGTAAAATCGAAAGCTCAGTCTGCTGTCAGTTGTCATGAATAATATTGTTTTTTTTAGCATTTTAAGCTAATTTCTTTTTCAAACCCGACAATTTAACAACGAGTAGGTATTTAACAATGGGGAACAAAATAGTGATTTCGATTGTGATCCTGGTACTGGCATATCTTGCAAACACATACTGGAATAAGCCGGTAGTGAAATCCCCAATTGTTGAAATTCAAACGGGGAAACTTCAAGGGTTGATTACAACGACGAGGGACGGTCGAGATATTCTTTCGTATCTTGGAATTCCGTATTCGAAACCACCCATTGGGATTTTAAGATTTGAGGTAAAAAATATTAAAAATATGAACATAAACAAATTAGTAATAAATTATCCCATGTCCAATTTTAGCATTTTAAATCAAAATTGTTAATTACAGCCACCGGAGCCCTTAACCGAGAAATGGGAAGGTGTTAGGGATGCCACGACTCCTGGTTCTATTTGCATTCAGGCTGATCTATTTTCCTTGTCTAAAAAAGGCAACGAAGATTGTCTGTTCATTAATGTTCATACTCCGACAGTATGCAATTTTTTATAACAAACTTTTTCCGTAAAAATCCTAATTAATTACTTTCTATGATTTGACGCAATTTAATTTTTTTTTCAGTTGACGGATAAAAAAGTCAACGTGTTAGTTTGGCTGCACGGTGGCATGTTTAGCTTCGGGTATCAAGTGAAATTTTTACCAAACAATGTTTAAAGCATTCATCAAAAATTTTTTAATGAACATTAATAAGCAACCTGATTTGCCGATTTTATAGATCTGGGTCGGATTATATGCCGTATTATCTGCTGGATGAAGATGTCGTTCTTGTTACCGCCAACTATCGCTTGGGCAGCTTCGGTTTGCAAAAAATGAAATACAATATATCGGAGTGAGACATTAAAAGTATAGTAAATTCTACTATTTAGGTTTCCTAAATTCTGGGGATGGTCTCATTCGTGGAAATCAAGGTCTGAAGGACCAAAATCTAGCACTCCGATGGGTCAAAGAAAATATTGGTCAATTCGGTGGCAATCCCCACGATGTCACGATATTTGGTAAATAATAACTTCCAGGAATAATTTCAGCATTCAAGTATTTAAAAAATCGCTAATTATTCATACTCTCCGTGTTTAAACAAACGAAATAGGTGAATCTGCTGGAGGTGCTTCCGTTCATTACCAGATGCTTTCTTCTTTAAGCAAAGGTTCGTAACTTGTTTTATTTAAAGTACCCCCGTTCTAGTTGACTCACCGGGTAACACTCTGTTTTCGTCTACATATACAATAGAATAGCACTATTCTCGTTTTATCCACTTGGATAAAACGAGTTTAGCCCGGCGAGTCCAGAGTAAACAAGGATAAGGTGTTCATTACATCTCAAATGGTCCTAATTCTACACACCTTAATCTACAGTTGGGGTTTAATTGCACCGAGATCCATAATATTCATATTTCCGTACAATTTTAATAGCTGACTGAATCAAAATACCTGATAATTTGCACATTGTTTTCAGTGTTGTCTCTGTGCTCTTTGACTCGCCGGATAAAACTCTTCTCCTATACCGAGTCACCGGTTAAAGTGCTATGTTATACAAAAAGAAGCAGCATATACAAAACTTTTAAAAAAAAATTCTACAAGTTAGATTTGTGTATGGAAATTAATGCGGCCACCTTAAATAGTATTGCTAGCCTATTCCATTTAGGTATATCGTTAAAACCTGTTCGTATCCGCGACTCATGTGCAATTAACTCTGTGCTTTGCAGGCCTCTTTCACAAAGCGATTTCCCAAAGTGGCATGGCCACCATTCCGTGGGCGATCAATAGATCTCCAACAAAACAAGCCCATCGGTTTGCAAAGCAACTTAATTGCCCCGTAGATGATTCTAAGGAGATGGTAAAGTGCCTCAAAAGTCGCTCTGCGGATGACATTGTTACAATTCATATGGAAATGGCAAACCCATTGCGACCAATTAACGCCGTCTTCCTCCCAACAATAGAACGAGAGATTTCGGACGGGAAGGCGTTTTTGGCCGAGGATCCAGCCAAAATAATCGAAACCGGACGGTTTAATAAAGTTCCATTCCTTACGGGGATTAACGAGGCCGAGGGTTTGGTCTTTTCAGCTCGTAAGGTTTCAATTACTTTATTCTTGTGCATTTCCGCTATTTTATTTTTTAATATTATTTTTCCGTTTCTTTAGCCCTAATGACGAACAAGACTGTATTTAGTAATTTGAAACAAGATTGGGCCAAGATACTGCCACCACTGATATTCATGTCTGAAGAAACTGACTCGAAAATATTGGAGAAAGTGAAGAACTTTTACATTGATGGAAATGGAAATTTGGACGTTGAGGATCCATTTAAACATTTCAAGAATTTGACAAACATTTGCTCGGATTTTATTTGGAAGCACGGGTTTCACAAAGGAGTGACCGGTCACTTGAAACATGCCTCTTCGTCTAATCCGATATTTATTTATTATTACACTTATCAAGGGGATTTCAGACTTGCCGATATTTTATTGGCATTGAGAGGCGAGTATCATCCCATAATAGAAATCCTCGGAATGAAAATTAGTACTTGGTTCCGGAAGATGATTGGTCAAGATATTCCAAGTTATGGTATGCCATTATGCGACAGTCTAAATAATATATACAGATCTTGCAAGGGAACATTCCTAGCTGCTCTGTCCCGATATATTACAAACGGTCTCATTCAAAATAGCAAATAAATAATTTGAAAAAATGAAGTCGTTCGGAAGGTGGTACAGTTGGGAATGTTCCCTTGTAAAACCCAATCAATAAATAACCACACATATGCTATCAAGCAGTTGAAATAAGTTATTAATTTTTGTCCTATCCACCTCAAGATGCTTTAATCGTTAAATATTAGTTTTAAATGAATTGTACAATTTGAATTCGAATTTTTAAATGTAGGGGCCTGCCATGCTGATGAGCTTACAATGCTCTTTGAAGTAACTGGAGCTGCAGGAACCCCAAAGGACAGCAACGATTACAGCTTTTCGAAGAACATAGTAAAGTTATGGGTTTCTTTTGCGAAATCGGATCCTAAGACTTTGAAATCGCTGGAATTTATGGGACAAAAATGGGCAGCTCAAGAACCCAATAAGCCTTTGAAATATATGGAGTTGGGAGTCTCGTCAAAAATGATACCTGAACCCGATCAAGAACGACTTGCATTCTGGGATAATATTAAATTTTAAAATTAGAATTGATTGACTCAATAAAAGCACGTAGAATTTTCAAAATTCTGAATATAAAAATACATTGGAAATGTATTTGTGATTAAGAAAGTAACGAATTTAAGCTTTTTAACCAGGTTGTGACAATTTCGTTAGATGGTCAACCATCTGATTTCCAAGTAGCATTTATATTGAGAAACACACTATTTTTTAACAAAACTCATAATCTGCTCGAAATAAAATGGCAAAATCGAAATATTTTAGTGTATTTTATCTTTCACATTCAAAATCATTGTTTTTTTTATCCATATTCCATATTTGATGAATCAAACGATTGACGATAACTTTAAGAAAAACGTTTGAAGTTCATAATTGAAAATGAAAACGAGGCCGTTGCATTTTTATTTGAAGGTCCTGACTATGCAAGAAATGATGAATGATTAATCTACAGACAAGTCATAAGACACATGGAAATTCGTAAGATTCGTTTTAATTTGATTCTGATTTCAGGTATAGTCTTAGATTTATTGGCGAGCAGAACTGGCACTTGGTAAAAATATTACATGCAGTGACTAATTTAATATAAATCCAAGTGCATAAATTTTATCTACTTCAATGTGATAACAAAAAAATAGGTTTGCTTGAACAACCTTCATTGAGGTTATGTTAATTTACTTTCCAAAGTAGTCAGTCCATTGGTGATCATGATAACCCAAACAAAAAACGTTCACACCGCTAAGTACATGCTTGGGAAATTGATGAGAAATAATCCTTGGCAGCTTTAATAAATATTATAGTCCAGTGAGTCCAGTCCACCAGTCCCAATATTCCAGGCAATATTATCAACCGTCTATGCATTGTAATATTGTGAATATTGAATAAGTATACATTAAATGGGAAGAGAGATAAGTAGGTTCATGATTTTTGATTATACATATGATATAATATTATTATTTTAGCTATACAGCCTCACAACTCTTAAACGATCTATAAAAATACATGTATTCTGCTGCAAACCATGCGTGGACGATTAAACTAATTAGTATGAAAAGATCGACCTTCAATCCAGCATGTCATTCTGCAATCGACGATCGAGATATAAAAAACGAAGCTATCCTGCTGGATGCTGGATACTGAATGATTTTGCATATATGATAGATAATACTAGGGATTCCTAAGCATAACTTTGACAAAAGGCTTGTAAGTAATATATATATTATCTTTGAGTATCATCGGTAGCTCAGAGTTGAGCTTTAAATGTACACTTCAAAGTGTTCATTAAAACTCTAGAGAAGTTTGCTGTCATTTCTAATGCAAAATAAAAAAATTCCTCCATTTGAAGCTGAAGACTTTCAGGATTTTGACTTGACAGAGTTCTGGAACCTTAACGATTTAAACGATACATTCAATAATGGCGAGTAAAATAGTGATTTCGATTGTGATCTTGGTACTGGCTTACCTTGCAAATACATACTGGAATAAGCCGGTAGTGAAATCACCGATTGTTGAGATCAATACGGGGAGTCTGCAAGGGTTAATTACGAAGACAAGGGACGGACGAGATATTCTTTCGTATCTTGGAATTCCGTATGCTTTACCTCCGGTTGGGAATTTGAGGTTTGAGGTAAACTTTAGCAAAATTTAGTACAAATATGAAATAAAATTAATTAAACTGATCCAGAAATTATCGCAATTATTCATTTAATTTGTTAATTACAGTCACCGGAGCCCTTGACCGAAAAATGGGAAGGGGTTAGGGATGCCACTACCACTCGGTCGGTTTGTATTCAGGCTGACCTTTTCGCCCAGTCTAAAAGAGGCAACGAAGACTGTCTCTTCGTTAATGTCCATACTCCAAGAGTATGTATTTTATTAATTGACGTTTTCCCATGAAAATCAATCTGAAAATTTAGAGTTTTAATTAAAATTTCTATTTTTGTCTGATTTATCAGTTAACCGGATCCAAATTAAGCGTGTTAGTTTGGCTGCACGGTGGCTTGTTTAGCTTCGGGTAATGAAATAAATATTAACCCAAAAAGCTCATTTTCAAATGTCGATTTAAAAGTAAAACAAAACATTTTCCGGTTTCTCAGGTCTGGCTCGGATTATATGCCGTATTATCTACTGGAAGAAGATGTCGTTCTTGTTACCGTCAACTACCGTTTGGGCAGCTTCGGTTTGAATACAATGAATGATATACAATATATCGGAGTGAGACTTTAAATGTATAGTAAATTCTACTATTTAGGTTTTCTAAATTCTGGGGATGGCCTCATTCGTGGAAACCAAGGTCTGAAAGACCAAAACCTGGCTCTTCGATGGGTCAAAGAAAATATTGGTCAATTTGGTGGCAATCCCAACGATGTCACATTATTTGGTACATTATTTCACCAATGATTTCAGCGTTTACGAAAATACAGTGATTAAAAAGTGATTAATTAATAGTACAACTTCTTAGGCGAATCTGCGGGAGGTGCATCCGTTCATTTCCAGATGTTGTCTCCTTTAAGCAAAGGTTCGTTACTCGTTACATCCTAATTATCCTACTCCTCCATGTAAGTGCATCATGGAAATTGCTCTTGTGCAACAACAATGCAATTATCTCCGAATATTCGTGCTTCACAGGTCTTTTTCACAAAGCGATTTCCCAAAGTGGTATGGCCACGAATCCGTGGGCCATTAATAAATCTCCAACAAAACAAGCCCATCGGTTTGCAAAGCAACTAAACTGCCCCGTAGATGATTCGAAAAAGATGGTAAAGTGCCTCAAAAGCCGCTCTGCCGAGGATATTGTTTCAATTCATATGGAAATGGCGGACGCAATGAGGCCAGTTATCTCCGTTTTTCTACCAACAATTGAACAGGAGATTTCGGACGGGAAAACTTTCTTGTCAGAAAATCCGGCTAAATTAGTGGAAACTGGACGGTTTCATAAAGTCCCATTTCTAACTGGAATTAACGACGCGGAGGTTGACTTTCTAGTTTGTTAAAATATATAAAAAAATTACTTGAGAAGCGAGTTTAATTTAATTTAATTTAATCCTCTAGGGCCTTCTCTTCTCAGTTCGTAAGCTTTAAACATTAAAAGAACTAATTTCGTTTTATATATGATTTAAACAATATTTTCCCAACGTTTTACAGCCCTAATGACAAACAAAACTCTATTTACTGAATTGAGCCGCGACTGGACCAAGACACTGCCACCACTGATATTCTTGCCTGAAGAGACTGATACCAAAATTCTTGAAAAAGTCAAGAACTTCTACATCGATGGAAATGGAGATTTGGACGTGGAAGATCCATTTAAGCATTTCCAGAATTTGACAAATATTTGCTCAGATTTCATTTGGAAACACGGATTCCACACCGGAGTAACAAGTCACTTGAAACATGCCTCTTCGGCTAATCCTATATTTATTTATTATTACATTTACGAAGGAGATTTCAGTCTTGCCGATATTTTCATGGCATTGAGAGGTGAATATCATCCTATAATTGAGATCCTCCGGATGAAAATCAGTACCTGGTTTAAGAAAATGATTGGTCAAGTCATCCCAAGCTATGGTATGCCGTACATTTTAGTTTATCTTACGAGGGAAGTACCCGCGACGTAACACCCAGAATCGCTTGATTTTTTGGTGTATTGAACCTATTAATAATACTAACTATCTCAAAATTCCCTCACCCCCCAAGTAGGATATTATGATTTTCGGATTCCTAATTTTTTACTTCATTTTTTGGTATATGACAGTAATCATAGTACTTGAATTTTTTTTCATGCTCAGTGTTTGTGCTTTTTTTAACCTGGTTAATATCAATTAGGGCCGCTAATTCTTTTATTCTAATTGTAAGTATTATAAGTAGGTTCAACAAAAAAAATCAAACGATTCTGGGTGTTACGTCCTGGGTACTTCCCTTGTTAGTTTCACTAAATATCTCTCCATTTTTTCAACTGTTTAAACTATAAAATAATCTTAAATAGCCTTGTAATATCGAAAAAAAATTCAAAAACTTATTTAATTGCACATTGAGAAACGATAGTTGACTTTAACCCAAAATTTTCGAACTTCATATTTAGATTTGCATAATTTAATGAACATTTCTGGAATTTTGTAAACAGGTGCCTGCCATGCCGATGAACTTGCGATGCTTTTCGAAGTAACTGGTTTCGCCGCAACTGCAAAGGACAGTACAGACTACAGCTTTTCGAAGAAGATTGTAAAATTATGGGTCTCTTTTGCAAAATCGGATCCTAAAACTTTGAAATCGCTGGAATTTATGGGACAAAAATGGCCAGCTCAAGAACCCAACAAGCCTTTGAAATATATGGAGTTGGGAGTCTCGCCAAAAATGATACCAGAACCCGACCAAGAACGACTAGCATTCTGGGATAAAATTAAATTTTAAAGTTGGAATTGATTGACTACATATAAAAGCACGTTGAAATTCTAAATGTAATAAATGATGGAAATTAAGTGTTTAAATCGTAAGACCGAAATAAAGTTGAAATATTGTGTGCTTTATTTTGTGCATTCGAGACCTCTTCAAACGTGATTAAGCATATTAGATTAGGTTAAAACCGTAACTTTTAGGACATTTTTAGAGTTAATTATTCCAAATGAACACGAGACAGACGCATTTTTATTCAATTGCTGGAATGGTCATCATTCCTCAATATAACAAAATGAGAGATAATCTAACCTTAGGTCAAAGTCAAGTATCAGATTGGATAGTCAATTACACACATGGATAATTTATCGTAAAACAGGTTTTAATTTTAAATATACTTTAACATTAAAATATGAAATAAAGAACCTCTAACAATCGCCAGATATGAGAGATGGGCTTTGTTTTACTAGAGGTAATTAAAAATAAATCAAGGTGATTTATTGGTTTAAACAAATCATAAAACCTGGAAACACTTAAGGGTTTCATAGAAATGTCAAAAAATGCTACAATCTTTTATGCGTCATTAAAAGATATACCCAACATTTTTCTATTTGAATAAAATTTGTCTACGAATAAAAATTTCCAGCATTCCCAATTTATTGTAAAGAGAAAACATACTCTCGGTATAATAAATCCACATAATTTTAAAGACTTTTCAATAACAATTCACAGTATTTTATACATATAGAAACTCAGAGATTAGTTTGTTGGGGAAGTTAAATTACAATATTAGTCTAATAATGATCGGTTTAACATACAGCAAGTCCAAAGCATTGACATTTACTGGCTGTTTAAAATAGTTTAAACAACATCTTTCCATATATTCGTCGGGAACCCCTTGGTCCAGCTTTGAATACATTCAGGGAGGTCGTATAGTCGTATTGTATAGCAGTACTGTACAAATGAGAATGTGTATGTAATTTGACTACAATTATCTTTAGCTTTGCTACATATGCGAAAGTCCTAATCTTTTTGCCTTGTGACCATGAAGCACGTGAAAAAACTGATAGCACATACATTTATTTTTACGTAGGAATCCAGAATCCATTCTATATAACGATGAGCTAATAGTCTTAATATGATCAATATCATTCAAGTCCAGTACAGCAAGTGAGAGCATCAGGGATTTTTGCAGCTCTCTAATAAATATTTAATTTAATTTTAACAATAATCATCCCGATATTTTAATCCACCGTTAAATTTAAAAATGAAAGGCATATTCCAAAATGCCTCGTTCCTTCTACTATTCCTATCTCCGTTCCTCATCTTATTCGGTTCGGTGGAGAGCAAAAGGATCCTGGTTCTAGCGTTTTTCGCAAGCAAATCCCACAAAATCACGTACATGAGACTTATTGAAGAACTTGCTCGGAAGGGACACGAAATCACCGTCGTTTCTCCAGTAAAAGCAACCTCGGTCGTTCCGAATATCAAAGAGATCTACACCTACGATGCGGAGAAAGCAATGTCGGCCAACATGGACATGTTGAAAATGAAGCAAAATAACGAGTCCCCAAGTCCCATGAAAATGAGAGGTCCGATCCTCGCAATGTGTCGAAAGTCCCTTCAACTTCCTCAAGTTTTGGGGCTTCTTGACCAAGAATTTGACCTGATTTTCATGCAGCCGATGATGAACGAGTGTGCCCTTCCCATAGCCTACAAGCTGAAGGCCCCTCTGGTCTTCTTTACCCCAATGGTTGTCCCTAATATGCTGGCGTCGAAAATTGGGCTCAGTTTGCCAACTTCGTTCGTCCCTCATTTGATGATGGACTTTACGGACGAAATGAATTTCTGGCAGCGATTCATTAACTTTGGAGTTACGGCTTTATTTGATCTTGGATCTGCCGTTCTATTTGAGTCGCAACTGGAAGCGATTTATCGGGAAGAATTGAAGGACCCGACGCTTCCTTCGATTCGGGAAATTCTTGGAAATGCTTCTATTATTTTGAGCAATGGACACTTTAGTATTAGTGGTCCAAGACCTTACACACCGGATGTTATTGATGTTGGAGGAATCCATTCCCGACCTGCTAAACCGCTTCCTCAGGTATTTAATACAAAGCATCGACTAATTTTAATCCGCACATTTCCCCCCGAAAAACCTCATTCTTGACCATTTTACTAAACCTTACGTCCCTAATTAATTTGGAGTCGGAATTGCAACCCAGTCTTTTTTTTTGACCTGTGGGTGTTGTGAACACCCAAGACTAAAGAAAATATTTTATATAGATCTAAATGGATAGTTTGCTACGCTAAAATAGTATTAAATTCCATGGGTTACCTTTAGTCAGAGCTTCAGACACATTCAACTGACAAGTGACAGGGTTACCATCTTTGTCTACCAAGGTGCAAGATATACGGTATTTAAGTAAGTCTGACTTACTGGAATGCCATAAACATCTTGTGTCTTGATAATCGTTTTAGAATTGTGTGTAGGGGGTTTATTTCGCGAATGACATTACTAATCGCAATAAAAAATTTCAGGACTTGGAGAAATTCGTATCAAAGAGTGGATCGAAGGGATTCATCTACTTCAGTATGGGAAGCATCGTAAATACGGATTCAATGGAAGAA
Organism: Desoria tigrina; assembly: GCA_906901685.1. NCBI lineage: Eukaryota > Metazoa > Arthropoda > Collembola > Entomobryomorpha > Isotomidae > Desoria > Desoria tigrina. Next base: position 413,175 of record CAJQTU010000060.1, read on the forward strand.
AAACGACGACAAGCTCTCGTTCGAGTCTTTGCCAAACTTAAAGACTACCAAATCGTATGGAAATGGAACAACGATTCGCTGCCAGATAAACCTGATAACGTTTACACGAGCAATTGGCTTCCACAGCAAGATATTTTGGGTCACAAGAACATCAAAATGTTCATCACGCATTGTGGGGGTGGGGGCACAGAAGAAGCGATTTATCACGGAGTCCCATTGCTAGGAATGCCGATCATGGGGGACCAACCTATGAATGCCAAACTGGCAAAACGATTGGGATTTCTGCTGGAATTGGACTGGAATGAATTGAATGAAGAAAATCTGCTCAGCTCAATCGAGGAAGTTTTGAACAACCCCAAGTAAGTTTTCATTGAGCGGACAAAAGTTTGTTTGTAATAAAAATATTGAAAAATAAAAGTACAATTTAAATTAACAAAATTGCTTTCAAATCAATGCAGATACCGAGACAATGTCGAAAAATTGTCAGTCATTTTCAGAGATCAGCCCGATGACCCATTGCAACGAGGAGTTTATTGGATTGAATATGTAATGAGACATAAAGGTGAAAGAATGAATTTAATTTTAACTTGGTTAATAAACTACAAATATTTGATTGTCATAATTAATTGGACGTAAGGGCTTAAGTTAATTATTCAATTTCATTTCTATTCAGGTGCACCCGCACTGAGGTCAGCATCAAGGAAATTGTACTACTTCCAGTATCATTCCTGGGATGTCATCTTGGCTTACCTGGCAATTATTTCGTCAGTGATCTCGCTCGTATTTTTCCTTGTAAGGTTTTGTTGTGTAAAAACCCGTTCGTTATTGTTCGGTTCCAGGGATCAAAATAATTCGGTTAAAAGGTCTAAAAAGAATAATTAATGATTAATTTGCCATTGGAATTATAGCATTTAAAATAAAAAAGGAGACTATAGTATTTCAAAGTATTTTTAAGATAAGGTTCCTGTAAAATCTTTATAAGATTCAATCATTTCATCACCGTGCTGTATTACTTAACTGAAAAATATAGTTAAAATATGATCAATTACACTTTTTCTGTAATTAACTGTAAATTTATCCTGAATGATAAAATATTAAAACAAAGTAAAATAAAACAAGAAAATGCTCAACTTACATAATATATGCAAATACTTGCACTGTCAACATTTATAAGAAAAATAATTAAATGGACACATTATCATTCCGGGTTCATTTCATCTTCAACATTTTGGCCCGTAACATTTGTTAACTACGACGTGATGAGATTACATTGTTTTCCAATGTGTGTTTAACTGAAAGCATGATCAACTTAATACAAATTATCCAAGCCTTTGTTTTCGAGTATCCTGTAATCTCTGTCTGCTGTGCCTTGTGATTTCAATTTCAACCATGAGGATGAGACTCGTGACAAGAACTGATAATAAAACCCTCGATAAAGATTACTAGAACCAATTTTTGTATCCTTAAATATACCTAAACCTTTGAATCTAACGCAACTGAGGATCAATTCTTCCGGGTGTTGCTTTTAAATTGAAAACTAATAACTGTGCAACTCTATTTTAAACAGTAAATTCTAGCTCTAATTGTACAAAACTTTATTCAGAATGAAGGGTATATTTCAAAATGCCTCGTTCCTTCTACTCTTCCTATCTCCGTTCCTCATCTTATTCGGCTCTGTACAAGGCGAAAAGATCCTCGTCCTAGCGTTCTTCGCAAGTAAATCTCATAAAATCACGTACATGAGACTGATGCAAGAACTAGCTCGAAGAGGTCACGAAATCACCGTCGTCTCTCCAGTCAAGGCCTCTTCAACGGTTCAGAATATCCGGGAGATTTACACTTACGATGCGGAGAAGCAAGTTACGCAGTCCGCAAAGATGGACCCTTTGAAGTTGAAGCAAAATAATGAAGCTATCAGTCCTATGAAATTAAGGGGCCCTTTTTTCGAACTCTGTCGAAGGTCCCTTCAACTTCCACAAGTTTTGGGGCTTCTTGACGAAGAATTCGATCTGGTTTTCATGCAACCGATGATGAACGAATGTGCACTACCCATAGCTTACAAGCTGAAGGCCCCTCTCGTCATCTTCGCCCCCACCAGTGTCCCTGATATGCTGGCTTCAAAAATAGGGCTGAGGATGCCAACCTCGTTTGTTCCGCATGTCATGATGGACTTTACGGACGAAATGAATTTTTGGCAACGATTCCTTAACTTTGGAATAACGGCTTTGTTCGATCTTGGAGCTGTGGTTCTGTTTGAGCCGCAACTGGAAGCGATTTATCGGGAAGAATTGAAGGACGCGACGCTACCTTCGATTCGGGAAATTCTTGGAAATGCTTCTATTATTCTTAGTAATGGACACTTTAGTGTCAGTGGTCCAAGGCCGTATACACCGGATGTTATTGATGTTGGTGGAATCCATTCCCGACCTGCTAAACCGCTTCCTCAGGTAAATAAATTGATCATTCAATTTTACAGTAAAGTTTGTTGAAGGGGGAAAAAATATTTGAGGATTTTTATTCCGGGTTGGGTATTTAAACTCATGGTAATTTTTAAAACGAAAAGATTCTTGGTTCAAAACTCTAGACAGTTAAGTTTACTGCACACATTTCATATTTTAATTTTCATTATTTTAATTAAACTCACAATCAGTTATCAAAATTACCCGTCTTTTAAGGACTTGGAAACATTCGTATCAAAGAGCGGATCGAAGGGATTCATCTACTTCAGTATGGGAAGCATTGTAAACACGGATTCAATAGAAGAAGAACGACGCCAAGCTCTTCTTCGAGTCTTTGCCAAACTGAAGGACTACCAAATCGTATGGAAATGGAACAACGACTCAATGCCAGATAAACCTGATAACGTTTACACGAGCAAATGGCTTCCACAGCAAGACATTTTGGGTCACAAGAACATCAAAATGTTCATCACACATTGTGGTGGTGGGGGCACTGAAGAAGCGATTTATCACGGAGTTCCATTGCTAGGAATGCCGATTATGGGGGACCAACCTATGAATGCCAAACTGGCCAAACGGTTGGGATTCCTACTGGAACTGGATTGGAACGAATTGACTGAAGAAAATCTGCTCAGCTCAATCGAAGAAGTTTTGAACAACCCCAAGTAAGTTTTGAATTTAACTATCAAGCCGGTTCAAAATGAAATCAATTGAGCAAATTCGAGTAAAGAAACTAACAAAATCATGTAATGACTGCAGATACCAAGACAATGTCAACAAATTGTCAGCCATTTTCAGAGATCAGCCCGATGACCCATTGCAACGAGGAGTTTATTGGATAGAATATGTAATGAGGCACAAAGGTAATGACAAATTAATAAACAGCATTTGTTACGTACAACCGGTGTTGATAAGCTTTACTTAGAATTGTTGTTTTTTGAAATGTCTGCAGGTGCACCACAACTGAGATCAGCATCAAGAAAGTTGTATTACTTCCAGTATCATTCCTGGGATGTCATTTTAGCCTACCTGGCTATCATTTCGTCTGTCCTATCACTTGCATATTTAATACTAAGTTATTGTTTTAGAAAAACGTACTCTTTGCTGTTCGGTTCAAGTAGGAAACAGACTGGTTCAGTTAAAACCTCGAAGAAGAGCAACTAAAAATTGTGATTAAGTTGTAGTCTTAAACTTTCCAAGATCCACTTTTAGTTACGGTGCGAAGGATTTGAGAAATAATGTTAATTTTTACTTCCGAACTAAACGGTTAACTGGGAACTTGTGAATCCAGATTAAGGCATTCATTCTTAAATTTATTCGTATTATTTCAATAAAGCCTGCGAAAGGAACACGGATTAATTTCGACTTAACCCACGGGTCTTAATTATAGTACAGATTACAGTATATTCTGTTTAAATTGATTATGCATGCCGGGCATTCAACTAAAGTATTACTAAAGTACTAATTAAACAGGAAACAAACATCAGACTTTACAAAAGTCTCAGTCTTACCAATACAAATATCGTCGAGCGATGGTCAAAGGTAGCTTAGCAATTCAATACATACATGCAATCAGGTTATGGGTTAGATAGTCTTAGTCTTTTTATTTTTATGGAAAGTCCTTTGATGCCTTTCGAGGCTCGACAGATGTGGATAACTGTTGGTGCAGTTCGGACAGGGGTGAGCAAGAGGAGCCTCGTCATGTACGAGATATTTATGACGACCTAAGGCATTTCGATTCGAGAAAAGTTCCGTACATTGATAACACTGAAAAAATACAAATTTTCCAATACGAAAACATATGGTTTCATTACTACCAGCATGCTTTTCTCTGTCAGCATCTAGGGCTATCTTCGTCTCGTTGCAACTAAATTTCATATGTCTCCACGTACTACCTCGGCAAGTGTGGGAGGTTTGACATTTTGGACATATTGAGGTGACGCGGCCCTGAGGCCGACGTTTCTTTTTATTGCGGATTCTATTCATTGATACTGATGGGACCGACGTCCTAGTTGCAGACTTGTCATTCACGTTGGACTTCCAAGAGCGTCTGGCTTTACTTTTGGGCAATGCGTTTTCAATGTATTCTGAATCAGAAGACTTCCGATTCCGATCAAACTTTTCTGTAATTTCTTCAGTTTCGAGATCTGCAGATTGGTCCATTTTCTCAGGTGATGATTGTTTAGTTTCTTGTAGGGAAGAAATCGAGTTCAAATCCTGTTCTAGTGTACCGATATCAACTCGAGTTTCTGGAACCGGAATTGTTTCCAAATCGAAACCCTCAAATTTTGATGGTATGATTATTTTACGTTTCGCTCGGTCCGGGATTATTACATCAACATTGCGACGCTTTGCAAGAACCGCTCCTATAAAAAAGTATGCAATTTAACAGTTTGCTAGAACTGTAAATGTAAATCTAAACAGATAAAGTACTCACGTCTACGAATCTTTTTCTGAACAAATTCTTCTGCATTCTGATTTGCAAGCTCAACTCTTCGACGGGTTCTGAGTTTCGATGACTTACGACGTCCAGAGCGTACGAATGAGCGTACTGGTTTTGAATCATTATTAGGCTGAATTGTTACTGAATTCTGGCCAGGTTGGACAATTGCTGGATTGGGAATATTGGGATCAGGTTGGACAATTGCTGAATTGTGGTCAGGTTCGAGAATTGTTGGATTCGCATCAGTTTGGATTTTGATAACTGTGGAATTCTGGTCGGGTTGAACTATTATTGGATTACTGCCAAGTTTTTGCATTGAATTTCTGCCAGGGTCTTGTTTTGGACTGCTATCAGGATCTTGTTTTGGATTATTGTCAGAGTCTTCTTTCGAATTGCTATCAGGGTCATGTTCTAGATTGCTGGCAGGAGGGTTATGTTTTGGAATTGGAATGGTTATTTTTATTTTCTGTTTTTCTCGGTCCGGAGTTATTGTATCGATAGCGCGACGCTTTTCAAGACCCGCTCCTATAAATAGGCATGTATTCATTGAAACATCTTGAATGTGCATGAGATATATTTATTTAAATTAGTGTAAAAGCACTCACGCTTCTTTTTCTTTTTTGGAACAAATCCTTCTGTATTCTCAAATTCACGCCTCGATCCCCTTACTTTTACTTCAGATGTAGGAGAGGGCAAAGGGCACAGTAGCTTTTTCAGGTCAGCTTCAGATAAAAAGGTCCCTTCTGAATGAGTGGCTGCTGGACAGTGGTCTACTACGACAGCAAGCACTGACGTTTCTGCCAAGCGAATCTTATGACGATGTGCTCGATGTTTTGCACTGCAACGGTCTTCACCAACCGACACTTTTGTTAGCTTGATAGTTAAGGGACGGAATTCGGTGCCATTCTCAGATGACAACAGGTCCATTTTGTAAATCGTCTCGTCGTTCATCCTTCCAGCGTCTCGGAATGTTGAATATGCCCAAAATCCAGCTTGTGCATTAGCACCTTCTTGTCGGTCCTATGAATTCAGACATTGTCTGATATTTACTATTATTTACACATGCATTATATAGCATTTTTCGAATATTTTATGTAGAACGTACGTGAGCCATATCAAATCTACCGTGTCAGGTAGGCAGAAATCATCCAAGAAATAGCAGCCAGTTTACGATTTATCGGCAGTTTCTGTGCACGGTGCACGGTAGCTCTCGAACCTTTTGGCCATTTGTTTTACTCTTCATTTAAACTAAGTTTCTTATTTTCTAAAATATTTTTTCCTTTTTTGAATTTTTCAAAATTTTGAAAATTTTGACATTTTTCAGTGCTATTTTCAATCGCAAAAAAAGTGATGTCACTGTGACCAGTATTTATTTATTCAGTACTTATCGTATCGGACGGAGACTTAAAAATACTACAAAATGGCATTTTGTTCGAAAAATACTGATCACAGTGACATCACTTTTTTTGCGATTGAAAATAGCATTGAAAAATGTCAAAATTTTCAAAATTTTGAAAAATTCAAAAAAGGAAAAAATATTTTAGAAAATAAGAAACTTAGTTTAAATGAAGAGTAAAGCAAATGGTCAAAAGGTTCGAGAGCTACCGTGCACAGAAACTGCCGATAAATCGTGGACTGGCTGCAATTTCTTGGATGATTTCTGTCTGCCTGACACGGTAGATTTGATATGGCTCACGTACGTCCGAAGCCCTAATCTATAATAACAAATTATAAAACCATATAGTACGCATTTATTGAGATAAACCCCGAAAACCAGGTAAAATTGTTTTCGGAATGATTATTGATTATTGTGCTTCCTTTCTTTGAAGTTCAAAGTTTGACTTATCATAACACACAACACAACGTGTGACGTGAGTGATCGAGTGGAATTATCTCCTTCCTTTGTCCTTACACCTTATGAAAACTAGGCAGTCGCTGATTCATGATTCTGTGACTAATTTTGAATTTCAATTTCAAATTTCAAATTTGTAATTACAAATTATGTAATTTATAATTAATACATAATACATAATATTATGTATTACAGAGTATACAGAGTGCAGTGATTGGACCATTGGACTGATGACTGAATAATAGCAAATTTGAAATTCAAAATTTGATTAGTGAATATTGAATATGGAATTAGTGAATAGAATAGGTTAGATCGTTCATCCTAATCGTTTGTCGTCATAAATTAACTTCATTTGTCATTTCACATTTATTTGTCACTCAAACTTTAAACTTACCTTTCTTTGTGCTTTGACTTTTGACTTTGTACTTTGAAATTGGCCAGGCCAATCAAATCCAAAATCTCCCGTATTTTATGATCAATTCCGTTGAAAGGACGAGGCACGAGTCTATTGATAATACCCCTCTTCACTCCACACTCTTGCTGCTGAAACAGCGTTTAATTGTGAAACGAATTGATTAAATATCGAACGTCAAATTAATTGTTTTGACTTTTGACTTCAAAATTAAAAGTAATGTTGTTTTTCGACCTGAAAACTCCCGCTACTCTCACATAAACTCAATGTCATTTCCGCTCCACATTTCTTGATTTCCTCAACGTTTTTGCCAAAAGGCCAACAAACACTTCCAAGCACATTCAGAGTTGCTGATTTACTGTAATACCAGTTGACCGTGTTAAAAATACGTCGGAAGTATAACATGTCGCAAAATAAAACGAATGAGTAAACTCAAATTCGATTGATTAAATACCTTGTAGATTTGTATTTATGATTTAGTAAATGAGTTGTGTAATCATATTCAAGTTCAAGACCGAGTTGAATTATTTTCTTTCAACAGTTTATTCCATGAAAAATGTATACAAGAACACAATTGATGCAAATTGCAACGCAAATTAATTATAATAACATTCAACATTCACTAGTTTAATTAATTAATCAACTCTGTCACAAATACGAGGAGTTTCATTTTGTAATAATGGTAGAACTACGACTAAAGGTACGACAATTCAAGAGCTCAACAAACTAAGTCTTTCCGTTACAATTTCACTAATTTCAGTCTTTCCGTCCTCATAAACTCAAAATTCTTATCAACTGATTGTCTTCCACTTAATAAAGCTGAGATCATTCTAAAGGCTTATACTACTACTAATGATTAATGACCATTCTTAGTTCGATGCTTTACAAGAGCAGCTCCATAACTGAAGGACATTGGACAACCAGGATAAGGACAGGAAAAAGCGAGGGCATCGCCGTGGACCAATTTTTTATGGTGCTTAAGAGTAACCTTATTTCTGAAGATATCCTTACATTTACTACAGTTCCAAAACCTGTAAAACCCAATCGTTTGCAACGATTCTGAGCCGTCGGATTTTTTCATGTGAGATTCTACAATTTTCTTTGTCGCCGGGCAGAGCTTCATGTGCCTCCATGTAGACAATGAGTTGGGGTAAGAAGTACCGCAATTTGGACACACGGTCAGTTTTACGGAGGTCTTATAAGACTTCTTAAGAGTATGACCCCTTCTCTTATGTGCCTCGAGACCTGATTTCAAAGAGAATGTCCTTGGAGAACTAGGACAGGAATAAGGTGAAGGACTTTTCTCTCTGTGCTCTCTAACTTTGTGGCGCTGTAGGACATAACGAGATCTGAAAAAATTTTTACATTTACTTTCACTGCAAAGGAAAAACTTAAAGTTCCCCACCGATTGCATTAATTCTGACCTATTATCCTTGGAGTTTTTAATATGAGATTCGATAATTTTCTTTGTCGCGGGGCAGTAATGTTTCATGTGCCTCCAAATATTGGTCTCTGAACTGTATACTCCGCAGTTGGGACACGAGTTCGCTTTTATGGGTTTTTTGGACTTATGGCACCGCCGCTTTATATGTCGCCTAAGAAGACTATCGTCAGAGAATGACATTCGACAACTAGGGCAAGGAAAGGGGCGCTTAACGCCGTGGTGTACTGTTTTATGAAGCTGTAGGGTAGCATCAGATTTGAAAAACTTGTCGCATTTACTATTGCTACAGAGGAAGAAGTTAAAGTTCCCCACGGATTGCATTAACTCTGATCGACTATTGGATTTTTGGATCTGAGATCTTATGATTTTCTTTGTGGCGGGGCAGAAATGTTTCATATGTCGCCACAAATTACCTACCGAAGAATATACTCCGCAGTTGGGACACGAGTTTGGTTGTATGGTTTTATCGGACTTATAAGGCTCGTGCCCATTCCTTTTCATATGTGACTTAAGGAGGCTAGCCTCAGAGAACGACCTTGGACAACTAGGACAAGGTAAGGGACGTTCCTCGCCGTGGTTTACCGTTTTATGGGCCTGTAGACCGGCTACAGTTTGGAAAATCTTTACACATTTACTATTACCGCAGAGGAAAAAGTTAAAGTTCCCTACGGTTTGCATTAATTCTGATCGACAATTGGGCGTTTTGATGTGAGATTTTATAATTTTCTTTGTCGCCAAGCAGAAATCCTTCATGTGTCGCCACATATTCGGTAATGAACCGTAGGAAGTTCCGCAATTCGGACATTGCGCAGCATTTACAGGTTTCTCGCCGTGGTGTACCATTTTATGGACATGTAGGCTAGCAGCAGATTGGAAAAACTTGTCACATTTACTACACAAGAAAAACTTGAAGTCCCCTACAGATTGTATTAATTCTGATCTACAGTTGGAATTTTTGATGTGCGATTTTATAATTTTCTTTGTCGCAGGACAGTAATGTTTCATGTGCCGCCACATATTCGTCAAGGAGCCGTATGAAGATCCGCAATTCGGACAAAGAGTCAGTTTTGCGGGCGAATAATGACCCTTTCTTCTTTTATGTAACGCAAGCTGTGTAGCCTTAGAGAACGACATTGGACAACCAGGACAAGGAAAAGGTAAAGGACATTTCTTTTCATGGATGATTCTATTAATTGCTACCGAGGGAACTGACTTAACATTCACGTTGGACTTCCAAGAGCATCTGGCTTTACTTTTGGGCAATGCGTTTTCAATGTATTCTGAATCAGAAGACCTCCGATTCCGACCAAACTTTTCTGTGATTTCTTCAGTTTCAAGAACTGCAGATTGGTCCATTTTCTCATGTGATGATTGTTTAGTTTCTTGTAGGGAAGAAACGGAGTTCAAATCCTGTTCTATTGACCCGATATCCATTCGGGTTTCTGGAACCGGAATTGTTTCCAAGTCAAAACCCTCGAATTTTGATGGTATGGTTATTTTACGTTTTGCTCGGTCCAGGACTATTACATCAATATTACGACGCTTTGCAAGACCCGCTCCTGTGAAAAGGGTATTCATATTTAATTAGACAGTTTGTTAGAACTGTAAATATATATAAATATAACGAAAAAATACTCACGCCTTTGTATCTTTTTTTGAACAAATTCTTCTGCATTCTGATTTGCAAGCGCAACCCTTCGACGGGTTTTGAGTTTGGAGGATTTACGACGACCTGCACGTACGAATGAGCGAACTGGTTTTGAATTATTGTCAGGCTGGATTGGTACAGGATTCTGGTCAGGGAGGACTATTATTGAACTCTGGTTACGTTTAACAATTATGGGATTCTGGTCAAGTTGGACAATTGTTGGATTCTGGTCAAGTTGGACAATTGTTGGATTCTGGCCAAGTTCGACAATTGTTGGTTTCTGGTCAAGTTGAACCATTATTGGAGTACTGCTTAGTTCTTGATTTGGATTGTCATCAGAGTCTTTTTTTGGTATTTGATTTCTATTAGGATCTTGTATTGGATTGTCGTCAAGGTCTTGTTTTGATTTGCTATCAGGACAATCAGGATCTTGGTTTGAATTGCAAACAGGGTCTTGTTTTGGATTCCAAATAGAGTCTTGATTTGAATTGGAAACAGGGTCTTGTTTTGGAATTGGAATGGTTATTTTTATTTTCCGTTTTGCTTGATCCGGAGTTATTGCATCTATGGTGGGACGCTTTTGAAGACACACTACTATAAAAAGGTATATTCATTGAAATATCTCGATAGAGCATGAGCTATATTTATCGTGTAAAAAGAGCGAAAAAGTACTCACGCTTCTTACTTTTTTGGGGATCAAATCCTTCTGCATTCTCAAGCTCACGCCTCGATCCCCCTACTTTTGCTTCAGATGTAGGAGCGGGCACAGGGCACAGGAGCTTTTTTAGGTCAGCTTCAGATAAAAAGGTCCCTTCTGAATGAGTGGCTGCTGGACAATGGTCTACTACGATAGCAACCACTGGCGTTTCTGCTAAGTGGATATTAGGACGATGTCCTCGATGTTTTGAATTGCATGGGTTTTTTCCAACCGATACTTTTGTTAGCTTGATAGTTAAGGGACGGAATTTAGTGCCATTCTCAGAAGACAACAGGTCCATTCGGTATATCGTCTCGCCGTTCATCGTTCAAGCGTATCGAAATGTTGAATATGACATGACCAAAATCGAGCCGGTAAATTAGCACCGTTTGCCTTTCTGTCCTGTGAATTCACGCACCATTTTACATTACGACATTACGAGAGGGAGTAGACGGACCATATCAATATGGCACAGGGCATAGGGAAGAGCCAATGTTGATTGTGCTTGTGGTGCAGGGAGTTCAGACTTATTTGAAAATTAAAAATCCCGTGTGCCGTCCGTGCGTCCCGCTTTCAGCAACCCAACCGACCGAAGTTCGGTCACCAAACATCGGTCGGTTGGGTGTTGGGTCACCGAAGTGTTGTGTTGTTCATTGTTTGTTATGTAATTCATAATTTGATTGAGTAACAAATAATAAAATAATATGAAATAATCCACTTCACACTTACTTCTCGCAAACTTCAAATACCTTGTACCTCTTGCCTCTGTGCTCTGCTCGTTTGTCCTCTGTCACCTCACACCTCACCTGCTCAATCAAAATCCAATTATTCCGTTATATTATTATGCCACAATTCAAAATTATTGCAACTCAAATTGTGCATTGTAATTGCAATGTTGAATGCATGTGCAATACAGTGTGCACAGCACACAGTGTGCACTGTGCAGTGAGTGTGCAGTGCAAGCAATGACAAATGAATGATAAAATCAAAATGCAATCATGAAAATTGTAAAAACAAAAAAAGATGAAAGAACAAGGTAAAAAGGCACGAACTGATTAATAATCCACCTCTTCAGCGTTTAATTGCGAAGCGATTACATACTTTCGATTGATAATCTGATACTGTGTATTAGTGTGTATTTAATTTATTGAACGTCAAACTTTTTTGTTTTCTTGCATCTTGACTTTTTACCGGGTTTTGACTTCAAAATTAAGAGTAACTTTGTTCCACAAAACCTAAAAGCTCCCGCTAATTACCATAAACTCAATGTCATTTTCCTCGAACATTTCTTGGTTTCCTCAACGTTTTTGCCAAAAGGCCAACAAACACAGTTCCAACACTTCCAACTTCCAAGCACATTCATTCAGAGTAATCAGAGTTGATGATTTACTGTACCAGTTCACCGTGTTAAAAAATAAATCGAGATTATAACATGTTCAAAAAATCACAGTAAACGCAACAAATTCATAAGATGCTTTACAAATTATAATAAATGAGTTGCGTAATCAAGACTAAGACTGAGCTGAATTTTCTTTCGACAGTTTATTCCATCCATGGATAATGAACACAAGGTGCATAACAAATTAATTATAACAATATTGATTAGTTAATTGAATAATCAACTTTGTCGCATACACCTCCTTAAGGGCAATAATCTAAAGATACAACAATTCAAGAGCTTAAAACTCAGTCTTTTCTTTACAATTTCAGTCTCTTCCTCCTCATAAGCTCAAATCTCACATTATGCATCACTTAAAAATTCATATCAAAAGGTCTCTGGGTTTCTTGTACTTAACCTAACCGATTTTATTATAAGCTGAAATCTTCGTGGACCTGCACTAATAATCATTAATGACCATTCTTAATTCGATGTATTGCAAGCCTAGTAGTGGAATGGTCAGTCATTAGTTCATTAGACAACCAGACCAGGATGAGGACAAGGAGAAGGAAGCGTATCGCCATGGATTGATTTTTGATGGCGCCGAAGGGTAATCTTATTTCTAAAAATATTGACACACTTGCTACAGTTCCAAAACCTGAAACTCCCCACCGTTTGCAACGCTTCTGAGCCGTCAGAATTTTTCATGTGTGATTCTACTATTTTCTTTGTCTCGGGACAGAACTTCATGTGCCTCCATGTAGTCAATGAGTTGGGGTATGACATTCCGCAATTGGGACACACGGTCAGGTTTCCAGAGGACTTATGACCCTTTCGCTTATGTGCCTGGAGACTTGATTTGAAAGAGAATGTCATTGGACAACTAGGACAGGAATAAGGTATGGGACTTCTCTCGCTGTGCTCTTTCACTTTATGCAGCCGTAGACCAACATCGGATTTGAAAAACTTGTCACATTTACTACAGAGGAAAAACTTAAAGTTCCCTACGGATTGCATTAATTCCGATCTGTCGTCCTTGGAATTTTTTATGTGAGATTCTATAATTTTCTTTGTCGCGGGGCAGAAATCATTCATGTGCTTCCACACATACCTTTCGGAAGAGTCTACTCCGCAGTTGGGACACGAGTTCGGTTTTTTTAAATGATGGCCCTGCCTTTTAATATGTTCTCTAAGTTGACTGTCCTTAGAGAACGACATTGAACAAGTAGGACAAGGAAAAGCACGCGTCTCGCCGTCGTGTACCGTTTTGTGGAGCTGTAGGGCTGCATCCGTTTGGAAAAACTTGTCACATGCACTACACAGGAAAAACTTGAAGTCCCCTACAGATTGCATTAATTCTGACCTTTCCTTGGAATTTTGGATGTGAGATTCGATGATTTTCTTTGTTGCAGAGCAGTTATCTTTCATGTGGCTCCAAATATGATCCGGCGAACAGTGGGCTCCGCAGTTGGGACATGATTCCGGTGTTATGGGTTTCTTGGAATTATGGTCCTCCCTTCTCATATGTGACTTTAGACGTCTAGCCTCCGAGAACGACATTGGACAACCAGGACAAGGAAAATGACCTTTCTCACCGGAGGAGTGTACCCATTTATGGGTCTGTAGGAGAGCATCAGACTGGAAAAACTTGTCACATTTACTACACAGGAAAAAGTTAAAATTCCCCACCGTTTGCATTAACTCTGATCGACTGTTAGGATTATTTACGTGCGATTCTATAATTTTCGTTGTCGCAGGGCAGTGATGTTTCATGTGCCGCCACATATTATTCAGCGAACAGTGTGAAGATCCGCAATTCGGACATATGGTCAGTTTTACGGACGTATAATGACGCTTCCTTCTTTTATGTAACAAAAGCTGTTTAGCATCAGAGAACGACATTGGACAACCAGGACAAGGAAAATGACCTTTCTCACCGGAGGAGTGTACCCATTTATGGGTCTGTAGGAGAGCATCAGACTGGAAAAACTTGTCACATTTACTACACAGGAAAAAGTTAAAATTCCCCACCGTTTGCATTAACTCTGATCGACTGTTAGGGTTCTTATTTATGTGAGATTCTATAATTTTCTTTGTTGCAGGGCAGTGATGTTTCATGTGCCGCCACATATTATTCATCGAACAGTGTGAACATCCGCAATTCGGACATAGGGTCAGTTTTACGGGCGTATAATGACCCTTCCTTCTTTTATGTAACGAAAGCTGTCTAGCCTTAGAGAATGACATTGGACAAACAGGACAAGGAAAAGGTAAAGGACGTTTCTCGACGTGGTCTCTGGATTTATGAAGCTGAAGGTCAGCATCAGTTTGGAAGAACTTGTCACATTTACTACAGAGGAAAAAGTTGAAGTTCCCCACGGATTGCATTACTTTTGTCCTATCCTTGCAGTTTTTAATGTGAGATTCTATCATTGTTTTTGTCGCTGGGCAGTGATCTTTCATGTGGTCCCAAATATTAGCTGAGGTAGAGTATATTTCGCAGTTGGGACACGAGCTTTGTTTTAAGGTTTTTAGTGTTTTTACGGACTTATTAATCCTTTTATGTCCCGTCCTTCCAATGTGGGCCCCAAAATTTACAGAAGTGGAGAACGACAATGGACAACCAGGGCAAGGAAAAGGACGTTGAAGACCGTGATGTATCGTTTTATGGAGATCTAAAGCAACTTCAGATTTGAAAAACTTGTCACATCTACTACAGACGCAAAACCTGAAGTTCCTCACTGATTGCAATAATTCTGATCTATCTTTGGCTCTGATGTGAGATTCTATAATTTCTTTTGTTGCGGGGCAGCTATTACGCATGTGCGTCCACATACTTGGAGCTGAACAGAATGAAGATCCGCAATTCGGACATTGGGCCGGCTTTATGGACGATTTCAACGATCGTACCTGATTGGAAGGATGATGTATTTTACGAATTATCACCTTCGGAACTGAAGTCATGGAGTTTTTCGATGCCACACACAACTTTGAAGTCCAAGCATTTCTACGCTTATGTTTGGGCAATGACATCTTTGATCCTACTACATGAGGAGCCTTCTTTAGATAGGACCCAGTTTTGCTGGATGATTGATTAATTTTGCTTCGGAATGACTTTAACTGGCCGTCTACTGGAACGAGTTGAATTCGAAGTTCGGGAACAGGAATGTCAGGAATAGTCTTCAGATCATAATCTTGAAATTTGATAGGAATATTAATTTTGCGCTTTGTTTTCTGTGAGAAATTTTTTGCATCCGTACTTTGACGTTTCCCAAGAATCGTTCCTGTAAAGTCAATCAAATTTTTACTCTAAAAATCTTAAGAAACTGACGGATTTTTGCCAACACTTCGGTGATTAGAATATTATAGATTGGTAATAGAAATCAGAGAAAAACTATATACTCACGCTTTTGCAAATTTCCGGCAGCATTTTGTGCTTTCCCTTTCAGAGTTACTGGAATTGGACTAGATTGAATTTGGAAGTAAGCATTGCACCTGCACCTGAAAATGGCAATGACAGACGTGTCTCAGATTAAAGCTTTAGTTTAAACAACAAGGAAAAAATGAATTTTGAACTTAAAGAAGAAAAATACCCATTTGGATCGTGACATTCATCAATAGTTTGAGGACTGTCTCTGGTCCGTGGTAAAGCTTGAGTGGCATTGTCATCATTCAAAGAGTTCAGCCGTTTTGCATAGGCATTCCAAATTACTGTTGATTTATAACCCTTCAAAGCAAAAAGACAAGTTTAGTTGAATTGAATATCTCAAGTTTCAGCCTTTCTACCTTCCAATTACTACCAATGAAATGAAATTAATTGCATACATTTCAAATATTTAAATTAAATCGTAAATCATAAACCTTCCAAACAGCATGTTCATGTACCAATAGTATGGATATCGATTTATGCGTTTATCAAATTAAATAAACTACTATGGATAAAAATTTGCCACGCAAATAAAAAAAAAATAGGTTGTTTATGATAATAGGTATATGCCAACTTCTTGGTAAATGTAAACGGTGATTTAAATAAATAATTCGAAAATAAAACATATCTACTTCAGTCCTCGATTGTAAATTACTAACCATAAAAATAAACAAATTCCTCTCCATCTTTTCCTTAAAACAGTGTTCCTTGAATAATGAAACTAGAACATATCGGCTATGTAAATAATTTTAATACAGAAGCAGAACGCAACGATAAGTAAGAATATTGTAAATGTTTGGATTTTAATTCAATGATAAAAAACTTTACGGTTTTACTGCAGAGATTTATTCTTTTTTATTTCATTATTAATTAAATATGAAAATACATGTCTAATAACCATCATATTACACATTAAAAGCAACTTCATCACTAAAACCTTAGTGTTGGAGACTTTTTAAACTTTGCGTTTTGGACCAATATTAAAATTACTTAAACTTAAATATTAAATAAAATACTTTCTGCTTAGTTAGCTAATTACAATCAGAGTAAGAAGCTGGAATTGTTCATAATAAATGGATGTGTGATGTCGATCGATGTGAAATTTGGATTATGCCGAGAGTTTTAATTATTAAAACTAACGAAGTATCATACGAACTACGAACCAATTAAAATTGAACTTCCAATATAGACTACACTAAACTACTGATTTCTAGTTGAATGGTTTCGAAATATATGAACTATTTTAGCTTGCTTGTTGGGAAATATCTCTCGACACACTTCGCAGACATGGTTTTGTTGAATCGAAGGACTTACATCTAAACTCAACTGGCCCAATTTAACCTTGGGACTTGACGGTTTCATCTTCTTCTCTAGCGGTTCATCCTCAGTTTTCAGACTCCCAGAATCACCATCACCAGCATCTTTGACGTCATTGCGATTCCGTTGGATCTTCACAGAAGAAGTGGTCACCATCACCATCGGGTTCTCCGTTTCCAATTTGATGCCAGTCAGTTCAAGATCAGAAGTTTTGCTATCTGGATTAATAGGAGCAGGACTCGAGTCTATCGGCGATTGATGGTTACAACGAATGCCGAATTTTAAAGACGGGAGAATTAAATCCAACTCTGGCGTCGATAAACTAGCGTTGTTTTCGATGATAGAATTTCTCGGAACTACTGGCAGCTCCGTTGATAAAATTACTGGACCAGATGTTACCACAGCAGTCGTGCTAAAATCTTTCAGCTGCTCAATGCATCCCTGAATTTTCTTTTCTTTTTTTAGAGGACTTGAATTATCTTTCTGAGTATTTTCACTTCCTGAGATCATGATTGGCGAAATATGCATCGCTGCTTCGTGTTTGGGATCGGTAGCTGGAACTGGAGTACCATTTCTTCGATTACTTGGACCTGGTTGATCAACGCCAGAGTTTTTCTCGTCCTCTTCCGTTCCCGAGTAAGTCGAAGTCCCCGTACTGCTGTTTCCATTATTTGAGGCTTTGCTGACCCTTCTTCTTCCTTTTCCATTACCCCGATTAGTTGGTTTCACAAACTCCATATCTTCTGACGTTTTTGAATGGATATTTTTAGCATGTCGTAACAGTGATTGTTTAGAGGTGAAAGTCCTAACGCGATCGGTACAGTATGGGCATTTGAAATCGAAGGTTGGAATATCAACCTTTCCTTGTTCTGGATGTTTTTTGTCTATATGATAACGTAGACCAGAAATAGAAGAAATATACTTATTACAGTACGGACATTGGGGTAAGCCGACTTTATTTTCTGGGGCTCGTTCTGGGGTTTCTGCAATACGTTCGTCAGTTTTATCTTCTTGTTTGATATCCAATGGAATTTCTCCAGAAGTTCCACATATTTCTTGTAATTGCTTTACTTCTGGCTTGCAGTCGGTTTCGATATCGACTGACGCTGCTTGTTGACTGTCCTTTTCTTCATCTTTTACAACCAAGTCAGGAGCATTTTCGAATTTAAGATCGCCCGGAACCTCCGCATTCACCGATATATCATGAACACTTTCTTGGCTTGAAATTGAATTGTCTGTAACCGATGTACGCGTCTGTGCTCCAGCTCGAATTCCTCTGCCTCTAGGGCTACTACCACAACTCGTTGTGCTGCTCCGTCGTGTGGTACTTATTTTGGCTCGTCGTCGTGGATGGACACACTTTTCATGTCTTATACGATTCCAAGGATTCGAGAATGTCTTGAGACAGGTTGAACATACTAGAGAATTTTTATCCATTTCTTCCAAGTTTGAACTTACACGTCTAGATTCAACGTTGTCATCTGATAGTACTTCTTCTTGAGAGTCGGTTTCGCTATTTTCCTTCACTTCTTTCATCTCCATGTACTTGATCTGATCAGATTTCCGGACGTACTTCATGGACTCGAAGTACTCAACATCGGAATCAGACTCCTCGTTGTAATTCTGTTTCTTTTTAATTGCCCTTCCTCGTCGAGTTGAAGTTTCAGTCTTAGTTTGTACGGGCAATACTTCCGTCGGCTCTACCGTAACTTTGATTGGTTTATCGGTTTCAGGTTGAAATCCTGGGGGTTGTGTATGGTGACATTGCCGATAATGCCGCGTAAGATAAGCAGGAGCATTAAATGCTTGGCTGCACATCGAACAAGCGAAGGGTCGCTTCCCCTCCGACTCTGTATGCATTCTTTTAATGTGCGCATCACATATATGCATAGTTGTAAAGGCTGCTTGGCAGAAGGGGCATATTACATTGTAATGAAATACTTTCATATGTTGCAACAACTTGTCCCGATTCTTGACAACGTGATCACACTCTGAACATTTATACTGACTTTGGCGTTGCATATGCTGCATCTTTGTATGTTTGTTGACATCGCTTGTGAGGGGAAAGCTCTTTTCACAGATTTGACACCGGTGACGGCCATCATGACGTGTCATATGGAAAAGAAGACACTTACGGTTTGCAAATGAGTCGTCACATTTAGAACATTTCTCAGGATCAGTGGCATTGCTAGTCACGTCATTTAGTTCGCGAAGATGCATTTGCAAATGGACTTCAAACAAAAAACACATACCGCAGAAAGTACATGTGAAAAATCTGTTTTCCTTATGGAATTTTAAGTGCTTAAGATAACGGCATCTATAGCTAACTCCAAAGTCCTGAAAACAGTATTTGCACCGTAAATGGGATCCAGCGTTTTTATTACAAGGCAACGGCAAAGATTCGTCGCCGCTTTCTCCGGAAGACGACACTGATGTTTGAGTTTTTTCTTTGCAAATAGATTCTAATAGCTTTGCATTTTTGGCGTCGTCTTCTTCTGCATTCCTGGAATATAAACAATTTAATTTAATTATTTTTTAACATAGTTAACGCTTTCTTAAGTGTTAAAAGCAATGTTGCAAAAACAAGAATCAATTATCAATCCTAATCTTCAATAACCACACTGAATAAACTTTTAGATCACAGAAAGTTAACTGTTAACAGTGAAAAAAAGAACAGGAATTTACCGTTCTGACGCATTGACTATTCTTGGTGGACCTGTGGATTTTATATTGTGTGCTCGTTTCAAATGAATCATCAGCCCTTCAACAGATCCAACGTCAGCAGAACATATCCGACATCTGTAGCTTCGCTTGATCTTTCGGGTGATTTCGATTATAACTCGACTCTTTCTAGTCTGAGTTGGCTTAGGACAATGATGCTGTTGACCCGAGAGGGGTTGTAATAAGGCGTTGTTCTGGTCAGTTGGTTCTGTAATTGTTGCTGTTTCAGGTTCAGGTTTAATACTTACTATTCCAGAGGCATCTCCATTCATCACTGTAGTTTCAATCTGATCTTCAGGAAGAGGATGTCCGAGTACGGATATGGAGTCGCCTTCAAGTTTAATAGAAGGTGTACTAACATCGATTGCAGGTAATGGAGCACCCAAAACAGGAAATGGATTCCCAGTTTCAAGTAGATCTGTATCTGACCGAGTGATCACAACGGATTCTGATTTGGTGACATACTGTAATGCTGGATTAGTTGGATCCGACATACTATCTGTAACCTTGATTGCTGCGAGCTTGGACGTTAATGGAAAGAATACATTGTCTGTCCCTTCATGTATGACTTGCTTCGTACTGTCGACGTCGACACAACTGCCTGTATCAGCCGATGGGACCTCTTCTTTTACTTTGAACTTTGCACAGTCAAAGCCTTCGCCCCCGGCGTCGCTCATTGCGATACGTATTTAACTTCACTTCCTTTCCAGCGGCTAGTATCTTCAAATTCAGTTCATATTTTTCCTGTTTCAAATTGATTAGAAAATTAAATTACGATATTAGATATATTGTCAAATATATTAGCGATGCGGTATGGTAAATGGTATGCGTCATAAAATGTAAAAGGCAACAATTTTTTACTTTTAAGTCAAATTCAAGTCCCATCAATCAACATCAATGTAAATGTGAAATACAAGTACACAACCTTTGACCTTTTACCTGCAATGTCACAATTGCAATAGAATGGAATACGAGATGCCGAATGCAAGTTTTCAGGTTTTTCAATAAATAACAAATAAAGATATATCGTGAATGATGAATCGCTAGATCGCAATTCACAATCCACAATCACAAATCATGAATCACCAAAACAGAACAATCAACAATGAATATGCAATATAAAATGTAAAATAAAAAATACTGTGTATTTTGTATTGTGTGGTGTACTGAATTTTTGATATAATTTCAAATTTTCAAATATTCAATCAATACACAATACCAAATACACAATACACAATATATATCAAATATTGAATTGAATATGAAACACAAAACACAAAAACAAAATACATATTCAATATTATTATGTGTTACGTATTTCATATATATTGGGTACTAGTCCATAGTCCATAGTTGCTAATTCTGTATTAATTAATTCATAATTATAAGTTATTGATTATTGATTGTACATTTTATTTTGCATATGTGATATGACATAGCAAGACATACATTCAACATTTTGCATTGCATTTCTGATTTCTGTGTGATCAGTGAGTTTGTACTATTTCAAAAGTGATTGTGATATGCAATGAATGACAAATAACAAATGACTGACATGTATGTCATATGTATGTTGCATGTGCTACGAATCACAAATCAATTCACAATTAAATTGAAAATTTCATTTTCAATTTCAAATCCAAAACACAAAATCTCAAAATTGGCATATCAGTCATAGGATCTAAGCCAAATTAAGCCGCAATTGGACACAATTTGGCTGCAGCTGAATTCAGCCGGTTTAAGGCTGAATTTAGCTCCAACAGCCAAATGTCGCCTTTTTCGGCTGAAATCAGCCTGTCGATGAAGCTTTATTTGGCCAAAAAAAGGCCGAGTGTGGCTTGTTCGACTTTAACATTTTCTATTGACAAAGCCTTGGACCGACGGGGAAAATGAAGCCCACGGCTGAATTCAGCGTTGTTTTTACTATAAGATTGAATTTTTTAAGTTGAAGACGGAGGTGGCGACAATACATTTATATCCATTATGCTAAGGCATGTTTTAAGATTTCTATAAAATCGTTCAGGGGCGGCCTCGGTCGCTTAATGCCTTCAACTCATCACATAAGCTCATTTTAAATAAGTTTTTTAATTAAATGCCAAATCACATCAAATATCAATTAAGTTTTGATATTATCCCTCGATACTGTGATTTCAAACACATGTAATAGTATTTTCGTAACATGAGTTTTAAATACGTTTGAAAATGTTTTAAATAGTGCATAATATTTCTAATACATCGACAATTACTTCAGATACATCGGAAGTCCTTAGGATGCCCATGCCCATACATCATGTATTTCCATATATTTCGGATACATTTTTAAAGATTTCAGATATATTTTTAAAGATTTCGGATACATCTTGAAATGTTTTAAATACAGTTTAAAAAATTTCAAACACGTTTAAAATATTGTTAAATTAAAAATGTAATCAATTGTAAAATATTTCACATAGATTTTTTAAATATTTCAAATACAATTAATAATATTTCAGCCAAATTTTACTGATTTTGCGAATATTTCAAACAGAATTAAATACATTTCAAACACAATTGAAAATCTTTCAAATGCATTTAACAATATTTTAGATAAGCCTACAATTTTTTTACGTAAGCTTAAAAAATATTTCCGAAAAGCCTAAACTTTTCTATTAAAGACAAAAGATTTCACAAGAGCTTTACAAATATTTCAGGCAAGCTAAAAAAAACACAGTAAAATATTTCAGATGAGATTAAAAACTATTGTAATTTATTTCAGAGCTCAAAAAATATTTCAAATAAACTTAAAAAATTGTGTTCAATATTTCAGAAATTTCAAAAATTAAAAAATATTTTAGATCTTAAAGGTTATAAAATAATTATGGTTAAAGTTTTCGAAATAATTCAGAAACATTCAGAATTTTAAGATATTTCAGAAACTTGCAAAAAATTAAAAAATAGAAATACATTACAACAGCTTTAAATTCGTTTTTGTAAAGTTCATAAGCATTAACAAATTTCACATACAGTTTACTTGAACTGATTTATTTTGAATACAATTCTATGTTGTTTATGTTCTAAAGCCTACTGGAGACCTACAAACTATTACAGATGACAGATTGTCGATTGATTGTTGATAAAAACTAACCCTTATTATTTATAACAAATTAAAAAATAGTCAAGACAGTCCAAGCACAAGCCAAAAAAATCAATTAAATCCATTTTTAATTAAATCTTAAACTTTTTAACTACAGAAAGTCAATAATAATATATTAAAACGCACTCCCTTAGTTTTGATCACAATTAAAATTAAAATTTCAAAATACATGTTAACAATAGAACAATAAAAAACATAGTACGTCAGAATTTTTGTATACATATATACAATACTTTTAATTAAATATATTTAATATTTTTTAAATGTATCTAAAATACTATATAATGCATTTGAAATATTTCCAATCCTTTGAAAATACCTTATAATGTATTTTGAATACTTCTCAATATGTTTAATGAAGGTATTTATTTTTGATTGTTTTGTAAAGGTATTTGAAATATTTTAAATTGTTTTGTAAAGGTATTTGAAATATTTTTAAATGTTTTGTAAATGTATTTGAAATATTTTGAAACTTTTATAAACGTATTTGAAATAATCTGAAATGTTTTATAAATGTATTTTAAATATTAAAAAAAAATGTTTTATAAAGGCATTTGAAATATTTTGAAATGTTTTATAAATGTATTTGAAATTATTTGATACTTTTATAAATGTATTTGAAATGTTTTAAAAATGTATTTAAAATTATTTGATACTTTTATAAATGTATTTGAAATAATCTTAAATGTTTTATAAATGTATTTGAAATTATTTGAAATGTTTTATAAATGTATTTGAAATTATTCGATACTTTTATAAATGTATTTGAAATAATCTGAAATGTTTTATAAATGTATTTTAAATATTTTGAAATGTTTTATAAATGTATTTGAAATTATTTGAAACTTTTATAAATGTATTTGAAATAATCTGAAATGTTTTATAAATGTATTGGAAATTATTTGAAATGTTTTATAAATGTATTTGAAATTATTCGATACTTTTATAAATTTTTTTTGAAATAATCTGAAATGTTTTATAAATGTATTTTAAATATTTTGAAATGTTTTATAAATGTATTTGAAATTATTTGAAACTTTTATAAATGTATTTGAAATAATCTGAAATGTTTTATAAATGTATTTTAAATATTTTGAAATGTTTTATAAATGTATTTGAAATTATTTGATACTTTTATAAATGTATTTGAAATAATCTGAAATGTTTTATAAATGTATTTTAAATATTTTGAAATGTTTTATAAATGTATTTGAAATTATTTGATACTTTTATAAATGTATTTGAAATAATTTGATACTTTTATAAATGTATTTGAAATAATTTGAAATGTTTTTAATATGAATTTTGAAATGATTTTAAAATGTTGAAATGTTATGTAACTGTTTTACTCTTCCTTGTAAGTAAGGTAAAATGCTTTGAAATGCCTTTGAAACATTTTCAAATGTATCTGAAATATTTTTCAATGCTTTTTATATTTTGTTTAAATGCATCTGAAGTATTTCACTTTTCTATTGAAGTATTTAAATATTTATTTAAAATCAAGATACAATAATATTTGTAAGTCTTTGAAATAGTGTAAAAAACGTATCGGAAGTATTTAGCAATGCATCTGAATCTGAAGTGATAGTTTATTTGGAGTATTTTAAAAGGTCAAGGATTTCTTTTCCTTTGTCAGTTGTTTGGATGGATGGACGGACGGAGTACTAATTTTAATAGATTAGTTAACACGTTAACAGTGAACTGTATCCGACACTGTTTTTCACAGCTTAATTTAGCCTGGCTTAATTAAGCTGTGTGAGGGAACATTTGGCTGTTAGAGCTAAATCCAGCCTTAAACCGGCTGAAATGAGCTCGGCCAAATTGTGTCCAATTGCGGCTAAATGTGGCTTAGATCCTATGACTGCATATTCAATATTTGATATTCCTTCCGGGTATTGTGTCGTTTATTTGATTTTTGATATATATCATATATTGATTTTTTTTGCATTGTGCGTTGTGAGATTTGAGATTCAGGAATTTTAAGTTTTTGAAGTTTGAAGTTTTAGAAGTTTAAAACATGTTTTATTGTCAATGCTTACGTTTCACGTTTCCTTTTTTTTTATTTTGCCTTTCCTTGTGCCTTGATGCAGACTCTGCTACTGCCTACTGCTACAACTGCTACTCTTCACCTTTACTCCGTTTCATAATGTTCTTGATAACCGCAGATAGATTAGTTTGTTCCGATAAGAAAAGAAAAACAGGACACGCCGTGCGTCCGTCCGCCACAGTCGGCAGTCGGTCGGATTCGGATTTGTGTTGTTTGTTGTTGCATGCATGCGATAAGCATGGGTCTCTTCTCTTCACTCTCTTCTCTTGTCTTTCTTTTCAACTTTCCCTGTCGAAGAATATTTTAAAATGCGGAATGAAGTCCATAATTCCCCCCGTTACTGTTACACACATTTCTCAATCCGCCCCTCCAATCCAACTATCTTTGTCTTCCTCTCAAGACTCTCAACTTCTGACATCTGACTTTCTCTCAGAAAGAAAGCATGAAGTCTAGTCGTTCACTTTTTAATTCGAGTTTTTAATTATGCCCTCTTCTTCTTATTGGCTTTTAAAGTTTAAAAGCTATTTGCAATTGTTGTGGTTGTGCTTGTAGTTCTAGTACTACCAAACAAATTGATACTAATTATGAATTAGATTCGATACGGGAGGACAGGGGAGACCATGACAAGTTGTGCAGGACATCATGATGAGCCAAAATGTCAGTATATGTAGCGCGTGTTACCCGACACCTTACCTACATGGTAATCGCAGGGTACACTAACCGTACTCATAAAGTTTGAAGTTTAGAAATAGTTAAATAGCCCAAAATAAATGCCCTATTTCATATTTACAACCTCTAAGGGCGCCTGCCGGACGGGCTGCCAGGTCAGGGTGGTGGTGGTGGGCGTTCAACCTGACGGACGTAAGACGTAACTAGCATTTGGACAAGCGTATGGAAATTTTGAAACCCTCTTTCCATAACAGACACTCACAAAATCATATTTATGTCCAGTTTTCCGGAGATATGTCGAGAACGCCA
Organism: Desoria tigrina; assembly: GCA_906901685.1. Classification (NCBI taxonomy): domain Eukaryota; kingdom Metazoa; phylum Arthropoda; class Collembola; order Entomobryomorpha; family Isotomidae; genus Desoria; species Desoria tigrina. Next base: position 439,131 of record CAJQTU010000060.1, read on the forward strand.
ATACCCGGTTACCGATTTAAACTTTCAATTAAATTGGGAACTACTTTTTTTTTCGTTGACTATGTATTCGATTTTCCTATTTAAGCGCATTAAACACCGTAAGGGACGGAGGAATTACCGCTTCTAAACGCGATATTTTCCAAACATAAGTATCAGAAAAAAATAGTAGAGGAATTTCATGCTCATTATCAAACGGTTCAAGTTGTATAACTCGCCGGAATCCTTCAACGGATCAGATGGATAATCAATTCTAGCGTTTCGCTTCCACAAAACCGAACAACCTTTTCATGCAAAAAATCAACGTAAGAGCAGACACAGTCAAAATATCTGTAAATTCTCACTTGGTATTTATTCTTAGTCATAATCCATTACAATATATATTTCTATATAACTTTACGGATACTATTGCACAGGAGGAGAGAGGGTGAAATCTTCAAACAGGAAAATATCTCATTCACAATATTAATTAGGAATAGTTCATTTTTAATTACAAGATCCACTCTTCATTTTATCGCTAAAATATTACAAATATTCTGAATTACAGTAACTAATAACCACACATTATGCCTTAGTTTTAGTAGTAGCCAGTCCTTTCATACGCTCTCCTGCTTTTTAAGGTCACCACAACGCTCCTCTTTCACATTTAGAATACTTTCTCCCCCACCCAATCCCTTCATATAATCATAGTTACACACCAGTTTCGAAACGTTTAAAATATTTACATTTACTTATAACATCCGCATTCATATGATTACATGCTATTAGAACCATTTTTAAAAACTAGAAGTATTTTTTAACAATGTATTGGAACGGCAGATTTAAATAAGTTTGGCTGGATTGGATACTTGGATATTTGGAGTCGACAGGGACAGGAGTAATTATTAGTTGGAAATTAAAACGAAAAGAACAGAAATCGGAACGGGTCATAATATTTAATGAGATTCTTAGCAGTATTTATATTCGCGAATTTGTCCCAAATATACCTAAATATAGCACTTAATCATTCCATAATTTCCATAAACAATATATATTTCATCGTTACGGCCAATTCCCAAGATTAGAAGCCATTCATTTGTAGCCATACTTTATCTTGTAAACCAACGCAACGTTCAACCACAATGAAGGGATCACAGAGATTTTCTAGGAAATGAGATTTGGATATTTTTAAATAACTAACTATAGTTGTATTGTATAGGTCTTTACTTCGGATGCGGGTGTATTAAAAGAGTGATCAATATATTGTTTAAATCCATCACATTCGAGAACAACAACAAAAATACAGTCCATATTCTGAATCAAGACAATCATGAAAACTTGCGAACCTCATTTATCTTTACTTTCATGCTAGTAAATAAATGTCAAAATGCCATGTTACGTTAAGGACTAGAGATGAGAGTCAATTGGCAACAAAAAGTGAACGGGATTTGACTAAATTAGAATAATATATTCAATTCTATATGATAATTGATAATCCTACATATTCTTAACTAAGGGATGGCAAATTAAATATATATAGTTTATAGTTAATTATAATCGGGTTCTGTCAGCTAATAGTAATAAATAGGGATGGTAAGAAACGTATCCGAAGATTTTCAGTATGATAAGTTGAAGTAAATTATTAAACTAAATTGGAAATACGTGTGCATTGGTCAGTTTTTCGATAACCCAAGGAATCGCCTCTTGCTCTTGTTCTTCACTTAAGAATTTTCATAAAGGGGCTCAAGAAACAATAACAATTTATAACCTAACTTATGAGTAATTGTTTTTGTGAGTTTACCTGGAGGAATAACAGAATTGCAACAACGGCACTGATAGTTAAATACAAGTATAAATGACAACTACAGACTCACAACGCTGTTGAATTGAGTACAACTTAGGTTTTCAGAAGTCGGAAATACGATTAGGATAATACTACTATTTAAATATATTAAATAGGTTGTCTTTTTCGGAAATAATCTGTATATGATCTACTAATTAATTAACCGAATTAAAATTAATTTATAAAGCTAACTAGTAACAAACACTTACATTCTACCGGTCTGGAGTTACTTATCTGTAGTTAAAGCTGTCTCTGAGAATGTGTAATTAACTTGGATGAATTTTCTGAACTAGTTTAGATTGTTCTAAATATACTTACTTAACAAGTTACCATATTATTGCGGTATTCCGTAACTTAAGTATTTTGTATTATTGTTTTGTTTTATATACATACGTTCTTTCATAAGAGAGTATTATTAGCTTTCTGTACATCTTGATAACATTAACCCTTAAAATCGACTCTGACTTTATTCTTAATCATTATATCTTTATGGGAAAATACAGATAACTGACGGTTTATTTGAGATAACAATAGTTCAACTCTGTATATTATTTAGACGTTGACATGTTTATGGGAAAATTGATTGTCCTTGATTGACCCTTATAGAATAATATGCAATAATATGTAATCTTCTGTATATTGAGACGAGATTGATATTTATTTTTTTGTGAGAGATGCAGATCACTGAGATGGTTTACCTTTGAATTCCACTTAAAATTAAGACTCGTTTGGAAATGGCTGCCTTCAAACCCTTCGATCTTCCTAAAGTTTAAAGCTTTACTAATCAAAAATTGATTAAAATCCTTAATCTTTTACAATTAAGCATTTAAAAGCAAGTAGGTTAAGTACTTTTGTAATCAGCTATCGTATTAAAATTCTCTTTCTTTGACAATAACGCACGGTAATTGGCAATGGATTAAAATAGTTTCTGAAATCGTGTAAACCTATAACCCATTGGATTTGGTATGTAAACTTTTAACTTACTCAGGTATCAACTTGGCGATCAAATCATGAAATTCGCTATCGAGTTTTTTTTACAGAAAATACGGGTATTAGCTTTGACAGTAATTGAAATAGTTTTCTAAACTTACTAATTCATTTTATTGAGGAAAAACGTTTCGTTAGAATGTAAAAACATTATTAGGTTATTCGTCAGCATCTGGAACTGAGATCATATTATTGATGTCAATAATATATTCTGATTTTTGACTCTTACCAACTAGTAGCGGATATTTTCAGAAAATAATCACTTTTTACGTGTTTACAAATAGCCATATCATATCTCTCTGGATTTGCACAGGCACGGCTTTCTTATATTTTGATTCGTATCTAATTCATATAGAAAATCCAGGTTTTAGGGCTTGATTTCAGGTAATCCGAATCTCCGTGTTTAAAAACACATAATTTTTATAGCTTTTCTTTCGCTTTCGTGTAAGTAACTGAATCATTTTAAGTTTTTTCCGAAGACCTATTCGTCCATAAAGATTACATTTAAAAAATAGTTTTACTACTTTTATGACTCTATATCCTGGATAGTTGACGACGTTGATGATGTGAAGGAGGAACACGAGGTTTTGGTAGTATCGACATGGCCCAAAAGAAGCTGGATATTCCGATTGACCTTCCCATCCAGGAAAAAGATCCACCATCAAGTGTCTTTCATAGTCGTAGTATTATTATTATTGTTACTATTATTATTACTACAACTACTGCGGCTGCTACTACTTCCGGTTTGACTTGAAGTGTCCATCGGGCTTAGGAGAGGGATCTCGACGGGACGTTTCGACTTTTTACTTCCACCCTTGACTGCGGAGTTGCTGCCGGTTTTGGAAACGGGACTCTTTTTCGAATTATTATTGTCATAGGCTTCAGGTGGGCGGTGGGACTTCATGTGGGCACTTCGACTCTTCACTTTACTAAATATTCTGAAAAAAATCCAGAGAAAAATCATTAGTAATTATATTTGCAGGAGTTGATCGGAATAATTGCATACAACAAAGGGATAATCGCACACTACAAAATAATCAACTCAGCGTGACCCTCGTGTATTACAGTTGGATCGAATAACAAGCATTGCAGTTCAACAGTCAAATACATTTAATCGGTACTGATTAATGCTTAAAACCAGGGCTAAATAACACGGAGGATAGAGATTGTGATAAACTCCATATATTCATTATCTGAGCTAGCAAATTAAAAAAAAAACGATTTGCCAAAACCGGGTAGAAGTCCTAATGAAGGGAAACACCAAGGCTACTTATGTCTTAATGGAAATTCTAGATGATGATAATGATAATATAATCAATAGAACGAGCAAATTAAATGGATAGGTCACGCACACGAAACCAACAACTCAAATACGATTATTAAGGCAGATACATAGGTGGAACACACCAAAGTTAAAACTTTACCTTTAACTGAAAGATTATAAATTTTTTGGTAGTTTTTGACACAGAGACTGATACTGACTGACGATGAATGTATTTCAATTGGTGTATTTCTTTGCAGAAGTAGCCATGATCGGATATTCAGATAAGAGAGGAAATCAAAAGTCCGGCAAATCATTGCTAAAGATAAATGAACAAAGTAAACTATACTGAAAGGACGCAAGCCTACAGATAATTGAGCCAATGCAGAATACAGTCTAAATATTACAATGCAATACGTTTGTAGGTTATGAATTTGTTAAGAGATTATCATAACCACAATTCCTTGTAACAAGGCTCTACTACATCAGTCCAACTTTGAAATCGTTTCAAGAGGCTGATATACTTACTAAATAAAACATAATTAATAACTACAGTAGTATAATCTTTAGTGTAACTATTGACTTACTTTCCGCAGACTTTACAGGGAAACTCTTCAGTAATTCCGAGACCTCGACCACTCACGGCTTCTATCACGGGGCTGGGTAACGGCTTTGGGACTTTTCTCTGTAAATAAAATAAAATATTGGATTATTGTAGCATATTTTGGATGATTTGGGTATAACTTACATTTATAAACCTAGTCGTCCGGTCAGATTTTATTGTAGGTATTGGTTTACTTCGATAAATAAATTCCTAAATTCGAAAAACAGATCAGTTTCTTGATCAGTTCATCGCTTGTCGTTTTTCGAGTAGCAGTATGAAGAAAAACAGTCTGTTTATAATGCTTTGAGTAGCAAACCAAAAATGATGAAGCCACTGATCCTAGGGTTTATTATCAGAAACTGGCCTGATTTTGATGGAATCAATTCCAAAAAATCTTTACAACCATTTTAAATACATTTTCATAGGTGCAATATAACTACTTTCCTACTTAAGTTCCTAAACCGGAAATAGATTTCGCTAATCCATCTAGGTCAACACTAACTTCAAAATGTTGTCTCAAAATTGCCCCAGATTTTAATTCCATTCCTAATATAGTACGTGTGGGTGGGTAGAAAGCCTTACCGGTTTCTCTTTAGGCATTTCCAGCATGTCAACATCGAGACTGATGCCATTAGTAACCCTTATGGATGCGGAATTGGGTGGAGGTATATTTTTAAGCAATTCGATCGTGAAAGCAGCCTCCCGTTTCTTCCAAACGTTCCTTACTTTCCCGTATTCATTGGAACATACTTTCTTCCAAAGCTGGTAGAACATCACACATTGCTCAGCACATTTCGTCCCAACTTCTTTGGCAACTTGAGAGAAATCCTTCCCATGTCTTAGAAGTGCTTCTTGAAACGAGTTGATTTCTCTTCGGGACCATTTCTCCCTCTCGGGGTATTTGTACTGTAGGAGATAGAGAGGCAATTTTGGCTCAGGATTCATCAAAAGTAGCATCGCCGCCTGTATCAAAACCAATCACAAGAAAAAAACCGACATGAAATGTAAGTTACATCCATCAAAAATTGGATTGGGAATGAAAATCAACCCTTTTCCTTTCTCTCCTTCCTTCATATTATTATTTCCAATCACAAAAATATATAACCAACAGACAACAGACATCCCGACCATCCAAATCCGAATTGATATTATTACTTGAGAGTTTTGAGAGAACTTTCTATACTTTCTCCAACCATCAAACCAGTTCAATTATTTACACAAAAGAACCTAGACTCTTCCCAACTCTCCTATATTTATAGACAGTTGTTTCTGTCATCAACTTGTCAATAAATATTTGAGCGAGCTACTGCTAAACCCCGTCTGTAAATATAAACAGGTCTATCGTCTATGAAAAAAATGGTCGGGAAATATTACTGTTTTATCCGGAGAGTGATCCGATATATTTTTATCGGATTGTTGGGCAAGGCATCTGTTGTTATATTCATGTGGGGAAGTATGTATGTGATTATTATTAGAACGCTTACGTTAATATCTCCGTGACAAAGGCTGAGGAGATGAAGGGCATACTCTTTATTCCTCCCACCTCCAGGTATTGCGGAACAGCACGCGAACTCCAGGTATTTATCAACTGAAACCATCACAAAACCATAACCATTTATTGACTGCCGGATGACATGACCAGTTCCACCTCCAATGAAAAGTTTACAGTCTAACGGGATTAAGAAACGAGTGGAAATGCGTAGAATTATTGGAAGCTCATATTCTATTCATTAATCGGGGGTACAAAAAGCGGATCAAAAACCAAGTACGTTTGTTTTAGATTGTGAAATCGGCTATCGGTTTATGGTTTATCCGAACTTGTGAGGAAATCGTCGGGGAAAGGTGAAAGTGGATTTGTAAAACTAATTACCCTCTTCTACACTACAAAGCTCCATGACCCTAGGCTCCCAAAGGTTATCTTCGCTTTCTTTCTCAGGATAATTACTCATCCCATTTTTCTTGTCCTGAAGGGGTGGTAAACTGGCTTGGAAATTGGCTCCGACGTTAATGCGTGGCTTTTCCTTTTTCGTTTCATCAACATGAGACAACCTCGTGGAGAAAGTCCAATATAAGCCAGGGGCTGATCGAACGGGGCTTAAGATCGGGTACGGGGTGAAGTGGGATGATGAAGGTGATGAGCTGCAAGTCTGAGGTCGCAGATTTGATGCAAATGTATTCCTGAGTTGCTTTCTCTTTGTCAATTTTATGGCAGGGCTGCCATTGGGAACCCTGTAATAGAGAGTAAAAATATCAGATTAGATTCCCATTTAGGACAAGAACTATGGAGACTGTTGCAGGCCGAGTTGATTCAGCAGATTCCTTCAGGGGTAATATCTAACGATTGTTGGATAGAGACAAATGGGTTTAGAACCGTAGACTAGAACATTGTGCAATGACAGGAAGGAGAAGAGGAAGTTTAAGAGGAAAAAAGTGTACATTTTGCTGAAATTTAATGGCTTAAAGAAGTAAGTAGGCTTTAGTATGCATTATATATATGGGCTGGATACCTGTTAGGACTTCGGAAAAGATCTTCTTCCAGAAGAGAAGAATCCATTCGGGACGGCTCATTAACTTTCAATTCTTTTATGGAGTGGAGTGAATCTTCTGTACTGGAAGAACTGATGGATCCCAGACTAGGTGAATTTGATGGGGATGGGGTCAGGATATTTAGATCTCCACAAATACTTCCTCCACTTAAATGCCGTGCCTTAAGATTGGCGGAGGTGCGGGTGGAAAATTCGGACTGCTTGGGATTCACAATAATATTATTAAGGAAATTACTGTTGGCGGTAGTGATGGTGTTTGTGATGGATCCCCCCGAAGAATTGAGACCCATTAGATGATTTCCTCCTCCAAGGAGGATCATAGGAGACGAAGTATAAGGAACGACGGAAGCCATGGAAGATAATCCCATTCCTCCAACTGGATTATTATTACTATTATTACTGCTCCCGCTACTGCTACTGCTGCTGATGATACTGATACGATTCCTTGGAGGAGTTGAAGTACTAACGACACTTGAGCTATTAGACTTAGATGAGTCTGAAGTGCTTTTGCTTGAAGCTGGAGATCCAGTGCCCATAACGTTAGCATTTTGAGTTCCTGACGATCCTGAAGAGCAGGTCGTTATCAAAGTATTTCCAAGACTAACATTATTACTATTTTGAGTTTCGAATGGAAACACGATGGAAGAGTTCGTGGGTGCTGTTGGGAATGGAAATAAAGGTGATTGTAGGGCATTATGGCTCTCGAGACTCGCAGGAGGTGTTGGGTAAATGAAGGATGGAGAGTCCTGTTGAGATGGGGACTGGGTGGCTGGGGATGTATAGAACACCGAGTCCAATGGAGGTCTGTAATTACATAATCAAAGAACATTTAAGAGTTCATCTCCAGCTCCAATAAAACTTTTAAGAGGACATTTCCACACGAGAAATGACTCAAACGAGTCATCAACTCGTCAGGGAGAGGAGGAGGGTAATGGGCGAGTTTGATAATATTAGAGAGAGATTAGAAACGTTAGAAACTGTATTAAACTTACAGTGGAGTGAAAGGAGTTTCGCTTGAGGAGCAGGAGTCGGCCTTGAGGAACTGATCTCCCGGAGACGTCGATGAGCACCCTGTCATTGACGAACTTCCGTCCGAAGAACTGAACAGAGAATTCAACCGAGATGTAACCGACTCAACGTCACCCCCCGTCTCTGTCCAACTCCATTCCGGAGGCAATTGTTCAGAGTCCACAGACCCACTTACACCCGATAGGATTGACTCGTCGAATCCACAGAAAAATGAGTCTGGACAAATGCTGGAAACCTGGAAAAGTTGGAATATTAAATTAATTTCGACTTTTTTAGACGTGTTTACCAAAATCATGACAATTCATCTCTATAGACTGACGTTTGACAGTTGAGCCTTTCAAATTTTCAACATTTCTTATAAAATTTATTTTGGTTGGGATTTTCATGTCGAAAAATGTGTGGGATTTCTATTCTCATATCTCAGGTAAACTTGTTTTTCAGAAAGCAGTTTCTTTGAATCCCTGAATAGGGAAATTCAATAGTTTCCAAGCATTCAGACTCTACCTTTCCGTCACATTATCATCATAAAAAATCTAGTAACGGGAGGATTTCAACATCCCCGCATTCAAACATACATAGAAACGTTCTTCCTTCTGTGGAGGAAGTTTCGGGGAGGAAAGTTTCCGATTCCAGCTCAAATATCACTCCGAAATTGACGTACATTGATTCCCGTTGGTAAGACGATGATAAGGGACCGATTACATTACATTGAGAAGGGTTGCCATTGAAAGGGCCTATCTACCACCACCACCAACCAACATCCCTCATCACATTATTATCGGACCGATTCCTGGTTACCTTATTGAAAACCTCTTCCTCCATGAGAAGGTAGTCCGCGTTATCTTCACCATATTCAAAGGGGAAAGTTGCCTGAGAGGCGGTTGGCGTTGAGACGGAGGACGAGGCTGGGAAAGTGGAGCTCGTCAATTGAACACTTCTATTGATACAATCTCCAGATTGACTTTCATTTCCACCACCGACAGACGAAGAAACGACGGACTGAATTTCGGATGAAAATCCAACCAGATTTTCCCTCGAATTAGAACCCGATCCTCCTCCTCCTCTTGAGGCTAATGTTCCTCCTGATGATGATGACGAGGACGAAGAGGCCTGAACCTGGAGCGATGATGATATCGACGATGATGGTGATGATGTTTGGTTTACACTCCCATTCGAAGGAGCAACAGCAGCTGCATTTTTATCAGTTCCTCCATTCAAAGCGGCTTTAAAGAATCAAATTCCCTTTAGACTTTAGAACATCTCGGATATATGAATACATGCTATACCGCCACCACTTGGCTACAGCCGTATTATTAGCAAATGCCCGACCATCCGAACAGAGTAAATTGGATTTCTACCTTGAGTGTTGATGATTGTATTTCGCCTTTGTATAATCTTCTCCTCAATCAGGGCTCGAACGCTGATGCTCGCTGTTTGCAATGGGGTCCCGTTCGACTCTTTACTCGAGTGCTCCTTTTTCTTCCCATCCGAATCCTAGAAATAAAAATAAAATACACAATTCAGGGCCCGAATCAAATTTAATACAAATTCGGGGACGAGGAATTCATTCTCGACCTGAGTCAAGAGTCATTAAATTTACAAGTGGACTACGTGAAGTCAGGTCACATAAAATATTTAGCACGTTCACTCTCTCCCACTACTACAAACTACAACTAGATTCAGGTCAAGTGCAGTAAGAAATTTCGAATCAGAAAAGGAAATATATTCCGGATTTATTTGCGACAATATGTATTTTTTGGCGTTTACTGCCGTAACTGTCTACACGAACGGAATCGATGTGTAGGAATCCCTTATGTCTCCTGTTCTTAATAAATGGTCCATGGGAATGGGATCGTAAACGGTAAACGTTGCACTAAAGCTCGGTATCTTTGAACTGGAGTCACCTTTTTGAAGTATCCACCGTGAAGCCTCATATGTCCGTTGAGAGCTGGAGTATTTTTAAACCTGCGACAGCAAATGGTACACTCGACAGGTTTTTCTTCGTTTCCTGCTTTCCCGATCGCTTCGTCACCCGAAGAAGAAGGGGACGAAGAACTGCCTTCTCCAACCGAAACATTCCCCGTCGTTAGATCCGACCCCGAAGAAGAACCTTTGGATTTCTTGGGACTGCTCTTACTATTCGGTTTCGAATGGAGGGCCGGCGGTGGGGGTGGTAGTTGTGGCTGCGGAATGCCCGTGATTATCCCACTTTCCTCCTGAGTTTGTTGAATGATTTGATGAATTAATTCCAGTTGTTCCTTGAGTGATGAGGGGGAACAGGCTCCGTTCAAGGGACTTGCGGGACATCGCATCCCTCCGGACGGATCAAGGATTGAAGACTCTGACGCTTCGATTAGGCCGAATACTGAAGCCACCTTCCCCATCTGAAATCATAAAAAATATAATCGGGAGTTGAGAAAAAAGTTTTAATTCCGTTTCATCGTTAAAGTATATGTTGTATGTATAGAGAGGGTGGGGTTTAAGGAGAGTATTAAATACATCCGTAGGCCACTTATCATCCACGACTTTATTCATATTCATACAAACTTGGCTACAACTGTTCCGTTCAAGTTTCAGACTTGGTTTTAATATGCTGAAGGACGTTTTGGAATGAGTGGATTTACTAACGAATATACGGGTGGATTGTACCTTATCGTTCAAGCAAAACGACATGCTTTCGAACCGACTAGGGAGCGTTTGGTCTTAATAGCTTCAACGGTCGAGAGCACAGATTTATTGTGCCGAAACATTAATGACCCCAAACGTAGAATTCATAGTTTTTAAATCGCATCATTGCAGACTCTCACTGTCTTAAACGGTTCTGAAAATATTTTGACTATTTTTTGCCTCCGTTTAAGATATCCCGACCCCATCGACATCCCGACGGATTTGTCGATAACCCCCTGTAACCTACGAAATTCCGTCGAAATGTCCTCTAACATCCAATCAAAAAGGCATGTGGGTTCGTTATTGCCATTCCCCTTCCTTCGATGAGTACATGCTCATAAAGTAAATACAAAGATTAAGTGTATTTCTGCATGGAATTGAATGATCTTCTCCCAGTTGTCCATGGTTAAATAGCCTACATCCCTTCATAATATTATCTTTCTTTGAGAAAAAATCTTGATCTATCTATCCCCATCCACCTACAAATAGAAAACAACCTCTGAATAATATCATAACCAGTTCACAAACTTAAATCAGAAGCTCCTCTCAGTTTTCGGAGTTTATCAAACTTCATTTCAAATTTCAACCCAAGCCTTCGGGTTTTCGAGTGGGATTAAGCATTTAGTTAGAAACTCGTATCATTCAGGATCTGCTATATAGTAGCATTAAAAGATGGTATGAAATTGGATTTTTGGACTGGTTTCAAAATCGAAATAGTAATAACTGTAGTACTATCTATATCCCACTACTATCATCAACAGTTGACACTCAGATATGTGTCTTATCCTCGAGAGTCGTCATCTCATTCAGATAAATCAGCCAAGAGGGGATGACGAAGGGGAGTTTGTAAATTATGAATTCCATGAGTCCAAGCCCTCAATATATAAGGGATATACATTATGAGAACAGAAGACTGATGAAGAGTCCCATCCCACACACTTTTCTTCTCTAAAACTAAATACCGGCTTTATTTTATTTTTAGGACAAAGTGCAACTTAATAGCCTCGTATTGTTCCACTAGGTCCATTGCCAAACACGTTTTTTCTTAAGGAAAAAAACGGTTTTACTACAAGTCATCTACTTCAAACTTTCTCGAACTCTATAGTACCTACTCAAAGACAGATATCATTTACAATGAGTATAAGAAAGATAAGGCTTCTAACGTCTTATCTTATGCAATGTTGGCTGACAGTTTCCTCCCGGACGTTTTGAGACGGGAGTCAGGCATTTTTTAAGACGGGAAAGCAAACGTCCTAGGCCGTTTCGACAACCGATAGTCAAAACTTTTAAAACCGTCAGTTCTCATAAAAAACTCATAACTAAATAAAATATCGGAGATGGTCTAGAATTCTAGGATGTTTCGATTTTTTTCGCAAGTTCGGGAATAGGAGACCATGAGACGTGGTTCAAGAAGTTCACTCAGCATGAAGCCGTGTGCTCAATAAATTCCTCTTCCTTCTCGTCCTCCTTATCATAAACATAATCAAAGTCTTCCTTCAATTAACGCTGATGTAATAGAGGCCTGTGCCAGTGCCAAGACGAACCGGAAGATGCATTCCCCGTCACAGAAACTAATATATGGCCGCCTCTATGCTCTACAATTAGGATATCCAATACGGTATTCCACCGTATTATCATCATCATTAATATGAACCATTATTAGTTGATAGTTGAATGGGAATCTATAGGTTGGTAGTGGTACAATAAATATATCTAGGTTGCCTTGCATTAGACGGAACTCGCTGGGAGCGTGGTTTTGACTCAAGACCTTCGAGATGACAGATGGACGACATTAGGGAGAAATAAATGGGATAAATTAAAGGCATACCTCGGTTTCATTATTGGGCCAGGAATTCAGTGATCCGGTGGGATATTTATTACTGAGGGTCTCCAGGGCCAGTCCCGTCACAACACTAGTATTATTATTATTATTATTGGCATTCAGAGCACGCTGGGTCAGCAACTGATGAAGTTGACTCTGGCTCCGGCTCATCGTATGCGGCACCACTACACCGTTCACTATAAGGGGCTTCAGGTCCTCGGCGGTCAGGGAGATGTTATTATTGTTATGGTTGATCATGGTCTTGAAGTTCTTAATATTCTGACCCCCGGCATTATTGGCGGTGGTGGTGGTGGAAGTGACGAGTAGGGAAGGGGTTACCGTCGTCGTGTCCATGTCCATGGAACTGGGACTCTGACTCACCGGACCATTAATAATATCACCATCATTCTTATCCTCGTTCCCCCTGAACTCCAATTTAATTCCCCCTCCTGGCTCCATCTCTATCACATCCATTTCCATAGCGGCTCCGAAACTCGTTTCCAGGAGGTTGGAGGAGTCCAGGCCTAACATCCCTGAACAGTTCCCAACCAAGTCCGTGTCCACCGAGAGCAACTCTGTCACATTATTATTATTATTATTACTATTATTACTGGAACAACTGCCACTGCTCCCGGACTCCGAGCCGCTCGTGCGGACCGGGGAGGATGACCCTTGGCACAGGAGCGGATTGTTTCCGTTAACCGTCCCACTTTTCCCCAGAAGAGGACTGTTGAGAACGGCTTGATCGGCGGAGGAGGGTGGGGTGGGCGCGATGATCATGGTCGCCAGGGCTTCGTGACCATGTCGACTCTCGACGTGCCTCCGCAGAGACCGAGCATCACAATATGATTTCCCACATCCCTTGGCTGAGCATTCGAATGGCTTCTTGTTCCGGTGAGTTAGCATGTGTCCGTTCAGGTGATCCTGTCGTTTAAACGCCTTTCCGCAAACGGTGCAGGCATGCTTTCGTTCGTCACTGTGAGTTAGTTTGTGTTTCGTGAGGGCCGAGGCGTTGGAGAACGTCTTTCCGCAGATCTGTTGAGAGAATAGAAAGAAATAGGGATTAGGAATTAAATCCAATAGAACGGGGTACGGACTCGAGAAGTGTCAAGTCCCTAAAGAAACAATTAGCCTAATTTCTCATGAGCATTGAATACAATTTGAAAAGTCGGGATATAATGATCCTCATTGTCCTCGGCTCAAAGCTGCAATTCCCCCTGTCTCCGAGTTCGTAACTCTTTAACCCCTTTCTCCTCTAATATCACATCCAACGCTTGAATCCTTAATAAGACCTTAACTAACTGAGAAGACAGGCTCTGAGGATCAGTCGAGGAGACTATTATTACTCCTTCTGCTTCCTGTTAACTTAAAAGTAGAAATAGTTTTGAGGCTGAATGACTTGTGTGAGTGGTTTGTCTCAAACTTCCTCATTCAGAAGGTGAAAGTTCAACCTGACAAATAAGTTAAGTTTCTCTAAATTTCGGAATTGTAGCATCTTCTTCATCATCCCCAATCCCCGTACTGCTTCCTTTCATAGGGACTCTTCGCTTCATTTCGACTTCCTCTATCTTCTCCTAAATTCCAGATCCAAGGAGACGAAGACAGACGGGGAAGAAGAGGAAGAGAGGGATTGAGGAAGAAGTGACTTGGGTCCCTTTGTATTCAAAACTTTTGCCTTATTTTAATCAAATTAAACTCTTTACTTTCACACAAACTTTCTCCCCTTTCTCTTCTCTTCTCTAGCTTTCTCTTGCAGATTCCAGGAACAAATCGGAACGGAAATACTAAAGGGAATGGCCATGGAATGGATATCTTGGATCTCTTTTCCTTAACTTTTATTATATCCGGCATCGGTATATGTGGTCATATAATACTGATAACAATACGCTCTATTTACCAGTTACAGTTATATAACTATCATATTTACTATATCTATAGTTTTTGAATCCTTCTACTTGCTTTGTAGGACAAAAAGAAGTTGGAATTTGCAATCTCAAGAACCTTTAGTGTGTAAAGATCTGAAAACGAATCCGGAATTCGGATACTCTTTCATTTCTATAAGGTACTTTGCAATGGAACAAAGGACCGAAAGTTTTTAAATTATTCCTGAGGCATTGGAAATGGAGAATGAGATGAAATTTCGAAACACCGTAAACGTTGCTCTAATGTACATGAGGAATGGCTTAGATGATTAAGGTTAGACTGAATTAAAATTGGCTTTTACATAGTATGTAAGCTAGCAAAAATATTTGATAATGACTTACTAAATCTACGTAAAAACGTCTTCTACATGGCCTGTAATTTTTGCATTCATTGACTAAACTTCTCGGAATGTTATCAAAAATATAAAAATTCGAGAATTGCAAAACTAAAGTCGTTGCAAGTCACAAATCCATGATTATCATCATTACATGCAAATCGAAGTAAACTTCTGTCCGGATTTGCAACTCCATTCCGCATTCCTATATAAGATTCCGGGTACCGGATTTTTAGGTCATTTCACCGATTCCGCCTCTCCCAAGGTCCTAAATAAACTACATCTTCTATTCCACAAGGGTGAGTTCAGAGAGAGAGTCCTTGTAACTTCAATCCAGAAAGAGGTCCCCGACTCACGTGCTTGTAATAATTCCGTACAATTTATAGCTCCCGAAAAGTATTATTTTCTGAATGGAATTAGAAAAGAGGGGCAAAGTTTGGGCTTCATTCCGAACACGTTTCAAGTCGACATCCTTTGACTCAATTCATCATCAAAGCCGAGGTCCCTACTACTTGTTCTGCAATAATATTAACGGAACTGGCTGTATATAAATATAAGGGACGGAGTAGCATTAAATCGGTCGAATTGGCAGAGGTGGATAAAATAATTTAATGAATGAACCATGTGTGCTATCCGGAAATCAATAGGATTCAAATCACGTTGTTCATCAAAACCTTTTAAAAGCACCCGTTCCTTTATATACTTATTCCCATCTGTCTTCAGTATATCGAGGCCCTCCTGACCTTCTCCAGCCTCTTGACAGTGTAGTATTATTAATATCTGCCGTAGCCCCGGTTGAGGTAGAATTCGCCAGGAATGGAGGTAAGGAAAAGAACTATACAACCCGAAAAATTAGAACCCGACAAATTGGCTCTAGTTCAGCTGAGCCCGGAATGATTAATCTATCACTGTCTCCTCAGGTATGCAAATTAATAACTGTTTTAAGCCTGTGCATGCCATGTGTTCCCAGTTTGTAGCGGAATCAGAACCGTTCCTGAACCCTGACCTCCTTCGAAATTAGCTCTTCTGGCTACGGCCCTTTCAATTGATTACAAATTAGAATCCCTTGAAGCATTAATACCCAAAGTCCCTTGGTTATTAAAGAGATCTTGGTTCAACATTTACTTCCATATTATAAAGTTACTCAGAGAACTCGTTGAAGGAGTCTGCACTTTGGGTAGGTATTTAATAGTCAGTCTTTGGTCGGAAATCTGAATAAAATACACAAATCTCTAAAAGAGGATGGATTCCATTAAGTAATCTACTGAATACCTTTGATTCTGAAAATAGATATTGTATAGAGGCATTCTGATAGTAGGGAACGTAAAACCAGGGGTGTTAAAGCCATTTTTCCAGAATTTTGACTATGGACTTCAAAAAATTGAACCAGTGTCCCATCGAATCGATAAAGACATATTTTAAGGTAAACCCGGATTGAAGATGCCATAGGGACGAGTTAAAAGTAGGGCAAAACTTACAGCACATCGTTGAGGACCCTGTCGATTAGGAGATGTATTCTTGGGCCTGTGTTTCTTGTGCGGACTGCCGTCAAGTCCATTATTGGAACCGGGATTAGATGTCGTGGAACTGGAGGTGGACATGGAAGGAGAGACACTGCTACTGAGGCTACTACTGGACATGGTCACATGATGATGACCATGGCTGCCACCACCACCCATTCCAGAACAACCCGTACTGCTCCCACTACTGTTACTATTCGGAGTCCGGTTACCTCCATTCGTTTCGTCGCTCGAGAACACACCTGGAAAGACAAGAAGAAAAATCACACATTATTTAATTGCTAATCCGACCTGCTTTTTCACACATTTATTTATTCCGGACTAGTACCAGTAAAATGCAAAATGCCAGGCTGCAGTTCCAGACTACGACGCTTATACAATAACCAGCTACCTCAATTCCCCTAGAGTGGAGATAAGCATTTTATTGAAAAGCGATTGGACCCAAGTGGGACACAAATTCCCTAAATATTTGCAAAGGGCAGGACCTCGAGATCCTTTTACTCCTGGAATTGGTTGGGGGAATTTTAGGAAATATGCAATCCACAGTCAACCCGGATCCTTGAACCATTTCATCTTTGAAGAACCAAATCCACCACCATCAGAGAACCGTGGAGGATATGACCACCTCTACTATTTTTACAGTATGCAGTACCATACGACGACCCCAACCACACAGAGAAGACGGGATTGACCATAATTTGTATACGCTCCATTTCATTTCCTAGAGAGAGAGAGATGACATAGAATCAGCAAACGGTCCATATTCCACAGAGACGTCTTCTATATAGAGATCTACCCAATTTACAGATATATGAATTTTTTAGTAATTCTCTAGCACTTCCTTCCTCCTCCCACATGGACTCATGAATATCTTGTGAATATAAACGAAATTACGGACTATGCATGTTCCTACAGGCTAGAACGGACTTATTTCTTCGGTTTAAAGGTCATACATCATGATTCCAATTACTTTTTACAGTTTTACGCATCCAAATTTATTGGAAAAAGTTGGCCCTTCTCTCTAGACAAAACAAGCTCTCTCTATCGATATAGTGGGCTGAATGTAGTAGGAACTGTTCCTCTGGATGCAGGAAATAATACGTAATGTTGGGGTAAAAAAGAGTTAGATCTGCTGAGTCCAGGGGTAAAAGTTTCAATTGAATTACTTTTTACTCTCCTTCTTCCAGCTCTTTCATTTTATTATTCTAGCTGACATCACATTATGGGAATTGGAGACCTTGAAGACGAAGGGACAAGATTCACATCATCGGAATTATAGAGAAGAAGATGCAATCCTGGCACTATCATCTCTGATCAATATGCCACCACCACCACCTTCATTGGCTCTTTCTGCCCATCCCGATCAATTGATATTCAACAAATCCATTTCCCTTCGGCTATTCTTCTCGGTTCGGCTAAATAGTTTCCAGAGTTTTCGATCGGGAGTCCAGTGTTTCTTTTTCGATAACGAGGGGTTCGATACCTCGGAATTTTTCGTGTTAGAATATTTCATGAGATGAGACTTAAAAAAACCTAAACAAGGTTTTTTTTAACCGAATGGCAACGAAATTAACAGAGTTGACCTCGAAAACAGTCTATTAAAGCATGCCTTGGAAATAAATTAAAGAATTTTTCGTATTTTTTATGATAAATGACAAATGACTTGCCGTCCAAGACTTTCAAGACAATACTACAATGAATCCATTCCCACCTCTCGAAAAATTTATTTTCCGACTAATTGCAACTAAATTGATAAAACCGACATGATGATAAACGTCTCGGTGGTGACCTCAAATAGAAAATGTAAAAACTTTAAATGTAGTGTGAAATATGTGATTGTAATTAATTCCAAAGCTACTCAAAGCAGATGAACTATCGTCTATCCATCCTCTTACCATCTGGGTTTATAGTCGTTGTCGGAATGCGACGCGACATATAATTTTTATTTTGCAATTCCACATCCCAAAACAAAACCCATGCATCTCTGTCTTATCCAATCGAGAAAAGTCTTTCGAGATTCTAACAAAAGGAGCATTCTGAATAAATATAAACAAAAGGGACTAAATATAATAGTAATTATGTACAAACAACCCTAAATTCTCACAAATAAGTGTTCTTTCCATATATCTGCTGTGGTTTATCTCATAATAAAGTTCATGCACTCCGACAACAACAAGAGCATTGTTCGTGAACAAGCCTATATACTCTAACATAACTCGTGTAGATTTTTGTCGAAACTTCTCTGAAAGAATGGAGGATTAAACAAAAGGCTATATGGAAAAAAATCTAGAACTCTACAATCTTGTCGAATATCCTTCCAACGTTAGAGGAACTTTAAACTACATGTCGTTGTAATAAAGAAGAGAGTTTGGAAAAAAAATATTGTCGCCGTCTGAAGTCAAGTTGGTATAAATTCGCAGGATTTTCAACGTTCCAAAAATCCCCGTTCCCGTCTCAACGAAGACTGACTTTGGTGGAGATGAAACGCTGATGATGAAAGTGCTCGAGAAACCACATTTAAGTGTTGTTGGGAGACATCATCTCAAAGGCCAAGGAATACATGACAGAACATAACCGAGAGGACTCAAACCGACTTTAGAATAATCATCAGATAAGATACGATAGGCTTTGCACAATGAAACTTTGTTCCTCGACCATAACCATCTCATCTACAACCAGGAGTGTATCTATCGAGATTTCGTTTATATTATTTCATTGTACTCATACTAGCTGCAAATATTTACAAGTTTTACATGCTAGATTTATAGAGATCCTTCAGCAGTACTTAACATCGTCACTGGCAGATTGGCACACGTATATAAATGAATCTAAATTTCCCAAGCACAAGGAAACTATTTGTTACGTTACGGAGTATGTTACGATTTAAGAGCTTTATTATTAACTGAAAGTTTAGAGAACATCCCAGAGTGGTGGTTCATTTACTATTTACTTTCTAGAACAGTTGCGAGGCAGTTGGGACTTTGACTTTGATATGAGATAGCCTGTTAAAACAATCATTGGTCCGGTTTCAATGCGTTCAAAGGGCAGTTCCAGAAGCAATTACGCCTCTTCTTGGCAAAATTCCAATTTGTTTGACAAATGTCATGAAAGGTACACTCTAGAAAAGACTGATGACCAAGTGAAAGCATATCTGCTCTTAAAAATGGACAGCTCCTGATCTCCCAGTCCTTGAGGTAACATGGGGTTAAATGTCATATCCTAATTAACCATAAAAACAGCGTTAAAATAGTTAAATCTCCTTAAAACTTTTAAAACAGTCAGAGAAAGCATTTTTATCGCCTTTTCAAAACGGACATAACTGTCAACCTCGAAATAGTCAATTCCCAAAGGATCCATCCATTCCCCAAATATATGAACAACCCTTAAGATTTCAACATCCATCTCCCAAGTTCCATCCCACAACCTACACACAATTCAACGCATCCACAGACAAGCCTAAACCATTACTTCTGAATCATCTAAAGAAGTACAAAAAAATTCCTGCCCTCCTAACGTCCATACAGTTACTACAGAAATTCTATTCTACATTCGAAATAATGGTGCAAACGAGAAAAAACACCGAAATTTTTTGGCACGGAACTATACACATTCATGTAGAAGTGACTCTATGTGATCTCTATGTTTCGAATATCCGAAATTCGAATGCTTTTTGATTAGGAACGTAGCGTGTGTTGGTGTTGTGGTGTCAGGATCTGAAGTCTGAAGATAATATTCATTTATTTCAGCCTAACTTCTCCCTATGTTTCTAGAATATCTCCGATTTAAAAGACGAAGACCTTAGCCTATAATAAATATAAATATAATCCACACTATCCCCTTTCGCCCGACATAGTTAACATTGTTTCCCCGACTCTTTTGTGAAAGCATTATCTTTCCGAGCCAAAAGACAATGATAAAATACCTTAATCACCACAATACCACCACCACCACCACCACCCTATCTGCCCCATAATATATTTCGATACTTTTGCTATGAATTACCAACCCGACGTTCCCATCTTATCTTCAAGTCGTACTCGTACATTTCACTTACTTAAAAAGAATACATATTATTATTATCCCGTTTTTTCTGCGAGACAATAATGTCCTCATGTACATCTCTCTCACACCTATATAGTAGTGGAATAAACGGATTTGTACAAATACCGGGACCGGCTGCCAAAAATCGGCACAACCTTGACACCAAAATCTTCCTTATTCTTTAATCTATTGTACTATCACCACCACCACTCCCATCATCACTTTCCGGACTGTCATGCCACCACCACCGACACCGTTGAAAATGAGCATGATACTCCATGCTTGATCTATTACACGGAGACAGAGATTAGCCATCTCTCTATTCTTCTTTCAGAGAAGACGAAGACAATAGTAAAGTATGTGTAGGTTCAACGGGATTATTGGTTCGGAAGAAATCCATTTATTTTTGTACTTTTTTAAGAGATTTCTTATATTTTTTTCTGTTGGAAAGTCGGCTGATCTCTAGTCTCTACGCATTTGCAAAATGCAAGTCTGATCTTATATATAAGATAAGATCTTGAATCTTGGAAATATATATTGCCTCTCGACAAAAATATAAATCCAAATCTAAATTATAGTTCCTTTAGCCTTGTCTTTTTGATGGACTTGACTGACTTACTGAGGCTAAATCTGACATGACACTACACACTATTCTGCAGTATAAGCATTTTCGTTATAGACAAAGATACTCCTTTTCTGACATGACATCATTTCTCGGATTCTTTTAAATGCCTAATGTACCTACATACCTTTACAGAAAACACACCACCATTCCATGTTCTGTTCCACATTCTTCTATACGTATATTTAAAACCTTGTCAAGACTTGGAGCGAGAGAGAGAGAATGGGAATCCTAAGTTTTATCTCGGATTTATCCGATTCCGGATAGCCCCAATAAATCCTCTATAGAGAATCGCAAGGAAATAATCGATGGAACATAGTTTTTCTAGGTCACGGAATTTCGATTTCAGAGCATCAAAGATCCGGAATATTTTTTTCGTTGCGTATAGATGGTTTCCAAACAATCTGACAGGAGAGCAATAGCGATAAACCTCAGCTCCTACCGTTATTCCTGTAATAAACTCCCCGCTAAATTAAATAACCACCCGGGGGTTTTATTTCATTTATTACAGCATTAACTGTAGTTCATCATAATTTATCAAGTCGGCTGTCATTTTTACTTTTTTACTAGCAATTAACTTATTTCATTGTAAAGATGAGCCCGTGCCCAAAAAACCTAAAAAAACTCGCAAGTCTATATTATTCACCGTATCGATCCAAGCCTTCCTCTCGCTTTAGCGTTTCGAGTCTAAAATTGCATTTGCATTTACAACCTCCTCATTTAAATATATAGTTAAAGAGTCGGGGAAAGGAAGGCGAGGCCTGTCATTCCCCAATAAAAATAAGTCTTGTATTATAAATTCACACTCCCAAGAATAAAGAGGATACATTTATATTAGGGCAGGGTCATAAATTATTTATGGATGAAAGTTAATCAAGGAGCCGAGGGTTCATTTTCTTCATTCATTTCATAAGAATAATAGAGAGGAGAGTGGAAAAATGGCAAAAATGGTAAAAATATGCACACACACGTCTCCCCGCTCTTCTAACGTTTAATCGGCTCTTAATCCCCTATCCTCTAATGCTCTTAGGCTCCTCCCCCTTTCCCATCATCCGCTTAGCCCCCCTTCATTCATTATTCAGAATTATAGGAAATAATCCCGAACCAACTTCCCGTAATCCTATCATGTTTGCTGACGTGGTAGAAGGATTTTACTGTACCGGCTTATGGAGACAGTAGGCTGGAAAACAGGGATACAAAGGAATATTTTCTGATGAAACGAGGTATAGAGGTATTATGGATATTGGACTCTGCATAAATTATTCAGCTCTAAAAAATTGATGGGAACATGCTGGCTTTTCTGGCACTGATTCCCCTGCTTAACAAATCCGTTGGTTGGAATTTGAAATTAGAACGAACAACGAAGGTTTTAAGGAGAGACCAGTACTACCTATTTAGTGGAGTTTTCATTAATTGAGAAAGTCAGGATTTGACATTTGACCTCAAACTTGAGTTTTATTCTGAGATTTTGAGGTTTGCTTGCCGTGATAACGTCCATTTTAGTGCTCATATGGAGTTATTTGGGGTTATTTATCCCGAGCGACATGTTTTAATGCGCTTATTACTTCGGACTCTTTTGTTTTGAGTCTACATGCTGTAAAACTGACTATTTTAGCCCCCGGGGAATTAGTCCAGTGACATAAAATCCTGATATACAATGACAATCCCGATCCGATTCATATTTAAAGGGCAGCAGTTACAAATTATATAACGAACACTCTTATTTAGAGTTGGACCAAAAGGCTCAAAGCAAAGCCCCTTAAACCGTCTGTAAAGGCGATAGAGAGCGGGATTTATGTACTCGAACGGCTACAGTCCTACAAGATGCAGTAGTGAATGGAGTCGAAATGGTGATTTCATGAAGGGAACAAACCAGACGGTCATCGAAATAATCCCGTGGGGACTCGTCCTCTGTATTTTATATACATCTTCTGAATTCCGACTTTCTCTTGAGGAACTGAATTGAGGGAACTAACCACAAGGGGAAAACGTTCCTTATTTGCATCTCCTTTATCTCCAGTCCCTCGCACTAACTTTACCTTCTCGAAAAAAATCCCGAAATCTCCGAAAAACGGATTCCCCGTCCCTCATTTTCCTAACAAAATGATTTTTTTTTTACGTGCACAAGTTCCCTCAACCTCGTTACAGAATCCACACGAGATCTCCGAGAGATGCATACTCAAAGCCCCCAAATTGGCAAACCCTTTTTTATGAACTCATCCGCAATATCTACAGACTCTACTTAACCGTTTTGGCCTTTAACTATAACGTTCCCCTTTCCCTGTTATATAAACATCTTGGGAAAATGCATCCCAAATTTCAAGTAACGTCCCCCTCCGTTCTTCAAAAGAAAACAAAGGGATTTTATAGGTATCCCCATAGATATGTATGTACTAACTCGGAGTCCAATCAATTAAGTTCCCTCAACCGAACAAACTCATTTAAAATTTAAACTTGGCTTAGAATGAAACAAGTTAAATAAATACCAAGTACAACTACGAGACCAGTCAGAGACTAATGAACTAAAACCCCTCATTGACTGCAAATCTTTCAGAATGAGTACGGATTTGCCTATATATAGCTGATAGCCTGAGTGTCTTCTCCTTAGAACTTGACTGACCTGAATCCCAACAACGTCACTTAATCTTGGGAGACTAAAGCTGGCACGTCGCGTCGGAACTTGCCGTCTGTTCTGATGAACTGCTCAATGAAACGGCTGAATTGTATGTGCGACGTAGATGCAAGTTTTGTAAAGGTCGATCTTACGTTTTGTCGAGACAATTTAGAATTTAAACGAAAGAGTTACCCAAAGATGATAATTTGTACGCGTGTGTCCGGTACCAAGTTATTTATTGGAATTACTCTTTGTTTTGTACCATATTTTTAGAAATTTTCGGTAACTATCTGCCTTAAAATTCTGTATACATTGTCTGTGTTTCTCTGTATCTGGCCCATGCAACACCCCGTTGAGACGATTTCATGCTCAATAAGTTACCCTAGGATCCTAAATCCGGGCAAGTGGATCCGGTACCAATCCGGATGGTACCACTACTTCATAAAATAAAGCTCCGAGTTATGGTACCATATTCATAAACTCCGTAAAAAGAATACCTTGAAGCAAATTTCATTTCCTTTTCCCCTTGTTATGTTTCTTTGTCCCTGTATAGTTCTAACTGCATTTCGGCATTTTCTTATAATGAAACATATATAGTAAAAGTAAAACTGTACAGTTCTGGGAAAGCAGGATCAGCAAAGGAAAAAGGCTTTCTCATCTAATCCCTTTCGTCTGTCTCTGACATGACTTCAAATTCACGAAAAAAATTCAAAACTATTTTTCCTCTTGTCATCGTCATGGTCCTAGAAGTATATACAAGATTACCTAGACCTAGACACCATCATCATCATCACCATCAACTTTTACATCCAATGCCATCAATTTCTCTTAAAGCACATAGCATTTACCCAACCCAGGGTACCAAAGTACAAAGTACCCTACATAGTGTACCGGAACCCCGGCCACCGGTACCACCACCGGCACTTAGACCTTGTACTATTTCTTCATTTTATACGTAACTAGTTGCTTTCAACGTGCATGGCTACACTGATCAATATGCACATCTCCTCAACATAATCATCATCTTCAATCTTTTCTTCTTCCACCTCGTCTGGTTCTTTAAATATTTTATAATATTGCTTTCCGCATTTTTCTTGGCCCTATACAATCAAGCCAAACTGCATTTTTTGTAAAATTAAAAAATAGCACATTTAAAAGAAGTTTCGAATCACCCTGTACAAAAACCCAAATCCAGAACTGAAAAGAAACATCGAAGGACCAATCGACAATCTTGACAGGCTCAAACTAATCCAAATCCAATCTCCTAAGCATTTATTTAGCATTAATATTTTATGTTTAATATTGCACAATATAATCTTTCCCATTTTCTGTAACTTCATACCGACAACAGAACCGTCAAAAAAATTCGAACATGTCAGGAGCAGTCGGGTAGAGCCTAACATGATGGAATTACTTTCTGAATGGTGAAATCCCTTTTTTATTAAAAAAAACTCCATATATATTCCATAAACTCTCTATCTACAGAGTTGTTGTGCAATGATTGCTAAATCCTAAAATCTTTTTCTGCTTTAATTTCTCCGCTATTTCTTTCCAACTTCTGCAATAAATCTTCAGAAAGGTATTTCTAATTTGTATATATAACTATATATATTGCACAAGGATATAAAAAAAATCCCGGTATACCTTCACACGATTCTCAAGTCAAATAAAAGGAGCATTAGGGCACTTTAACAGGAGCCCGTTTTGATTATTTTCATACGAAAAAAGTAGGATCTAAAGGAGGAAAACTTTGTCCTCTCTTTTGCAAATGAAATCTTGTTGAAAAAGAAAGCAGGGCGTGTAGTCACGCGTCCTCGTCCATATTTACTTTACCGCACAAGAGCTAAAAGTCAAGGTAGATGAATCTGCGTAAGAACTCTGTTCTTTAACAACAAAATATACAGAGACGGACCGGATGGGAACGATCATCTTCAGTTTCGCACAAAAAAACGGGGAAAAATGTCCGTAATGGAAATGTTGCCTCTGGTGTCCCATATTCCGAAAGATTGGGATGAAAGGAGTTGAAATATGGAAGACATATCTCTAAGAAGACCTTTCAAGGCAGAAATTTAAGAGTTGGTTGGCCGAGAATAAAAGAACCCAGTCGGCTCTTGGTCTCTAATAATCACAAAACGGTCCACCAAGAGCGACTCCTCTCAAGTTCTGGAAAAATATATCTTTATCTCTATTTGAAGGCTTTTTTACTTGTCGGTCGGTGCTCTACATTTGCAGTCAATATTTTTTGCAGCCTCTTCCGTAATCGAAAGTCCGATTTTTCGTGGAATTCCGAAAGGAACTCATTTCCATCTACTTCTTATGATGCTGAAATGCTAGTTAGTGTGTTAGTACAAATGGGCCCTGTATATCGGTTTGATGAGGATGGTGAAAGGACCTTTTGAAGCTGAGTCAGAGGCTCTTGATTTGGTCAATTTTGTTGTACAAGACTTGGGCTATGCTATTTCTATTGCCATTCACGCACGTCTTTCCAATTCTGACGTAATGTATAGACATCAACTTGACGAAAAGCTGAGACAGTGCGAATCTTCACTAAAAATTCATGTAAATTAAGGAATTTAAAGGAGGTAAAATTTTAAAATGAGTTTTTTGCATTTAAATGCCTTCAAAATTTAAAATGATTTCTCAACAGCTAAACCCCCCATTTTTGAACAACTAAACTTCAATATAACCCCCGAAAACCGGGTTAAAACGAATTCCATGACTTGAGCCCCTGCCCAACGTTATAAATGACAATAAAGGTACAATTCAATTCAATTCAATTCAATTCAATTCCAATAGCTACTAAGCCCGACTTTAACCTTCTGCTCCATTTCCAAACTCGGCCCAGTGCTGGCAAGTACGTGAATTATTCGGATTTCGCTCAAAAACTTTTCCGGCAAGTTATACTAGTATTACGCCATATAGGTACGGTATTGGTTAGTGTCGGTGGTGGTGGATGGTGATGTAAGATGGGTTTAGCCTTCAAGCCGGAGTTAAAAATCCATAAACAAGGAAGAGACAGACTGACATGGCAAAAATTTCATGGAGAATGAGAAAGGAGATGAAGAATGAGGAAAAGGAAAGAAGGCAGATGCTGGGATGATAATAATCACTCAAAACCTACTACTTACCAATACCCTGACATAGCATTACAGAACCATTTATTTTGTTTCTCCCGACCATGTTGGGCCTATGGCTTATATGGCACCGTTATCACCGGAATTTGGCATAGCCATTTCCGAACTTAACAAGAAGATATCCTCTTATCTTACCTATTTATGTGCACATATACAAATTCGGATCTCAACTCCTAAAACCCGCGTCGGGACAGCCTCCTTACCAACAAACATTCACCTGCTACCTTATTCATTATTAAGAACGACTTACGTAACGTAAGACACATTTTTCGGTGTGTACACAGAGATAAGACTGTCGACCTACATTCCCTTCTTCAAATTCTACTCCAAAACGGATGAAAGTATTTATCTTCAGCTCCAAGCTCTGTTTCCTAATTTACTTCTTATACCAGCTCAGGTTTTTCTACCTTCTGGTTCTAGATAGACCAGAATAGTCATTAGCCCATACAGTCCACAAATCGGCTAAAATGAGCTGACCGTATTGACCAACAATTTAAGAACAAATGTAAATTATGATAGTAAAAGAATCCCAGAAACTTTCTTTTGGTTTTTCGGACGAGGATGTAGTTTATCAGATGTATTCAGTAATATCAACTCGAGCTTGGACATCTGGTGATCTGAGGATGTCAAAACTCGAACCACGACTTATAATATATCAAAAACTTATTGACGTATTTTATTATCATTCCGCAATCGATAAATAAATCATCTAACTTTGACAGTTTATCATTTATGGACATCGACCAAGATTAACCTATCGTTTTTGCAATACTTTCTCCAAAGATTGTGACGCTTTCTCCAACTCTAGTTTAGTCATATCACCCCAAGTTTTAACGCGTTATGACCATACGATCCTTTTTTATTTCAAAGCTATATTTTAGTGACCCATTCACCCTTGTCTTCACTCCAGATAACTTTAATTATCCAAAACTGACTCATTTTTCAATTTAACAATTTCCAAATATGACACAACAGACTATACTCCGCAATAAGATACATGCACCGCTGGTTTTATTCTTATTGCTAGAAACCCAAAGCCCAAGTACCGTTATATCGTACTAAACCCGATCCCTTTGTTGTTTCTAGCTATACAACCCACTATATACTAACTGAACGCAGGTAGGGTTTCATTTTTCTTTTGGTCTATTTGGTCTGCCCTTATGGGTCATTGTATTTCGGTAATGTAATGTGAAAGGGGAAAGAAAGGAGCGGATGGAGAGATAATTTTTTGAACAGAAGAGCATTTAAAGAAAAGAAAAAGTTGAGTGGCGAGTCTGTAATTTTTTACACTCTAATGGCAAAATCGATCGGAGAAAGACTGAGTCGTTTAGGAGCGGAAAGGGGAAATGTATTAGGAAGAACCACTGGACTGAATTCCAATCCTCTCATCCTTAAATCCATCCACCCATCATCATCCCACACCAAATCTATTTCCAATCAAATATTATTTTTTTATGTACTTTTCTGTATCTATAGACTTTGTAAAACTCATTATTCTTATTGAAATATAGAGGATGTTCCGGTCAGAATAATTTTATAACCCGATGTGATTTCCCTCAGACTGAATATAGGAATCCATCGGATTATGATTTAAATTCCACCTATCCAAGCATTTAATATGACATGAATAGGCTCTGAGTTACTCCGAAGATCGAGATAAACGAACTCTTTATAACACAAGTCAGGAATTATCGATACCAATCAATTAATATACCATCTTGGCCAGTGGGCAAGTGCTTGAAACTAGAATTAGAGAGACTTGGGTTCTATCCCCGGTTGGTTATATTTTTGGCTAATCTATGAAATTCCCTTACTTGTTACATGGCTCCCCGACAGTTTTCTCGTAGGAGCTTTGTGGAGTTAAATGCTTATGTGGTTGTTTCTGTATACATAGTGGTACACGGCCATCCATTTCTCTCCTTATCCAACCTACTGTCTTGAAACATTATTCCAATCTACTGCAGATAACGGATTTACATATGTTCCGCTTTAGGAAGGGGAATATAACCCGATGTGATTTCCCTCAGACTGAATATAGGAATCCATCGGATTATGATTTAAATTCCACCTATCCAAGCATTTAATATGACATGAATAGGCTCTGAGTTACTCCGAAGATCGAGATAAACGAACTCTTTATAACACAAGTCAGGAATTATCGATACCAATCAATTAATATACCATCTTGGCCAGTGGGCAAGTGCTTGAAACTAGAATTAGAGAGACTTGGGTTCTATCCCCGGTTGGTTATATTTTTGGCTAATCTATGAAATTCCCTTACTTGTTACAATTTAAAGAGTTGTTGATTAATTTATGGACTAAATTTCCACCCCACTGCACTAATAAACGTATGAATCCTTTAGAATACGCTCAATAATTGAAGACAGATTCGCATTTACGAACTTGAATACGAAGTTTTAAAATACAAAATAATCAAACACAAATTCGCCTAATATACTTTCACATGCATCTATAATCATAATCCCACGGTCCTTTCCCTGCAATATAAAAATAAAATACTCCGAAATGTATATCAAGAGAAACTTTCAACGAGGTCAGATACTATAATTCCGAAATCCCTATATTTATTCTCCTCGTCGTAATTGTAAACCGGAATATCCACCTTCTAACTAAACAGCCAGTGAATAGTTGAGTTGTATTTTATTTTATAAAGTAGTATATACTAAAAGGTATAAAATAGACTGCCTAGTAATAACTAGGACAATTCATTTTAGAGACCGAAATGAAAGGGATTAGAACAAATTTAGAATTCGAGCATTCATACGTATAATAGATAGCCGCTGAATCGGAATCCGGATAAACTTATTCCAGTGTCCAGAGAGGCTTACGCATGGTACTTTTCCGACACGATGGAACGTGGAAACCACAGACATAAATCCAGGGTTTAGGAACAATTAAATCGGCTACTAGTTCAAATTTATCAACGCTATACTACATGATTGGGGATTTAATAATAACAATTAACAAAATGAATGAGAAATAATCTAAGTTTTAGGTTAGGTTGTAGCAAAAACGATTTAATTTTCAGAGAAATTGCGAAACGTGGGTCTTTTCGATCGATTGGAAATGTAATATTTTAAATTGTACACAAATATTTCCACATCTATTTTCATGACATCTTTCTTTATATAGTCATTGCAGTGCAGGTACAACTACCACATTCTGCAAATATTAACTTGGTTAAATCAAAACACCCCGATTGACAATTTTAATTTACATGATACTCACAGTTCATATTCCAAATATTATGATGAATAGTATGAATACACAAAGAGTTCAGTTCTCAAACAAATAGTAATTCTCATTAGCGATTCTAATTTCTACCACATACACCGGAAAAGATCCTTCGGCTATAATGGCATAAACTTCAACTAAAATTAGCATCTGTTTACATATATTTTCCTAAGTTCCAGTATCTTCCATTTCAAATATTCTGATACCGTTCAACCTATTTATAATCGATAGCATTTACATTTAGATCCTTACTTGAAAATACACTATGCAATAAACAGCTAGAAAAATCATTGTAAACAACTTGGACTGTATAATCATTTCCATCATCATTATCATTATTCATCTATTTCTATTATTTAATGAACAGAACCGGAGATATTCTTTCACTTTGAGAGCTAGTTAGGATTTTATTAAGCATAGCACTTGAAACAATATTACAACAAAAACAAAACATGCTTCGGGGATGCTTTACATCATTACCAAAGTTGCACATTGTGTGCACCCCCAGAAGTATTGATAATTATGCATATCATTTGTTTTAAAATTTTAAACTACAAGAATTTATAGTTTTGTGGACTCGGACCGTTCGTATAAATATATTTATAGCTGTATTTCTCGTTCCTCTCTACTCCCAAATTTAAGTCCTGGTTTTTGGTCCCGATTCTGAGAACTGAAGTTCCAAAACTTTCCTGGAAACTTTAATTGAAATAAGTAGGCCTCATTAGCAATCAAGATGAAAGGAAAGTAGTGCAAATAATTTATACGGATTAACATTACGGACCACCTTTTTCATCATCTATAAATATATGATAATTTTAGCAGGAAACTTTCTACACAATAATTCTAACTATTTCAAAATGGGGAATAGTCAAACTACATAATTTTGGACTCTTGTACTGTTGACTACGCTTGAAAGTTTAAGAATGAACATATCCTCTATCACTATATCGGATGTATTTTGTATTTGTGTCTTATTTTGAATTTTGACTCAACAAATCAAAATAAGCGTCTGCTTTGGATAATAACTAAATTCCTCCTGAAGGTTTGGATGCACATAATATAGGCAAAAAATGTGATTTTTTCACCAGGAAATAAAAATGTCCCATCTCAAGCTTACAGGAACAATATCTTTTGTATTTATAAAAGCTCTGAGGAAATAGAACCGTCAACCGTAAAAATAAGCCTCGAAAACTTCCCAGACGTTTGACTACGATAGTTTTTTGTCCCGTCTTTATCTTTGTAATATTTGACCTTAAGGTAAATTTGCTTTCTTGTCACTCAGAATATTTGCAGAAGCCGTTTCCGGTATGAAAGCTAGAGAGAGGAATGGCTTTTGACAGGGTGCCAAGAATTGAAGAAGTCAACTTACATTCTAATCACCACCAACACCAAAAGACCTTCTCTCTCTCGCTCTAAACTCTCAACCTACCGACAAATACTTTCAAAGTCAAGTCACCATCCCGTTAATGGAGAATACTAACACTAACTTCGGTAGTTCATAACATAACAATATGTGTGCAATATCCATATAGTGCACAACGTCATACATGGCACATATACATAGACAGGCGAAGGAAAGTCTTAAACTAATGCTCTCCAGACTTATGTTCTGCACTATAATTCAATGGACTGTTCAGAAACCACTTCTAAAAGGCTAAAAACGAGCAGTTCTGAAATATGAAACGAATTATCAAAAATATGTGTAAAAATAAAAAAAAACGAAACAAAATTCCAAATTTACATCTTTAAAAATACTTTCCAATGATTCTTTGACATTTTTACACGAAAATAGTTCATTTCGCTTAAAATACGAACAACCCAAGTGACACAAAATGAAGAGGGAAATCCAGCCAAAGATAATCATTTCTCTTCACATTCTGTCATCTTGAATGAATCTTGTTGGAATATCTCAATTAAAAAAGACTATTAATCAGGAACAGTCGGTGGGGAAATTCTTGAGTTGGAAGTCAAGTCAGTTCACCGAGAAATACCTAATATCCCAACTAGCACCTCCGAGTCAGACTATAACTCCACGATACTAAAGACGCTAGAAAAATTTAATTGATAACCCCGTCTGTATATACTCTGCTCGGTATTTAAATGCAAAGTCCCAGCTTCTGTCATCTGCTAAGACTAAGATAAGCCGGAATGCTATTAAAAATTAAAATTTCAGAAAAATATTACCTCCTCTAATCTGAATGCGAAAAGGAGCAGAGAGGATTAAATTCCTCCTCTATATATTTATACTATTTTCTTAAAATCCCTTTGTGTTAAATCTTCTTGAAATTTTTGTCTCCTGATGAGGAGCATTGTTCAAGGCCAGAATTTAACTTTGCAAATGTCCCATATAGTTCCACATGATGAACCATAAGCTACCACACCGACTACCGACTTCCATAAGAAACGCAATAAAGGAGAGACATTTTCGGTGTTTGGAAATGGGACAAAGCCATTATTATTCACAAAACTCGTAAAATCCTCCTTATCTCCGGACCAAGATGAAGAACAAAAGTATAGGGACAAAAACTACTACATCTTCCTACAGATACAATAATAATAGATAGCTTTCGAGTTGTAACTTATATGCGAGACGCCGTTTTTACTACGGAACTACTATGCTAAATTCTAGAATTGTAAAAACCGTAATAATACACATCTTTAGGCCCGTCTATTCCCTATGCTGCATAGCTAGTTCGGGCAAAGTAATTTCCTCAACATCAGAGCCTGTAATTACTAGCATGGCCATCCATTCCCAATTTTGTTTGTTTTTCCATCCCGGCAAAAAATAAGAGAATTCTCTCCTAAATCCTCAATCTCTTTGGGATGAAGAAGGAAATGGTTAAAATTTTAAATACCACTTTCCCGTCCCCGAATACTAAATACCGAGTTCTACATATTATTATGCAATCGGGTTTCTGCTCTTCTTCTCAATATTTTTTTTCTTACTATTGCTTCACAGCGGACATATTATTAGTTCTGTCATTGGTTTATAGAACAAAATGTAGTTGGTTATAGTAAAATCATCAGTCCGTTTGTAGGCTCTGAGAGAGAGGAAAAAGGGTCTTCTTCGGGAATTGAATATTTGAATTGCCTGCATAAAATTTCCATACGTAATTGTAGGATTTGGGCCTAAAGACTCGGCAACTAACCACATATAGATTGAATGCAATGCTGATAGCACATGACGATTCTTTGGGAACTTCCAGTTAATATTATTTACTAACTGACTGGAGGGCAATAACAATTTCCCATTTGCCTTCTTTTGCACAACTGAGTTGGCGAGGGTTGGGCGGACGAAACCGGTTCAGTTCCATTATCGGATGCAATTAGGGATAACTGGAGTCATTCCGATAAGTATAATTGTTCTGGAGTAGGGATGCATGGGGAGTTATTTCGGGGACTTGTTTCCGCATTTACGCTTGGGATCGCTGGAGCTATTACAATAAGCGAAAATCGACCATGCGAATTTTTAAAGC
This sequence comes from Desoria tigrina, assembly GCA_906901685.1. Classification (NCBI taxonomy): domain Eukaryota; kingdom Metazoa; phylum Arthropoda; class Collembola; order Entomobryomorpha; family Isotomidae; genus Desoria; species Desoria tigrina. Next base: position 472,785 of record CAJQTU010000060.1, read on the forward strand.
TACAAACAGTTGAATAGGGATGGGGACTTATTCCGGTGACTTATTTCCGTATTTACGGTTGTCCGACACTATTCCTGACTCGCGGACCGAAGAACTTTACAACTTCCAGACTGTTTAGGTTCAGCTCTGTTTTCAGTTCAGTTGTTTTAATGTTTTAAACATTCAGACCATTACATTCTCACATTTACATTATTTTAAAGATTCATTTTCGACACTTGCGGTCATCCCGGCCTATTTCCATTACCCAACATCTGTTCCCACAACGAATCCTTTAGACTTTAGAATAATAGGAGCCTGTAGTAATAGGAATATATGTGGGATTGTCGAAAGAGCAAGCGAGAATTGTCGAATAGCAAAACCGTAATATCTACAAAGACTAAAGTCAGCACATTTCGCTTTCTTGTTTCTTTTTCTCATCTGCGTGGTCCTACAACAATATTATCATATGGTGAAAGGTAACATAATATTTGTATATTTTTATCATTTCAATAACATGCAAGAGGCTAAGGGGGAAGTATTATTCGACAGATGGGAATGGGATTGCAGAATTATCAGTGGTTTTTTAACAAGAATGTTGTTAAACGGTTCTTAATTGATTGTAGCGTTTAGGTTGTTGATGAAGGTGATAATTATCGCGATCAAAATAATTAAAAACGCACATTTTCGCTCTTCGTGTAGCTTTTCGGATAATTGGCCTTTCACGAAGGGCTAACAAAATCATTGAGCTTTCATAATCGAAACCAAAAAAGTATCGTTAAATTTTGTCTTAAAAAACGTGTTCAACCATGGATTTCTTACAATCCCTAAGTCATGGAAAAGAAGATAAATATGACAGAATCGTAAATTAAAAACTGTAATTAAACTCCAATCCGCCATAAACCGAGCAAGAATATAAAACAAACAGGATGTTGCTGGTGAGTCATGAAATGTAACCATTCCGTAATGTCACACATGATTGAGTAAAGTAACTCGTAACTCATGTAAACACAAGTCCCACGTGGGAGTGCTTTTTCCTTAAAGGCCATTAAGACCATTTGACATCTTAAAAGAGGAAGAAACGCTACATCTCATCGAGCCAAGAAAGATGCATTAAAGTCGATTAAAAAAATCGGGAGAACAGGTTGACTTAAAAAAAATCCCTTGGTCATGTTGTTGATAGTTTCATATTCTTTGATATTATATATGGATCCTAATCCCCAATGTTCGCAACCTATTCCGGATATCATCATCCATCTCCGTCTTCCTAATAACGGAATCAAATCCATAATCTAAATAACTTAAAGGCACATTACAGCACGGAGAAAACACACACCTATTTAAATTTAATAGAGTCAAAGATGAGAGAGAGAGTGGTTTGTTGGTTCAATCTATTCAGTATTCCTAATGGACTAGAATGAAATAGGATGCATATTCATAGAGATTGGATGGAGTTCTTGTGCTCTTCAGTTTATTTACAAGTGAATAGCCTCCCCCGTCAGAACCTCAGAAGAACCACCACTGGCACTGCACTACAGATTCACAAGAGTCACTTCCAACAACTTAGTAGACTTCGGATGGAAATAAATGATGGGCACACTCCTCTCTTGGGGAACCTTCGAGCCCATCATGGTAAAGAATTATATCTATATAATAATAGTTAGGGTATAAATATATTTCGAATTGGATCTTGGCAGGAAGGGTCGTGTATAAATTACGAGATTTGTAGGAAAATTCAAAAAATTGCCCGTAGGGGTCACCAAAATGTTAAATTTGGTCGGGTTTCTATGCACTATTCAGAATACCGTAAAATGCCCGTCGGGGTCACCAAATTGTGTCGTTCAGTCAAATTCCGATACGTTGTTCAAAAAACCGAATTCGGATTCCCATTCAGTATATGAACAGGCCCTACCGTTATAATAGGCTCAACTTTAGTTCCTTCAAAAGATCTCACTCCATAAGATAAACCCACTTCATTTGAACTATATCGGATAGATTTATATTCTCAGGATGAACCACCTCTCTCTCTTTCTTCTAAATGAAAAAGTTAAACACAATGAAACAGATAAAGTACTGTAGATGAAGTCCAACATCCTTTCGATCCACACTGCAGTTTGATTCCTTATAGCAAAAAATATCCTAGACGAAGACCGAAAAAAATCCTGCAAAGAGTTTTGTTTCAGAAGGACTTACCAGAGTCATTTCGGCCGAGGCTTGGATGTATTGAAGATGAGATCTCATCCGTTCCGTCCAAAGAAGTCCCGAGTCCTTCGTCCAATAAGTTGGCCAAACTTTCTCGAGATGAACCATTCTCACCTATAAAAACACAAAAGCAAATAACATCAATGACCGTATCCCTATATACATATAACACCCGAATAACCTCATTTTCGACCCTTTCAGTGTGAGGAAAAAGTTCCTTAAGAAACCCCAAGTGTAGTAAATTACCGAGGATTTTAATTGCCCTTTCCTCGGGCTGATCATGATATATTTAAGAGCGATAGACTATGCCGAAAAAACTATGTTGGGCCAATGTGTCGTATTCTAAAAAAAGCATTCCGATAATCAAATATCACAGGGTGGTTTTAAGCGTCCAAGGATGTCCTCTCAATGTTAAATCAAATAGGAAACTGAGTTCAGGACACTTTTAAAAACAATGGAAGAAATTATTTCTTAGCGGAATAGGATAAAGTACATAGGCCAATTATGTCCTTCAACAATGTTGTGGGATTGGAGGATTTTAAATCCTAATCCGTTAATTCCTCTGGCAAGGAGTCAAACCGTAAGGGAATAAAAACATTTAATGTCAGTGAAATTAAATGAAGTTGGGAGGAGATTGAAAAATATTCGCGAGATACGGTGGCCCAGGCCCCCTCCCACCCGTCACATTCCGTTTTTATCCCCGTTTCCTGTCCCCCTTTGACATTTTCCAAATTTTGATACGATCTACGAATGTCTAGAACTGGTTGCTGGTTTTATAACTATGTATAGAGTCCTATGGGTAAAGTACAATGTAGTCTGGTATAATATGGTAATGCAGAAGTGGCAGGTTGACTCGGAGAGAAGAGAGAATGAGCCGAGAACCCTGAGTTGTGTCATTAAACGTGGATTTTAATTAAGGTCAGATCAGCGATTATTAAGATTGACAAGCGAATAAAGCATTTCTGCATATTTTAAATGATTCGTAACGGATTCCTTCTAAATTTTCCACCCAAAAGCACTCAAAATATTAAACCCTTCTTTCTCCAATTCTGTTCCGATTACAAGAGAATTTAACTTGCTACTTCCTTTGCTTTAAAAGTCTAAAGTCAGACCAAAAACCAGTTCAAATCATGTTCGGGACAATTATAAGTTTAGTTTAGTGGTTTAATTAAGCCAGGGTTCTGCGAACTGTCGTTTTTAAGGCTTCCAAATTTTTGACAAATACTCTGTAAAATCCTGCTGATATTTACTCAAAATGTTTTTCAATCAAACTCCCAGGAACTGTAAATTCAGAGGTGTTATACTCTTGTTTAGGGCTGATGATCCTAAAAAAATGAGTTTTTCTGACCATCCAAATTTAAAAAAAAAATCACAAAAATCATGCCAAAAAACCTAAACTCCAGAACCCTACAACCTGCCTCATCTGGAAACGAAATGAATCGAGGAGAACATTATTACGAATGACTCTCGGGCATGCAATTTCCTCATTTCAAAACTTCGAATCCGAACCAAGCCTTCAGTCAAGTATTACACACGTAAAGCCTCGTTCTTCATCAAATACATAGAGAGGGACGGAGATTTATAAAAGATTTTGAAAAGGATGTTGATGCAGGAAATAAGTTATAATTTACCCTGTAGTCGTATTCATAAACACTAAATTTAAGCCCTTTAACTGCACTTATACCCTTCGTAGCATATTGTATACTAAACGATATAAATACAATAATATTCTGAACAAGTTAAAACATCGAAATAGTGCGGAAATGACACTTGAAAGGTTTAAACTTCAAACGTATTAAACGGCATAATATCATTACTATTCCATTCTATGGATTTCTAAACCTCTCGAATCATTACCTATTTAACTCTGCTGTATAAAGAATATCAACCTTCTCAAATCTCAAAAGATCCAAAAGTCAAGTATGTTGTTATTATGTCATGTAGCTGTAGAGTAATGATTGTTGCTATCCTAATCGCAGCCCATAACTTACGATTTTATAGATGTTCATATTACCAAAACAAAAACACAACAACATTACGCAAGTTTCGCATTAAGTCATTTCCACCTAAGCCAACTTCAATTCTCAAGGTTACCAGATCTACATTTATTTTGCCCTTTGAACTTTCTGGAGCCACTTTCCTTTTATATGTCACGCAGTAGTATGATTGTATGTACTGACAAGGGAAGTTCTTCAAAGAACAATCTCCGATTGAGTTGGATTTTTTGGTGAATTTAGAACTAATGTGAACGTTCACGATGAAGAAATTAGCTGCCAAATTTTATGTTTGCTGTGTTAATCTTTTACATTATTTCCTTGAAAAAAAAACGCCGAGATAAAAAATGACAATCGAACCACGAACCAGAAAACGTTGTTTTCTGAGCATTTCAAGGTGTCTATTTTGATCATTTTTTTGTGCTCGGTAATTCTTAAAACATAGCAAAATTGGGCCCCTAATTTTTTATCAACATTCATGAGTTGTATATTCATTTTCATAAAAAAATTAAGGTCAATCGGATATTTGACTTTGCGAAACTTCCCTTGTAAGTGAGTTAGAAGTTTTTTTATTGCATCAAAGGGTAAAGATCAGAGACAATAATAACATTGAGTTTTCGTCTACAACCTACTACAAATGATATCGCTATGAACTTGTACATAGAATGTAGGAGCAATAATAATGAGGATGATAATGTTGATAATAATAATAACGAGATTTTTTTCTTAAAGACTCCTGCGTTTTTAGTAAGGATGTTGTGTGTGCAATAAACATGGTGTATTTTTTATGACCCTCTCCGTTCCTATCTATAAATACGTTAATAAAGATAAGGGAACTCACCCTCGAGAAGGAAGTCCATAACTGGATTCCCTTGACTGTGGAAAAATATCAGATCTTCCGTCGAGTCGGACGAAACGCTGTACGACAGTACTTTCCCCTCTGACTTCAACTGACTGAGGGAACTGATCTGATGGAGTGTCACCGTGTTCTGAAATCACACAAATTATTGACATATAAAATAAATTATTACGCTCATGGTGAACATTTTATTCCAACAACAACAACAATAACAAAAACAAGATAGCATAGCCGTTGTATCTTATAAATGAGTGATTTACACCGGATTCGAGCAATGTATATCCTAGCCTATTTTAAAACATATCCCGTTTATCCTTAGTGATTAAATTCATGACTGAGCCACGCAAAAGCAATTAATAAAATATTCCTGAACTTGTTCCTAGAATGTCATTTTCAAATTAGAAGTAAACGCTGCCCTTGGGTTATAAATTCACTTTCAAAACAAGAGGATTGAATGTCAATAGCGACCTACTCACGGGCGAAGCCGTTATGAGTATTTGGCAGATGACAAGTATAATTGGCTGGAATATGTCACAACTGTGTTTAGGACAATCTGTTTAGTGATTAGCACGTTGTAAACAGTTATTGGAGAGCAATTAGCATGTTCGCAAATTTATTTGTGAACCGTCCGGGTTATCAAGAGAGGGAACAAGGGCAAAACTAATATCAAAACGGACATAAGAAGAATGAAAGTTGTTGAGAAACTTATTTTCCAAAACACTTTCCTTGGCAGTTCTCGTTCCTTTTGAGAGCTGTTCTTGTCAAAGACAGGAGAGAGAACTAACTAACTCGTGTTTTTACGACGTACAACATCACATTTCTTGTTTTGACACGAAAGGAAATTGATTAGAAATCGAGATTTTCAACAATGCCGGGATATTGTGGAAATTCAGAAAAAGTCCTGAATTACTCGCATAGCCGAATCGGGGTTTAATTTCCGGTCTCATCCCCTCCGGGTTTAAATCTTAATCCATCAGAATCTTTTTATTATTTTATTCATGGTTAGGGGCTAGATATCCTTTTAACGTCATTGACGTGGGTTCTTTTAGAAGTTCCTGTGAATCGTCACCCGAGAGATTTTAGAAAAATTATAATTTTTGGAAATGTTGGAAAGTGCTTATTTATAATAAAATTCTTGCAAAGCATCGCCTGATAAGACAACCATTATCACCCTTGGCAAGTTCTTAAAATTATTAATATATTTTAAAGCTACCATAAAGCCAACTTTCCGAGTATTTAATTACAGTAATTGGCCCCACTTCCACCACCTACAGCTATAAAGCAATTTCTGTTCTTAATTCCAATTGATTACAATTTAACGCTATAACTGGCTGTGTACTTAAGTCAAGTGGTTGTGGTGGGGTTGATTGCTACTGATTCAGTTACGGATCTTCTCCGTTCTTACCGCATTCTGATTGAAATAATTCCCATTCCGGTTGGATAAATCGGTGGATAATAAGTCTCTCTCCGATTAAATTATAATAAGAATGAAATGAGTTGATGATGAGCATGAGATTTGAGTTTAAATGGGCGAGGCCCATTTGTCCATAGCTCGTTTAACGTTTGTATTTTTTTGAAGATGTAAGGGCTCTTTTTATCCGATTTTGTATGGGGCATTTGGGCCATTCATAGACTCTTTCGTTTTTAACCGATTCTGACCGTCAAAAATGTGTCGAGTCCCGAAGGTGGGGACTTATTTCGGTACAGTATGAATCCATTTACGAACGACCCCCGTTACATTTGAAACTTAATCTTAACTCTTCAACTCCTCCACGGACAAGTGGTTATTGCCTTCAATTCATTATTGAAAAAAGTCCCCCTTCTACAAGACTTGAAGGTTTTTTACAAGTACAAGTTCCTTATCACATTTTTTATAAATATAAATTACTTTATGTTGTCTCATCCTCTCTATACCCATCCTGCCTTTAAATCCACATATATACATGTATTCTTACCAACTCAAATAATATTATTATCATCGACCTCATCTCATTCGAATCATCATCATCATCTTCGTGCTTAATGTTTAATAGTTCCAAGTCATTCCCAGCACTTGTATATTATGAACCTACAAAAGTCTAAGGAAAATAAACTCTAATACTGAATTCAAAATGGCCTAGGCCCTTTGAAGAAGCACAAAGTGAAAGAGGATCCCCCAAGGGGCTCTTTCCAGCTTTTTTCACCTCCAATCTCTCCTTATCATCGTTCTGGGCTATGTTATTAAGTATTACACCAGTATATTATTACAACCGATGTCCCTGCACAAGATTACACGTGCGTGATCCAGTGGGGACGAAAAAATTAACAATCCACTCCGTTGGCCTAATACTATACACATCTTTAAGCAACTTGTATACAATCGTAAATAAATTTCAGTACAGTTTAGATTGAACCCGAGGCTCACATACGCTTTTTATGGGATGACAAATTTAAATCTGAATGGCTTGATAACCGAGCTATTGCTAGACCTTGAATCTTCAATGTGTCAAAAGATGACACGTATTATGGATGATGGACATGACGAAGTTCTGAATGATGGGAGTTGACTTGCAGAAGAAGAATAGAAGAAAGGCTCATGTCCAAGTGCCCATTTATCAGATTCTAAGGACACATTGTCATCGTTCATCATGATAGCATAAAATATTGTAAACAGAATTTGATCCGAATTTGGACTAAATACTGAATACCAAGTCGGCTCTGGAAATCGGAAATCCTCGCAGTAAACCCAATCAGGCTTCGAACCCAACATCCATGAACAAGAATACCTACTTATGGTTCATTAATTAGCCATTAGCTCCAGGAGCCAATTAGGGTTTTTAGGTGGACGGCTTAAAGCTCACCAGACTGTTATAGAATACGACCCGGGGTTCTTATATTGCAAATTTAGGGCTCAGGCACTGGTCATTACCCACTACGATCAAGGACCTATATAATACTGTCTGTAATTCCAACTGGATTTTATATGCGACACATCCAGCATCGTCCCTAATTTTTAAACACTTGATTTACCCTAGTTGACAGGTCCTTATGAGTCATTAATTCCTCGTCTCCTTTCGAACCCTTTCTCGTGCCTAAATTCAATTCTAAATTCCAAATTCCCAGCACATCCATTGGGAATATGCATTCGGGCTGACCCTTATCCCTCACCTTTCTCCCGACTTTCACTCCAAATTTCAACCCATTATCCCGACCGTTTAGTAAATCCGTATAAAATCATGCATTCTATCCTCTGTTCCGTAGAGATTGTAGTTCGGGACAACAGGTTCAACGTTGATGAATTCGGAGAAAGAATGGAGTGCATTTGGATGATGAAGTTGGAGCCGAGGCTAATAAATAGAGAAGAGAGATAGAAAGCGGAGGGGAATCAATCCCTCTCGGATGTTTTGTATAGAGAAGCCCGGTTCGGTCTAATGAACGTTTCTAGGAGACTCCTCTCTTCGGCAGTAGTCAATCCATCAAAACCAGTCATCCAAACCACCATCCCTTCTCTACTGTCCTCCAGGACTACAGAATTCTATATCCCGTTTTTTACAATTTCCCAGTATATAGAGAGATAGCATTTTTCCAATCACCGATCCAATATTAAAAGGTATTGCACAATAATAATCTGTGTAAGAGAGAGGATGGACCACTAGAATGGCACAATAATGACAAGAACGAGACACCACCGCACCGGCTTCGGATCTCTCTTTATCCCGATCTGATTGCGAAAGGTAAGTTGTAAGTTTAAGTCAACTCTGAAGATCTGACGGTTTTTCTAAGAATCTGTTGTCCCGTTCTTTTCATATAATAGCTTATTTTGAGAACATAATACAGAGGATCCAAGTTTGTGATATTAGAGACAGATCTTTTGTGTTTTTAGATTAGGATGTTCTTTTATTTCCAAATTGCCGTATTTTTTGTCCGTTTTACCAAACAAGGCATTTCCGAGTATTATGCTTGTTATGTAAAGGAAGATTTACCTGTCCAGTTCAGGTTATTTTGAAATCTGATATCGGCACAGTAATCAACATAGATCTAGATTTAATTCCAAGTATTTAGTAACTGGACTGCAAACCAGAAAACTTATTCCAGGTATTGAGCTTACAAGTTCAATGATGATGATTTTGCTAGCCAATTTGAATCGCATCATATTACCTGTTTACATCAACAACTATTTTTCGGGTGGCATTTCATACCCGGTTTCTCTTTGTTGGAACGGAGTGTAATTGTTCAACCGGGCATGAACAACATCCTTATTTTTCCGTATATAATGGATGCACTGTACCCTCAGGAAGGCCATAATAAGCTTTAGTACATATACAGGGTGTCCAACAATTATGTGTCCTCCAATCACAAAAATCGTTTCTAGCATCAAACATTACCTGATTCGTTAAAATAAATATCAATAGATATGACATTATTTATTGATGCTTATTACTACATTTTTTGCTAGTGGGCACGTAATAGTGAAACACCCTGTATATCTACAACCAGTGACAGGGATCTCCGGTGTCCTCATCAAAGTCCTCTGATCTTGATCAAAATGAAACCTGACATTTTAGTCATTTAATTTCTTTCCCCGAATACACCTCTCTCCATTTCAAAAGCATAGACCATAAAAGTCTTATATAACTCTTACGAAATGACATACTGAACCCGGAATTAATTCGCAGAAGCTGAAAATATTTGGAAAGGGCAGACAGGGTTTCCTCTCCAATTCATTAGTGAAGCAGACTGCTGAAGAAGTAGGGGATCCAGTCAGTTATTTCATGATTTCATCTCGATGGGAAATGTACCGATCCGATCTGTTTGTATGATTTAAGTAAGTGAATTAATGTCTTATTAGCAGACTCCTCTGCTCCATATCTCTCCACCCTTTACATACAGAATTCCAATTCCGAATAGCCCAACCGTTTGTTTATACGTCTGCTCCTCTCTGAACTCAAAACCGAATTCGGAATTCCACCTCCTCCTCCGAAGGAAAACATTGGAAACAGGACTTTCCTCTCTCTCCTAATAAATAATACTAGCTAAAGTCCAGCACAACTCTCCCGTTTCACTCTGTTTACTTTAATTTTGAACCTAAAGTAACTTCCCTACTCTCAAATACCAACTTCTTCCTCCAATTTACAGAAGATTTCAAGAGGAATGGGCCAAGAGATTGATTTGGGCCCTACTTGTTTACTTTTATATAAAATTTACTTTTAATATGTTAACTGTCATCTCGGATAATGCTTTTGATGAAATGAAGTCATCCACTTTGTTTTAAAGTGAAAGCGAGGTCCAAAAATATTGTTCTCTGTTTGGAAAATGGGTAAACAAACATCAACAGAGAGATTCGTCAACGTATTATTATCCTCTTGTAAGTCAGTTCCAATTTGTCAACTCTCGAAAAAACAAAACATATTTGCATACTTCGAAGCCGGAAAATATGCTCTCTTAAACCCCGGAAAACCAATCCATCTTCTTCTAGAGGCTCAAAATCATCCAAATCAACCAATTACGCTCAAATATACTCGAATCAAAACATTCCATTTCGCTTCAAGTCATTTCCCGTCCAAATCCTACAAAACAAATCCAAACTCAGGGGAAAAGTCAGCTCTAGAAAAACAAACTGTCTTGGAACTATTTCCTCCTCTTCAATCTCGGAATCCAGAGGAGATCCCATTCATTGAATTTGTTTTTCTTAACTCGGCTCTTCATAAACACATTAAGATCATGGACAGATCGTCATAATATCATCTCAAACCTTGAGATACTGAATCCGAACTCCGTTCACATGTACAAGTTTAAAGGAAAAAAATGTAAACCCCACTATCCGAGCTTCATACTTATTACATAATCTTGTCGAAAATACAGGAGGGATTTCCAGCACCACCGTTCCTCGTCATAATATCATCTCATCTCATCTACCAATTTATTCATGCCATTTTTCAGGCCCCGAGATAATGTTCGGAAAGGGAGGAAATCGGACATCTGAACATATTTTAAGTGACTTCTTAAACCGGAATTTGAAATGGTGAAGTGTCCGGATGGAATTAGAGGACCTTTCTGCCACCTCCGTTTGGACTTTGAAGAGCTGGAACATGGAACATCTTCTATTTGTAACAATCCTACGGAGCCGGATAAAAGGGCAGGGAAAAGAGTGGAAAAATGAGAATAATTTGGGAGAGTAAGACAGGCTGACAGGCTGTGGTGTCCGGAACCTATCCAAATGCTTGACAAACCCAAAAACAGAGGTGATGATTTATTCATACAGAAAGTGCAAGTTCGCGTTATCCATTAGGGGGGTTGGGGACGGGATTCTCGCGCAGATTCCAGATTCTTCCGCAGATAGTCTTGGAATTTGGGATAGAATAGGTTTTAGGTATAGAAAAGACACACTAGCTTTTTTAGCTCAGATATTATAACCTGACTTTAATAGAAGTTAGCTAGTTATATTGTACTAGCTACAGAGGATTTTTCCAGGGGCCGGGAGTCCTTGTTAATAAAACCGTTTTTACGGCAGAGTGACTTATTTATAAGGGACGGAGGGCTTTGTATGGGGCTCATCTTTTTTATCAGTTCCTATCCGGTTAACTATATGTAGGGACCTTGCCAAACCGTATACCTTTTGAATTTTAAATACACTGGTTCTTTTGTGTTTGACGGCTCAATCTAACTATACAATATGCGTCAGGTAAATGGAACTTTTCTGTTCAAATAGACGTTGTAGGGTGGCACCCTGCTGAGAGTTACACCCGGTTCAGCTCAATATCGGGTCGGGTCCTGAAGTTAAACCCGCGGTTTCAATACGGAAAAATTGCGGGTTTATTTCGGTAGGGGTTTTATTTCGGTATTTAAAGTAGACCCAATTTCTGTTCTTTACGAACAACCCTTCTCTCAAAATTATGAATATAAACTTAGCAGTCTCCCTGTTCTTACTCCAAGGAGAAAGTCCTTCCTAACATCCTAACCCCTTAAATTATGTCCACTGTCTAAAAGCGGGTAGGGCGGGCTAGGAACTTTTAATATCACTTAAATATAACCTTACATTTGCTATACAACAACAATAATAATAACTTATATACTTTATGATACCAATCTATGAAAAGCAGTAGCCAGGACCCGTCATATCGCCATACTATAAAAGGGCTGACTTGTTATTCCTGCCTTAAAAACCCTCTTACTTCTCTATATAGCATTGACTACGTCAGGCTACAATGCAACTGCACCTGACTTCCCATCTCATTAGTCATGCATTAGCCATTAACCTGAGAGTAAGTAAGTACTGAGCCATCAACATGAAAAACCAATTGCCATAATAGTCATGTCATCATCATCTCCAGTCACCAAGAGGATATTATTATAGCCATATATTATGACTGTAGCCAGGGACGGAGGAAATCTCTAAATCTTTAAAAACCTCTTCTTGTATTTGCATTTCAGGTTTATAGTTTATAGTTTTCCTCCGCAAAAGATAAAGTCCTCTCTTCTAAATTCTAAGACGGCTTAACATGGAATAAGTAATCCAATCCCGAATTTTAAACGTCTGCTAGCAAGTTCAGACGAGAGGCAATATTTTAACAAGTCACATCTCCACTCTCTCCATCATCAAATTCAGGAGGACTCGAAAGGCTCAAGAGTCCAGGTTCAATTTAAAAACCCTTTCTTTAAGTTATACAATTCGGAGAGAGTCAAGATTTCTTTTAAATCTCTCTCAGCTCTTCTACTACCATTAGAGCAGCAGAGTATTATACCAACCGAGGTTACAGAATCAACATGAGATATACTGGAGTTGGAGGTGGTTGACTACTAATGTATTTCCAGATAGATTTAGTTTTTTATTTAACAGATCTCACTCCGATTCCAGTTGATATATTTCCCGGCCTTCTTAATGGATTGAAATTTAAATTGAAGATTGGGACTAGGCTCCGGAAACTTATTCAGTTAGTCTTGGTGAAATGGGCTGTATTTTAGAAGATACTGCATCAATCCGAGTAGGATTTCGACTAAGGAACAACCTTTTTCAGGGATTTGACCTCAACCTTAACCTTTCACATTTACACCTATTGTAGTTTAGTTCATTGTGAAATCTGACTCTTCAAACCCTTACAAAAATTTAATTTGGCGTGGAGAGAGAACGCTTAAAACGAGGAAATCTTCAGAAAAATTATCAGAAATTGTGACAAAATCTCATCAAACCTATCCACCCTCTCTTATTTATTGCGTTAAGATAAACAATGACAAGTTTAGAGTCATTAAATGACAGGACGTCCAAATCATGAACTGGAAATCAGGAAAAAATGTCCTTGCAAGAATCCACCTCTATATTTACTTTTACTGCATTTTCTCCAAAAAAATCATATTTTTTTCCTCTAATTATAGTAAGGTGTCAGTTATAGATCCCCCACCGTATTTTTAACATCTCTTCCCAACTCCCAACCCAAAAAAAAACGGATCGTGTAAAGTGCAAAGAATAAGAACCAGAGAGGCAAGAAAAAGTCGGGGGTGGAAGGAAGGAAAAGTGCATTTGTTGAAAAACTGTGTTAATTTCCATCACGTAAACTTTTTGTCAATAAAAGTTCGCCTTCGTCTTGACTGTTTTTACAGCTGTTAATCTCCGTGCCCATTGTGCCGTAGCTATAGGTCCCTTAAGGCCTCTTCAACAATCACTTCCCCTTCAGTACCGGAGGGGGTATGCCCCAACAGGGTCACCTTCGTGATAAATCAACCCTTAAGGCCATTACAGGCACAGCCAATATATTATCCACCCTCTTGCCCAACCGAACCCTACAGCGTGTTGTAAATCCATTCTACAGCTTGTAGAAGAGACCCTATACGCTTTTAAATAACCCTACTCTTATTGCATAATACATTATCAGAGTACAAAGGCCCATTCGATCTGCTAGGCCCGATGCACGAGGCAACAGCCCCTCTCCCAATAGAACCAACTTGGCTGGACGTCCAACAACTATAGATTCATTATTAGATTGCATATATTTTATATTCCTATTCATCTTTGTATAAAAATATAGCTGTATTTAAGGCAGAATTCATTATTAAATCCTTGTAGGAATATGTATATTGCCAGGAGGATATTGGAACTACTCCCACAACTTCAGCAGTCTAATTGCCTTCCATTCCTCCCTCTCAATCAAACATTCCAATTTTATTAAAATATTTTATTCGGCTTGGATGACTGCCTTGTTGGACTTGAGAATATTAAAGAGTTCCCACATATACGGGGGGTATAATATGAGCAGCACAACATCGTAATAATAACGTATTTTGTATGTAACAGGAGAAAGAAGACTTGACAGGGCCAGAAATATGTTCCGATAAATGAATATCTGGAAATCTTCAAAATTGAGAATGTTATTAAAAGGATATGGGAAGAAAAAACTTTCAATTTCCTCCTCCAACTAACAAGTTCTTTTGATAAGGTTTGATAAGAGATTGCAAAACCGGGAATCTTATAAATATAAATGTTTAATAATGTTGTACAGAATGTACGTCATTTCCACATTGTTGTCGAGTAGCTAAAATGTCGACATCGAATTTCAAAGGATTGTCCATAAACGAGTTATTAATTCGTCGAAGCTTCAAAAAGCATACGAAAAATATTTTTCATTCAGATCGATGAACCAAATGTCAAATGCTCAACAGCTTGCCAATTATGAATTTTTCAAAAACGTCGCAAAAATCAGAGAAGCTACATTCACCAATACAAAGCTACTCAAAATTGTAAACGGAACTCGATACTACTGGAAACTTGAACCATCTACTTACTGGGTAACGACGTACATATCCGTATTTTTCGAATAATAATGAGCTCCTAATTTCGAATTTGTAAAGAAAAATAAGTGATCTGTCAGAAATCGAAAATAAGACATCACAAGATATCAAATCGAGCTTGAAGACGATGTTATTGTCATAAAATATCTTCGTCTCTTATCAACAAGCAACAACAAAGATAAGTTATCGATAAGCAGCCTTCCTTATTATAAGTTCAAAAAACATCCCCATATTTTGTTTACAAACATGCCTAAAAGCACATATTTTGAATATTTTACAATTTTACTTGCATATTCATATTATTATAAGAGAAGAAAGAAGATTGGGAGCGGAATAATGTGAATGCAACCATTCTGAATCATTTATTATTTTGTTCAACAAAAAAGGAAGTTGATAGGGTAAGTTTCCTGGCTTGTTCATCTCCAAGTTTTTGAACTCTCCGAACTCCGTAAGTTCGAAGATGTAGAATTTGACCCGAATAGAAAAGATTAAACAACATTTCTTATTGCTAATAATCTTTAAAAGTTCGGCTCCGTTCTGAACTAACTGAACCTAAGAGGCTTATCGTATCTCTATACATTCAAGTGCTTAAATTGTTATAGTAAAGGCATTAAGCAGCTATACAAGAGCCGAACTAGCCCTAATAATAACAGAAGAAACCACCACCGTCAACCGTCCATCCTCCAAAGAAAGTAACCCGAACTACGGGTAACTATTAGAAAGAAGAGGAGAAACTTAAACAATCTTTCCGTCCATCCGCCGAACAACCATTTGTTATATCCCAAGACTCTCATTTATATCTCTCAACAACATACATTTCTGACGCTCAGGTATTTCATCTACAGGGTGGCCGGAAACAAAAATCCTGTTATAGTGGTAATTTTTATTTTTAGCCATTAATTCAGGATCTCAGTTTACTCTATGGTTGGGGTACTGTGAGATTCTTGTCAAAACGGCTATAAGGTGTCGAACATAGACCTTGAACGTTATTTGACATCTTGTTGAGCGCGGTTTCACCAATTTTCGATCCGTGTTTGCAACGGTTTAGTTTGAAGAGGAAGGAACATATCCAACTACTGCAAACGAGCCACCCTACATAAAAGAGTACAAACTCAATAGACTTTTATGAAGAGCCTTCATCTCCAAGCCTTCTGCACTGTAGATGTTAATATAAGACACACGATTACTAAAAGAAGAGGCATTCTGCTATATTCGAAATTGAAATTTTTTGCATTATTAGCCAAATAAAACTCATAAAAGTTGTCCATATCCCCCTCCGCTGAATCCAGCCCAATAAAGGCAGAGTAATCGGCTGTGAAGAAATTTATATTACATCTCTTTTCTCCATCCTCGCAAAAATGAAATACTTGGAGACACATTGTCCTTTCCGCTACAAAGAGACATTTTGATTCGGATGGATGGTCAATCATCGGAATAATAACAGATAAACGTAGAAAATGATAATAATAATAATAACAGGACTTGGAAGTGGGACTTTGTCAAATCTACACTCTAATAAGAAAACAGTACAGCCGTTCTTATCTGGTATGGTTTCTCAAGTTGTTTCAAAGATAAGAAAATAGAGGAATTTTTTATGATTTTATCAAACTTATCACCAGCGTTGTAAATAGCGTGTGTTATTTTGTTATTGTTACTTGAAACAACACGAGGTGCTAAGTGCACTTTGCCTGTTAAGATTGTAAGGAGAGCCGTTCATAAAAACAGGGTATTTTATCTAGAAACTATGTCCTTAGAAAGCATCATCATTCTTTGGCAGATTTATTCTAATTTTTAAGAATTTTTAGCCCTAAATTGTAATTTTTATCGAATGAACTCTAATATACACCGTTTGAAATGTCTACAGAAAATCTTTCATGATTTACGAACAGTCCATAAAAGTTGAGCCGTAGTTAACACGTTCAGAGAACAATTGAGATCGCACATATTCTTTCCACGGATGTTATAAAATATGTAAATATTAGGACTATTTTTCTCCGAAGTTTAACAACTTCCAAACCAATCAAGCCATCAACCCCAATATTCATATCCATCATTATTTTCTTTTCCTTGTCGGAATTGTAGAGTTTTTAAATTGTCTTCTGTCTCTTAAAAGAGAAAAACAAAAACAATATTGTCTAATGCTCTAAAGAACAACATTACTAACAAGCACATTTCCGATCATGCAAAATAGGCTGTTAATTTTATTTATTTGATTTTCCATCCCGATTCACGCCAGATCCTTCAACTCACGAGCTACAGGACATCTCAATCGATCAATGTCCAACTTTAAACAAAACAATCCCTCTTTGCTTGCTTGTCCTTGAAAGCCTTGCCACTTTAAAATCTTCGGGTCTCAAAGTACAATAAATATACAATCTGTTTCCATCCAGGGGGACGCTCGAAGCATTAAATCACGATGGACGAGGAGGACGTGGACTGAGGTGTTTCATACAGCTTTTACAAACAACTTATGTCGAAGGAAGGCTCCCATCACTTGGGGGCCGATTCTTTTGTTTTTCGGACAAATTCATTAAAATTAGGGGACGAATTCCCCCTTTAAGGGGCTCATTAAGTTCCTTTCACTGTAACTCCGATCGAAGTGATTAAAAAATTCAAATCTTTGATATAACTTGACCAACTCCAGGAAATCTTAACACATCCTGTTCCGATGGCAAAACTCCGGGATAAAAACCCTCGAAACTTTTCATTTCTGTTACACTTCCTGATACAGTGGAAGGTGACACCGGTAGCAGTATTGGTGATGGTGGCATGGTCTACTAAGGGCAAACACGACGTACCCAACCGTGTTGAAAAGGGTGCAATTTCTCATTTGTCAAAATATTTCTTGAATAAATCATCGTCTAATAGGAGTTCCCTACGGCTGGAGAGGCTACTAGGTTATTCCATCCCGATATTCCATGTAGATTTCAGAGGAAATATTTTACAGATCCTAAGGCAGTGGAAGACTGGTAGGGGATCTCGAATCCAGATGTATCCATAAGTTTCCAACGGCATTAGTCTCCATCCGTGAATTATTATGACACGACAATATGATATTTTTATATGATCCATACCTCGCCCACTACTATTTATATATTAATGTTTTAATATAGAAACATCTTATGAAAATATATATGTCCAAAAAAATACATAAAACCTAGGGTGACAAATTCATTTCCTCTTTCTCTCTCGTATGGGAAAAGCTATTTAGATAAACAAGACCTACAAGCTACAGGAACTAATATCTAGAGAAACTTACAGACAATCCAAGTTTCTTTCCTTATTTCTCAAGTAAACGATATAAAAAAATCAATTTCAGACTAATCAAATAAATCAACAGTTAAAAAAGTTTAAATAAAACTTCAATGAGTCGTAAATTGATTTCTGGAGACTTCAATCTGACTCCCACACACGCTTCTCAACGAAACTTCCAACTTTTTCAATATCAACTCCATTCATCAATTCGGTTTTTTGTGCCAAATAAAACTTTAGTTATATTTCTACATCCGATTGAGTATGATTTGAAAGTCCGGAATCTGATTGAATCTTTTAAGGAAATCTTGTTAAAAAAACTTTAATTGAAACATTTTATTCATTTCATATTTCATATATTTGGCTTCCATTCGTACTTAAAATTTGAGAACATTATATGACAATGACGAACCCTTATTCCCACGTACGGATAAATCATTTAAACATATAGCAAAGTATCTGACAAAAACTATTGAATTGTAAACCATTTTTGAACCAGCAATTTAAATCATAAGAAGACATTGAAAAAACACAAATGATTAGAATTCTTGTAATGCCCCAACCATAGAGTAAATTCAAACACATGGTTGGATGGCTCTTAAAAAATGTGGCCTTTGAGCTTAAATATTTGAAAGGTTGAACCGTTCTCAAATTATCCTTCCGACAGAAAGACATACAGACAGTCGGACGGACAGACATGCACATCACAAACGAAGGCATAAAGTATCTCTGACACTTACTAAAGGGATTGAATAGGGAATAAGGCAGGTGACACATGGGTCTCCACGACTGAT
Organism: Desoria tigrina; assembly: GCA_906901685.1. NCBI lineage: Eukaryota > Metazoa > Arthropoda > Collembola > Entomobryomorpha > Isotomidae > Desoria > Desoria tigrina. The sequence goes on from CAJQTU010000060.1 coordinate 491,621, forward strand.
TAATTGCACTTTTATTTCCTATTTATATTTCTCCACAATCATCATTCTAACCAACTAGGCATTTCATACGAATGTGTCCCTTTGATCTTTGATGTGTTTACTTCTGAATGGAACCCTCCACTCAATAAGTAATTAAGTCTAAAGGTCTCTACATCTATAGATACCTTTGTAAACAGAAATGAAATCTATAGTAAAATAAAATCGATTCCTCACCTGATGATGGATATCCCCATGATTGATTGTACTTGTTGTTGCCATCTTTTCAAATGATTTCAATTACTCCGAACCACTGTTATTCGGCTGTCCCTCTCTTCTCTCCCGTCTCTCTCTCCTTACATTTAGAAACCGGAGACTGGAACAATCGGAGTGGACTTTTACTGTCCATTAGCAATCCCTAATAATAAAGCCTCCCTTTTCCTTTCCATCTTCATCCTGAAAAAAATAAACAATTCATTAGTTTCCAATGTTCTGTTCCCCCTCCACATTTCATAAATTAATTGACATTTTTGCCACAAAAATATGTGAAAGTGTCCAACTGATAATATGTTGGTAATTGGATATTGGCTATATTTGGTAGAAGAGAATCTTTAACATCAATTAAACTAGTGTTTCCGCAAGCTTCGAGTACTCGACCTCGTCAAGAATTATCAGAAACTCGACCGAGTATTAGAAACCAGAAATATTTTATGAAGCCCTGATCGGAGTTCAATTAATTTAATATCAGTTTCGTTTAATTGAGTTCAAATATAATACGAAATATAGTTAACGTGCCGTTAAAAACCATAGTCGGGTACATAGGACGTTAATACCAAGAACGGTAAATAATACCGGGCATTACCGGAGTTTATTCATGAAATCCAAAGGTCAGGAGAAAGTAAATTACTGCAAGCCAAATCAGGCCTTGTCCTTTAATAACCCAAAACATATTATATCTACCACTTACGAACTTAATTTCGGCCAAATGAAATAGTAAATGTGCAATCAACAATGGCAATATTAAATTATAGGCTCATGCTTTATGCAAACTTTGACGAATTACATTCGGGGATAATTAAACCCTATATGCAGTGCGTAGCTTTAATTACTTAATTAACTTTCCTGTATTTCAAATTACAATATTTCCAGAGACAAGGGAATTAAAAACAGTTATATCCAAAGTCAGTCAACTTTGACTCACGAATTCTGGACATTGCCCGTTCCACATGGTCAACTGCATCCCCTTCGCTATTCATTCTTGTTACAAATTTACAAAGTCGCGGAGCAGAACCCGCCTGGCCTGGCATCCAACTAATTTATAGCCTTTTAGCATTGTAATTGTATATAAGAGCTAATAATTTAGGATCCTGAAGGCTCCAAAAAATAAAAGGAATTCGAACTCATCCCGAATGGACAGAAATAAAACATAATTGAATTATTTCCTCAAGCTTTTTGTGTAAACTGTCAGGCCGAGCCATTCCAACTAACAAGACTAACAACTAATGGCCTAGAACATGGAATAGATTCGAAATTCGAATGGATCATCGTACATTGTCGGTGGCAGTCTGGCAGTTGGTGGCAAACACTGACATCATTTCTCAGTAGCAGTTTAGCTCGTGTACAACAACTTCATCTCTGATTTTTTTTTCAGTCAAGGGCGATCCATTTATTTCCATTCAGCGTTAACTCCTTGTAATATAACTATTTTTAATGAATGGCTTAGGACAAATCTATTTAATCTTGAACTGTTATTACATTAACTATTATTATTAGTACAACCATGTGCTTGTTTTTTTCAAGAGCAAGTACAAATAAGAGGCCGAAAGTTTGAAATCGAAAGGCCTCTCGGAGAGTGGAACACTCCTTGCTTGCTCCTTATTCACGGGATATTATGGAATGACTGATAATGTTATCCATGTGTGTTTCTCGTATATTTTTTTGTTATAAGAGAACGCCTTCGATGCTCCAAGTTCGGAAGATTTTTTAAATATAAAAAATCGAGGATGAGTCAAAGCTCTTGTAAGTTATAACTCACATCCACTTCCAATAAAACTCTCGGTTGTAAAAAAAAAAATGCTCTTTTTAAGAGATTTAAAAATGCTATTTTTGGGCTCTGTAAAAGTTTTCGATTTCCTAGAGAAATCATTCGTTTGACGATATTAATGCATTTATATAACTGCATAATTTGGGTGACATTTACTTCTAGTTAACTTCCATGGAACTTGCTAAACTTCTGAAAACTTAGTAGGAAAAATGGGATAAAAATCTCATTAAAAATCTGCTCTAGATCCTTTTCAATGCTAAATACAAAAAAAACCAACAAGGGAAGATGATCAAAATAATTAATCTACGATTCCATTTGTCTGTCAGTGGGCTAAACGGCAATTTATTCTCCTTTATAAACAAACGTCGAACTTTTCCCTATTCTATTAATACTTATTTAGAATCATATAAAAGAAGATAAAGATGGTTTAAAGTCTCTGTCTCCGATGTTAGAATTGGGCTGAATTTAACTTTCTGGTGGATATGAGTTAACGTGATCATCCCAGAGGATTAAGAACTTAAATTACTGGTAATCCACTGAAATTCGGAGTTAAAGAAGGACGAAATGGGAACGTTAAATTATAAGTTATATCTTTATATAAGCGACTGAACTCTGCAGATTAGGGAAAACCTTTAACTTAAAACTTACAGCATTTCATTTGTGAATTGTGAGCGACGCGACTTTTCTTAAAACTTTTTTTCGAGTCCTAAATATCTCGATAGGATACTTGTAGTAGTTTAATTATTAGCTTCGTTCTCGTCGTAAAAGAGAGGAAAGATAATGGGAGAAATGGTAATATAGAATTACTAGATTTTGTCATTGTGTTTACTGGATATATGGAATAGATTAGACAGACTCCATTTACAAAATACCGATCCAAGAAATGCTGCTTCATTTAGGCTTTTCATAAAGTACGACTGCTGGATTTGTTTTAAACTCGTTTTTATGGGCTTTTTAGAGTTTTGGGGAATTTGTTCGTCGTTTGTTAATTACAACTGAAAAATGTCGTTATATCATATCCAAACAAATAAAACTAAAATCCGTCATTAGTAAAATTTGCAATTAAATCACCCTCGTCCCCTCTCCACAATTTAAGCTGTTTGTCAAAAAATTGAACGTTTCATAAGGGTTCCTTTGTCTTTTTATGGATTACATTTGAATATCCAAACAAGAAATGTCAATATCACAAAAACTTTAACATTTCTACGCCATTGTTTCGGGTTCAGAATAGGACGTATTGTTAGATTTTAAATTCGATCTCAAATAAAGCATTTTATACGAAAAACTATTGTGATCGTTACTTATAAACAGCCCATAAATCCCATTCATGTCACTATAACACATGGAAACATTTTGCATGTTTTGCACATAGAAGTACGGAAGATATTCGGAAATCATCCCAAGTCAGAAGTACAGATTCAAAGACGCTGCCAAGATTCTTTTTGTTTTAATTCCTCAGATCTTCTTGCTTACAACTTTGATTTTATTTTCCCATATCTCGGATACGGTTGACATTACTTCTGAATACGATTCAGAGACAAAAAACCAGCAGGGTTATACACCTAAACTCCACAACATCATCCTTTCTCAACCTTAAGTATAGAAACGGTTCAAAATTTCAAAAACTATCTCATTGTCAGCCATAAAAATGAAACGGAATGTGGTACAAGGCGTCGCATATCCGCCATACCATCTAGATTTTAACCAAAGTTCAAACTAAACACTTTATTATATTCACAAAACAGAGTAAAAATCTACAAACGCTTCTAAATCCGAATACTAGACGATAAAACTCACTACAATACAATTAAATTAAAAATAAACTCCTTTGACAAACAGCCAATCTTACGCACTCCATATGTAAAGAAATGACAAATCAAAACACAATTTGTACAGTTCAAACTTCATGGAAAATAGAGTCATTTAGGATCTAAAATGTTATTCTTCATTCTAGAATAAGTCTTATATGCTTCTTCCGATTGTGTTAAGGAATTGGAGCGTTTTAGACCTTAACAGCGTTACAAAAGCGTTTTACTTTAACGATTAACAAAACAAAACATAAAAAGTATAAACATACACACATTTTTATCCTAAAAATACTTTTAATTCTGAAAGGGATCCTGTCATCACAGGGAAAGTGTTTCGACTCCCAAAATGTTCTAATGAGAAAGATCGAGAAGGACGAACTACTCAAGATTTAATTCCAAAGATCCTTGAAATGCAAATTTACACAAGTAATAGAACTCTACATCTCCGAAGCTGCTAATTTCCAACTTCCATATAATCTAATGCAAAGCCCCTCTTCAAAAGTACTGAAAACGTATTAAACTGCAAAGTTGACGACAGTAATTCCTCGAAGCCGAAAAATTTTAATTTAAAATGATGAAATGAATTTTTGATGAAACAAAAATAATCTCTCTAACTGTCTCCCTTTTCATTTAATCTATTCTCAGCACTTCGCCCACTATTATTATTATTACCTTGTTCTTTGTGAACATTATTCGGCAAATTCCGCCTTGTTACTATTTACCATTCTTAATTTTCTAATAATAGTGGATAAAATGGAGCCTTTCCCCTATTTATTAGAATTTCGAATTAGCAGAGGACCTATACCGAATATATTATTATTAGGTTATCAAGGGTTCAGCCGAATATCTGCCACAGATATATAGCAATCCCGTCCCTAAAAACCTACATCACAGAAAATTACACAAAGGAGAAGAGACAAGAGCCGGGACGGAAATTGTAATAATCATATTCAACATTCCAGGCTCTAATAAAATATCTCGTAACAATCCCAAGGCATTTTTATATGGAGCAAAACCATCCATTATATTACGAAAAAGGACACACGGAATCCAGAGACTCTCAAGGAAAGTTAGAGAGCGGAAAAGGGATATTAATAAAATAAATGCTCTTATTCCTCCTGCTTTTATTGCAACTTTTCATAAGTATAGATCACTTGTGCATTTACTTTATAAAACCCGAAAAGGAATAATAAAATAGAGACAGAGAGAGGAGAGGAAAAGTACATCTCTTCACAACTCTTTAAATGCCTATTAGCCTTATTAAACCTGTAAAATAAATATATAGCTGGAAGAGTGTACTTGACATAAGAAAGACTGACATTTCCCAAGGAAATTAGGTCGAATATTGCGAATTCCGCTGATAAAAGTGAAAAAAAAAACGGAGTGAAATTGACACCAAGAGACGAGAAGGGGTCCAATTTGTGCTCTCTCTCTCTCTCGCTCGTAGTCGGAGAAAAGTGCCAAAGTTTGCAAAAGTTATATCTATATGTCAGTTGGGAGTTTGTAGGAATCTATAATAATGGGTAATAGGCGGAGATGACGAGCCCTTTGATCCTTATGGAAAGTAGGGACTGTATAGCAGAGAGCCTCTTACATTCATTTAAATTGTCAGCTCAAAAAACTGGTTAAAGATCCGTAGGCGCGTAGCCAACCGAGCGAGTTAAAGTAGAAGACCCCTTCCGTACCTGCCAGGACCTTTGATCTTTCCCTTCAAAACGAGAGTTCAAACAACGGATTTCAAAAGACGGTAACAGATTCAGAGAAGTTTGTAGTTTCTTTGCATTTATAGGAGCTGGTTTTGACGACAAGGGAACTTTACAAGATGGTAGTGTTATTTTTCTTCTTGGAGACTAGGATTTGAACGTGTTTTACAGAAAAATTTGAGCTGAACTCGTTTAAACGAAGGCAAATCTGACCGTGTACACGGTCTCTGGCTTTAAAAACAAAAACAAATCATTACACGTGGGTTAGGGAAAAATGAGACGTTTATAACGTGTAAATGACTCACTTTTCAAACAAACTTGAAAAGACCGAAACCCGGCCGTGTACACGGTGTACCGTGTACTTGAGTACTCAGGTTCATTTATCCCAACCTTTTAGTTTTAAGATCGATAATTTAACGATAATAAACCCACTGGTTAAACCATAATCGGCACAAAGTTACTCATTCTGAAATCCTTAATTTAGAAATCCAGAACTTGGAAATTGCATTTTATTAAGCTGACGACAGTCAACTCAGCCTTGAACAAATTCAGCACAATTCAATTCTCACTACATACCAGCTTTCCAACTTCCAACACAAGAAATGCATTTAAATTAGTCAAATTACTTTAAAATGCACCCTCCTTGGTTTTTTTATTAAACCCTGAGTTTTTTAACACCACAAAAAAGACAAATCAAAACTCAAGAATTGGTTGAGGTTGGAGGGTGAAAGGCTCCTTATTAAGCAACACTATATACCCCCTATAGGGCCTGAATACGTCCCTGTTTTTTTACCCCTCGTCGAATACAAATCTACGCCCGTATATAAAACGGAGATAGAAGTGAGAGAAATGAATACATCTTTACATATTGTAATGTGACGTAATGTGAAGTAAAGTTCCATTTGATAGAAGGGAAAAACGTGTGATGTGGAAAAGGAAAGTTTTTGAAGGAAATTGACACTCTTTCACGAATGTCAAATCCATTTCGAATTCGAATAATAACAAGCTTCATCCCTACGATTTTTTTAACTAAAAAAAACTTTTTTGTGCCCTTTACCTTCTGCTTCTTCATGCCTAAAAAAAGCTGGAGTTTCCAACAAAATGATGGAAACAGGACTTGGGAAGTTAGGAAACTAAATTATTCTCCTTGTCAAGATCAACTGCCAATCTGCCAATAATGCCCTATCACCTTTTTTAGCAAAAGTTATCTGCACTTTCGAACTATTTAACATAAAGTTTTTCATTTTAAGAAATATTTTTTAATAAATTAAACTGCATATTTCACCTCAATCATTGTACTATTTCCCAAAACGCATATGATTTCTCTTTACTCTCCAGTAAAATTCAATCTAATGTAATATGAAATTTAAATCAATTTAAAACTTTTTAGGCTTTCTAACCTAGATTTAATTAATTTAAATTCATTTTCGTGCATGGAAGTTTTAAGTTCTGGATATTTTTAGATTATAAATCCCTACAAAAATATAAATCCTATTTCTTTCAAACACATTCATATTTTAAAATGATTTTTATTGTGTTGAGTAGTGTATTCAACATTTTTTGTAAAGGACCTTATACAAGGTGTTCCATGAATATGTACCTACAATAAAACAAACTCTCTTTAGTATAAATGGTGTTGCTAGGGGAACAGATTGTAGAACACAACGTCTGTACAAAACCCCGCAGAACGTATTTAACAATGGAGGGGGGGGGGGGGGAATTAAGAAACAAAGGAGAAAGGAAGCCGTGTAATCATGAATATTAATACGAAGGGAAAGTATGAATTGTAGTTTGAGAATGTACAGTTTATAGTCTCTCTCTCCTCTGTTATCAAACCAACAACCAACCTACCAACCACAAACTACAAAAGACTTTAGCATAATGGCAATTTTGGTCTTTCAGAAACTTTTCCACATTCATTTCCAATTATTATTGTCGACCATTTTAGTAATTTATAAATTATATACTTTCATTTGGAATTTGAACCCAACGATGAAACGATTATAATAACAAACTAGTCACAAAATGCGAACTCTTAAGGGGGGGTTTAAAAAACTATGGAAATTTTGATTTCCCTATCTAAACCAATGTTAAAAACCGTTTTACGGGGGCAACACTTCAGCCCTAACGGGTCAACTAATCGAATCAAATTTTTTTTATAAATATTCCTCGATAAATTTCTAATTTAGTATGATCATTAGTTTTTCGATTTTATTTCACCCTTCTTACAAAATAACAAAATAACAGTTTGTCATCCTCAGAGGGGCTCGATTTCTTTACTCATTTGACTTTTCTAAGGTGTTCAAAAAGCGAATTAAAAAATGAATGATCATACTGAATTGGAAATTTATCGAGGAATATTTATAGAAAAAATTCGACTCGATTAGTTGACCCGTTAGGGCTGAAGTGTTGCCCCCGTAAAACGGTTTTGGTCACTTTTTCATCATTTTCATGACATTGCGAAAGTACGTCGAAATCACCGTTGCTATGGGGTTTTAAAACGATTACTATGGCAACAAGCCACATTATGCTTGCGTTGCCAAGCAATTAGCATATTTTTGGACTTTCGATGAATGTCAGCCATCTAACTTTTTGTTGTTATGTGTATCTATGGGTGGTCATTTTAAGACATGAAATATTTTTTAAACCCCCCCTTAATCCCATAAATTGGTCGTAAAACTGTGTTATAAAATGTTAGCTGATTTCAACTTCCGGTAACTAAACAGAAACAATAAAATCCCATACAAAGTTGTTTCATATTCTCATCTATGGTCCTGTAAGTTTTTTTTCTTCTTAAAATTTGGGACCTACAATAAAATCTCAAACTACATATTCTTCAGCAGCATAATAATATAATTCGCAACCAGCCCCAAAAGTATTTTTACTCCTTTGATTGGAGTTTTATCCGCTTTTAAGTAAATACATGGACCAAATTGTGGAAATTTATAATCAAGAAGGGTCCATATAGGTCGATATTCTACGAGAATATAATACTATAATACACAGTCCAATGTGTACTCCCCATTCAAAGTAACGGATCTCCAAATTAAACGTAATATCACATGTACTACGAAGGACCGTCCTTAAATAATGTATTTTCGCCAAATACTATTGTAACTATACCCTTCACTTTCACCTTCATAGTAATACATGGCCAAAACCAAAAGTGACTTATTTTGACCATTGTCCACAAAATGTCACCCAAAACGTCTCACTTTGACCCAAAATCTAAAAAGACCCAAAGCCGTTATTTCCGCTCGGCCCTGAAAGGATCTCCCTTTATAGTATTTCAAAAACAAGACGGGATGGTTGAATGTAAACGAAGCCCGTGTAATTTCCTTTTAACAAATATGCTCCTATTCTCAGATAATTAATCTTTCACCAGAAACCCTTACCAACCACCAGCACCATTTCCCCGACCATCGGCCCATCATCTTCATCAAATCCACATACTCCACACACTTACATTTAGGAGTCCATAATATATCCTCACATAATTCAATTCCCATTTCAATGCCCAACTTTTACTCACTAAAACCACCATTAGTTATTCCAATTGTATTAGCAAATATTTCTAATAACTCCATCCGCCCATTCCTAAATTCCCATCACATTACAATTTCACGTTTTCAGAGCAAATCTTCGGGAAGTAGGATCGTAGGATGTAGTACGTCCAAACCGCAATTCCTCAACAACTTGTCTGCCAGTCTGCATTTCCAATATTTAATAACTTTTACATTACAAGCCAGCACTTTTACTGCACATTCTATTGTAGTGGAGTTATAGGGAATTAACCACACTTACAGTCTCTAAATGTGTTCATAATAGGGTGGATGTGTGCCGGCTTTAAACGTAAATATTGAATAGAAAGGAGAGTTTGGTTCAGCTTGCTGGGGAGGAAGGAAGTTAATTCCTAATCCGTGTAATTTATGGGAGGATGGCAAAGGAAAACAATGGACCCTTACGGCCTTAAAAGACCCTATACCCTACGACAGAATATAATACATTATCCCAACGTACCTACGTAATATACAGTCCACTTCATCTCCCCGAGCTTTTTTTATATTTTTATAACTTTTATAAGAATAATAAAACCCGAATGGGTCCTTGAGATACGGTTTAATTCCCTATATCCCCCGCAAGAAGATCCGACAATCCAAAATCCAAGCCCGTATAAACCTTCCATAACATATAGAGTCTAGAGGTTATTATATCCGTAATAAACTTACTTCTCCAATAATAACTTCGGAGATATAAGGACCATGTATATCCCAATAGTATTCCAAACAAAGTCTCATTTCCATATAGACATTTAAAAAGAAATCTAGTAAAGAACTCCATCAAAAAGTACCCGGTTCCTAAGCACCACCACCAAGAAGACCAAAAGAGAGATAAAAAAACAACATAAATCCATGTTACCCTCTTGAGTCTTGATGCATATACAGAGTAGTAAAGTTACTACTTGGGTACAGTTCAACCTCGGGTTTCGGTAACTGTGTCCTGTACGGTTTTGGGTAACTCTTTAAATCAAGCCTGGACCACAAGCAAACCTTGCTAATCGAAGGTGCATGAAAGCTTTTCTAACAGAATCTTAGGTTCGGAATTTCTGAATTTTTTTATGAAAACAGCAAATCCTGACGAAAAACGTGCATTAAAAATTGAAACTACAATTGATACTGAAAAATAGCATCTCAGTAACTTTCCCAACCTCAGTAAATGACCCCGTCCATGATCCCTGCAGAATCCTCCTGCAAATCCAGCCGTACTTTACCACCAAAACCTCACCAGATTTAACAACTGCAAAGTCCCTCCTAACAAAGTCTTCTTTAATGTCCCCTGATTTCCTTCCGGAAAAGCATATTATCTCTTACAGGACATAAATTTAAGTTCAGGAACATCTCGACCCAAGGGGTTCTCCTCATCTCTCTCCAGGAGATATGGTCCTCTCGTGCCAACAAGGACAGAGATTGGAGTCCCAACGCCATATACCTCGTGGCTAAGTACCGTTTGATCAATAATATATATGACTGCGAGGTTTATAGTTTTATAGGGCCTTCATTTCACCATTGTTGTGGTGAGTAGCTTCTGGGTGATGGTTTGATAGGCGAGAGAGATCAACACTCGTGGAATTAAATGATTGACAAAATAAATGATGATGTAAAAGGAGGATAAATGGACATGAGCCAGGATGTGACATTGAATGAATGGAGTCGGAGCCTTCCTTATAGGACTTACACGTTTTCTGTCACAAATGATACAAAACCATAATACACACTACACACTACGGACAGATATTTCAAAATAGCTCCTCTAGCCCTTATATCTAACACTTCCGATCTTCTCCTATTCCTCTCTGTCATCAGAGTCAATCCACAGCAGAGTGGATAGTTCGTTAGTATCGTTAGTAACTTCGTGTCATGTTCACCAATGCAAACAATGCCCAATTTAAGCTTCAACTCTGGATTCTAGACACACTTACCAACACATCCTCCTTTCATAACTCGGATCGGGAAGTTGCCTCTGCCGATTTTAACACTTTCCAACCCATTCGACAACGACTATCTTTGACATTGGCACATTTGTACGTATTGGGGGCTGGGGATAAAGCTGGACATGGGCTAACTTCAGGACATTTCCTGTCGAGACACATTTGACAAGTAAACTTGACAACTTGGAAAGCAGTGCTATTTTTAGCTACAAGCGTTCGTAATTTCTGAACAGCCCCGTGACATAATAACGTAGCATTGTCTGTCTCGTACTGAACCCATCATATCCGTCATCATCTCTGCGTATCTCTATACCCTGACATTGACTAACGAAAGGGTTATCTACCCATTTCATATCATAATCCGCTTCTTCCAAACGAACGAACGTAATTTCCTAGGTCGAATGTACTTTACTTATTAGGAGGACTTGAGCTCATCTAAAAACTTTAAATATTAACTTTCACTTTAAGCCAATGTCCCCGATGTGTTATGTCGAATGTCGAATGTGCCATGTACTCAGGGCAGCCTTTCAGAGAACCTTTTAAAGAGATTTGGATTTGAGGCTCTTTCCCTTCTCCATTTCCCTCTACTCTCAAACAAATCTATTCAAATCTTGAGCTCATCAATGTTTTAAAGGCAAAGCCTTTGGGGACTCAGTCAAACACCTGCTCCGGTTATTTGATTACTGAAGGAAGATGTGAAACTGTTACCTGTGAGCATAGGCTGTGACTAGAGTAAAAATAAACAGGATGCAGGTTTTTGCAGTTGGCTTGGTAGAGGTAGAGGTTTTAAATTTTAAAATTTAAAACCGAGTTTGGATTTTGGATATGCAAAGGTAACATTTTGAAGGGATAAAAAGTGATGGTCTAGATTTTTTTAAGTTTAATCAAAGCATTAAATTGACACGCATGAAAGGCGGAATTAGAACCTGTCTGCATCCGAAATCAAAACCGATAAAGGGATCAGAAATGGTTTGTTTTAATTATAATCCGGTTTTTAAATTTAAAACTTGCAGCCCGTTCTACATTTCAATAAAAACCAAAACCGCTTCCTAATTTCCATACAATGTAGAACTGAAGTAAAAAAACGAAACCGTATGTATTACAAAACCCGCATTCTATCAATAGTAAGTCCTACTTTCGTCTGGAATTAATTAATTTCACAACTGGATTGGATGTCCATGTCCTTCTTCCTTTCTCCTTTGTCCTCTCTATAACAAACATCTACTACGAAAAGCAAATAAACGCTCCAAGCTAACAAGGGCCTTATTTGCAACTTATAGAGTATAAGTAAATACGAACCTAAACAACTCTCGTCATTTATAATTTAACATATCCAGCAATTCGCACAGTAACAACTCTAAATAAGTATTAAAATACAAATAAGCAAAGACAGGCATGAGCATATCTAATTTCACTTTAGAGTTTGAACAGATACACACGTCCCTCATATCTCAACCAACTAACAACTATTCCTCTCATATATTAATATATGAAATCCTACTAAAAACACACATAGGAAGAATAAATACGACAACCCCATGTGCCACATAATATTACGAAGCCGTAATAATCAGATGCCTTATTGTAGATTTGGAATCTAGGAGCCGATCTCTGGATATGCCACTCCATCACATCTGCAACAAACAGGCCGTGTTGTGCACTATCTCTCTGGCACATTGTGTGTCACACACAACGGGAACATTTATTTTTTATAACTATATTTATATATTCCACACCCATTCATATGTAGATTGTACAACAGTTTGATAGCTCTATAGAGAGAGATATAGCCCGAAAGGGTACGAAATAATACAAGAACATTATTAGATTTTAGCAAAAGGGGGAACATTTACTGCTATAAAAGGTCGTTAACAAAAAACAGGAGATCGATTCCAGCGGAATATAGTTCAGTCTTAATTTCCTAAGGGTTCCTGCTGGAATTAAATGCATTAATAACACTGCACTATTTCCCCAACGCCAACGTGTTATACGTGTAGAGGTGGGATATATACGAATCCCATGGCATAAAATAATAAATCTGATGAATGTGATGCCATGGCTTGGTCATAATGAGATTATACAAAGTCCGGAGAAAAATGCCCTTCAGACAGAACAGGGTTGTTGTTGAACGTGATCCAGCTCCGGTCCATCGACTCCGACTCAATGGAGGAATCACTTGAGTAATATCCGAATTAATAAAAATCCTCCGGATTTGGCACACACGACTTCAAAATCCATGACCAACGACCAATCCAACCGTTACGGAGCCTGCAACTGATTTTTAATACCACACTGCCATCGTCATTATCATTTGATATCTTCTGCTTTCATTATTTATGTTTCCTGTTCCTATAAAACTTGGAAAGCCTCCAAATTAGAGAGAGCTAGGTGTAGGGACGGAGTTAGCCCATTGTTTCAATTTTTTTTCGAATTCAATCCATGAAATTTCCCTTTAGATCCAGTGATAGGAAGTAATGTTACCACATCCAGTAATAATACTTATTACTGGAGTCGTAAAAAGTAAACGAGTATAAATGCTAACTGACAGAATGCAAAACCTGCACTAGCACAGAATATTAATTATGTTTGTCCAGGTGAAAGCACCAGACACAATGCCAAAAAGATAATGTATAGGGAAAAATCCTGTTAGGCTGTAATAAGGGGTTGATGCACGCTATATATTCCCATTCAGAGGATAGATAAACGCTATATTTTATGAAAAAAATCATCCGATCAATTTTCAGATAATCTACAATCTACAATCTAAAGGGGGAATAAAAAAATCCAGTTTTACTTTTCACAACAAAAAGCACTAAAAAATTAAAGACTCACGTTGCGTCATGACCTTTAATGACCCTAACCCCAAGCTCAAGATAGAGCATAAAAAATGCGGTTATCAACTGCACTTTTTAGCTTTTAATTCGTAATATAAAAATTCCATTGTTTTGGTATCTAAACGGAAGCTATTAACTTAAATGACTATACCATTAATTATCTCAGGCTTCGTTTACATAATTCCTAAGCTTTTAATTAAAAAACGGTACACATTTTTGTCCTTATTTGCAATGCACTTTTTCTGCAGTTCCATTCACTTCCCTCCAACATCATGGAAGGGGTGAAACCATCCATTCCATCGTGTCATGTCATGGCACATCATGAACTATTTGGTAAATAAAACCCCCTTTGCTCTATTTCAAAACTCCAAATCCCACCGACCTGACCCAAACTACTAGGCAAAGTAATACTTAGCACTGTATATCATTAGTATGCATGTATACAGATGAGTTTGTAAGGGCAGAAACGTTAGGTTTGTAAAGACAAACAGTACCAAAGTCTACTCTTCCCTTTCTTGCTATTTGCAATTCCCTTGAGATGCTAAAGAGAGATGGGATTACATAAATATTCCCCTAAAGCTTAATTACTGAATGGACCCTCAAAGTCCTGAAAACTAACTCCTATCTGAATTATAAACGATATTATATTTCCAACTTCCAACTTTTTTCGCTTTGAAATCCATTCCAATCACTACAGGGTGTCCCTACAAACAAACATCCTACTGGAGTAATTAAAGAACTGTATTAAACTTATCATGATGGAACACCCTGTACATTGTAAATCCAAAAGCCCGAAAGGGTTTAACTGTGAAACGGATACAATTCCAAACTCTGTCATAAGTACGAGCCTGAAAGTAGAGTGAAGAAAAATTATATAAATGTAAAAAAGAACGGAGGACAAATAATTAGTCTCATCTGGAGAGTGTTTTCTAAAGCCTCTCTGAAATGAAACACACGTACGTACACCGTATGTGTTTCCCTTTGTATAAGAGACAAGTACTACGAGTACGAGTCAGTCATCCTACTCTTCAGATCTAACACGATGATATGTAATTTACGGTTGTAAGGAGGGTTTATATACTGAAGAGAGTCTAGCATTTAAAAGCCAGATTCAACAAGAATAAAGGCCTGGATAACAAAGCCAACTTTTTTAAATACAGAAAAAAACAAGAGGCAGAACACAACAGGAATATAATTATCTTAGGAAAACAATGCACACTCCGCGATGTTCTTTAGATTCGGCAAGAAGTGTTCGACTGGACCGGGTTTTAAGTCCTCCGATATTTCTGAAAGTTTTTGCCAATTTAAGTAATTTCTTAATAAATGATTTATGTGGCTGTAATTTCGGAACTTTACTTCAAATCAAACCCAAAAACATTGGCGGAGATGTCAATTTCAATTTTTTATACCAGAACGAAAAAACCCGATTTCTCGAACACTACTCGAAGTACAACTACACGGAAGATTTATACCTACACTATATTTACATTCTAAATTGTCCCATGGCAGTCTTAGAACCCAAAGTCCCAACACGAATATACAGTGGTGGTGGTGGTGGTGGCAAATCTGTCTCCATGAATACTAGAGAAAGACACTCTTTTACTTACAGAGATATATAATCCAAACTCAAATGTACTTTAACTTTAAACTTATATATTATTTCTTGACTTATTTTGGTGACTGTTTTTTTTTCTCTGTGGTGGTGGCTTGAAAAGTGTGGATATTGTATACACAGAAGAGAGCAAGTTGAATGAAAGGCAGGCAATGCAACCCTTTCAAGTATCAAAAAGGTTGAGGAAAGAAAAAAATATAAAAAACACATCTTTGGAAATATTCAGAGTGTTTTAGACTTACGATTCAACATTACTTCACGCCATATATAATACATACATATACATAAAGGGACAGAAATGCATAGGAACACTCGATAGTATTATTTTGCCACTACCACCAAACCAACAGTAGGAACCATAGGAATACTATCAGCACTACCACATTCATTTCATTACAAGAACTTATATCGAGTCGAGAGAGTGTCTATACCAAGATTACTTACTAGAGCAGAGAGAAAGATTTCTTGGACTGATTCCAAAACAATTTGGACATTCGGCTTGTGACATATTTCTCTTGAGGAGAGAGACACAGAAAAGTCGGCCTAAACTCACAAAACAACCAAACTACACATTCGTCGGAGGATAAAAACTTTCTTTATGTTTCAAGATGATTTCGAACGGAGAGGAATCTCAAACAGTTCACAGCCGATGGAGCCGTAAGCTGTATGGTTTCAGTCTACTAATCCACGGCTCTTAAATACCAGCAAAATTCATGCAAAATGCCCCGAGCCTCTTTCGGGCCACTGCCCCCTTGGGGAAGTAAGGCCCTTGACCCCGATCGCCCCTCACAAATCCGTCAAATATCAACAAATAAATAACGTCATTTGTGAACATCCCCGACGAAAAGTAAATGTATCAACTAATACAGCTACTCAAGCTCATGAATCTAAATGCTATCACCATACATCACTCTATAAAGCCTATAATAATATCAACAAATTAATGCTCTCTTCTCCATCTCCAGAAAGATCCTCCAACATTACCAATACATCTCCATAATAAAATACCTATTTATTTTAAAACCGTTTTGTTGAAAAGCCAAAAAGGTTTCCTAAATACAAGCCCAAAGATTCCTCTATAAACACAACAAAGTTGGAACACGTAGGAAGAGGTGACTATTTATCCACACATTTCCACTCCAACTTGTGAAATAAATACCAAACAACATTTCTAGGACAAATAGGATCTCAGTTCCTGAAATTAAAATTCCGTAAAGGATAACAAGGCCGACAGCCCTTTATTATCCAACCCGGTCCCAAACTGCCCTAATTCTGGTCCGGAAATGTCGAAAATGAACTGTCCCTCGGGCTTTTCTGCAATAATAATTCCATCTCAATCTCATCTTCGGATTTCACAAGCCTAGGCTGATCCTGATGGAAGGTGACATTTGTTCGGCATTCCTTCTGCCTTTCGCATCGGATCGTATGATGGGTTGCTTCCTAACCGCAGTTCATAGTTCAGCAAATCCATTCAAGATAGGAGATGATTCCGTGACCATTTTCGGATTCGGTGTCAACTCTTTCGTATCGATCTCCGACCCGATCCTACAATTCCCAGCTTTCCCATCAACTCATCAACTCATGTTCCTCATCATCAACTAGAGACCCAGTAGTCTCATCTCGTAGATATAAAAACTTCCTCTCTATCATTTAAACCACTAGCAACTTGAGACGAGAAACTGTTCCAACTTTGAAAGTTTCAAAGTAAAAGTCCACCAGAGTTTCTACGAGGCTGGAATCACCAAAACCTCGGACCCTGACGTCAGTTAGAACGTTAGGAGATAATATCATAAGGTCCTTATTTAGCTAGTAAAATTCTACTGAAAATTACTATAAACTATTAATTATTCCCTAAACTATTATTCTAAAACATTATGAAAGGAGGTTCTTTAAAGGCTTCTTTTGCGAGCAGATTTATGGCACTAAATCAACTCATTAGTTAGATTTAGGTTCTATAAAGGTTAGAAATAAAGTCTACTGCGAACGGTAATAGGTTTAGTTTGAGCTTCCAAACTTTGTAAGTCGGTCTTCTATAGGGATTCCAGTTCATTACTATTATTCACTAATTAGTTTAATACCTCCTTAAGCAGGTTGCATTTGCTTCCAGCAAATCTTCTTAAACCATAATGACTCTTTAAGTCCGTAGCAACCAACTTTGACTTTGCAGAGTCTTTATGGAACTAAAAGGAGGACCAGGAGGGTTGAGTTGAAGTAATCCTTAAAATACATATATCTATAAGGGTTTTGTGATCCCTGGGTTAAGTCTGTTTACTGCTGATTTCGTCAGTTTGGACACTTCGTTTTAATTTCAGTATTATACCTAAGCGGGTTTGCTAGTCCCTAAGACTATTCAACTTCAACCAGCATCACCACACCATTAGTTTCTAGATATTATGTATGTACTTATTAGTGTTTTAATTTTTAATCTAGAGGATAACGTATTGATGATTTTGTAAGGAATTATATCTTCATGATAATCATTAGACATTTCAAACCTCGAATAACACAACTGTCTGTTGTGAAGAAGCATTTAAAGTACATGCGGTTAGCCAGCTTTACTAGATCATAATCCTTCAAAATAATACAAATATTTTCATTCTAAATTAGCCGCAAAATTTACTTATTTCTCTCGTTGAAGCCATTTTTATGCAAAATCAGATATCGAAGATAAAATCAGACTTTGATGCTCCATCCAGTCGATTTGGCCTTATACCCAATGCATTTTTAAACAAGAAACTTGTGGACGGTCCATAATACATATAGTTCCATTTGAAAGATGAACATTTGAAACCGAAGTTGTATTCTCTCTCGTAAGTACTACCTACTGTATCGCGGAAGAAGGAGTAAAAGTTAAAGGAAGTGGAGTCTTTAACTCTTAATGGCATTTCCCATGAACTTTTCATACGCGTTGGGTGTATCAAACAGCCCTCTTCATCCCATTCCGATTCCGGGTATTTTATGGCTCCAGGCCCCTACGTCCTCACAAAGGCCATTTCAACACGGCCTAAAGTTAGGTCTTCAAGAATCTCATTACTTCAAAAAATATAGGAGAAAGTCAGGAGAAAGTTCCGTGGATCTTAACTTTTGGAAATTGAAATCCTAACTGTCCAACTTAAATTACTCGGCTTCAAAAAATTCGAGAAGTTAGAGCCTCTGGGCCAAATCAATCCGTCCTGGAACATTTGGAGAAGACTCGACTCCTTTTTACTTTTACTTCCGATCATAATCTTCTTTACTGACTCACTCAGAAAGGACTTTAGTTTTATATCCACATCCCCATAATATTATTATATGCAGAGAGCGAGTGGCATTGTGTAATGTGTATAATGTATCGTGTAGAGGAGTGAAACCATCCTTTAAAACAGTAATAGCCACCACTACCTCTTCTTAAACAATAGTGTCTGCTCCGGTTCCCTTAG
This sequence comes from Desoria tigrina, assembly GCA_906901685.1. Classification (NCBI taxonomy): domain Eukaryota; kingdom Metazoa; phylum Arthropoda; class Collembola; order Entomobryomorpha; family Isotomidae; genus Desoria; species Desoria tigrina. The sequence continues at coordinate 510,505 of CAJQTU010000060.1, forward strand.
ACCGTCTTAGAATTTAAAGTCTAAACCCCTTGTGAAAGTATAAATAAATTCCCATTTATTTCTATTATATTGCTCATCATCGGAGTGTACTTACACTTGAGTTTAATACTATCAAGGCCTGGGACCCCAACAGCTCGGAACTGGAATCCAGTTCAATCTTCGGAATTAAAACCCGTTCGTTCGGACCATTTCCTAATGCGCCCCGTTTCAGCCTACTTTCTTCTCTGTTATTCCACCGTGTCTTTGGTATCGTGGACTGAAAGTCCATAAAAACGTAGGAATTCTAGGAATCGACTTATTTTCCACCAGACTTCGGATACTGTGTCTGGGACCGAAATCTGAAGAATCCTGAACCCACTGATTCCTTGAGTGATTCTAGATTTTACGGATTTCCCGTCTGTAAAGATCCCACTTGAAACCAGAGAGGGTCCTCACTCAAGAGGTTCGGAAAAGTTTTTAATCCTCGTCGAACGAAACACATGGACTCGGAATCCTATTGTTGTTCCGTAATACATGGTAAATGCAAGGACATGTCATATCCATGCTACCGGCCCATCATCTACTTTTCCCATCAATTATTGTACTATCGCCAATCTCGTCAAAATTCGACAATCGACAACCGACATCCAAATTATTCGGAGCAAACATCCGAACCTGGAAACATCCTCCTCTCCAGTCCTAGCCCTCTTTAAATAGTTACACAAACTCTGGCCAAAGATGATGAAGAGGGGCATACTGTGCCCGTTTCAAAATATTTAACACTCCAGGTTCTGCTCCAGATCAAAGCTCCCAAAGCTCTTCGGTACAAGAGGATGGACAACCTCGTCTCAAGAGGTTTAGTAGCCTAGTGACCACACACTGTATACAGAGTAACTGATGGATCTGACGATATATCATATATTAAATATATACAGATCAAACTAAAACATCCTCCTCTCCGTCAGTAAGTAGTAAGTGGGGCCAACACTTGAAAAACTCTAGAGAAACCTGCTTCTTTGGCATCTATTTACTCTGATTCTGAAGAGATCTTGGCCCATGTTGTTTATACACATCCGACTATAATATTGAATCCGAAAGGATCTCCTTGTTACTTGTCCTGTCGAGGAGGAGGGAAAATAAGCAATACATTTTACTTAACAGATCAAATAAGTTTTGGCTTCGAAATTTGCTACTCTGACGATCCATCTTTCAAAATCTATCTCTAACCTCCTTCTCCGAGAGAGTGTCGACGAGTAAGACATCCCAGAAAGATATCTCACTCTTCAGCAAACTTACTAATATTCATATTTGATTTCATGGTCTAAGAGGGGCTGAAAGGGATCTCTGATCCGTTGATCCGCAATTTCAATATTTGTAAAACCTGGTGGTGCAGGAAAAAAATCCATCCCGGTTTGAGCTATATAAGCCTGTACAAGTAGGCGTAGGCAGTAATGAAGGGAAGGTGTGAAAAAAATCCCTCATCATTTCATCAAATAATATATTTCCTTGGGATTTTTTGTTCCCGTTTTTCGAATCCACCACTGACTGAATCCACCCTGTCTTATCCAATAAGTGAAACTGCTTTTGTAAAAAGATGAGTAAATCTCCTTAGTTTCCATTTAAATGAGGAGGAACGCCTAAAACGTGTTCCCAACTTGGGAAGAATAAAATATGGCTCAAGGGCCTTTTCCCTTCGGAGACCCTCTCCGATCCGATCTCATCTCTTCTCTTAAGGCCTGTTCGCAAGTCCCTCTGACAATTTAAATAAACCCAAACAGAAATAAACTATAGCCCTTAAAATAAGTACGTTTTTCTTAGCTTATGAACAACCCGTTCCAAAAACCCTATGGGTTCTGCAATATGTTACACCAGCTTATAGTAGTGGAACTACTAGCGAACTTGATATTATTATGGAACTCATGGAACTGGAACGAGAGGGATGGTTATCTATATTGTCAGGCTATAAGATTTCGAAGGCCTCTTCTTCCACTCTAAACTCCTCGATGTTCCCTTCCCAGTCTCCAGTAACTCAGAGGCAAGGTACGTGAATTGAGATCGTAGAGAGGTAGCGTCACTGAGCAACATTTCGAAAATATCGTCACTTTTTCAAAAGTTAAAAATTTAAAGTCATGGCAACTTTTGCTCCTGCTACTTCATCCTTTGATTGGTGATCTAACTTGTAAAAATACAGTTATGAAAGCGACTATCTTCCGAAACGAGGAAATCTCATCGATGAAGTATTGCCGATATGCTTATCATGTACGAATAGTATGAATAAACTTTATAAATAGTATTCTATTCTTGTATTAAATAAAATGCTCTAGTTTTCTATAAAATCTACCAATTTGGTGTTCATTCAATATATAGACTAGACTAGAACTTAACAATTTGACAACTACAATAGCCGTAACTCATTAGTTTTGCATTCATTTTATTCAACAATATCCTCCTGTAAGCTGAAAACCTATCCAAGCAGCTATTACGGGCCCGTTGCATTGGTACCGAAACAATTTGGCCAGTCACCAGTGCCATTCTTTGCTGTCTTACTTATTTATCCACTTCTTCTTTTAGCCTATATTTTAGAAATTCAATGTGGTCTGATTACTAAGGACGATTTTTGTTACTAGTGGGGACTTTTAAGTGAAACACCCTGCATAATACTCTAAGCAGTAGATAATACGCTCAAATCTCAAATCGTATCCATAACGAAGATTTTCCAAACTAACTATGGACACTATTTGGGTGTCAAACGAGTTAAGGGCTGTAATTTTGCAAATAGACTAATTCGACCATGCTGATTACGAAAATCATAATTTTAGCTCTGCCAATTTATGCCTAGTGGGTCAAAAGTAGGTGGGAAGGTCAGGGACCTCGCAGTTTCAGCCTAAAGTTAGCAGTGGTGAGAAGGGGGGAAGGAGGAGAAACTCGAGTTTTCCACTTTTCCTCTCTTTTTCTCGCGAAACCGATCGGAAGATAGGGCGCTAACATTGGAGGTACCAGGAAATTAACATTGCGTTGGTATTAGAATTTTCACGAAAAGGGAACGGGAGATTACTATTGGAAAGTCCGAACTCACGCCCGTTTTTTGACCTTCCCACTTACTTTTGACCCACTAGACATCAATTGGCAGAGCTAAAATTATGATTTTCGTAATCAGCATGGTCGAATTAGTCTATTTGCAAGATTACAGCCCTTAACTCGTTTGACACCCAAATAGTGTTTGTTTGTTTGTTTGTTTTTATTCATACAAAGCTTCTCCAAAAGGAGCCGGTTACGCTTTGACGCATAAGTTCAAGTAATACAGTAATTGTAATTAGTGAGTAGAAATAGTTTAAGGTATTGAATATGACAATAGTCATGATTAAAGTACTTAATGTTATAGTATAATGAATATGCCATAATTTTTTATGACATATTTTATATGATAATGATGTTTTAAAATTTGACGGTAGTGGCATTATAAAATGTATCACAATGATTTTCCGTCAGCCTTACAGTTTAAATTCCTGTCTTAAACAGAGTTTTGATTTCCGCAGGTTAAGAGATAGTGTTTTAGTTTATTTCTAGAAATAGAGATAGTTTCAGCTTGTTTGATGTGTCCATTGTAAGTCCAAACTAATGGGAATTATCGAATCCCCAATTTTGTAACATAGGTTTAAATTACAAACAAATTGGAAATGACCCCTACGGGTCAATCAATGGACCAATTTCACCTATCTTCGAACTTAGCATTTGGTTTTGGCCTAACCCCAGGTGTATCAAATTTGGAGGATCTAAGTTAACGCTAACGGATGTTATCGAGTTAACAGACGGACAGACGGACAGACGGACAGACAACGGCATCCATATAAGCCCTGCATAGCAACGGGCTAAAAATTGGACGACGGGCTGGCTCGTTCGCCTAGTCATTCATATTTTATATGGGAAATCAAAGGCAGATAAGTACTTTGACAATTCCAACTGCAGATTTTATGTGAATGATTTTACAATTTTGGTTTATAATTGCCATGGATGAGATTGGAAATTTTTTCCTTGGCGGCAGTGCCGCCAACGATAATTTTTTAATTAATTTTCGAAATGTTGCCCAGTGACGCTACCTCTCTACGATCTCAATTCACGTACCTTGACTCAGAGGGAGAAGTTAGGTCTATAAGCCTTAGAATAAAGGGTACGCTTCGATAACTTATTTTAGATGTTTTTCTTTTGGGCTGGAGAGACAGAGGGAGAATGGATTAATGACATTTGATGACCTAAAGGTCAGGAGAAATAGTTACGAGAAATGGAGAGAATGGATTCCATTTCCTCAAAATAGATTTTTAATACAAAGTTAGACTAAAGTCAAAATAACAACCGAACGAAACATTGAAATAAATATAACTTTTAACGATCGTTCTTAAAAGATATAAATAAAGGTAAGCTCATGTTCCAATCAAGTATTTTTATTTTTATATAAATAACTCTCTTGCAACCTTTTCAAATGCTTGTTTTAAACTCAGTTTCTCGAAATAGTGTTTCGATTTTGACCAAAATATCTTTTTGTAACTCTACAAGTTACCTAACTTTCGTAAAGGAATCAGAGAAATGCCCGAACATTATGACTACAATCCCGTAAATAAGAGAATTAGGGAAACTGTGAGTCATCATCCTCCACTCTCCTCATCATCCGAGAAGAATAGTGTAAAGTTCTCATTCAATAAGTCTCTTTTGAGCTCCTCGTTCTCTCAATATAAATACAGTCGTGAATAGAAGGCCAGAGCGTGTTTCCGACAGCCAAGTCACAAGTGCTGTATAGAATTTAAGTTGTTCGGGGAGTTAGGTATAGTTAACGGTTCAAGAGAACGAAGCCTTGGAATAAGGACTAGTTTCTCGAGAGAAAGAGACTAGATTTAATAAAGTATGGTTCAGCTAATCTGATCCAATTAGGAGAGAAGAGGACGAGGAGGCTGACACAAAACAGTTTTCAAATCCACTTGTACTTGCGAATAATAATAATTCGACAGAGTCAAAGAATTTATAGAACTCGAATGATCCAATAAGGTCCATTTCTTGAGCATAATCTGCTTTCAAACTTGTTACAAATAAATTCAATCATTGTTTCGTATTTCCTTATTCTATTCAGGTTAAGCTCAACTTCGGGACTTTCAAATAATAACCGCAGAATCGCTTTCAAAACCTGACGGATCTTAAGAAATAATTTATTTAGCAAATTTTCGGGTCATATTAGTCCGAGATTCTATACGATCAAGAGATATAACTTCGAACAAAGTTCTAAAAATAGCCATAAAAAATCCCATTAGCCGAAATATCTAACGATTGCTGTCCTCGATATTAGTAGAACTGGAAACAGTGTGTTTCTAAATGGGATTCAATGCCAACTCTAGACACAACAATGCAAGGCTGAAAGGGCTCTAATTGCAAGAGTCGCATAAGTAGAACAAAAAGTTGTGAAACTGTCGGAAACAGAAGGTCGGATTATTTACAAAATGCAGTTTCCAAGTTGCTTCCGAATCCGAAACATACATGTTATTAAATACACCCTGCTGCACTTATAATGATGTTTATTTCATTATTTCGGATTCGGATGCAACTCCAACTTGCAGTTAGTTAGGCGAGCAAAATAATAACATTTTGTATCGTACTTTTATATCAGGTCATTAAATTTATGAGAAAAAACATTCGGGACTGTTTGGCTACATACATTGCATAATAATCCCTTTTCCGTTGTTTAAATTCACTGGAGCATTCACGTCACCAATCCACTGTGAAACTCACACCCTTACGGACTTGCAAAAAGTCCATAAAAATACGACATCCTACACATCCAAGTTGGAAAGACTCCAGTCTTCCGTCTCATCTCATCCTAATTACCTTTTCTGTTAGTCTAGTAGAAGTGAATTTACTGAGGGTTTTTTAGACCATGCCAAAACTATTGGATTATGACGAGCAAACAGGGTTCAAAAGTCCGGGATTTTGGACCCTACGTAGATTGAAATTCAGAATGTTTTATGATTTGTGGAAAATCTCATACTAAAATTTTTGATAAAAATATATAAAACCTGTTTGTCGAACAGTTTTTTAATAGTTTAATAGTCCTCACAGAAATGTCAGATTTTTTAGAGTAAAACTCTAGGGTTCTTTGAACCTTAAGTTCAAGTTCCGTCAAAACGTGCATATGGACAGCGACAGAGGACCTCGACAACCGAAAATGCTTTTGTTTCAGAATTTGGAAGGGTTTTCAGAAGCTTCGGTTGTTTGGAATGTTCGGATAATATACGAGTCGTATTAATTTATATGTATTTCTAACGATCCGTGTTCCATACCGTTGTTTCTTTGGCCTTAACATGCTTTCAGAGTTTCATGACATCACAAGAATACATTCCACATTTATATATTGGACAAAGAGCCGTAATAATATCCAATAGAGCCATTACCTACATGTGTGTCTCATTTTATGTGATCCTGTATAGACAATATCATTTATATCGTTCTAAGCACATACCAAATAAGAAAAACAAAATAAAATACATACCCTAATAGTTGATCGTTGTTTGTGATGTCAAAATGGTAATTCGACTATAAAGGCATTATCCTTCCAAAACCAGACTCCTGTAAAAACGTTAAAAATAGGCATTTAAATTATTTTTCATTTTTAATCAATATAAACGGTAGTATAAATGACTGCCGTTTCAATTTCCTAACTGTTCCTATTTTCGACCGACTTTAGTGAGTATATTCCGTGTCGTATTGATGATTTACGATTTACCAAAAACTTTTAATATTTTTGAGCAGGGATATCCTGCAAAATTGAATGTCGATTTTCTAACGGCGTTGCTAATTTTAATTAAAAGTTAAGAACTTTAAGCGAGTATTGGTCAAATAGCATAGGTGCTCTCTTTTGTTTTAAAATTGGAGTTTCTGGATTATGAGTCTTAACCCATTTCAAATTCATCTCTGCAATTCAACATCGACCTCTTCGACACAAACTAAAATTCCCAAGAAAATACCAAAGTTCTTATCCCATCATTAAAACTTCAAACACTTCAATCATCACCACATATATACATACAACTATTCGCAATTTAAAGCACATTGCGTAACCAGTATAATTAGAACCATTCCCCGTCTATACAGAGGGGCATGAAGAGGAGGACATGTCATATGTCATGTCACCGAGATCAGCCCAACCCTGCTGGCAAAGGGGCTTTACAAATTGATCTCGGAACGTGACAGAAAGTAACAACAAAGGAAGTAGCGGATGTCCAGAATAAAAACTATACGTGTTTCAATCCCGTCTCTATTTACAATTTTAAGCACATAATACATACAGGATTCAGATTCACGGCACATCAACTCCATACACATATTATACATACACACTCCTATGTCCAATTAAAGCTTGGAGTAAAAATAGTAAATAATCTAAATCCTCTGGTCCTGGCATCTCCCACAATATCAAGTTCGAGGAACCGTATGGAATATTAAAATCCATACTAATAAATTACATCTCCCTATTATCCAATATTCCAGTTCCCTATTGTACTTTGTAATTTTTTGTCAAAACTTTTTTATTTTACTACCGAGCCAGCATTAGTACACAAGGGGAAATGAATCGTAGATCCGCAGGCAATCGGTTTAGTTGCATTCCCTAATTGTTTGGCCGTTATGACCATTCCTTTATAGAAAACCACCACCACCAGTTCACCCAACCGAGTCTATGACATTATTAAATGAAAATCCTATTAAAGTCTCTGCGTTCAAAGTCATCAAACTCGACTGATATTCAGTATGAACTGGAGGCAGTAGCGGATTGTAAACGAAGGAAAGGTTCGGATTAGTCAAATCTGTTTATCTTTTAATTACACAAAAGGCTCGGGAGTTAAATTCCGGTCCAGTTCTCTATTTTTCTATCCGGGAGAAAGGTTCCGTAAATATTTTCTTTACTTTGTTGTATTTCCATTAAAAAGAGAGCCGTGGTCTTTTTAGCCCTTTCTCAATTTTGTTATTACTGTCTAGCTGGATATATGGTACTCATTTTAGTAAATGTTTGAGTAGAAATTGACGGTCAAAACTGTCCAAAATGGAAAAATACCACTGGAAAAACAGCTATTTAATTCCAACATTAGTCATCAGTTGGATTTAGTCTAAAACTAGCTCTTCCTGTACCCAAATCACATGAACCTCATGGAAGGAGACTCCGAAGAACACCCTCTGGCTCAATAATACATCAATTATGCCCCACCCCAGTCCGGTTTATTATTGAATAAGCCGAAATCAATTAACTAGCAGAAGATTTTCCGAAAATATTGATAAATCTACGACAATCTCACTCAATCCCTGAAGAACACCGGGAAAAGCTCGGAATATTTGGGAACAATGAAAAATCAGCACCGTTCCATACTACATGGATTTTCATAGAAATCATTTATTTCTTTATAAATCACAAGAGAGAGTAAAAAATAGACTTTTCAATTCAATCTATTAATTTATCTTTATGATTTCATAAAAATATAGCCCAACGAATTCTACACTTCCTGTGGTGCTTTATATCCAGTTTCCAATAACATCTTCCTTCCAGACAGACGTTCCAGAATTCCAGCCTTTCATTCCAACATCCGTTCGTCTACAACCTTCAAAAATGCTGAAAAACTCCGAGGGACAATAAAGAAGCAGATAGGGAAAGTGGACTCCAATGTAGACAGAACCGTTTCCCAATTTTCCTCAGGAGGGAAAAGTTATTAATCAAAATATTATATGGTCATATAAACTTCGGCAGAGTAATAAAGCGTAAAGGAGTAGGGAAGAGGCTCCTGCTAATACAGACAAGTTATAGGATAGGAGGATTAGATTCAATATTGATTGAGGCTTTGAATCTTTGAAGCCGAGAGCTCAGTTTCAGGAAAATAGCCTATAAACTTGCTTTATACTTCGGACAAGGAAAGTACCCGAATTGGCAGATCCAGAATCGTTTGATTTTTTGTGTTGAGCCCGAACCAGGTTAAAATATCACGAACAATTTACCCGGAAAATAAATCAGAGCAAATAACAAATAAGATAAACCAAAAAATCAGGACAAAATTAAGATGATACAGATATGATTTTCGTTTTTAATAATTTTTTTCTTGATTTTTGGTGTTTTTCAATTGTCGTTGCCTATATTCTGGGTCATGTTCCTTGTAAGTGGCGAAGGTGCTTTGAGATTTCGGGGTCATTGACGAGATTATTTTAGCTTATTGTTAATAGTACTTTGGGCCGCTAAGTTTGTTAATTTATTTTTTAGTATTGGGTAGTTGTTAGCACAAAAAAACCATCGTTGTCGGGTCTGCCAATTCAGAAGCTTCCCTTGTAAGTTCTGGAAGCCTCTTATAAATAGGAAGTCTAGATGCAGTTCCCTTCCTTCCTCCGCTCTCCTGGTCGTAGTTAATCATCGTCTTAAAAGTTCTCCGGATCCCAGAGAGCCAGAAATAAGTAAGTAAGTAAACCGGCTTGTTCCTCTAATAAAATCGATAGCATTCATCATCACCTTCCTTGAACTTTATTAGATTCGCGAGAGGAAGCCAAGTCGTTCAATCCGAAACATCCGGAGTTTGAATCCTAGGCTCGACAGCTCTCCAACACTAACAAGACTTTGTTTAATCTGTCAAATCAGATACAGGCTTCATTGCCAATCTCACGTGGGGTTTAAACTACACTTCAGTGTTTTTCAAAGTTCCTAAACTATGGGCTGTGAGAAATGACTTTGACATTGTCAGCACAAGGTTTTTTATTCAATTTCCCCTAGGGGGACTTAAATTGCTTTTTGGGTTGTCAATTTAATGATCTTTAAAGTTTATAAAATGAATGTTTTACTTCAAGGGTTCCAAAATCCGTTCCATAAACCCCTTCAATGTACAAAACTTATAAGAGCCTTTGTTTTCCAATGAAATCCCACAACCTGATTCCTAACCAATACCCTTTCCCAGTCTTGAAAGGTACGAAAGTTAATAAATCTAATTAACCCACGCCTTCATTTAATTAGGCCCAAACAATTCATAATCTCCAGCAGGTATTATTATATCTTATTACTGAAATCCCACAAACTGTAGTTTACAAAGACCAGCTCTACCTCTTTCATCTTATCAGCCTTTCCGAAAATTAATACAGGTAGAAAAACAACAACAACTGATTTATTGAGTTTATTACGTTGAAACGAACTATTCGAAAACATGTCATATACGGAATCCTCATAATCACACAAAGGGAATTGATTTTTTGGGGATTTTTATATGAATCCGAAACACGACAATTCAAGAGCCCTAAAGAAGGACTTATACATTGCTTAAATAAGGGACCTATTAAACCATCAAAGAACTTGATATCTACCTATTCCATGGATGGAATAAGTAAACGTGAGTATTAGGAATTAAGAGCTAACGCCTTCGTCATGAAAATTATTAAACAGTCAGCAGGGTACGAAAAAAACGGTTAATAAGTAGCCAACCAGACAGGTTGCCTCTGCTCCTGCTTCTGCCCTATCCAAATTACAATATTTATAAATGCACAATCAACTTCTGGTTTCGAAACCGGCTTCCATGATATAATTCAACAGTCCTTCCTATATCCACAACCAGCAACAGAAATTAACAACAATCATACCCACATATATTAAAAAAACAATTCATACGAAGGAATAAATTAAACCTATACATCTATACCGCTGAAGAAGAAAAACAGTAGCTGGGAAACGGTGAGAAAAAACGGTTCATTCTGGAAACCATTTATGATTTAGAATTACATTTTGATGAATTACCACTTCACTTTCCAACAAGTAAAAACTTTACAAAACAACAGCGAAATATCCGCTCCTCTATTTTAATTTCCCTTTAAACTTTAAATACGTTTTAAACCCAACACAATAAACTAATTTATATATAAGAAACTGAGTACGGGCCATTCACACGAAACATTTAATTTTCAATAAACCCCATCCGCCCTCAAGTCATAAAAGCCTAATAAACAACTTTCCCAGCCTATCGTAGATCGTGATCTCAGATCAGAAAACTGGACAGCCCTTTAATGCCCAAATGTAGGAAATCTTCTTCTTCTCAGAGAACAGAGAAAAAATCATGACTTTGAAGGTAAACACTAACTTAAAAAACTTAAACCACGTCCACAATATAATAGTAATAATAACAGTATAGCTGGATTCGTTAATCCCATCGTCCAGCAAAAGGTAGAAGCATGGAAAAGAGCATTAAAAATCCAAGTACATCTCTAACAATCCGTAATATCAGCATTATTTCTATAAGAATAGACAATACACAACAATGGACAGCACTCAAAGGCAAAGGACAAAAAAATCCAAGAATCAACTTATATCCTTATAATATTTTATTCACGGAGAGTGGAGAGTTATTATAATATTTTACAACAGAGCATTACATATTATATCCGCCTCAAGGAACTAACTAACCAACTAACTAACATCAGTATCAGTCAAGTCAGGCAGGTTTGCGTTGATGGACTCTGTTCTTATAAATGTGACTATATGAAGTATATGTATAAATAAAAACTTTTTGGACTTGGATTTATTTTAGTGACTACGCTGGCTGAATACAGATTTGGATGTTAAACCAAGAGTGTATGCTGATGAACCGGTTTTTCGTAATAAGGAGATCCGATATAAAGATATACAGAGAATAAAATACAAGAAGAGAGCAAAAAAAGCTAGTAATAATATTCTCTCTCGTCGGTCCTTGAAAGTTTTCAAGGCTGTGATTGTAGGTAGATTGCTAAGCTTTGAACGTGAAAGTATAAATATATTTTTTTTATTTATAAATATTATTATATTTTACTATAATATACACACACCTTCTTATACCTACTACTATACTATTATTATTATCAGGATTATTATTATATTAAACTATAAAGTACGAGACTAACCAAGAGCAGGACAAGATATGATGATGATATAACTCTGCCGAATCCACTTCCCATCAACTACCCTTTAAATCCTTATTTTTAATAGAGTTCATACAGGCTTTAAAAACAGAGTTGTACAAAAACTCCGTTCGGTTTGATATCTGACGGATATTTCGGTTGGAAACCCTGAAAAATTCACGAAATATCTACCAAGAAACGCAGAATTTTTGTAGTTAAAATTTCAGCTACGAAAACATTTCGATAATTTACCAAAATCTAAGCCATTTCTGAACAGCCCAAAGGAACCAAAACCAACTAAATCCTTTCTGGATTTTTTTATAAGACCTGTTATGCTATACACTTGCTCCAAGACTTCATCATAATGTGTATAAAGAAGAACTAAAGATGATAATGATATTCCACTTCGTTATAGCTTATATACCTCCCCTGGTTCCTTGGATATAAATACGATTTCGAATCTTTCGCCGAATTGAACGGTATAGAGATCCCTATAAAATGAAAACACTGCCTATATAAAATGTGTATAAATAATACCAGGTTTTTTATAAGATCGGAGTTGCTTGCGGAGCATGTAAATAAATAAGATTGGGAGGACAGCTCATTAGATGAGGATGGACAGGCCAAAGGCAACTCCAGTTTCACATAACCGTACGATTACAACTTTACAAGAAACGGACGGATCTCTCGCTATCCGAACTTTTTATATTTTTATTCTTTCATTTCCTTCTCTATATTCCACCTTCGTTCCTCGCCGATTCTTACTATTCCGGACTTGGTTTTGTTGATCTTTTGCTTTTGTAATCTAAAATCATCTCGAATTCGAAACTGGAAAGGAGGAAAGAAGGGTCAGTTCGGTTCAGTGGGCGGGTGATGAATACAAAGAGTAATTGACCTCGGGTCATTCCAACATGACCAAATATGGGCATTAGAAGACACCCTTGTCCAGTTCGAATGTAAATTCAGCCCGTTATCCTCTTCCTTCGATTCGAAAAACATAATAAACCCTTTTAAAGCTTTAAAACCTTGTCTCATCGTATGAAGTAGGAAATGTTGTTTCTTCGGTTTCAATCCGATGTGACGATTTCAGTTTATTTTCCTCAGTAGAAACAAAACATAGCTATATTTATTTACAGCAGCAGGAACCCATTTTTTTCCTTTTTAAAACAGAGTGCTCTTGGCTCGTAAACAATACAAGTCGGAAAATAGAAAAATAAATATAAGATGGCAAACTATTGGGCTGGAAATTGCTTCAAAAACTTACTTAGTCAACCAAAAACATTGGGGAACATGCCCATTCCGTATCGTAAAAAGCGGATCCGAAGTTTTTACTTTTCTATTGAATAAACTTCCCTTGTTTTGGCTTTTGACTTTCTTTCCAATGTGCAAGGATATACGAAAACAACTGCTGTAAGCTACGAGCTACAGCCCCATGCAAGCTTTAGACAAGGGGTTATAGAACATAAAATAATAATTTGAACTGTGACAGAAAAATTGCAGAGGCTTGGGTGTGGCTTCTGTAATATTAAAGGATGGTTGAACTCCTCCAGCTTTTTCAATTAAGTTGACAAAAATAAACGAAAAAAATACTTTGATAACCGTTCCAGAATGTTGTTACTTTAACACATACTCCCACAACTAAACTTCATTAATTCATTAGAACATTTAACATTTAAATCCCACTCTTTCCTCATCCCAGTTAACTTTTTTCTTTAACCATTTCAAAAACATACATGAAAATAAACTAGTAGTTCTTTTAAGTGGGAATTGTTGTCGAATGTTTCCTTACACGATATTTAGCCACTTAGCATACTGGATAAATATGGGATATACCAGTCCACTAACTATGACTCATAAAAGTCTTAAATGCTGGCATTAGCATATTTAAAATTGTGGAACAATCAGCCGTTCATAAGCAACGTGAAGCTAAAAAATAGATTTAAAAAAATATCAATACTATAAGAGGAATTCAGTGTCAATTCGAGAGTGACAAATTTTATTGTTTCATGAAATAAAACACGAAATTTACGAACGGTCCTTAATAGCCAATATAATTAATCGAGCCTTTAACAACTTGGTGGAGAAGTTTTTGCGATATAATCCGCTTGACCTTGCATGAAAAATAAAATATATTATTATAGCTCGCATTAACTTTACATTCTTTAATTTATCCACTTACACTTTAATTCATGTACCTTACCAGTTAGGTATTTTTATAAGTTCAAGTTGAAGGTAAAGGTCTTCTAATCCTATTCCTGATCATCTCAATTTGATAAATCGAATATTATTTGTTTAGTTATTTTCTCAGCAGTTGAAGTTGTAATGTAATTCGTAATCGTCTTAATAACAAAAAGGATAATTGTAATTAGCAAGAACTCTAAAAACAACAAAAACCACAAACATTTTCCTTACGTTTACAAACTTTTTACGGGCATTTACTAAGTAAGACTTCCTTTCCTTGATTAATTTCACTTTTTTTATTTTTGTTCTCTATAAATTTCCCATGACACTGGTATAGTTAGTTTGGAGAGGTTAGCATGTGATGTTTTTTCCTTATCTTCCGAAGCATGTCATTCTACTTCCTTATTACGTTTTTAAGTGCAGAAGAGGACATCGGGGCAGGGAGGGAGTCGACCTCATTATAAAGTTCACATTACCAGGATTATCCAGTTCCAATTAGACTACTACTGACTAACAATTTTAATAAATTGCGGCAAACGCATATCGCAAAAGAGTGAAATCACATGGAAAAAAACGACAAATAACATTTAATGTCATTGTCCGACACGTGGGGCCAGTTTACATACAAATCTCACATTTCCCCAACCATTGAGTAAAATAATATACATGGGTAGAGTAGCACTTGAGTTCACCTTTTCAAACAGATGATTTTTTCGAAAACAGACCCAGAAAAAACTTTTCCTTCGAAGTTTAAGCCTAAACACACGGATGGACGAACAGACCGAGCAAAAGCAATACATGGTTTTGCTCTTTAATAATCAAGAATGTTGCAGTATTAAGAACCACTATATCCATAACGTGTTCATTGAACGTGTGTAACCTGTCTCATAAAACTTGTAAATCCAATCCTACCGAAGCCAAACTTCTAAATCCTCTGTTTCTCATTTCATTTTTTATATCAAATTGACAATTGACAATACCTTTCCAAGTCTTAATTGACAATCTGCCCTTTCCATCATGACTCAAATGTCCTCAAGACTCAAGGGCTCATTAAAACTTAAAAAAGCAAAGACACAGTCACTGACATTATAGCACACACTCTATTATACGGTCTCAATTGCCAATCAACATGTCAAGTCTCTACTCTCATCGTAATTATAATATCTAAAAGTAAAAACCAATACAGCACCACACAACAAAACCCTTCAAATATTGAAATTATGCAAACAAGATACCGTACAATCTCAATAATGTTTGCATTTCTCCAATTGAGAATGAATAACAATTCAGCACAACTAATACTCTGCCTAATTAAATTTACCTACTCAACTGTATACCTTTGTTCTTATTCAAAAATTGTAAGTAACATTGGTTCCTATACCTTATCGTCAGTCTGAGATATTGGAAATATCAGCCAAATATAAACGCACCATTTACAATCCTCCTATTATACGAGAACTAATTTGATAAATGAGAAACGAGACCTTCGTGCTTATCTCAATTTCCCATTCCACCAAATAACAAGAAGAAGAAATGCAATTCTATCTTCTCTTGGGTGCCTTCATATTATCAGTCCAATTACAATATCCTCAGAATTTATACTTCAGTTCTGAACTTATGAACTCTAAGCTACTAAACCTATCAAGCTACCTTGTGGCTATTTCAGTCCATTCACAATCGTTTTCAAATCAATTTTTCCTTGTACAAAACAGCATTCAAATTAATATCAAAGAAAAGGGGTCAAATGTCAAAAATTCTCAAAATTTCCGCAATCAATCTTTCTGAATGGACCTTTAGCTACGAATATTATACCAAACCGAGCAAAAGTTCCAACTCCAACTCAAGCAAATCAAGGCCTGAAATACTTTTTTAGACACGAGAAGAACGTGCATTTTATAAATTTCAGACTGCCACACCTGTCCTTTACCTTATACAACTCACAAACTCAATACATGTGCACTTTTTATCACATTATCATAATAATCTATAAATATACTATATAGTCATATGTAATGTACTTCTTTTAATATCTATATTGGGAAAACAGCTTTACTCACATATGACTAAGGCAGGGGATAATAAATCTATGCAAATTACGAAAAAACCAAACTGGATAATCCGATCGATCCCATCCCTAAAGCCATATTTTTAGCAAATTCACTTCACTACCATTCAGTCTCAAAAAGCCGTTTCAAGTAATCAAATCAAGTCCTTTTATGCTCCGAAACCGAATCCTCTTTCATATCCAACTCTCTGCAAAATGCAACTTAACTTATCATTCATTTTTGAGCATTTTTACCTAATTTACTTTGAGGTATCTAGCAAAAGAGTAAAAGAACTTCAATCGATTTCCATTCCCATTCCTAATGAAACATGAATGAAACTTCCAATTACTGTCTCGAAAGTCCTTGCTTTTATTTTTTGAGACACCTAATCACTCATGCACATTTCCATTACTTACTTAAACACATGTGCATTTCACATGTAAGTTAGTTAACCCGATAACAGCCGGCCTTTATCCTCCTCCTTTCTATAGGAGAAAGGTATATTCTTATGATATTATTATTACGGGATTACGGGCACAATGCACTTATGTTGTCCCTTATAATAATGCAGACGGGATTGAAAAAGTGAATGATGGTGATTGGAGATTTGGCGATGGCATGCCCATTACCGTTCCGATCGAAATGAAATAATAATAACATTCCGTGTTCGTCTACACGTGAACTCCCTAACTTTTAGCTATATTGAAGTAACTACTATATAAGGTCCATCCTATAACTGTATAAATACAATGGATAAAAAGGTCAAGGTTGAATTAAGCTCCTACACGAAGCCAGTAGCAATATTGAGTTAAATAGGTCCGATTCTATTAAATTGCCGTAACTTTTAGAAACATACTCCAGTATAACAGGCAAGGTTTTCATAACAAAATATTGGTATGTAGAACTTAAACAAGTCTGATAATCATAATTGTATTTGCGGAGTGAACTTTTTAAATATATATTTCCGATGGTAACAGGATTGCGTAAGTCGGGTAGTCAGCATTGACCATTATTGGCTATAAAATTGACTGAAATTTGTCTCTAATGTACCATTTAGTCCTTAATCGTTACATATTAGATGTGTAGGCTATCCTCTTATTACAGATTCACGGAGTAAAAGTTCAAACGACATTAAGTAACACAAGACAAAACATAGCCATATCACTATGTTGTACAATGAATGGGATTACATTTGACGAATGAACTCGTCAACTGTTAGTTTAACTGACTGACGCACATTTAACTTTAAAATGTTAATTAACAATAAATGCTACAGCTTTAAGTACTTCGTAATGGGCCAGTGTCCCAATTGTCGAAGCATATACTTTCAAGTGACTCCAACTTAAACCCAATTTCAGGAAAATGTTCACATTTTCGTTATAAATTGGGACAATTAAAGTTTTTAGTCAGTCATCAGTATTAGTCGCTTCAAGGTAACGTTTACTTAAAGCTATTTAGATGGATAATGTATCAAACAACAGAATTAACGAATTAAGAACATATTCTTTCTGAAGGAATAGGACATAAGAAAACCCAAAATATTCCTTACAAGGTAAACGTATCGATCTTTACAAATTAATCGCAATTAAAGCCTTTCAACGTCAATCCAATATTCTACTAATTGTCTGTCCTATCATGGTCCTATTTGAACCAATCCTAGTCACTGACAGAGTTTAAAAGTCACTTAGCTGATATACGATAATTTGTTGATAAAAATTTTAAGGGTGTGGCTGGAATTACTGATTTAAGTCATATTGTCATTCGATAAGATATGGTTCTTATCTTAATTTGACGAGTATTTATCACCAGATATTTAAGTCAAATGAGCTTTACAACGTAAACAGTCTTATCTTTTATTAATCGGTTACGTGCCACATGATATTAGCAAATTCTACTTGATTTTGATTGCATATATGGATTGGCGACGTTTACGAACGAAGCAAACGATTATCCGTTAAATAATGTAGGAATGTGGCAATGTAAAGCTACCTACTCGATTAAATTTTTGACACGATTACAGTAGGTAGGTTAAAACAATATTTAATTTAATGATACATTTAATTTCCGGACACGGGGAACTTAAAAACCAATACATAAAACTTAATGGAATGAAGCCTTTAGGGCCAAGTAAGTGTCAAGGCCAGTGCTAATTAACTAAAAGGCTTTTTTAAATAGTTATTAGTTACATTTTCTGTAAAAAAATTACCCCTGGTCCTAAATTATTTTCTGTCTAAAAAAACCTATTAAGCCATACATGTACCCCGATCTTCAAAACTGGATTTTTTTACTCCCACTTTCAAAGGATTAGAAGATAAAGGTTCATTTTATAGTAAAATGGTATAAAGAAAGACGCTGTATAGAATTCGTCAAAGCTATATTCAATTTGAATGCGTAAAATGTATATAAACTGCACAATAATGAATGGAACGAGGAGTAATATTTATGAAACGTATTAGACACCTTAATTATGATTAATGTATTTTTATGAAAGGACCTTTACGTCATCCGCGAATTAAAATATCACACAGTATGCACTGTGCTAATTGTTCTTGCAATAATTACTGTATTCATTAGCACACCGAAGCACAATGCACAATACCTTAATGTACATTTCACACCCTCCGTTGGTTTTTAAAATACTACTATTCATACGTTTTATTATATTCACGAATAATTTTTGTAAAGCCCCATTAAAATTAAAATCTTAAAAGTTCCATTAGGATTAGAGCAGTTTAAATTTAAAACACATTAAGATAAAAATAAAACTCTACATGAAAAAATTAAACGCTTTTTTACAATTCGTCATGCAATAAGTTGAGACAACAATCTCAATTTGCCAGTAAGGAAAATTGTCTTAAACGTGGCTATATTGACTTCAAGAATTCATTAAGATATCAATATTTCCAACACAAATACAGATAAATTGCCAAAATTGCGAAAGGACAAAATAATCAATGAAAAGCAATTTCTCTAGTTTCTCTTAATTGTAAGTTGCAATCAGGTTTATTTATCTAAACACTGTTCTTGTACGGGTGTTTACTAAATCCTAAAATAATGACTTATTCTGAACCGTTTAATTTTTGATTACTCTAGTTTTAATTAATAATCCATTCCCGTGCCAAATATAACGTTAATGACAGTGACAGATATTTCCAAATTCATCAGGACTTTGATGATACATGGATGATGGTTTTAACTTCTGCCATTCAAACGTTAGATTTCGTCGACTACACAAGAAAATCTATATATTAGTACTTGAAATGTTACTTAACAATGTCTTACTTACTTCCCTAAAACCAAATCACTCAAGAATTTCTAAACTAAAATCTGCCAAAAATGTCCTGATTTTTCAGGGTCTTATTTTTTGTGGCACTTTGCCAACTAATATGCAAATATTTCACCCATCAGGTCGAATTTTTCCAAGGGTCCATGAATTCTCTCATTTGTCGCCTATTTCAAGATTTCAGCTCATACAAATTTGTTCAAGCACAACGCATAACATTATCGACTAACATAACAATTAGACGAACGAAGTCGTTAACAATTCAAACAGTACATTATAACAACTGGAGATTGACAAGAGTACAATATTTTTCTGCATACTATTTGCACAGGACAAACAGAGCCGGCACTGGTCAACTCTGTACCAAACCCTCGGGTGTCGGATATAAAATAAAACCAGCATTTCCTAGCTCAACTTAATTGAAAGGGTTTCGAAAAATCGATCCTTAAATTATTGATGAAGGAAACGAATTTGAGTTGATTGGCTCATTCAAGTTTAAAAATTAAATTGGATTACCAATTTCCCGTTCCCTTCTCCCCTTTCAATTTATACTCTGACACAACAACCAAACCTGCCCTTCTTCAAATAATAATACACAAAAGACAAAATATTAATAATTTACAAATATACACAAGATTTACTTTCCCCTTACGATCTTGTGTGTTCGATAAATACTTCTGAACACAACAAATAGGTATATATTTTGTCCGCAATTTCACAATCAATATACTTATATACCGACTTAAGTATTTATAAGTAAGGCAATAAACAACCATTATTAGCCCATTCATTCACATGATGAAATAATATATTGAACCTATATAGTTTTTACGAATTTTTTGAAACATTCTGATTACGTTGATATTTAGAATATTGAAACGCCATAATAAACAAGAGCGAACTGGACTCGTAAAATCCAATGAAAATAAAATGAGGAATAAATTAAAGTCAAAAGTCTAGTGAGTATTTTATGGAAATCCGTTTATTGTTATGAACTATGTTTTTAAAGTAAGTAAATATTGATACGATTCATTTATTCATGTGATAAATCAATAATGGAAACTGATGGTCTGACAGACGACTGATATTAAAGCAGAATCATATTTGTTTTTAATATTTTTACACTGTATTACCAAATGGTCAGAACCCAAATTATTCAGAAGTAATCATTGAGCCGCTGATGGTTCCGATCAATTTTGTTGAACATTTAAAACCCAATTTCAAAAGTATTTTTTAGTAAAACAGTTTTTTAAATGATTTTGTCTATTTCGAAATCAACCCAGAGACGATAACGAATCATTATTACTTTGTGGCATTTAACAATAAAATTCAGGCACGATATAAAGTTAGTTGTAGATTTGAATTGAATTTTCAATATTCGTCCAATAGAAATAAAAAAATAATTTGGCAAGGAATGGCCTAAATCTGACTGATATGCAGTTTGAACTTATTGAACCTGATCCATAAGTAATGTGTAGGAGAGTTGAAAGTAAAGTCAAAGTTTAATCACCAATAGAACATTAAACATTTAATTTAAATTAAATAGGTCTTCATGAACCTTTATCAATAAAGTTATCAACTTACTTATTTCAAAGAAGATATAATATAATAATTACTAGAAGTAAGCCCGGTCGAAAAACCGGGGTCCTAGGAGGGGGCAAGAAATAACACCCTTTGAAAAATTCTAAAAACAATATGATAAGTGTTAGAATAAAGCTTATAGGATTTTTCTAGGGTATTATTTCTTGCCCCCTCCTAGGACCCCGGTTTTTCGACCGGGCTTACTTCTAGTTTGTTTAATATTATTTTAAGGATCGTCCAATAATTACTTAACGCAAAAAACGCGATTTTTCAGACCCGCCCCTCCCTCGCGACGCAAAACATGACAGCCTTCAATGTTAAGTCTTATGGAAGCTAACAAAATGTCCGGGTCCCTCTCCATCCATTTCCTGCTAACTCTCCCTCCGCCCTCTTGCGTTACCTAATTAATGGAGGACCCTAACCCCCAATACTATAGGTCGGTGAATATCCCCTGGCCGTCATACTTTTCGAAGGACGTATCATACGTACATATTTTTATTTGCAATTTTGATCCCCCCAATCAGAGAGTTGCCCTGCCCCCCAATATCATACATCGTTGAATAGCCCTTGGCGACGGGAAATACAGCCAGCCGACCCGTAGGCAGTGCAGAGCTGCATGCACACAGGGACGAAAAGAGAGCATTGGAGCGCGTGGAGTTTCGGAGAGAAAGAATCCCTCCAGCCCCCACAAATCAGGGGATGACCCTACCCCACAAATATCATGCATCGTTAGATAGCCCTCTCACCCTAGTCACCCTTGGTCATTCCGTCAGCGTATTGCATATTGCACTGGTGACTGGGTAGGCGGAGCAGTATTAACTGAATGGAATTGAATTCTTATCATTATTGGTTGGAATCAATCGAGGGGCGTTCATATTTTATGTAACGTGAACATCGAGGTTTTTCTGACCCCCATCCCCTCGTAACAAAAAACATGTCCCTACTCTTCTGCAGAGCAATAGAATGTCCTCTCCTACTTATTTTATTACGTTGACGTAGCTTATGAACGTCCCCACGGGTCCGGACGGAGATCTGAGCCGACTTATCTATACTCGGGAACCGTGCCATCACTCATATATGATCCGACATGTCATCTAACATAGTTGAGAAGGACCCTTATAACATAAGTAAAGTCATAGTGGAAGAGGACCCTTATAATGAGTGAGTACCAATCGGTTCGGGTGTGTGGTGGAGAGGTAGTAGTGGAGAGTGGAGGAAGCAGACTGCGCAAGTCGGCTTCAAGACCACTCATCTTACATAGCCTTTTATTACTTAGGGAGATATTAATAAAATATACATGTAAATAATGCATGCGTTAATGGAATATCCATCCTGTATCCTTCATATTATTACAACTTGACCGACTATCTCGTACTTGTGATAACTAATTCACAGATAGATAAACCCAAACACAGTCTCGTATAGGAAAAAAATGTAAATTGTAAATCGAACGAGCATCAATATACAAATGTAATTTAAACAAAAAGTGGCATGGATAATATACCAGATATAAGCTGGTAACTGGCAGTTTTTGTATCGCAAAAGTCGTCGACAAGATATCAAAAAATAGTAAATAAACAAAAAAAACTTGGCAATTGCTGGCAGAGTCGAAATAATGAGCTCGGATAAACTTTGCATCGAATTCTGAGAAAAGGGGAATTCCCAAACGAATCCAAAAATATATCACGAATTCACGAACACGGGCTTTGTACGGTTTCAGAATTGGCATTTCAAAGTAGAGTAGAAGCTAAAAAAAATCCTTAGAAAATTACAATTTTCAAAATTACCAAAAAATGTGGGTACTTCCTATATGATTTCCAGGCCCATTTCCAATTGCAGTAGATATCTCTGGCAAGTTTATAAATTATTACTTTTCAAAGTTTGGGTTTGAGGATAAATGACATAATTACTTATCCTTTATCCTCATGAGGTTATCCTCATGGTCTGTAGTATTTGTAGTTTGTGTTTTTATGAATGTGCCATGAAAATGGAGATGTGGCATAAAAATAAAAATAAGGAGTTGATGAGGGATTTCTCGTAGGTGTTAATGTCATAAGCCGTAAAATTAACCCTTGCTGAATGAATTGATAGTAGAATGCATAGTGGAATATAATATATAGGATATTTTACCATGATTTTTAGAAATATGCACAGGCTCTTATTCCTAATACATATATGGATTTGTTGTTATAGTCCGAGCTATAGATATCCATCTTTTGGTATAATATACTAGAAATCTATAGATCATATCATAGATGGTAAGTAAAAGGATATATAATTCCTGCCTTTGTAAATAAATTGTAAACGTAAAGACATTTCCCCTTAATACAAAATACTAATCCCAGTTTGTTGGCATCCGTTCAATCGAAACATTTAAAAAGGTTTTATACCCACTTTTATTTAACGAGTGAAAACTGTTAGTTTTGCCAGAAAAAAACCGGCACAATATCCACCATCCAACTTCATTGTATATTTGTATACACACATTATTCTCATAATCACAGAGGCAACTGCATAACGAAGGGATAATCTACAGGGCCGGATTGATAATTGACAATGATGCTCAAAGCTTTTTTAAGTTTAACAGAATAAGCATTATTAAAGACACGAGGCTTTAAAAGGTATTCATCAACGACACTTGACTTGGCCTGAACAAATGACCTCAAATATTGAATATCAGTCCTTAGCCGACGATACTATTTCCAGTTTTCCGGTCAAAAATAAGAAAAATCGCGATTTATCTCATTAAAACAGAGTTAAAAATAAAGCTTGATTACCTCATGAAAAGATTCCAATGTCCATCCAGCTTAAATTATATAGGGACTTCAGATTACAAGTTATCTGATCTGACTGACCTCTTGACCTCTCCAACAAGGGTCACGCACTAATGTCACAGAACGGGGAACTGACTCCAAGTCGTTATCTCATTGCACCCCGATAACAGGTTCCTTATATCAATAATAATATCTGAAACTTAGTAGTTCTTAAATACTATAATCCAAACTAAACTTAATTACGTCACTTAATTTAATTACACAGGGACTATATTTAAATTCCTAGTTTTACAGTGCAGTTTCTCGTCACTTTTTCGGGATTTTTATCCAAAACACAGCACTTTATCCAAATGGAAATCAGGTTGTTTCATAGGAAATAGGTGCACAACACACAAGTATTACTCCAATATCCAGACTCCAATTTTAGTGATTTTTTGGGGAAAAATTAACTGTTTGACATATATTTTTTATAATGCCGATCCGGGGTTGAACTACTAGCTGTCCTTTTAGCATTAATTTTAATCTTTTACACTTTAATTAAAGGGCACGCTATTTTTGAAGGATTTAAACTAGAGGGGAATGAACTGTTCACTATATTCGTTCCTTTTAAAAATGAAATGAGAGTTAATAATTTTAGCTATAGATATTTAAAAACTATTGTATCGTTTGATATAGTTGATTTGGATGTGTATTTGACGGACAATTTAAGGGAACAGGAAAACGGAACGTTCCTTCCTCCAGCTCCTTCTCCAACAAACTGAACCGTCCCAAGAAGAGTCCACACGCTCAGGACTCCAAGCTTTACTTGCTTGGTAAAAAGGGGCAAAAAAGAGCGATGAGTTTTTGTTAGAAAATCAGAACAGGTTCGGATATCTACAACCTGAATTACCATTCCCACTATCCCACTTATAACTTACAAACAGTGCCAATTTTCATAGCCCCCACTGATTTTTTTTACCCAAGGGGGGAGGGGTAATTAAGAGTAAATTGGTAAAGTTTTGAGCGTTTTTGCCAGTTCGATTGGGCTGAAATGTGCCGTTTTAAGGTAAATATAGGGGAAGGGACTTAAAATCCTGGAATTACTTGTCGTGAGCATTTATTTCGGGGAGAATTAATTTTTTGTGTGAGACTTGTATTTTATCGAATTGTACGAATAAGTTTCATGATTCCTAATAAATTCCTACTAAACGTTAAGGATTGGCTAAAATGTAAAATGGCTCGCTTTGACGCAATACTATTTTTTGACTCCACGTATGCCGCCTTTTCAATTTCTCGACCATTGAACCCCCCCCCCCCCCCGTCTGATTTCTCAAACCCTTAAGCGAGATATTACGATTTTCGTTTGTCAATTGTATTTTTCACTTTTGGTCATTTCTGGTGTAGGTTTGTATTATTTCCATT
The DNA here is from genome assembly GCA_906901685.1 of Desoria tigrina. Lineage (NCBI taxonomy): Eukaryota > Metazoa > Arthropoda > Collembola > Entomobryomorpha > Isotomidae > Desoria > Desoria tigrina. The sequence goes on from CAJQTU010000060.1 coordinate 535,668, forward strand.
GTCTGTCAACTTTTTTAACATATAGTAAGACATTTTTTTTGTAAGACGATCAAATGTCAGCTTTTTAAAAAAAAAATATAATTTGTAGTGCAATACTGAATATTTGATATTATTGATATATTTACTCTTTACTCTGCGATATACTACTTTACTCACTGAATAAATGAGTGTCTATTGTGTTTTGATACATATAGTTGAAATCAACTAAAGTGGCTATTTTTTAGATTTTTATTGTTAATAAAACCTGTATTTTCAACTCTTAAAAAAATCAGACATTTCTAAGGGTTCACTTCGGGTTTGGGTCATATATTTGTAAGGGTTGTTAGATGAGTTTAATGACATTATCCTTAGTAAAGTTTTTTTTTAATCTGTCAAATAAAATTCCTCGAGTGTTTAGCGATGCTGAAATTAAATCGTTGAAAAGTTAAAATTGCAATACAATTTCCGTAATTAGTGTACAGTAAACCACAACTACCATGCTTAATTTTCTTAATTCCTAAAGTTCAAGTCAATTTTTTCAATTCTATTTTGTCGCAAATTTTACATAGATTCCAAATCTGCAATAAAAAACCGTCGAATACTAGATGCGTTTTCCAGAAAAATCACGAGAAATGGTTAAAAGGGAGGTTCTCGGGTTTCTTTCTATTTTAAGGTACGTTTTTCGTGTATACATGTTTGTTCACAATTTTATTTATCGTTAAAAACGTTAACCAGATTTTTATATCGTTCTTGAGATATCATAATAACTGCAGAAAAATATGATTTTTTAGACGTCTTTTATTGAAAGCGGGTGGGGGCCTTGCCCCAGCGGGAGCCTCGCCGGCAGGCTCAAAAGTTGTTTTAACGATAGTTAGTTTAATTTAGATACGTCGAGTTCAGAGTTCTGTTATCGAGCCTCGAGCCATGCGAGGTAGGTAAGGGTAGAGTGACTACTGTGACTAGCCATTCAAGGCAGGTAGGGGTAGGGTACCGAGCTATGCGAGGCGGGTATGTTTGGGGTACAGAGCTACTTCCTTTTTTCGTCACCTTATTAAAATTACCTTGTATTGGAGATGTTGGAGTTCTTACGAGTTCAATATCAATTCCAAGAGGATCGGATCTTTCCAAAAATTCAAAACCTCCAAGATTTCAAGATTTACGGTAATAAAAATAAGATTATCGTGAATCAATTCATTTTTACTCGTGTGTAATATAATGGTTCTAATAAATAAGGAACGGACAACTAAAGTCCAATTATGAAATGAAATATGAATTTATGAATCCATTGGGTCTTTTTATTTCGATTTTCTTTAAATACCTAAATTCCGATATAAGCCCAGCCCTCCGAGAAACTTCGCACTAAGCCCTATACAATTGTGAACATGCTAACTACAATATGAAAATATCATGCTCAAGCTGCGTTTAAGGATGTGATTGGAATAACAGCGATACCATCATAATTTTTTGTAAGACGAGTAATCGAATCGTTAAAAATTTGAAATGCGGCCATCGTCAGGTCTGATAAGCGAACTAATCGTCATTTATTGAAGATATTTCCTAACAGTTAGAATTCAAATCCGAAAAACGGTTCAACTTCAAAATATCTTAACGATCCAGAACTTTCGAGTTTGCATGGTTTTTCGATCCGAAATTTCGAACCGTTTGAAGAAGAGTATTTCAAAATTTTGCGACGCTGACCAGAGCAGAGATAAAAGGTTTGAAAAATTCGTTACATGAGGATCTGCCATCTCGGAGATTTCCTAATCTTCCCTGTTTACACTCTCCTAATCTGGTTTACCTTTTTGTACGAAATCTGATCTCTTTCCCTTCCGGCTTCAAAAGTGTAGAATATCACGTAATACGAGTGTCAGGGAAAAGTGCTGTCTATTTTATTTACCGTTCCTTCCCTCGCACATTAATATTTATTTGCTTAATAAATTTTGACGCAGTCCAGCCCACCCACACTTGCCTTTGCTAATTATTCACGGCAGACATTCCTGTTACTCTAGTAAGGGCGTTTTATTTAGTCATTTCACATTTGGCATGTATTTCCTTGAGGAACGGCTTAGTTTCCTGATTATCTCGTAATTTTTAATTAATTTGTAATTTTTATTAAGCCGTAATTAATTTTGCAATCGATTGAAATTTCAGGTTTTTTAAATACTACCCGACTCCAACATGACGACCTTCTCGCCTGAAAGTCAGAGAAACTTTCTAATCCAGTGGTTCAAGAGTTGGTCGGATTTCCAGAAAGATGATTTCCTCCCGATTTTATCCCAAAAGATTTCCGCCACTCCCGGACAAGTCAATGGGATCATGAATGGGATGCTGAAGCTGGATTTGGACATTTCCAGTCGACCACCTTCGCTTTTTTCTTGTCAGGTTTGTCCAGCGTTTTGCTACAAAAACAACCGAATTTTATTTAATTTTCGTAGTTAAAAATTGTAATTAACGGCCGTATTTTTATTCGTTCTTGTAGCTCAAGCTATTCAGTGAATGGTGGGACACTTGGGCCGAACCCGACCGCCAGCAAATGAAGGATCTGATCAAGGAAGCGGATTTAAAATTTTGGGACACCTTGGAGTCGGAAATGAAAGGAACGAGGGAGAAACTGAATGAGGACTTTATGATTGTGACCTCTGAAGGTGACCTTAATGGTGCTGTTTTAGAAACCAACAATAAAGTTTCTCCCGTTCCTCCTCCTGTTTTCAATGTAAAGCAAATTCTACCCGGTGGTGGGGGTAGCGACGGGGAGGGTCAGGATGACCAGAGCGGTGAAGAGGTCATCGATGGGGCAGCTACTTCGGAGGTTGTGGAATCCGAAAAACGACCCGAAATTCGACAAGAGCTTGAAGACGAAGGCCTGGAAGTTTAGTTTCGTTCTAGTTTAATGTCGAACGTTAAAAATCGACAGTTTGATTCGACATTCATCGGTTGGGACGTTGGAAGGTCAAAGCTTACATAGTTTGCGGCTATATATTTATGCCTATATTAGTTAATGGAAACTTATTTTTAGAAACAGGAACAAACATTCCCAAAGAAAAAGACAATCCGTTGTCGGATGATTGTAGCATTTATTTAGAAATTTATTTTAGTTTTAACTCTTTAAACTAGACATTTTGTCATATAGTTTTCTTCATATTCTCACCATTTCATGTTTGGTGAGGTGGGGTTTTAATTCCAATTTTTAAAAAGTTTGTTTTAGTTAGAAGTGATTAATCGACATCCAATTCCAACGCTGCAAAGATTTAATAATTTATTTAAATAGTTACTTGAACATGTTTAAATTAAATCGAGGTAAAACACCTTTGATAGTCTATTAACTGGTTAAAAGTGTTAAACATAAACTAAACTTTTGGTTGACGAGTATAATAATCCAATACTTATCAATGTTAGGAGACTGAATTTCAATTTTTAATTCCAATACAAAAGTATCATTCCTCTGCGCATCAATTTGATGCAGAAATACCTAGGCTTTTAAATGTCGAACGGGTGTTGTCGGGTATTCACTATTCATGTTCATTAAGCTGGAAATTTGTATCTGACCTGTTTATTTTAGTCATTTTAGAAGGAGGTAAACTGTTATTTATTCATGAGAAAATAGCCGCTAATTTTTGTTGGGATTATATACCTAATTAACTAATTACCAACCAACTACTTAATCATATCTCTTATTATCTACCAATATAATTTGTAATATAGATATTACTTATGAATATGTAAAATCATTAGCAATAACAATGAAGTACGAGACCTTAAATTGCTCTATTCCCTATATTCAATAATAAAGTCTTGAAAAAGTATTATTATATTAAAACGAGTTAAAAACGATTCTATATTTCGTTTGATTGTACTTTTGTACATTTATTTACGCCACTAAGATTTCATGAATCCTTAATCTACACAATTAATATAGTTTTAAGGAAGTAATGCACATTTCCAGATTATACTATAAAAGTTACAATTTCCATTACAGCGTCTAAACACAAAATTGGGTTTTCAATGTAGCGGCTTTAATTTCAATACAGTCATGTCATGTACATGTTTATTTTTTCCCTTATTCTCATGAAAATATTATTTCTTTATACGAAACAGAAAATAAAATATCCTAAAGCCTTCCTAAGGCCTTAAGTCTTGAGACGAGTTCATCGACATCGGCTACTTTAGCACCGGCTTCCCTTACTGGAGGATCTTCTACCGAAATCACCTGTAATTAGTAAACAAAACTTATTTTACGAAGTTCGTAAAATATTTAGTCTATTGAATGAATTTGATTTGTTCAAATTATATCCATAGTATTTTAACTGATTTAGTTTTACCTGAATTCTTGGAGAGATGTCAACACCCAGATCGGCTGGGGTCTTTTTATCCATAGGCTTCTTTTTAGCTTTCATAATATTGGGCAACGTGGCATACCTAGGTTCATTTAAACGTAAATCTGCAGATATAACAGCAGGCAGCTTGACTTTAATGGTTTCTAACCCTCCATCAATTTCTCGGGTCACTGTTAGGTTGCCACCGTCTTGTTCGACCTATATTGAACAGAAGCAGATGCAGAATAGATTTTGGTTAAATAAGAGTCTCGCAATGAGGCATTTGTTTGTTAAATTTGCTTGATTTGAAATCAACCTTTGATGCGTAAACAGCTTGTGGCCAATCGAGAAACGCTGCTGTCATTTGTGCAGTCTGATTACAATCGTCATCGATGGCCTGTTAAGCATAAATTAGGTATAATTAAGTAGTGTAGTATAAAAAAATTGCTATTGAGATAATAATTATTTGTTTTTTTTTTAACTATTTGTGAGAGGCTACCTGTTTTCCAACGATAACAATATCGGCTTTCTGCTCAGTGGCCAATTTGGCCAATATCTTGGCAATATGAATAGGCTGAACAGCATCGTATGCGGGCTGAGGGATTTCGATATGAATAGCCTTATCTGCCCCCATCGCCATCGCCGTCCTCAGGGTCTCAGCACATTGAGCTGGTCCGCAGGAAACGGCAATAATCTCCGATACGATCTTCTTCTCCTTGAGTCGAACTGCCTCTTCCACGGCAATTTCGTCGAAGGGATTCATCGAATGTTTGACCCCTTCTGTGATCACCCCCGTCTTGTCTGGCTTCACTCGAACCTGTTTTGCATTTAAAATTTCCATTCGTTCATTAAAACCGGAAAACGATGCTCAATTTTGTAAATTTGAAATTGGCCAAGTTTTTGACATTACCATTATGGACCATAATTTATGGTAGTTTGAATTATAAACGTTTAAACTTTAAAACTAAAAATTTAATAATTGTACGCTTGATGAATGATGGTTTGATTGATAATATTAATGATTATTTGATTATATGTTATATGGATTATATTCTTACCCGGACAGCATAATCAATAACCCTTTTACATCCGACTAGCGCTCGTAGAGCCATTTTGAAACCGATCTAAATTAATTAGAGATTAATTAGCCAGGTCAACTTTTCAGTTAGAATTAATATTCTTTGGGCTCAAGGGTTCAAAGGTGACAGATGATAGTACCGGTTTTTTGTTTTGTGGTTAGATGGTTCCTCTCTGGTTAGTTAAAATGATAGAGTTGATTTTGATAATCAATGTTGTAGAATAGTGGATGGAAAGATGGAATATGTGGATGATTTAGTCGGGGAATTTTGAGACTGATTCGTTTCTTGAATCAATGCTCATATCATAGTCTTCGTCTTCGTCTTTGTTGTTATAATTTTCTAGTTTCTAGGCGTATGGAATTAATCTTAACGAATCCCATCAAGGTATTTCGTTGTATCAGTTAGTAATTATTGCAATAAATATAATCTCTAGTTTATAATGCATGGTTTAAGTTTTTGTAAGAATCATATCTCATATAAACTTGAATTCAATTTACTTTTTTCGAGTTTCTTCAACGAGGGAAGTTTATTGCATTTCTTTGAATTTCGTTAGGTACAAAGTACAGAAGACGGTTTAAAATAAAATATGTCGAAGGATTGGGGATCGATCCGTTTCAACTATTAATCTTATCTTTAGTTATATATAGTGTCAATTAATGTAATATTAGATAGGTATTACATCAAGGTCTATATACTCTTGGTTTCCTGGGTGTCTTTCTTTCAGGAGGTTGTGTCAGTAGCTCGATTTAGAAATTCCAATTTTAGTCTGGGGGAAAACAACCTTTTTAAACCCGTTTCTACGGCAATTTTGGGTTAAAATCTGTCGGAAATGCAAAACTTGCAGAAATACACTCGAAACCAGGGAGTTGAAATTGGTCTCTTGGAATCGTGATTTCTTTAGATTGCAGTTACTATAAAATTAAACAAGCGTATCAAAATTTAGAGAATTGTCTTTGCTACAAATCTGGTGAAACAGTTTTTCAAAATAACGCTTCACGAATCCGTTTCGATTTTTAAAACCGCTGTTTCTATGCGTTGTGACGATGGAAAGGAAATACACTTTTCATTCAAAATCTGAATCTTTTAGCTTTTTTCCCCAAAATTGCCGTAGAAACGGATTAAAAAAGGTTGTTTTCCCCCAGCCCAAAATTGGAATTTCGAAATCGAGCTACTGGCACAACCTCCTGAAAGAAAGACACCCAGGAAACCAAGAGTATATAGACCTTGTATTACATACAAAAGTGTAAAAAGTTGTCGAATTGCTAAATAGAAAATCGAAAACTAGTACTTAACTTGTTCTTAGTAATTACAAATTAACGTAAATAAGTATTAAAACTTAAAACCAACCATAATTTATATCATGATGAACTAATAATAAATCCGACGAGTGAGTAAAGTTAATCCATAATTGACTTTTGAAACAGAGCTGCTTAATGTATGCGGTATACTGCTGAAGTGTTGTAATAATAACTAATCCGATCAACCATCCATTAATATTAGGCTATTATAACTTGTAGCGTACAAAACTTATAGGTGATACATGATAACTGGTTACGATCTAGGATTACACTTCAACGATGTCAAAATAAAATATCTTACTGCGATTTAAATCCGTAAATGCTGACACGTTTGTCCGTTACTAGGCCGAAGAATTTGTTTTGATTAACTTTGCAAGTAGCAAAGTCAAGAACGGTATCATGAACCGGCGCAAGAATTTCATTACCGCCATCGGGAAGGGACACATCCCAAAGTCGCACCACATTTTTGTTTCCATTTGCACAAACGTAGGTCTTTCCTTCCACCGGAGAAAATATCATTGAACGACACATTTTTTGAGCTTCCTGATTACCCTATAGATAAACCATTGGATATAGTAGGTCTGAATCATTTATTCATATCTCGGTATTTATTGATATTAATAGCAGGTAAAATTAAAACGCAATTACCTGGTATGTCTGAATCAAGTTTGAAGTTACAACATTGGTTTGGCAAGGCTCCGAATAGTATTTTCTAAAATCACAGACCATATGCGAGGCAGTTTGAACAGTGCCATGGGGTCTAGTGGAGACAAGAAAATGCCTAGAAATCGGTTCAAAGTCTATGTTCACGAAACTTCCTTCGAAAGGCAGCTGGTGCATTTTGGTCTCTTCATTTGCCACAAGCTCACAGAACCATACTGAAGTAAGCTTTTGAACTAACAGTCCCGTCACATTCGATGAGCTGGAACGACAATTAAACAATGTAAATCAGAAATAAAAAATGTTTTGCCTCAACTTTCTGCATCCAAAATTAACAGATAGGTAGGTATAGGTGTATTAGGTAATTACTCATTTCTATATGCAGGCTTGACGAAACGAATGCGATTTATTGGGCTGGAATTCTGCTGAGCTACTTTGAACGAGGTGACCGGGGCTCCAGGGGCCCGGATATCATACGTTATAATTTGACCATTCGAGGTTCCCACGTAGAAATGATTTTGTTGAACTTGATCCCAAGCACATGACCAAAGAGGAAATTCGCCTTGAAAGGTTTGGACCGTAGCATTGCTATTACCATTAAATAGAACCGCCTTTTTATCCAAAGCGACTGTGAGAAGAACGTCGTTCTGGGCTTTGCTAAATTCCATGTCTCGAATTTGCTTTTGATGCAGTGGAAAAGACCTCGATTGTCGAAGTTCAAGCATGTTAACTATCTGAATAGATCCGCAACCATCTAATTAAAGATTAAAGGGCATTTTTTATTTTAATTTTACATACTTTCAAATTAATTTTTTTAGGTTCTGGACTGGACAATTACTTAAATACCTATTATAAAAATTACTAATTATGCAGAAAAAATCAGATTAGCTTTTCTTCACTTACTAGGATACAAGGAATTCTTTAACTCATGAGAAACAACCAACATGTTGATACCCTCACTATAAGCTGCCACTCTACAGCCTCCTTCCTTAATGTCAAACATTTTTGATAAGCTGAATGACAAGCCTTTTCGTCCTGATTTAGTGGGTGACATTGGTATCGCAACTGTACGAAGTTGAGAGCTAGAACTAGAAGCAATTGGGAGGCTATTGGATTGTGTGAACTGACGTTTGTACTGTTCCACATTCTGTTCCAATCTTTGAATTTGTTGAGTTTGAGTATCGATCATCATTCTCATTTTGGTACATCTAAATACCACAGAAAATTAGCCAGTTACATTTTACAATGAATTCTTATGAATGACATAATAATAGTTCAGTTTACGTTGACGTTATAATTAAAATTGCAACATACTCGAACTGATACCGAGAGCAGCTTGCTTGGCTCAGCTCAAGTTCTTTCTTGGCTGCAGTCAGCTCAGTATTGTCCATTGCCATGAGACTCTTAACATACAGAATTCGAATATCTTTCTTCGTAGCCTTAGAATTGCACTGTGGGCATTGTCCTCGTTGTTTAAGCCACTTTTCAATGCAACTCTTTCCGAATACATGACCGCATTTTAAGCAGGAAATACGGTGCTCTCCGGAGTTAGTAAACGTCTCGTAGCATATGGTACAGGTATATCCATCCTCGTCTTTTTTATCACTCTCTGAGGTTGCTGATGTTTCACCACCTGTAGGGAAAAGACAATGAATGGTCTAATGAAAACGTGCCGTACAAAAGGGACAAATTTTAGTTCAAATATTCGGTTAGTACCCAAATTAGTATTGGCTTTCTTTCTGGGTGGAGGTTGCATCTCGGGATCCCTTTCCTCTTCGTCATCATCGGAATCCAAGTTGGGAATTGGAAAAATTACATCTCTGATCGCAGACGGATCATTCTGACGTGGATCATCTATAACTTCAACATCAGAATCCGATTCGCTTACAAAACCACCATTTTGTCCCAATACTATTCCTGCAACGCGCCGTAAATCGGCGATAGCATTTCGTTCACTATACATGTCGGCGATGTCCCGTAAACTAAATGCTCCAGCAGCACCATTCGAATCCTCATTATCCTCTTCAACGTCTAAATCGTCTTCTGACAAATCTTGTTCGGGGGCTAAGTCTTCCTCCTCTACAGTGTCGTCGTCGTCATCATCCTCAACGATGAAATCTTCACTCGGACTTCCCGGCAGACTTAATTCACCATCAAATGCTTCGTCATCATCATAATCAGTTCCTTGGCTATGATTTTCATCACTGTGCGGCTCCTCCTCTGACTCTGATTGACCGTGTAATATCAGTCGATCTCCACTATCTCCAGCAGACGCAGATCTGAGTCGGACTAAATACATATTTACAAAATACACAATGTAGAATCTAGAACAGAATGCGTGGCTGAATGAACCTAGATATTATTAGGTATATGGAGGTTACAATAAAGACAATAAATATGAATTTTAACTCGACTACATAAAATAAATTTACATTGAATTATTGATTTGTCAGATTCGTCCATAGAATTGTACTAGCTGGGTTCGGACGCGCTTCGCGCGTCCTTCACCCATCTAGATTACGACGATAAAATTAGCGACTTGATGTTTTTGTTGCATTCAGGAGCAACGTTATATATACGAATACGATTCAATGAATTATCTCGCGTTTTTGTTTCAATCCATCTAAATATATTGTCCATTATCTCAACTGACAACTTTTACATGCATTATAGCTGTGCTTGGCCGTGCATCTAGGCTACAACGATATAATTCACGACTTGAAGTTTTCGTTGAAGTTATCGAAATATAGGTATCGATAGTGTAAGTCAATTATAACATGATTTAAACACATGTGAACAAAGATTTTGACGTTTTACATACCAACATTACGACGTAATACAAAATGCACCGGAAGCTTAAAACAATGTGGGACAAATTGAACTATGCTATGCTATTCAAACTATGCTAAAACAATATCACCCATCTAGATTACGACGATACAATCAGCGACTTGAAGTTTTCGTTACATATTCAGGAGCAAAGTTATCTATATGTACACGATTCAATGGATAGTTCAAAACTCCTAGATTCGAAACCGAACTCCCGAACCCCGCAAGCAACCCCTTGATGCCTTGAATGCCTAACCTCCGAACCTCCCCCCCATATATGAGGGATTCCTGCTATCGTGGCCAAATCAATCTATATACACGGGAGCCCCGTATCCCTAATATATGCTCCCCCCCCTAACCATAGCCCCTATATTCAAACCGGAACCTCCGATCTCCCCAATCGATCTCGAACCTCTGATCCCTACAAACGCCTTGATTCAAATCCAAATGCTCTAACATGTATTTCCAATGCTCTAACACGTATTTTCTATGCTCTAACATGTATTTCCAACGCTCTAACACGTATTTCTAATGCTCTAACGCGTATTCGCTATGCTCTAACATGTATTTCCAACGCTCTAAAACGTATTTCTAATGCTCTAACATGTATCTCCAATGCTTTTACATGTATTTCCAATGCTCTAACATGTATTTTAAATGCTCTAACATGTATTTCCAATGCTCTAACATATATCTTCAATGCTCTAACATGTATTTGTAATGCTCTAACATGTAGTTCCAATGCTCTAACATGTATTTCTAATGCTCTAACATATATCTTCAATGCTCTAACATGTATTTTCAACGCTCTAACATGTATTTCCAATGCTCTAACATATATCTTCAATGCTCTAACATGTATTTCCAATGCTCTAACATGTATTTCCAATGCTCTAACATGTATTTCCTATGCTCTAACATATATCTTCAATGCTCTAACACGTATTTGTAATGCTCTAACTTGTAGTTCCAATGCTCTAACATGTAGTTCCAATGCTCTAACATGTAGTTCCAATGCTCTAACATGTATTTCCAATGCTCTAACATGTATTTCCAATGCTCTAACATATATCTTCAATGCTCTAACATGTATTTCCAATGCTCTAACATGTATTTCCAATGCTCTAACATGTATTTCCAATGCTCTGACATGTATTTCCAATGCTCTAACATGTATATCCAATACTTTAATACGCATTTCTGATGCTTTAACATGTATATTCCAAACGAAATCGTATTTTTACCAGTTGTTAAAAATAAAAAGATTTTTCATGATTTTGCAGAAACCTCAATTCATACTTTACATAGCGTCAGTAAGACAACAAAGAATTTATCCATGTATTTTCAAATATAAGTTTCCACTTTTCGGAAACATAGGGTTGATTTGAAGTTACCGCAAAACTCACACGTGACTAAATTCTGACGAATCATAAGCGTTGCAAACATTCGCCAATAATATAATATATAGATAGTATAATAGTCGTTATATATAATCGTATAATAGGATTCGTCACATCGTCACCAATATGGGTATTAACGAAATTAAAGCGTCTTGATCTCTTGATGGTAATAACGAAATTGAAGTCTATTGATGGTATTACATAATACAGAATTAAAGTTTGAGAGTGTTTTGCCATCGTATATATATTGTAAATATACAATATACAATATAATATATTGGATTATTTTAACGTCAAGCGATTGACTGATCGATGGCAATGATAGCCTTATGACGGTAGACGGGACAGAATCTTAAATTTTCAAATTTGAAATTGTGAAATGATTGAATGGTCGGGGATAGGATATCTTTATTGTCTATCATCTATGATGTTTGATGGTCCATTCATGAATATGGATCATCTGCATACTCCGCCACCCCCCTGACCGGTAGGGACCGGTGACCCTCCCAGAAAATCTGGAAAATTTTGACCCTCCGCGAAGCGGAGGGTCAAAATTTTATTGTTTGCTTCAAGGCGAGAAAAAATAATTTTGTTGTCTAACCCTCCGCGCAGCGGAGGGTTAAAAGTTTGACAATTTAACAAGACGGACGCATTATAAGGGTCAAGATACTGATCATATACCGATCTGGTCTCAATAAAGGGTCAAAATTCTGACGGTATATCGATCTCGTCTGAATATAGGGTCAAAATTTTGACGGTATATCGATCTTTCGTCCGATCAGGGTCAAAATTCTGACGGTATATCGGACTTTTCTCAATACAGGGTCAAAATTCTGACGGTATATCGATATTTTGTCCGATCAGGGTCAAAATTCTAACGGTATATCGATCTTTTGTCCAATCAGGGTCAAAATTCTGACGGTATATCGATATTTTGTCCGATCACGGTCAAAATTCTGACAGTATGTCGATCTTTCGTCCGGTCAGGGTCAAAATTCTGACGGTATATCGGACTTTTCTCAATAAAGGGTCAAAATAATTACGGTATATCGATCTTTCGTCTGGTCACGGTCAAAATTCTGACGATATATCGGACTTTTCTCAACAGATGGTAAAAATTCTGACAGTATGTCGATCTTTCGTCCGGTCAGGGTCAAAATTCTGACGGTATATCGGAGTTTTCTCAATACAGGGTCAAAATTCTGACGGTATATCGGACTTTTGTCAGATCAGGGTCAAAATTCTGACGGTATATCAGTCTTTCGTCCGGTCAGGTTCAAAATTCTGATGGTGTATCGGTCTTTCTTCAATAAAGGGTCAAAATTCTGACGGTATATCGGTTTTTCGTCAATATATGGTAAAAATTCGGACGATATATTTGTCTTTCGTACGGTCAGGGTCAAAATTCTGACGGTATATCGATCTTTCGTCGGGATAGGGTCAAAATTCTGACGGTATATCGATCTTTTGTCCGGTCATGGTCAAAACTCTGACGGTATATTTGTCTTTCGTACGGTCAGGGTCAAAATTCTCACGGTATATCGATCTTTCGTCGGAATAGGGTCAAAATTCTGACGGTATATCGATGTTTTGTCAGATCAGGGTCAAAATTCTGACGGTATATTGGCCTTTTGTCAGATCAGGGTCAAAATTCTGACATTATATCAGCCTTTTGTCAGATCAGGGTCAAAATTCTGACGGTATATCGGACGTTTGTCCGGTCAGGGTCAAAATTCTGACGGTATATCGATCTTTCGTCGGGATAGGGTCAAAATTCTGACGGTATATCGATCTTTTGTCCGGTCATGGTCAAAACTCTGACGGTATATTTGTCTTTCGTACGGTCAGGGTCAAAATTCTCACGGTATATCGATCTTTCGTCGGAATAGGGTCAAAATTCTGACGGTATATCGATGTTTTGTCAGATCAGGGTCAAAATTCTGACGGTATATTGGCCTTTTGTCAGATCAGGGTCAAAATTCTGACATTATATCAGCCTTTTGTCAGATCAGGGTCAAAATTCTGACGGTATATCGGACGTTTGTCCGGTCAGGCTCAAAATTCCGACGGTATATCGATCTTTGGTCTGGTCAGGGTCAAAGTTCTGACGGTATATCGGACGTTTGTCCGGTCAGGCTCAAAATTCCGACGGTATATCGGACTTTTGTCAGATCCAGGTCAAAATTCTGACGGTATATTGGCCTTTTGTCAGATCAGGGTCAAAATTCTGACGGTATATCGGACGTTTGTCCGGCCAGGCTCAAAATTCCGACGGTATATCGATCTTTTGTCTGGTCAGGGTCAAAGTTCTGACGGTATATCGGACGTTTGTCCGGTCAGGTCAGGCTCAAAATTCCGACGGTATATCGAACTTTTGTCAGATCCGGGTCAAAATTCTGACGGTATATGGGTCTATTTTCAATACAGGGTCAAAATCCTGACGATATATCGGTCTCTGCCTACTCAATTAGGATCAATATTTTGAAGATATATCGGGCTTTCTTAGATTAAGGGTCAAAATTATGGCGGTATATCGTCTCGAGTATCTCGACTAAATACATTGTGAGATACAAGGTGATTTTTGTCGACATATCGTCTCGACCCATTTTAAGGCCAAAACGTTCAACATATACGGGAATACAAAAAATCACGCATTCTTTTTTTCACAAGCTCATTACAAATCCAACAGTATTGATCTGATTTTTAAACATTTTCAATTTTGTGAATGTCCAAGAGTTGTTTTTAAGAAAATCGAAAGCTTTTTATTTAAAAAAAGAAAAATTAAGTTTTCAATTACTTCGGAGAGTTTCAAAAATTATTTAATTTGACATTTAAAAAAAATCGATATCTTTATATTTTAAAAAAATTCTTTAAAATTAAAAAGCTTGACTTAAAAATCACCAATGCTTGCTGTTTTATGAGCTTTTGAAAAATTGATTTGCATGATTTTTGTATGCATCAATTATTGAATCATAGACAACATCAATTTGAGCAGCTGATTTTTCGATTTTTATTCCTCATGTCATCAGACATGTGGATTTAACCATTAAAGTTTCTAGCAATTCCGTTAACACACCCTGAGAAATTTCCCTTGTTTATTTAAGTCGGGACTGTAGATTCTGCTCAATAATTAATTATTTATTTGTTTTGTCAAAATAGGAATTGAAAACCGAGTCATAGCTGAAAAAATATGTATTAAGTCAAGCAAAAAATAATTTCAACCACTTGTGTAACAATTAATTATTATTTATGAGACTATACAATTCCCACTTTGTCAAAAAAGATACAAATATGCCGATTTGAATTAAATATTATCCAAGTTTATGAATTATTTTGAGACTTTAAACAATACTCGAATTTTAACTAGATATAGATCTTTACGAAATCATGGACCAACATTTTTAATTCGAATTGATTTATGATCAATATTTTGACCCAGTGGATATTAAAATTTCATGTCCATTTAAGGTCCAACTATTAATTGTTTCAATCAAATTCATGGAGGGACAAAATTTGAAATTTTATCGAAGCGTTATGATTTCTACTAGGGATGTCGTGAGTAGAGCTTTTTGGTACTCGATCGAGTATGAGTACTCCGCCTAATAATTTCTTCGTGTAGTATCGAGTACTCGAAGGTAAAAACAGCTCGAGTACTCGATGTACTCGATCCTTTTTGCATGTTTGTTAACCCCTATATAATAAATAAAGTGAATTGGCTTCAATTTAGATTCAAAGTTTTACTTTGAAACTACGTTCAAAAGTAAGAGCTAATTAATAAATAGATATTTGTTGACAGCGGATTTTAAAATATTCCTAGAAAACTATTAATTGAAATAATGCAAACATAAATACAGTAAATATTCCTATTGCAGGGCCCAGGGTGTGGTTTTCAAACTTCGTATTTCTATATTATTGAATTGAACCAAGAAGAAATTTATTAGATTGAACTCTCAGAAAAGCCTGATTTTTTTTAAATTTAAAGTAGTAGTAATACCAACTATTAAATTTAAAACGTAAAAATCAGTGGCCCAATTTCATATTGACCTTGTCTAAACAATTGTGGAAAATTAGAAAATCATAAAAACTGTAGTTTTTTCCTACTAACAATTTTCAAACTAAAGGTCAGTCATAAGTTCATAACTTTTATCAGAAATTCTTTTAGTAAAGCTAAGAGAATACTCGAGAAAATTTGATACTCCTACTCGATCGAGGATCGAATCATACTCGGCGAGCATGAGTACTCGGTACTCGAGCTACTCACGGTATCCCGGATTCCAACACAATAAAATATTAAACGTTGAAAGACTTTGTAATTAATTACAACTAATATGAACGTAAATGACAAATAGCGTCCTAATTTTGTTTGCTGTTTAAAAACGATTTGAAGAAATAATGGATCGGAAATAACGGTCATGGAAATATAGGTCGGGAACGAACGATACTGAGAAATGGGGGCGGAAATAATTGTCCGACATTTCTAGTTATTAAATTTTACATTTATTTTTGGAACTAACTATTATTTAAATCGAATTATATTTATATAATATCCGTCTTGATCAGTTGGAGATCAACGGCAAAATTGTGTAATACTGTTTTTTCTCAATCTTGGAAAATCTATCAAGGTTCTATTTTATTAATCATTTGCGAGACCATTCCTTCAATAACATTATTTCCCGGCCATGTTTTTTCTACGATCATTCTGACCAAACCCCTTTTCCATGACCATTTTTTCTATTACCTTTAAAACATGAAAATTGAAAACTAAAAATGTCCTTTTAAAATACTTGTGGCACAACGAACTATTTTGTCCGATTTTTTAATATAAAATATGTGTAGTTCATGTCATCTCAAAGATCTCCATTTTCTACAAAACTTTTCAAGAAAAAAACTTGAATACTCTAAAGGCTATAATTCTGAAAGTTACAAATTATGTGTCGAAATCGATGTAAAAAAAATCGAAATATTTGTAAAAAAAATTAAAATTGGACAAGAAATCGCAGTTAAAAAATAATTTTCATCTTTGTCTCTGACCTTTTGATCGTTTTTTTTATTTTCGTCAAGTTTTTGAATTAGGCCTTTTCTAATTATTTTCGGTGTTCAGTGTTTTCGTTTGTCGTTCTCATTAGTTCATTCATAACAAAGAAATGCAAAACTGAATTCCTGTTTGAGGAACCCGCGATTTAAACTAAATTCTTAACTTATACTATTAAATTTTCGATTTTGAAACCCTTAAAAATCAAGTGGGAGGGGCTTAAAAATCATTAAAAGTGGGCGTGGTTTCAAAAAAATTTTCGCCTCCGGCGCGGACGCCTGCCGGCGAGGCCCCTCCCGGGGGGACACCCACGACAGTGGTTTGACCCCCTAATTTGACCCTCCGCCACCCCGAAGGGGTGGCGGAGTATGATCATCTGCACTGTGATTTGTAATCGTTTGTCGTTAGAGAACAGAGAAGTGTAAAATTTTACCTGATGGCTGAGATTCAGAGCCAGGACTCCAATCGCCATTACTATCCTCGCCCCAGACGTCAAACGGATCGTTCGAATCTAGACGAATATGGAATACGAAAATAACTTTTGGAATTTCAAATTTTGAAATTATGAATTATTTCTTACTTTGGATTTAAAATGTGAAATGACAAATGAAAATAACATTTATTTTCATTTGTCATTTCATCATTTAATGATGAATGATATGATGTATGATAGAATCACAACTTTAAATTCAAATGAATTTAGAAGTTCAAAGTTAGAACAGAACAATCTGCATGCAATCCACAATCCGCGAATAATTGAATTGTGAATTGTATAGATAGTCAATAGTGAATAGTATAAATATTGCAATTAATGTGTAATGCAATTGTATGTACAATGTACAATATCAAACATACTGAACACTGAATTGTGAATAATATGTGATATGGAAATGGAATAAATTGAAATTTGTCTTTTTACGTACCCATTTTACCACCTATGCTGTTACACGATAAGTGGTTGCTGGTCAGTAGGTCAGATTCCAGCAGACTGAAAAGTCAAAGGTCAAGGTCCAGTCGTCAAACCACCAGCAGTCCCCACACAAACAAGATTCAAGATTGGAGATTTCAAATAAAATTCAACGTTGAACGTGAATTTATTTGCTATTGTTGTTTTGCAATTCAGAGTTCGAGTTATTTTTCCATCCCGTCCAATTCCCGCTTTACTCTATTCACTCCGTTCTTGGGGCACTTTATGACTCGCCAATAATCATAATCAGTTCCTAAACTGGTCAGGCTGTCCGGCTTAAAACGTTACCCTTTTCCATTGTCTCATCTCAAAAACGGCTAAACAAATATTCAAAATCTACGGTTCATTTAAAAGCTAAGCGTCTAACTTGAATAAGAATTAAGAAACCAATGATTTTTGCAATTCCTTCGTGTTTTCTGCATGTAGACTTGTTCGAGTGATTGCAATCGAAATGTGCACAAAAATCAGACAAGCGTGACTGAGGAATGCGATAAAATGGGTTGGAATTTTAGATTCTTATTTTTTGTCTGATAAGAAATGGGATTAATAGTAAGAAATATCCTTATCCGTGCTCCAAAAGGAAACCGATTTCATTTTCAGTCCACCAATGAAATGAGAACAAAAATAATTTTGCCTCGGGAACAGAAATGCTATTAATTTTTAGGTTCAAAATCCGAAGAAGTTTAACCACAATGGCGAGACCAGACTGATCGTCCGAAATTTCCAGAAATGTAAAATACATCGGAAAAGCAAAATACCATTAAAAATTAAATGAGAGCTTGAAATCCGATAATTTTAACAGCTTTTGTTGTTGTGCAATTTTTCGATTAATTGACACATACTCTATTATTAAATACTAATTAATACATTTGAATGGATCATTATTATTATGTATCGTAGATACATATTATGCGAATGATCTATTGATATCCTTGTGTCCGTCCGCCTCCTGGACTCCATATCCATAACTGTCAAATGACTCTAGTTTTACAAATATTCTTTCTTTGTTCTGGAACTCATTTAGAAGGTTCTGGCGGAAGGTTCTGTTGTATTATCCAATTCTATTTAATGAAAGTCAAGTTCATACGTTCGTTCATAAACATGTCAGAAAATAAATGTAAGCATTTTATCTTATCGATGTGGCTTAGAAGGGCCTTCACTAAATCGATTACCCAAATCGTTATTCCGCTGTTACTCAATAATACTAGTGATGTTTATAGTGATGTATAATAATAATAATAATCCCATGTACTAAATGGCTGATTGTAATTTATGATAAAAATAATAAAAATTATTCCATATCCAGAATACCAGTGAGAGTGGAGACTGTGGAGAGAGTTATCTTATAATAGCTTTCAGCCTGTAACAAAATCCGGGTTCGGAATTTGGATGCTAATGCCATAAACAACTACATTCGATAAATAATTAGAAATACGAGACTGCAACCAGAGATGGGTTTAATCAAATAAAATGAATTACATTTGATATGTATGTAAGGAAGAGGATTCCAAGAAGGGGTTCACTGATATCGTTATATTTATACAAACAAAATACACACTGCCCTTGTAACTCTGTAACCACAGTTTATTTGTTGTCATTCGACGTTCGACCGGGTTAAAGTTACATTCTCATTCAAATCCATTTTTTCGACATATATTTTGTATTTCTTCTAAATTGTAAATGAAAGCAATACCGATTACACTTTAAAAAATTGGAGCATATCTTTTAATTGAAAGTTTGTACATCGGTTTATTTTTTAATCAAGCGAAAGCAGGTCTTTAATTTGTCTTCTAGTTGATTTTAATTTTCGAATCGACACATCTTCTCGAGAAATCAACATGTCAGACCAAACAATCCAAGCCGTTGGCGTTGTTGTATCTCCAGGTTGTCCAAAGATACCCCAGTCTCCAACAGGTTTGCTTTTATTCTGCAAATAGTTTATTTACATATCTATTTTTTGTTAATGTTTCTAATCTCCGTTAATTAATTCATGTAAATGAGATAATGCAGAGAATATAAGATAAACCAATGATAATCTAAAGCGGCAGAAACACAATTTTGAGATAAATCAAGTCCATATCTATAAATAAAGTTAAATGGCAAAATATTCTCACATTATCAAAAATGCATAATATCCTTATAATTTCCTTGCCTAGACTTCAAAATCAGATCTCAAAATTTCCTAAATTACTTGGTCCAGTAAATGTATTATCAAACAAACTGAGATTGATTAGGTGTATAACAAGTCTAACACAGGTTAATCACAAAAGGTCTCATACAATTCCAGATATCTCCCGTAAAGAGAAGAAACTATTTACACCCGGACCACTCTGTGTCAGCCCAACGGTCAAGGAAGCCATTCGATATGACTTGGGGTCCAGGGATATGGAATTCATTGGGATTGTCCAATCTGTTCGAGAACAATTGGTTCGGATTTCTGGTAATCTATTATGAAAATTCAGAACAAAACAAGGTGATCACATTAAGGGGTTTCACCCCTTACACCTTAATAAACCAAACAACCATGAAACATGTAAACCGTTTAAATGCACTTTTTCTGCGTCCTTTTATGATTTTTCAAAACCTTATAATCGGTGTGATGTTTTTTGCCAACGGCATTTATAATTGCAAAAGAATTATAAAATGTGCTGAACCGTATGCAATATCTGGACATTTGAATTTGTACACATTTTTCGTCATTTTCATGAAAAGTAGTGTAACTGCGTGACAGCTTTTGTTTAATCACCCTGCAATATTTTCATCCATTCGTATTTTCGCCATTTATTCTCCCATTTCATCTGTCAAAGTTTGAAGCATTAAGTGATTGCCTTTAGAAAATCAGGATATTATGGTCGGTCTAAACCAAAGGTGTTTAAATCTTGTATGTATGAAAATTGGAATAGGACTGCCGTCAAGCAAATACACAAGTGTCCTAATGCAAGGCAGTGGGACATTTACCGTCGAGTCGGTTCTGCAGACCACGTCCGATCGGACCAAGAAGGTACTGATCCTTGTCAGCGGTGCTTATGGACAACGGATGGGAGACATTTGCTCGAAAGCGGGGATTCCGTCGGAGATCCTAAGCTTTCCTGAAAACGAACCCATTTCCATCCAGGAAATGGTCCGGGTTTTGAAATCTTCTAATGGAAAATTTGGATCGCTGGCTGTCGTTCATTGTGAAACGACAAGTGGAGTTCTGAATCCCGTTAAAAAGATCGGAGAAATTCTGAAAGCGGATTTTCCGGATATTTTTTATATTGTGGATGGCATGAGTAGTTTTGGGGGAATTGTTGAAGACTATTCCACTGTCGACTTTCTCATCAGTTCTGCAAATAAATGCCTTCAGGGTAAGTCTTTGTTAATTTCGATTAATATATATAAATGCGAGTTTTTTATGTTCTCAATTACTGCGTGTTCCTTTTTCTAGGCATCCCTGGATTCGCTTTTGTCATTGCGAATAAGGAGAGACTAGAAGAGTGCAAAGGTAACCGTCAACCGTAGCAGTTCGTTTAAGAACATAAAAAAAATTGTGAAATAAATTGGCATGAAATTAAATATTTAATTACAGGACGATCTTCGTCCTTGAGCTTGGATTTATATGAGCAATGGAAAGGGCTAGAGTCTTCAGGTCAATTCAGGTTCACACCTCCAACTCATGCTATTTTGGGTCTGAATCAAGCTATTAAAGAGTTGGACAACGAGGGCGGGGTTAATGGCAGGGCAAAGAGGTTTAATTTTAAAATGCTTCCTAAGTTAAGTTATTTTTTGTAGTCATTCTTTGGAACAACACAATTTTACATTTTTACAGATATTCAGAAAACAATCAAATAATCAAGAGAGGAATGTCAAAAATGGGATTCAAACAATTTGTAGGGGATCACTATGATGGGCACATTATTACTTCATTTAAGTATCCAAATCACACTAAATTTAATTTCGAAGGATTTTATAATCGGCTAAGTGAGAAAGGTAACGTATGAATAACCTATAATAATCCTAAATCGATTTAATTTCAATTAAACAACAAGAGGAGATTTTTAAATTTAGGTCAACTTATATATCCGGGGAAAGTTACAAATGCAAACTGTTTTCGAATTGGTAATATCGGCCATTTGATGCCGGCCGATATGCATCATTTACTTAATTGTGTTGAAGAGGTGCTGTTGGACATGGAAATTCCTAACCCCGTTAATAAATCATAGCTATGACCTATCTGATGTTAGCAATTTGGAAAATAAAAGGATGTTATGCAAATAAAATAAAATCACTGAAATTATTT
Organism: Desoria tigrina; assembly: GCA_906901685.1. NCBI lineage: Eukaryota > Metazoa > Arthropoda > Collembola > Entomobryomorpha > Isotomidae > Desoria > Desoria tigrina. The sequence goes on from CAJQTU010000060.1 coordinate 557,504, forward strand.
GTGTTTTTAACACGTTAAAAATTGTTTGAAATAAATTAATTCATAGCGGAATGTTAATAGATATCCACGATTGTGCCAGTTGCAAATTAAAATTTTAGCAATATTCTTTTAGTTTGAAGATAATTTGCGTTTTACATCAAAAACTGAATCCCAAAATAATAATTTCATTCCCCTAAAACATGTAAACTAAACCGGAGAGTACTGTAATTTTAATCCGACTATTCGTAGCAGCTGCATATGTCATATATCATTTTAAATTCGATCTTATAGACTTGTTTAATACCAAATTAAATCTGAACGGCTTTACTGCTCCTCTTATCTACTTTCTCACAATATAAGTATATATGCTAATCCTAAAGATCAAACATTCATTGCAGGGAAATGATAAAAAAGGTTGCCAAAATCTAAAAATAGCACTACGTTTTAGTCGCTGTATTTATTTGTCTCTGCATAATTATAACATTTATAAATACGATCTTGAAGGAGTCATCAGCACCGATAGCAGTCGTCGCCTGTCCTAATAATTCAGGCTGTCGGATTTTTAAACCTCGAAATATTTTTTAAGGCTCTGCAGTTTCAACTTTAACTCGGATTAAGTTTAGTAAGTTTCCTAAATTAAGTTTTAAACAGAAAAAACGTAACGTTTTGTTTTAACAAACTCCTGCCAATTTCAGGCACAGTTTTACAATGAGATCTAAATCGGCAACTTCTATCTTGTTACTATTTGTCGTATCGATATCGATAATCAATGCCTCATCCGACACGGAGATTACCCTCCCCTTCCCATCATCTCTAACCGAAATCAGGCCCACCCTGTCAATCTATTCTTCGAACGGAGAACCGAAATGCTTCTTTCTTGAAGGGGGCGGGGCCGCCCTTGCAAAAGACTTGGTACGAATTGCAGGAGGGCACGGGGCTTGGCTGACGCCCCGGGTTATATTCATCACACATGGTTTGCTATGATTTGGTCTTTTTTAATTGTATTTTGTATTTATTTTCTTTTTGACTGTCAAAAACAGGTTAACATAGGCTATTACTTTTTTTAAACTATTGTGTCGACGTTGTTAAATGTTAACCTAACGTTTAAACTGAATTAATAAGTCACCTCGCCGGTACTACTTAAGGAGGGGCAATGGGCATCGAAGAATCGGGTATTCGGGCAATAAACATATGAATTTTTGAATTTAATGTTAAAAAGCTGCTCACTTTTTGACATTTTTGGATTAAAAATTTTGTTATCCCCTTCCTTAAACTTCAAAATGGGTAAAAAAACTCGTCGTTTTTTAGCGAACCCTTTGAAATTAAAATTTCATTGACTATTAATTTTAGCATGTTCAACATCCATTTGGGCACCAATATTTTTCAGTGTTTCTAGTTTAATGTTATGATGAAGCCAAAGGCAGTAGGTGTGTTGTCTCTTCATTACCTTCCTTGTAGGTTTACTTTAGTTCTATCAGCGCAATACTAATATTTAAAAATGAATATTAACAGGATACAGAGATTCAGAAGACGACCAGTGGCTCCACGTCATGAAAAACGCCCTCATTGCCCAGCGATCCCAAACCGTTATTCTGGTCGGTTGGGGCGGAGGGGCGAACCTCCCCGACATCAAATTCAAGAAAGCGGCCGGAAACATCAAAGCCGTGGGAATGTGGTTGGGTGAATTCATGGCGGAACTTCGGGTTATGAAACCGGACCTCTACATCTGGGGCATCGGGCATTCCCTTGGGGCCCATTTAATGGGCATTGCCGGGAAAACGGCCCCTGGGGGTTTTGACCGAATTACGGGCCTTGACCCCTCCGGTCCATTCTTCGAAACGAGGAACTTGGAGTTGAGGCTTTCCAGAACGGATGCTCAAATTGTTGACGTGATTCACTCAGATGGATGCAAAAGTGCACAGAATCCAAAATGTTGGGTTGCCCCGAATAACCATTACGCAACGTTGATGCCCCTGGGGACGATTGACTTCTACCCCGCATTCGGGGTAGAAAACCCGACTACGAATTTGTTGGAAATTGGGGAAAGTCATAAGAGGGCTGTGAACCTCTTTATAATTAGCATTTTGCACAAGGAACTTTTCAAGACTAATGAGATTTTGGACGGGACGCCGGGATATGGGAGTGCTGTCGAGAGGATTCGACAAGTTGACGTGACGGCGGAAATGGGATATTGGCTCGAAACGGGATTTATTCCCAGTCCTATTGACAGCAAAGTCAATTTTTATATCAATTCAGAGACGATGAAGGTTGTGGACCGGATGGAGGATGTGATTAATCAACAGAGTCGGAATCATCATCAGGGGATGAGACATCGGAGGGGGCTTGTGAAGACGATTGACTGTACTGTTATACCGGGTTCAGGGGCTCCAGATAATCTTCCATTTGTAATGATTGTCTTGGGTGGATTGAGCTTGATTGGGATGCGTCGGGATTAGAAAAAACATTGTGTAAGGAATTCGAAATTAGGGATTTATTCTTAAAAAAATAAAATAAACGTCAATAATTAAAAGCTTTTTGGTTTCATTTTATTTGTGAAATAATTATTAGATTGCAAAAATCATAGATGGAATGAAGGATAAGTATCTAAAACAGGCCCCTTGGGGAAAATTTTTTTCAGATCAAAATTAGGAATTTTTTTTCGGGAATATCAATTATTGAAGGAGGGAGAAAGTTCCAAATCCCGGAATTGCATTAAGTTGTTTCACGTATCATAGATACATATGCGAATGACTCGGTGTCCGTCCGTCCGTCCCCTATGCGATGCCTTATCAGTTCATTCGTGATTTGAATTTGAACGAGTTGAGCATAACTAACCTTTGAAGTCTGAAAGTATACATAGAGACCAGGTAGACTTTCGTTAACACAATGTAGAAGATATGCAAATGCAGTAGGAGAGACCGACAACGTGCAACGTCAGGTTTTGAATATCCTTTGTTCTATTTGCATTTGTTTCTCCTAAAATTTCCAAATTTCACAGAGCTTATCTTCCATCACTTTGTTTATCTGTTATCGGCGCTAAAGATATCTGTACTCCACATTCCACATACATACCACGATACAAGACTAACGATATTCGCGATGCGATAGGTAGGTAGGCATGCTTGTTAATTTATATTGAGTAACTTCAGTAACTCTCCTGAACAGATAATTATATATATCATTTCCATTCTCTGACTCCGAAGAAACCGACTAAGTCGTAGTACACTGCATTCATTGGTTGTTTGTTCCAGTCATTTTGCATTTAGAACATATTTATAAATATATTAGAGAATATCCAAAATAATAATTTCGGACATTACACATTCATTAAGGTTCAAAGTTAGAAATAGAATATAATTTCATCAGATCCAGCCATAATATACTAAAATTGTCCTTTCACCGTTTCATCTCACGTATTTTGTGATTTTAATCGTTTTTGACATTCAATTTAAATACCTTCTAATACTATTGGTAAGGTTCTGCTTGATCATTGATGGGCCCACGAAACAAAATATTTCTAAGTTTTTTTTTTGAAAATTTCACCGACATTTTCTTTTGCTTAATCGATAGATAATAAAAAAGGAAACAACTTTTCCCTGATTTCTCTCTACCCTTCCTTTTAATTTTCACGGTCAACAAAGGTCAGATATTTCCAAAATCTCAAAAAATTTCTTTCGCGTAATCGACTCCTTGTGACTGTGACCTCATTGACTTGTCATTGATTGAATTTTTTTGTCAGGTTGCGTTTGAATGTCAGTGACCGTTAATTTTTAAATTCTATCACAATTACAGGTTACCTTCTCCTCAAATCTTATGAAAACGCGTGAATTTAAAAATGAATAAATGTTGGTCGAAGATTTTTATCAAGGGCTTTCGCAAGACCTCAGAAACTTGCATTGACAAGGAAGTTGAAGAAGTTCAATTACATCAACAATTGTTACTTCAAGAGACGAAAATACAAGCACTGGCTCTGCTGAACCAAACAATACAAGAATACAATGACAGAATATGCAAAGAGATAGAGGATGCACTTGATCTTGACGAATCTCAACTAGAACGAATTCATACAGCCTTTGCCTTAGCGACAGAAGCGGAAATCAAGTTTATCGCCAAATTATCTTATCCAGAAACAACAGCACTTCGTTCGGAGATTTTGTCCAAGTTCAAGCAAGAACTTCAATCCGACTTTGAATCAGTTCAAAAAAATGTTGTTCAAGCGAAGAAGGCTTGTGAGGAGAGCCATACGAAAGGAGTAGAAGCGTCTCTTCAATTTTATCGTACAGAAATGGAAAAATTCGCCAAAATTGGGGAATTTCATGATGATAAAGAACTGAATGAAAAACACGACAAATTCGAAACTGAAGCCATGGAGTTCTACAACAATTTCCCAAAGGTAAGAGCGCACTCAACCCCTGAAAAATTTCTAGGAGCGCTTGTGTGGAAGATTCAGGCGGAATTCGAAAAATTCGAAAACTCGAACATTGACAAACGAAAACTAGCTGAAGAAAGGGTGAAGTTTAATATAAGCTCACGTCATCAGGATTATCGCTCTGAAATGATGATGAAAGCAGATGTAGCTCCGGATGACGAAGAATTTGAGGATTTTCACAAATTGGAAAGCGAGAAGGTCTCAACTCAATTTTTGGACAGTTGTTCAATCAAGGATGGCTCTTTTACTAAACCCTACCTCGATGAACTCCATCAAGACATTGACGAGGCTTATGAAGAACTCAAGGAATACTTTGAAATGAAGAAAACGGAACGAGAGGGTCAAACCGAAGCAGCTCTGACAGAAGTCCGTAAGTACTACCGCGAAGAGATGAGAAGGCATTATAAAAACCCAGATTTCATGCGGCCAAAAGATTTAGATGCCCTAAATACTCGAGCTATTGACCAAGCAATCCTCAAAGCGCGTCAAAGCACTCCGTTGTCTGCGTCCCAGAAAACCAATTTAATCTCTGAACTCCAAAAGACTTTTGAGGAAGATTTCAAAAAAGTAAATGACATGAATGTTCCAGTCGACCCTGCGATTGGAATCGATTTAGGAACAACGTCCTCCTGTGTGGCTGTTTACTTGAAGGGGAAAGTCACCATCATCCCCAACGCACAGGGAAAACATACTATGCCAAGCTGTGTCTACTATAATAATCAAGGCGTCGTCGAAAGCGTTGGATATCCAGCAAAAAACAAAGCTTATGAACATGCAGAAAATACCATTTACGATGTAAAGCGAATCCTTGGTAAAAGTTTTGAAGACGAGAAGCTGCAAAACGATATGAAATACTGGGCTTTTAATGTTGTCGAAGAAGGTAATGTCCCTAAAGTAAAGATCAGTGGAAAAACTTTCTATCCCGAACAAATCTCGGCTGAAGTCTTGAAGGAAATTAGGGCTGTCGCAGAACACTACCTGAACTGTGAAATCAAGAACGCAGTGGTCACTGTCCCCGCGTACTTCAACGACGGCCAGCGACAAGCAACGATCGATGCCTGTGAAATTGCTGGATTGAAAGTCTTAAACATTATGGACGAACCCACAGCCGCTGCTGTTGCATATAACTTGCAAAATACAGACGACAAGTTCCGTCATGCTCTTGTATTTGATCTTGGAGGAAGGGCCTTCGACGTGGCTGTGTTGAAGATAACGAAAGGTAACATTGAAGTATTGTCGGTGGATGAGGATACACATCTTGGAGGTAAAGATTTTGATAAGAACACCATGAGGTTTTGTGCTCTGGAGTTTCAGCGTCAACATGGGATCAACCTAATGGGAGGAAAGGACTCGGAAAATTTAAAGGTCAGGCAAGACGCCCGAAAACGTCTTAAGCGTCTCCAACTTGAATGCGAAAAAGGCAAAATCGATTTAGCGTTATGTCGTGAAGTAGATGTTACCGTTGATGGGATTTACAAGGATGGAACACGAAGTATTGACTTGAGCATTACCCTAACCAGAGACAAGTTCGAAGCGCTGAATGACACTCTTTTTAAACGGACTATTCAAATCGTGGAGAAGGCATTACAATCGGCTGGATTAGACAAAACGCGGATTAAGGATGTTATCCTTGTTGGTGGATCTACTAGAATTCCAAAGATTCAAGAACTATTAGTGGATTTCTTCGATGGAATGGCTCTGAGGATGACCATCAATCCGAATGAAGCCGTAGCATATGGAGCAGCAGTAGATACTGCAATTCGGAATGGGCAATTGGCACAAGAATCCGAAGATTTTAACAAGATTCAATATGTGACACCAATGTCTCTAGGAGTTGAAGTATGTATGTTAGAGGTTTCTCAGTAATCATTCCCAAAAGTACTAAACTTCCAGCTAAAATCGTAGAATGCTTTTCCTTTCACATTTTTTATCACGAGTCCATTTGTTTCCATATAATAGGTTCAAGACCGGCTACATTGCTAATTAGAAAGTCCCTTTACTAATTGTTAACTCTAATTATCTGATTGCAGGCCAATCCCAGTGGACCCTGATGAGATGAGCTGATGGAACATGGAAATTGGTCTATGATTATGAATATGATTTTATATAAAATTCCAATTTACTTTGAATGCATTTTACGTTTCTACTTTAAAACCTATTTTTCAACTTCAATAATATATTTTCTCAATATTTTCATAATATTATACTTCTTTCTTCTAGAAATTTTTACAAATTACAATATACATGTAACGGTAAATTTTGAACGACTTAATAAATTGTTAGTGTACCGGTGTTTGGTACAATTAAATATTTAAAATCTATCAGATTGATAACCGATATCGTACGTACGCATACAATTACCTGAAAACTTGTGTGGCTGTTAAACCGTATGTATCGTTAGACAGGTATATAAAGCGTTATAAAAAACGTCACATCTACGATATACATCTGTGCATTCGTTGTACGGTTTTTTCATTAAATTGTTACGACGACGGCTTCATTTTTATTTTAATGGGAAACTGACCCCGGAATAACTTCCACCTTAAATGTGACACTTTGGCTGTCCCTGTGCCCTGAGGAAGTTAAACTATAATTTACGATATTCAAATAGTAATAACACATATCAACATTAAAGATAAGAGTTTCATACGTTCATGGGTTCCTGAAAAAATCAGATTACATTTTTGCAATTTTGATAGGTAATAGTTTATGTTAAAATTAAAATAAATCTTCAAGTTCATGGAAAAGAGCTTTGAGTGTACGTAACATGTCCAACATGTGTAGCAATCATTCAATAACAGTATTATTACTTCAACTTGGTTCCAAGGTCATGTACTTTAATCTTTATCAGAAATGAATTGAAGGCTGTTCAATTATCCCCGTTTTTGTTTTTAGGATAGAGAAACAACAGTTCACTTCATAAACTTCAAGAATAACTTAATAATGTTCGTACTCGTAATTCGTATTGATTTTAGTACCGGTAAATAAGTTGGACGTGAGGGCTATAGCTTTTGTACTTTTATAAATTCTGTATGATTCTTTGTTTTGGATCATCAAATCAGAATTCTCGTTGGTATTTTTATAATGGGTTCTAGTCTTTTAAATACCATAGAATAAATCCATACATTTACTCACATTTGGATAATTTTCTGTAGTCAGGCTGTCAGTTTTGGTATTTACCCCATGAAAACAGTGGTTTAAAAATTTAAAGGCTGTATTAAACCATGTCTGTAAACAAGGAGATAATACTCGTTGAAGCCATTGCCCCAGTGCCAAAACCGGTAAGTCCATGGAAAAACTTCATTGCCGGTGGAACTGGGGGAATGTGTCTCGTTTTTGCTGGACATCCGTTGGACACAATTAAAGTAAGGTCTATTTCTAAGATTTTAATTTACTTAATTTTAAAACGTTTACTTTCAGTTATAATGGCGTGTTTTTTTAACTTGATTTCGGAAGGTAAGGCTTCAGGCAATGGCAACTACAACCGTAGCTTCAACAGCCTCCAATCTAAAGACTGTTGACCTTCCAAATTACAATGGAGCCTTTGATTGTATTAAGAGAACTTTTGTGAACGAAGGGGTCAGAGGCTTCTACAAAGGTCCACATTTCTTAAAATACGCCGTCTTGTACTGTTTTTGTAAATAATTACAAGAACTTTAAATCCAGGTATGGGCACACCTTTGGTAATGGTCACTCCCTTATTTGCTATTCAATTTTTTGGCTATGGAGTTGGTCAAAAAATTGTTACCCATGTGTCCGGATCCCAAGCTGATGGGACACTTTCTCCTGGTCAACTTTTTTGTTCCGGAGCGATTTCGGGAACAGTCATGTCCACCATTGTGGCCCCCGTAGAACGAATTAAATGTTTATTACAAGTGAGTGTGTCGAACCATAAATAATGCGTTTAGAAATTAAATTTCGATACAAAATAGCAGGTAAATCAACGTCCTGAATTTTTGTTTGCAGGTTCAAGTACAAGAAGGAGCAGTTAAAAAATACAATGGTCCATTACATTGCGGAATCACCCTCATAAAAGAAGGAGGACTTCCCAGTTTCTTTAGGGGTTTTGGAGCTACATTTATAAGAGGTGTGTTAATTTAAAGTATTTTTAAAATTGCAGATTAAAAATTATCTAATCGCAAGTGTTTTTTATTTTCTAGCGATTCCACAAAGTGGCTTATACTTCATGACCTACGACTGCATCAAGCGGTATTTTAACGCTCGGGACAAAACAACATCGTTAAGTACAGCTAAAACGCTAGTCGCCGGAGGTCTTACAGGTCTAGTCAATTGGTCTCTTGTCCTCCCTCTCGATGTTGTTAAGAGTAGAATTCAAACTGGTAATTTTAATTATAAATGACATTGCTATTTTTTATCTGAATTTTTAAGGCTATATAGTGAATTCATGTAAATCTTAGCCCCTGAAGGAACGTATCCTCGAGGGTTCCGGGATGCCCTGCCTCAACTATTAAAATCGGAGGGAGTGAAAGGTCTATATCGGGGTATTGTTCCTGTTTTTATTAGAGCGTTCCCTGCAAATGCAGCATGTTTTATGGGATTTGAAACGGCTCTGAAGGTAATTAATTGGTTTGAAAACGAATAAATAAACATACTAGAAGTAACAAAAACATTTTATTTTTTGAAGTATGTCTTTAAAATGTTCCAAAGTCATAACGCTTTGCTCAGATTATCAACTCAATGTGTTCATTTGTAGAACCTGCTATATATACTGTGATTTTAATGTAAGCTAAGACTATTTTATTGGGTAGACAATTTATTTTATTTATCGTCTGAACCGATCGACAGGTCGTTGTCAATTTTATCTGCTGTACATTTAATTTATTAATTTATATTAAATGGCCTTGAAGGTCACGACTTACTTGACCTATCTGTGATTGTGATTGATAGGTGGGTTTATAACCATTTATTGCAAATTAACAAAAAAATCGTTGACATGTAAATGTGATAAATACTTTATACTAAAACCTGTGAAAACAAAATAAAACGTTTTTGGTTCAAGAGGTCGGATGTCGGATCATTACATTCTGATTTGCGTATTGTTAAATTTAATAATTCATGGCAAATGTTGTAACTTGTAAGAGAATATATCACATTGAGTCGAGATGCAGAAGATGAACTTGCCCATGTTTAATTTAATCATTATTCAAGGTCAATAAGAATCGGGTAGGGCAATACAATATATTGATAGTAAATGCAGTTTATCTTCCATGAAATGAATATAACAAAACTCGGTTACAACTTACAACTAACTACAACTCGTCTCTGCATGTTTGGACACTAGGATTTATAACTTGTACAAGTGGCTATAGTGGTGATTTGCATATCGCAAACTGTCTACTATCTGCTTTTCGTCATCGTCACATCTGCTATCTGCAGATGCCTTTAACTTTTCGGCAATTCAACAGCTCGCATAAAGAACATAATTTGTAGATAGATTTACTAATCGATAATTCGGTTAAATTGAATTGGTAATCCTGCTAAATAATGGCATTACCTGGGATAAGCCGATGGGCGAATCGAGTGGCCCTTGTTACTGGGGCGAGTAGTGGAATTGGGGCTGAAGTTTGTCATCACTTGGTTAAGCATGGCATGACTGTTGTTGGCTGCGCCCGGAATCAGGAACCTATCGATGTAAGTCTCATTTTCATGATATTTTTTATTACCTTAATATCGTTTTTAAAATTCTTTGATCCATTTCGCTCGGAAATTGGCTAATTCTGGATATTAAAGTGAAAGTTCAGACAGATTGTCAAGATGGTCCAGTTCATCAAGAAAAAATACGGACGTAGAGAATCTTGATAAAAAAATTCAGGATCGTGTCCATGAATTTTATAGGGATATTTTGTGGTCGTAATTCAGCCCAAAATAGAAGGGGATTTTGAAATGGATTTAAATGAAAACTCTAACGCATTTTTATACTGAGGCATTAACTAATTATAATTAACTATTTTTTTTATATTTTTTTTATAGTCCTTGAAAGTCAAATTGGCTCAATCAGGATATCCTGGAAAATTACTGTCCTTCAAATGTGACGTCTCGAAAGAGGATGAAATCGAAAAGATGTTCGAATGGATCAAAGTAACGGTCGGAGGTGTCGACGTTTGCGTTAATAGTGCGGGATATAGTTGCAAGGAAACTTTACTTGGTAAGATATTAAGTTTCAACAGGTTATATGTGTGCTTCATTTTCATATTAAAAAATTTCGATTTCTGGAACAGATATTTCGGCGCAGCAAATGCGAGATATGCTTGATGTAAATGTGGTTGGTTTGGTCCTTTGCACAAGCAAATCCGTCAAATCCATGAAGGAACGTGGAGTCAATGATGGTCAAATTTTTCACCTTAATAGGTATATGAATAATTATAACAAATAAATCAAACTCGCATCTTTTTTAAGAATTAACAGGAAACCCTGAAATGGATTTATTGCAAAGTGCGGTTTCAATTTAACTCCACGCAAATGCAATATAGATTTGGTGGATGTATATCGGGGGGGGGGGGGGGTAGGGATTTATTTCGGATAGGAAATGTTTTTACGAATAAATCAAAGCTAATAAGGCTTTTTGCAACTCAATGAATTCTTAAATTAAGTTGTAGTTTCACTTGAATTAAATCGTGAAAAAGTTTCTCGTTAATTTTCATGAAATAATTGAATTAGGAATCTAAAAATTTATGTATTTAAACACTTTAATAGGGTAGCAACATTTGTTTACAAGTCAAAGTGAGATTATTTTCAGGTAATCATTTTAATTTCTAATGTTTGAAACGGTTATTTGTAGCATGTCTGGTCATCGATTGGCAGGAATGCTAAACTTTTATGCTGCCACTAAATTTGCAGTCACTGCCTTGACAGAAGGGTTCCGACGGGAACTGGTCGAAGACACTAAAATTAAAGTTACCGTGAGTTCTTAAACATATTCATTTAAATTTTAAAACAGATATTTTTAGCATTGCCTCACTCCAAAGTCATTTAAAATGCAAATAATTTAACAATTTCAGTCAATTAGCCCTGGACTTGTGGAAACTCAATTTCTCTCGAGAGCATTCGAAGATACAGCAATGGCCAAATCGGTTTATGCCAGAGCAGATACCATGAAACCGCAAGACATTGCGGACATCATCTTATTCATCCTCTCTGCGCCTCCAAATGTTCAGGTAGGTGTATGAATCAATTAAAAATATTCGTGGATTTAAATTTAATTGATTTACAATTTAACCTATTATGTGTGCTACTGTTCAATGATTAAAGGTCCATGATATCCTGATCCGTCCTACTGGAGATAAAATTTAGAGATGCTATTAAACAGCAACTATTTTCATAATGTTTCACAGTGTTTAAAATAAATATTGTGATTAATGGAAGATTCAATAAATAATCATTTGAAGCATTTTTTGACATTCAGTTTTGCTCATGATGAGAAGTGACCACAGAAATAGATATTCTTATATATGTCTATGGAATCATTTATTATGTAGCAAGTAATTCTTCCCGCTTCCGGTAGGAAGCCATTAAACCGTTCTAACGTTTGTTCTCTGTGCTCTGGAACAGTGTAATATTAGTTTTTTTATTTCTGCAAGTTATTAACCACTTTCTTGAAATTGAAATTAGTAGATAGTTTTATTTGTGGATAAAGGAAAAATTTAGAAAAATAAAAATAGTCCGATAAAAATCAGTGCACCCATCTCCTCAAAACAGGCTTACTCGGAGTTCGGACTTTCGGACAAGACCAGATTCAGATAACACCAAATAATCGTTGCCCCTGAGAAAATTATATTTTTCTATTTTTTTCTGCATGCAGTTATTATCAATTATAACAGTCAAAACATAAAAATACCTATCTATTTAAAAAAATAAAATCCTTGATATGGGCAATTCGGTTTTTGTATTATTAGTTTTTTTCTTCGATCGAAGGCTCATCGGTAGACGATGAGATCGTCTGTATGTACTGCCAAAGCAGAATACATTCCTTTCCTGTGTCCTGTGAGTTTACTCGCAATGTATTGGGGCTTGTCTCACCGTCTAGCTCATCGGCCACCGTTGGTTGGTTTCATTTGATTTTACTAGCTGAAACTGAAAGACCTTTTCTACTGTCGGTTGGAATCAGCTCTATTTTCTATTTTTATCTCATTGTTAGTGCCACTTATATATTACAATGAGGTCAGAGGTCATCATTGCGGTCATACTCCGTTTAGAGTCTATCTGCAATCTGGATATCTGTTTTTTAAATATAGATGCTAAGTTTAGATAAAGATGTACATTCGTCATTGCTTTTTTGATACGGTAATATCCTAATTTACGTTTTGATCATTCAGATTAGTTTTACAATTAAAAAAAGTTAGGATTTTAATTTTTCGAAATTTTTAAAGTTTTCTTATAATATTATTATTCTGTCTATTCAGAAAACTACGTAAAGCAACAAAGCCTCGATGGTTTATAGTTGTTGAATACTACGTATCCGTTCACACGGAGGGCTATTTGAGCGGTAAATTTAAGTCTGAGTGAAAGTTCTCAAGTTTGATCGACATGAAAATATTGATTTAATTTGTTCACAATTCCAGTCTTCTTTCTTGACAGTCTTTTTTGTGGAACCTGGAACCGTTTCAATTTGGGGTTAGAAGTTGGAAGATCTTGGACTTTTTTCGATTCGGTTAGTTATAAAGGTTAGCTGAATCTTCATTTCATTAATCAAATCTTCGTAATTTCAAATTTCGAAGACAACTCACAAAACACTGAACACAAATAACACAATTAAAACAACAACACACAACAGGTTGCATCAATTGGACAACCTGAGCCTGGTGCCTGGGCTGTCTTTGGTCTTCGAATTTGGATGAAACGAATTATATCAAATATTGAGCTTTAATTTTATTTTTTCGATAGATTTGATTTGATTTGATTTAAACTTTATTAATGCATAATGTGTCAAATAGATTCAAAATTATTACATTCTGTTCTTCCATCCGTGACACAGATCCCGGTTACAACAATAATCATACAAGTATTAAAAATACAGTCCAGTATCAGTCCGATTGTGATGAATTAATTAAACATATTCACTTTGCCTTTTAGCAATTATCCATTCTCTAACTAGTTCTTTAAATTTATCATAACCTATAGAATTTAGCACCCAATCATTTGGTAAACTATTCCATAAATGAGCACCTTTATATATAGTCGAATTCTTAAAAATAATACTATTGAATGACGGAGCCACTAATCGTGGCATCAGATTATTAGCAGAGTGCTGCGAGAAAGCAAGCTTGTTTTTTCTAAATAATTTGTACATGTTTTTAAGTATGACAAATGTAATACGTTCAGTCACAGATAGGAAATTACAGCTCTCCCAAAGTTCATACATATTTATAGATTCTTTCACTTTTTCATAACATTTCTTAGATCTTCTAATAAGTACAGGTAAGTGAAAACTAACAAGAAAGCTATCAATTCTTCCCTGTAATTGATCAAGAATTGGATTAGTATGAACAGCCCATATATCAAGACTATAATCTATAACAGAGTGTACATACGCATTAAGCATAATTACCATAACCTTAGAAGTTAGATATCTTTTTATACCTTGAAGGTATTTAAGTCTATGAGACACTTTATTTTGTACTAATTTGAGATGTTTCAAAAAAGTCATTGTAGGTTCAAATGTAATACCAAGAATAGAATCCCCGTCACCCGCCTGTAGACGAGAGCCACCACTGACCACACAGTTTCTATTTCTATTATTTGCAGCACGGACACCAGATCACAACCGTCCTTTGTCCTTGTGTGTTGTGGGTGTGCCGTGTAACAAGACACATGATGTCAGGAACAAAGAACAGACCGACTAAACAAACGTCTGTGTGCGGAGACTACGAGGAAGAGAAGCAGGTTTATAGAAGTAAACAGGCGACTGTCGAAGTGACCGTTAAAGTTAAAAAACGTCGTCATCATGATGAAGAGGTCAAAGGCTTCCCCTTGCCCGACAGGAACTTTCCGAAGGGTAAAATTACATATTAAAAACGTCTAAAATTGTCTCTTTATATCTCAGCATGCTTCATTCCAACCTTAACTTCATGTTGTATTTGTATTTGTATCGCGTCATTTGCAGGTTCCTGGGGTGATCTTCTTTCTCAAAACCGTATGGAGGAGGTCCATAAAGCTGTTAAAGATATCAAGAGCAATGGTCGACGGAAGGAGTTGAACTGTGTGTCAGAGCATGGTGATAATGAGAGTCCAAAGGGGCTGTGTCACAGGATCCCCATATCAGACGATCTTTATCTTGAAACTCATACTCACGTCAACCCTAGAACATCTTCGTCGCACGCTCGAAATAAAGTTCCGTTGTTATCAGAAAATGACATTCAGGAGAGGAAAAGAAAGCACCAAAAATTTGAAGACGAGAATGCGTTCCTCAGGACACAAATAGAGAACCTTCGACAAGAGGTTGAAAAGGTGAAGTTACAGAACCAAAATAAGAAAAAGGAAAATTATCGCGTAATTAAGCGAAATGCCATTCAGCCGCCTCCTCCATCCAGAGTCGAATCCCGATCCTCAACGTCAACTCAATTTCAGAGGCCTCAGGCTCTGCCGAAGGGATCACCAACTCGAACGCCTGTCAACAGACAAAGTCGACAGACGAGTACAACGAATATTCACCCGGTTGTGGAGAAGCGTTCGGGAATCACACAGACCGACGGGAAGTCACCAGGAAAAGTAAACATTTCTACATCATCTGGCGAGAAGGATGAGAAGAAGAATGATTACTTGGAAATGGAAAATCAGGCTTTAAGAAGCGAGGCTTCTAAGCTTCTCGCTGACATGAAAAAGGCTAAGGTAGAACAGCAAGAGTCGATTATGACGATTAAAGAGCTTTATCAACTTGCGGAGCTTTTGAAACGAGAAAATCAGCAGTTAATTGGAGCTCAGGATCAACAAGAATTTTTACAAGAGAAACTGGTTCAAGCGCTAGCGGAAAATCAAAACTTGAAGGGCTGTCTTAACAATGTGATGATAAAGGAGAAGGAATCGACTCATTTGCATGATGACCAATTGGCTAAGATTCGGAACGTTATTGAGTTAGTTCTACAAATACGCATTTAGTTCATCTGTTTTTGAATTTTATTTATGACGTTTTTATTGTATTTTAGGGAAGTCAAATCGACTATTGCTGATGAGATTCAAGGGATCACTTCCCGTACCCGCAGCCAGTCCTCTCTGTATGCTCAAACTGAGGCGATTCGTGCGTTTGATTTTAATATAAGTGAGGGGGGCTCCGCTCTGCTTAATGATACAAACGCCAGCGAAATTCAACAAATACTCGGATCCATGGAGGGATCTCTGTTGGGGAAAAACCATGAAGAGTCGATTGCTACGGCTGCGATGAAGTTAGCTTTTAAACTTCTGTTTTATGAATTATTTGATTAATGAATTTAGTCACTCGAAATTAACATAACACTAAATCGAAAACTGTATTTTATTGTTTTAGAGCTTATCTGCAGCAGTCACCACCATCAGGAGCTGTCAATAACCGAATTTCTACTCCTGCATCGAATGTTTCGGGGAGATCTTCAATTGCCTCTGCCAAAGATGGTTCTTTTAGACAAGATGAGGAATTTTCGGGTGGAGCAAACGAAGATCCGATGGAGAGTCTGAGGCAAGATATCTCACGGTCCTTCAAACCGATTCAAATGGAACTAAACGGTTCGTCTTCCAGTGAGTACCGATCCACAACTTCTACTCCAACCAATATTGTGCCTTAATCCAAGCCTTCCATCCTTTATACTACCTATGTTTTTATTTAATCAGCAATATTCCTAAACAGGCCAAATTACTCGTGTTTTATCAAAATACATATCTTGATCCACGCTATTTTGCATGGTTTTTATCTCATTAATCCTCGATTGTGGATTTTAAATTCAGTGTTTGGGGAAATGTAAAATTTTAAGTATTTTATGGCCAACTTAAACAGAGCATGTTTGACCGTTTATCTTCATGCATGAACGCGAGCTATGAGTTTCTTCGATTTAATTGCAATAGCATTTAAGTATATTTCACATCGAAAAATAAGTACAAAGATTTAAATTACCTACACGAAATCGCGAGTAAATACATAAAATGTGCCTACACTACATGTATCATAAATATATCAAAGAATAATTTTTAATTCTATGACATTTTTGTATAGATGAATGTAATTATGATAAACCTGTATTTTCTGAACTTTTAAAGATTGATTAAAAATAAGGTATTCTCCAAAAGTAAGGTTGTCATTGATTCAAATTAGAGTTTATGTTCTGAGATTTTAATATCGCAAATTAGCATTACGTCGATCTGTGTTAGTCAATCCTTATTTATATCTGCTTAAATATGGTTACAAGTTACAACGTTACAAGTTACAACCTTACAACGCAATGGGTCCGAGTATGGAGTATATAACATATTTAATTAGGTAACTTTATTCGGAATCGATACAAATATAAAATTCCACGGGGTTGAATTGGCGTTAATGAGTTCATGAACAGTTTAAAATACTGTTTTCCTAATCATCCTTCTGTTCATTTTCCCAATTCTCTTGTTGTACGGTCTTTCGTTTCCGCTTCCTCTGGTTCAGTTCGTGTCGAATCATTCTCTCCGCAACGTCCTTATTAACTCGTGGCATTTTAGACTTGTCGGTGATCTCTTTTAGGCGAAGCATTTGTTGCTTGATTCTGTCCATCTCTTCTTTGATTCCTTGACTCTGTGGATCTTCTCCGTAGCTTCGTTTCAACACTAAAATTAAATTACATAATCAGAAACCCCGTTTTATATTTTATCCCACACAATGAATTAGATTTAATTTCTTAAGTTTGCTTTATGTTTGACCAAGGCCCTAAATCCTTAGCGACAATTTACTTTACGAGGTTAGATCACTTGTATTTAACATTTTCTCCTCACTTTCTTTGGGACCAGTTGAAAAATTAATTTCTTCGGAATGCCCCCTCCAAAAAAGTTGGGGGTGGTATCAAAATTTAGAAAAATCTCTTAGGAATAACCTAACGTTTTGGATTTGCCAAAACCCGGCAAGGGTGGCCCGTGGGCATTTTTTGAAGAAGCATGTTTTAATAGTTGCTAAGGGGGGACCCTATCTGCCCGTGTTACTTTTAATCGAAAATAACAAGTCCCAGAAAAAGTGAGGAGAAAATTCTAAAGGCAAGTGATCCAACCTCATTGGAATCTTGTCGCTATAGATTTAGGGCCTTGTGTTTGACTTACTCCAGAATAAGGAATTGATGGCGTAAAGGACCGTCAGATCATATCTTGCTCGGTCAATTGGTGCTAGCTAATGAAAGAATAAAATTTAAAATTATGTATGCGTGCTGCAAAGCTGGAATTGATAATAAATATATTAATACATATTCACATATTATATTAATGTAATTATGATCAGATTGAAGCGAAATACAAAATACAGTAAATAACGCATGCAAGGGGTTTAACAAGCAAAAGCCTGACCTTTGAAATGACGTCGTCATATTCCAGTGACTGGATATTCTTGAAGAATTTGTCGGCGTCGCCTAAGGATTCCTCGACAACTGCGATTTGGTTCGACACCTCCTCCCCTAATCCGCTCATCTTCTTGTGTTTTTCGTTATCAATTTAATAATTATTTACAACCTAACTTTGCTCCGATTCCGATGCCTCCGGTCCAATCGCTTTGAGACTCAAAGTTTGAGTAGATTCGGCTCAGAATACAGTTACAGAGCACAGAATAACGTGGATCCAAAACGAAGAATTTCAGAAAAAAATTATTAGAAACAAATCAAGAGAAGAAGAACGTGCTGCTTGAAGTTGGCACCATTTGCAGTGATTGAGGCCCCGGGAATCGGATTGCATTCGCTCACACGAGTTCCTCTCGTCAACATCGTTTTTCTTGTCTTGTGGCCGGCAAGACGAGTTATCAATTGTTTGATAACTTATCATTTGTCATATTGTCATTACACCTTATTTAGATTTTCGCGACATCAGGAAATTCTAGATTTGCATTTCTAAGATAATCCAAGAGAGCCATTCGGAAATGGACCCCACCATCGAATCTGAGGGGATGAAGGAAGAAATCATAAAGGAATTGAAGGATATCGGGGCCTGTGACCTCTGCATCCTCCGCTATTTAGGGGTCAAGGAGTCCTATATCTTTAAGGATAATGATATCGTACAGAGGGTAATCCATCCCTATTTATAAATAGCTTAATTTTCTATTTTTACATCATTTACTGTAATACATGTTATTCTTTCCGTTTTGATGACAGATGCTCTATCCCAAGAAACCTGGCCAGCCATTGATAACTCAACCTATTATTGATGAGACGGAAAACAGTGATGGTCCAACTCAAGCAAAGGTCTTGAAGATTAGTCCCTGTGTAGCTTGTCTGGGTTTGCTGCAGGAGGACTGTGTCAAAGAATCGTTTATGAATCAGGTTGGATTTCCAAAAAGTAAAATAGACAGTAATATTTGAAATTTGAAAAACTTGTATTTTTAAACATGTTATAGATCGCAGACGACATAAAGAAAGCCGAGATTGAGGCCAGTTCTTATGCACTGATGTTAACTACGCCCATTGCTATTCAGATCAGAGCATATTCCATTTGGTTTCATTTGATGGATGTAAGTTCCAAATAATCGTGTAATTTGTGTAATTGTCAGTTTTCGGATGCCATATGTCGGTTCTAAAGGGGCAATAACCGTTTTTAACTTATTAATGGCTAGATATTCCAAAACCAATAGTCAGTAGCCTATCTTTACAATAGATAAACCTTATATACCTATATATGCTTTTCTCATGTAGATAGCTATTCAGAATGTGCCGAATCCTGACAATTGATGAAATTATTGAACCAACTGCGTTTCGAAGTAATACTTTTCTAACACTTCTTGTTTCAGAAATTCCCCCAGGTATATAATTCCATGACCTACCTGAAGCCGGAAGGGTCGGGTATGAAAGGAGTATGGAAATGGATGTGCACCGGAAACTTGAAGCAACAAGTCAATCCGAATTCGGAGTGGATTAGTAATGGATCTCTTGTTATCAATCTATTTCTCAATTATCAGGATGACAATTCAGAATGTCATAAACTGTACGTTTTTTTCTATTTTCTTTCAGAGCTTTTGATTGTATATGTATTTGTGGAAGATAGGTAATTTTAGTGCTCTTCATTTATTTATAATCTTAGGTTTCAGATGCAGAAAAAAGGCAAAAGAAAGCCTGTTACTCGGCAAGCTACAGAATCGTCATTATCATCAATCAAAGCGGACAATTTTAGGGAGCTTTTTGGTAGCCCTCCATCCCTTCCGAAAAGTGGTCTGACTTTTGACAAGCTCGTCTGTACTCATATGGCAGTGTTTTTAGCCGGTTGGAGAGCCAATCATATCTTAATCATGATTTTATGAAAATTCTGCTGTAATTTACTAAAATTATAAAATATAAATTGATTCAGGTCGATACTGCAAGTATTCCAGAAATGTTAGCCAATCTCCGTGGCTGAATCCAGACGGATCAAGGGTTCGTGGTGAAGGGTCTGTTCAAGAGTGCATTCAAGAGCAAGTACTCGCATTATTCGGCAGTGAACAGATTCGATTTTCAGCCTCTGGAAGAGAGGACAGTGATGTGAGGTAGGTTATCACAGCAATCATACTAGAGTTTGTAAGATTTTCAAAATTAAATAAAAGTGATTCTTCAAATACACTGTTTGTTTAAATAGAATGCTTGGAAAAGGAAGGCCATTTGTTGTAGAGATTATGAATCCTAAAAGGTCTAACTTCAGTTCTGCACGAATTTTGGAACTCAAAACGAAAATTAATGGGAGTACCGACTTGATATCGGTTAGAGATTTGCAACTAGTTGATAAGTAAGTATCTAGTTCAGAAAACTTCGATTAATATGACTTTAAAATCACGGAATGCATTGTGGTTTGTGGTGTGAAATGTGAAATCTAATCGAGATTATTTTTTAGGAAAGATTTATCTAAACTAAAAGAAGGAGAGGATTCTAAAACCAAGTCCTACGCAGCCCTTTGTAAAACCCCCGGAAAGACTGTGACTCCCGAAATGCTAAAGATTCTAAACGATACTGCACTTCCACTAGTCCTGCATCAGAAGACACCGATCCGTGTGCTTCATCGCCGTTCTTTAGCAACAAGGCCACGAAGTATTCTCGAAATGACAGCCGTGCCAGCAATCAAATCAACGGAGATGTTCATTTTGAGAGTCAAAACGGAGGCTGGTACTTACGTAAAGGAATTTGTACATGGAGATTTTGGAAGGACTCAACCTTGTGTCAGTGATTTGCTAGGCTGCAATACCGAAATTCTGTCGTTGGATGTGGAAGTACGTTAGCATCTTGCAAAATTAATACTTTTGTTTGCTCAAAAAATGACTGTTTTAATATTTTTATTTATTTATAGGGTGTTGAACTGGACTGGCCACCTGAGATTAACGAATAACAATGGTCTTTTCCTCATCTCTTTCTTCATTATAGATTTCATATTTCATTTGAAAAAACGAGATGTTCTTCTACTTTTAAATATTCTTGAGACTTTATTAGGAATATTTTTTAGATGAAACAACAACCGTATTTATCACAACAAAAATATATATTTTATCAACGGACAGATAAATAAATAATCCAAAGATGGCATTTCCAATTTTGTTAATATAATTGAACTGTTGTTTAGAGATTAAAGACATTTTGAACGGTCTTGAAAGTTGAATATATAGCAGGTACTTGAATACATAATGCA
The DNA here is from genome assembly GCA_906901685.1 of Desoria tigrina. Lineage (NCBI taxonomy): Eukaryota > Metazoa > Arthropoda > Collembola > Entomobryomorpha > Isotomidae > Desoria > Desoria tigrina. The sequence goes on from CAJQTU010000060.1 coordinate 578,697, forward strand.
ACATTCCCCTACTCGAATTCCTAATTAATCTACGTTCAATGTTTAAGTATATACGGTAGTATAGTCTTCAAGTTTGACATCGACCTACAAGATCTTTCCAAACTCCATTTACAGTTTGAACACCGTCAAATTAATAAGGTTCCTGCGCGTCAAAAAGTTGAGTCTGGAATGTCAGGATATTTTGAATCTAAAAATTAGCTGAATTAATATCACATACAAGATGTACTTCTTTGCATTTGGATCGCTCAATTCGAATCTACAGGATTTTTTATCTAGATACCCTAACCTGTCTGTGAGTAGTGAGAATTATTTGTAATAATTTCCTTCGTTTATATAACTATCTATTGAATCTTCTTATTCATTGAGCCATTGACCTGCTGTGGCTTTGTCCCTTCGTCAATAATCGGAGCTTCCGGCTTGTCAAATCGTCTGTACAAGTCAATTTCGAACTGCTGAATTCCCGTCGTGAAAGCGGAGACTAGAACGTATCCTGTGATACAACCGACTACCCAGTAGAAGCCTAGAGTTGTTGTGAATGTCAGGTACAATGTGTAGATTGTGACGAGAGTCCAAGACACTATGGCCAAGTACATAGCATTCCATGGTCGGTCGCAGCGGTAGTTCGGGTCAAAGTGCCTTTCCGTTGGAACGGCGTCGTAGAATTTCTCCAGCGTCGCTTCTTTCTCGACCCAACGGTCTTCGCACCATTTCTTAATCTCCTCTTCGTCGTCCGGAATGTCTTTGGCAGAATGTCTGGAATGTTTAATCGAGAAAATGAGACATTTTTAACAGTAGGTGTGTAGAAAATTATTGTATTCCAAGCCCAAAAAATTGGGTTTGTTAAACATTGAACGGAAGTTGGGGTAGTTATTCTGGCGAGGGAACTTATTTCGGTATTTCCGATAGGTTATGAAAATTCATAACTTTTGTTCAAAGCATACCTTGTAATGTGGAAATGAACTTCCTCTGGAATCTTCCCCTTTAAAATATCAGTCTCACTAGCCGGCAATGTTTTGGGGTAACCAATAGTCAAGTCGTACACGGAATCCAGTTGCGAATCTGAAAAAGTAATCCAATTTCGATAATTAACTCTGATCATATCAGATCACGAAATGAAATCCCATGGGCGTACCCTTGTCCTTCATGTCGACAAGAATGTCATGTCATAAACGACGTGTGATAACAGAAAATGCAATAAAATATTCCCAAGCTTATATCTATTGTGATAATAATTTTAATATTATTATACACAAACACAACAAAATCTGTACTTTTCTTCATGTGGCTGACCAAAAAGCCAAAGCCGGTGGTCCGGGGGTGGAGTACATAGTCGTAAGGTTTCAATCCGTTTTTCACAGCAAAAGCATCGCTCTTGACTTTTGTAGATGGAGAAAAGTCCGTCCCTTCGGGGAAAATGAGGATCTAATAATAAACACATCCCCGAGATCCAATTAATTAAGGCTCCGGACCAAATGTGCATACGAATGACCCTCTAAAACCCGGAATGGAATATATATTTTTTATGTTTATTCGACCACGAACCTGGTATTTCTCTCCCAAATCCCTAAAGTAATCCAGAGATCGCCTGAGCAGAATTTTATCCCTGACCCAGTCCCGATAAATGAATAGGAACCCGGCAAGTTGCAGACCCCAACCGATCCCAGGAACCCATCGGACATCCGACTTTAGCACGAATTTGCACCTATGAGCCGGTGGTTTGGAGGAATGAAGGAGAGCAGCCCAAAGGAAAAACCAGTCCAACCGATTTCGGTGATTCATTATGATTATTGCACTTTCGTCGGGATTGATGTCGACGCCGGAAATGCAGACTCTGCATTTTATCAGGATTTCCAGGAGAGACTGTTAGTTAGAAATTGGGTAAACATTTGAATATTAAAATCAGGAATTTTGGCAATATTTTGAAATGTTTTGACATGTTTAGTCTGAAGAAACTCGGTTAAAAAAGTTACGTACCGCAGGATACATTTCCCAACAGGAGAGGATGATATCCGTCACTTTTCGGAAATATCGCCGACTTATTAAAAGAAGTAGGAGCATGGGAGTATAAACGAAGATTACTGACCATATTATCCTGGAATGAGGTTTAATCATATATTAATGTAATTATGAATAAAATTAAAATTGTAATTTTATTTAGCCTGTTTGGTACAGTATATGAAGCCGAAACCCGGCATTTGCTCACCCGGTATACCACAGCAATATAAATGCTATTCCACGTAGATCAACCATTTTCAGATCCTTTTTTTGCTTATAACCCGGAGCACTTTTCTAAAGATTTTTTGGAGTCCAATCCAGCGATTTAATTCCTCACCGCTGAGTTGTCATAAAATGTAACAATCCTCAAAAAATATCTATTCGAAAATCTGAGAATTTTAATTCAATTCTATTTCAATGAGATTTCTAACTCAGTCGATACGTCTCCTAATCTCGTTTTCATAGCTCATCAGCCGCTAAATCTCTCTCCGATTTAGATAACCGTACCAAAAATTTATAAAAACGTAAAGAGTTAAATACAGTGTGAGGCAGTTGCAACAAGAACTCTAGTCTCTACAATGTGTTTCCAACCATGAAGACGGGAAATAGAGAAAAGGTTAAGGTTTTTTACGAGACTGGATCCTGTATTATTGAAGAGTTTTGGCCAAAGGTTGCTTAATTTTGACAATATTATATGCTACAAGGTTGGTATCGAATAGGTGTGAACTTGCATGTAAAAACTTTACAGGGTTCGGATTTTAAGGATTAGGATTGTGGGATAAACTGTTTAGGGTTACAATTTTTTACTCCAAACTTTTTTCGATCGTTTATGTTATAACTTTTCTATCGTCTCCCTGTCTTCTAATAACTTCCGTATATCGTAATTCCGAACTTCTGTCGATGTTTTATGTTCGGATGAGCAAAATTTAGTTGGACGAACTCTCCATCTCAAATGTCAGAGGCTTGGAACATTTCGTAGGAGATTGGCTTCGCATGCTTAAAATCTTCTTGAAATCCTCTCAACAACCTCAAGAAGAACCTCGGGTCCAAGCCCTTCCAAAATTATTAGAGGTCCACAACCACAACCAGTTTTTCCGTACTTGGATTTTTTGCTTCCGATCTTCTTTCCAACTTCTCTGCTATTATATAGAAACAGAGTTATATATTGTTTTCTATATCTTTCCTGTGGTTTTTTTAGTTAACTTTAGACGAGGATTATAGGTATTAAGTACAGGTGTGCATATGTGTGATGGCAATAAAAAATCCAGGTACGTATAGCCACAAGGATTCTAAAACACTGGTAGAGCCAAAGGTAAGTTGGAATATAAGAACACACCACCACTGTCTTTTTGATTATTATTCCTAGCACTTTGAAAATGTTAATCAGAGAGGATCGGCCCTATACACCTTTTTTCAGGTAGGTTTAGTTAGGAGAGTGCGTATTATATTATAAATTACTATCGTTTGTAGCCTTTGGCTTGGGGATCAAGAATCAAGATGAAGATTTCATTGTCTTCGGTGGAAAACAGCAATTTTATAGTTGTTTTATATTTTATAGTTCGAGGGGTTATATTATTGTTTGTTATTTTTCATGCCAATTTTGACGGATTCGTTCGTACAAGGTTGGGTTGGATGATGTAGTTGATGTGGTGGAATTTACAGGACTTTGGCTGGAAAACAAACAATACTATAAATCATTTTGTGCTTTTATTATAATACATTTAGCATAATATAATGTTATAGGTGAATCAGATAACTTTCAATAGGTTTGTATTGTAAACGGGTTGCATGAGATGATAATTATTTTCAGGTGCGTGATATTGATGTGAGAATTATATGATGGAAAGATAACTGAATTTGCATAGATTCCCTTTATGAAAAGTAATCATATTTTGTTCATTTGTATTCAGTGAAATTCGAATTTTAATAAAAACTTTGATTACTTACAGTATATATGTTTATGGAAAATATTGTTATTTATTTGTTACATTAACTAGGACTATTAATTGTAAGTTATTTCCAAACTTTAGTTTTTGGGAATGAACTTATTTTGTGTTTTTCATGAAAATTGAAGCATATATATATGTAAATAGATGATTTAGTAATCCCCCAAATATCGCGTGTACAATAATTAAAACAAGCATTTTTAATCTCATTCTATTGTTGATTTCTTTAAAACAAAACTTTGGAATATAAACAAAATTACCAATTATTATCGACAGGATAAAAAACTCGTCGACATGCAGAAGCATACGAGTCTATCAATCCAGCTACCCATGGAATCGATAATTTTTACCCCTCCGATATGTAAGTGAAATGCTCACTTCTCGGTTGGACTAACTTAACTGTATATAGACAATGTAAACTCGTTGTTAAATATTTGATGTTCAGCAATAATACTAACGCAACACGAACTTCTATTATTTAGAGACCGTGTTTGTTTATTTATATTTAAGAGCTCTTCAACAAGAACAACGTTGAATTCGGCCTTAAACTTACGTACTTGCAAAAAATAAATTTGATATTAGTTTGTAAATTTAAATCAAATCCAGACAATTTTAACGGCTCCAGTAACAATTCAATCGCGAACAACATAAACAACAGTTAAAAAGCGACTGAACTCTTTTGCTGGAGATTTTTATTTAACTGTTAACTGTGAAAATGGGCTTATCTATTGCATAATCGACAGAGACTAGAATTTTATGGAGCAGATTAGGTAGCCAATACAATATTAAAATAAATCTACTCCGTCCAACTTTTCATATCGCATGATTATAGTATTAGGATATGCAGATGGAAAATAGATTTGGCAATGTCAAATTGGCATTGGAATAGATTATGAATGTTCTTTGTATAAGATATTCATAATGTACCATAAAAAATACTGCACCGGCTTTTCTGGTTGGACGTTTAGTCAAAAACTTTGACCTGAAAACTGGGCTCAGTTTTATTCAATAGTTTTTAATTGTTTAACATAGAATCTAAGTGCCCTTATTACAAAGGGCAATAATTATTTTAGAACCTACTTAAAGTACTAAATTATTTCGGGCTCGGTTTATATGATTTTAGATGGTTAAACTTGTATTAAAATACATTATAATCCGTTTGTTAGGCTACGATTATGGAGTTAAATATCAATTCTAAAGCCTATTTCAACGTCTAACTTTTAACCTTTCATTGAGATGTACTCAAAAGTTTTAGGTAGAGTTGATATTAACTGTAATTAATGGTATTTTAACAAGCTTGGATAGCTCGGCAAACAGTGGATACAATTTATGAATGATATCTATTTTTAATTTATATACGAGTCCTGTATCGCCGGACTGTTCATTTTCAAAATAGAATTATTACATCAACTGCGTTTATGTATTATTACAGACATTTCGTTTAGAGATCAAACTTGGACTGTATATTTCGCAGTGTTAATATAATTGGGCTTTGCTATGGATGCTAAGGTTAAATATAATTATACTTACGTGTTTTTGCTCTAGCTTTAGTGAGTGTTATCTAAAGCTTACAATGCAATATATTATTGCCACTAAATCTAAAGGGCTATTCATAAATAGGAACTTAACTGGAGATAAATGATTCTACTGAATGTCGTGAGTGGAACTGGTTTTGGAACTTGGACAAAAATTCAACTCTTTAATTCAAAGTTGACAAATATTTAACGAATTTGGCAGAGGACGATATTGGGAAAAGCTGAAGATGGATATGCCCGATATGCGCATTTTTAATCAAATTTTAAATTGGTGGATAAAAAATCTAACAATTTATTTCGTTTTATAGTATAGTAAAATAGAATTCGGTTTATATTTTCATAAGGATTACTGTAGTCAAATATTTTATGGGTAGGAAATTGTTGAACAAAATAATTTAGAGACGATGACGCATAAATGGTCCATCAATTAACATGCACTAATTAGTTTCATAACGTCATATATATGCCATTTACATTACCGATAAGCTTTACTCTTGCCATTTCTGAACCATAAATAAAAACGAACCTCCTCGTCCCGTCTACCGTCGGTTACTGGTTCATTGTAATAAGATCTTAGGAGTCTAGGTCTAGCAATGCAAAGCATTCATAATCATTAGCCAAAATATTTGCATACCATTTTCGTTGAAGTCATTGCCTTCGACGTTTAAAACGACCCGTCGCATGAATATCTCTAAGATAAAAAAAATGAATAAAATAAACTGCGTTCTATTTGAAGTCCTTGAGCAGTAGTCAATGTCTTTAAGAGTCAATTGGCAGACAAATGCACGATTGTGTGAAACTATGAATGCTCATTTAAATTTAATTTTTGGATTTAGATGGAAGGTTGGAAGGAACAGCATCCCCTATTCGTTTCACAATAGTCATTGCAAAAAATCTGAGCAAAATTGATGGTAATGGCTCTATATTATTAACACCGACGAATTCTCTGATTACAAATCTACAATTAAAGTACACATATAGGCCGGGATTCTGTAAGATTTAGACACAAATTGTTCTATAACTGCCGGCATAAAAATACACACAAACATGTAAAACATTCGGGAATTCAGGATTCTATCGCACCACGAAATGAAAATACTACCGAGTCTCAATTAAATCTTCAGTCGTATTTTTAATCTTTAACGAGCTTTAGTATGAGAAGAGAGTGTCGAATGTCCATCTTATTAACGAGCATCCGAGGGATGCAAACATGCAAATAACGAAAACATAAATAAATACGAGCTCTAACGTTAAGTATACAAAGTCCTGTAAATGCCCTAAATGAAAAACAATATCACAATGGCTTATAAAAAAATCCGAAAAGCCTCTCTAACGATGCTTTAATAGGCCGAGCTGTCAGGAAGAGTTAAATTACGAAGCGTAAAGGAATTCCATGATAAACATTTCTGTACGTAAGGGTTACTAAATTATCAGGTTGATGGAAGTATGAGAAAGTAAATCTGTTCCCAGTCACTTACGTTTTGACTTCAGATCCGTTCTTTTTTCGTTGTATTCACTTATTCATTACTCTTGTGTTTTTATGTACTACTCCGATATTATTTTGAATGCATTTTTCGCAAGTTTTTTCGGTAGATATAGGGTAAAAACCCGTTTTATGCAATCAAGAGGGACTTCGGACGGTTCGGGTTCCTCGATGAGTTCTCCAGGATGACTATCAACACATATCTTCCAGTTTCCCGTATCCAGGCTCATATTCTTCGGGATTCGGAGTTTTCGGAGCCTCTTTACCCAGATCTCTCTGGAGCATGCTTCGGAAAAACAAGATCAGAATAGTTGACTATATGCTGATGCCGTATATACATGAAGGTTGATGGTAGCTCTTGGAGATCCCATTCCGACGTTATAGGGAATATTGATCCGCTTCATCTCCGGACATTATAATAAAAGTCTTGTCTTTAACCTTCACGTTTATGTCAATGCGATCTTGGGAAAGTCGTCGCGAAAAGTTCCATAAGTTTAACGAAATGGGTTATGGAGACGATTTCATGGAGTTGTTGCAGGGATAGGGATAGTTTAGTTTTGTAGTTCATACATTTTTATTATCTATTCGTTATTTTAGTTATAGTTTGTATTAATTTTAATTAAAGTTTTAGGAATTTATATTTTGCTATGTTTACTTATGTTTTGTGCTTACTTACAATGTATCCGAGGAAAAACAAATGCTACGAGAATAGGAATATGGCCGATGAAATTTCATATGAAAAGTAAAACGTGAAATTTCATATGAAAAGTAATGTAAAACAAGCATGAAATATGAAATTATCTCTCATTTGTTTCTAAAATCAAACTCATGTAGTTATTTAGGCTTTATTTTAAAAGAATTTTATCTGAAACTGAATGCTATGATTATTGTTTCCCAGTTTTTATGAACATGATTTTATGTAGTGTGTTTTCATGTGTTACTTACAGATATGTATAGCCTCCAATTAGATATTGTATACATTGTTTATTTCATTAAAACGTAGGATAAGAAGTAAAATAAACAACAGAAATTCAGACTTTCAGACCACGTTCTTTAGAAGGTTGGGTCTTGAATTCAAAACTATTCAGTTACAAGGAAACATAATCACGCTTGCTTTGGCTTTGTGCATTTAAATTTGCACTCTGCTGTTGATGGAGAAGTTCCAGGATGATAAAGCGTTACAGGTAGAGAAGTCCTTTTTTTTTTTTTTTTACTCATGTAACATAACGGTGCAAACGGGGAATTAGGAACCCAACCGGGATAGTTTACTGGAGACGAGACGAGGTTCTTATATCCATGTTTTGTCTTTTGTAGAATTTGTTAAATGCAAAACAGAATAGGAGAATTTATTCTGGAGTTCAGGCTTGGCCAAGCTAAAAATTCCCGAAGAAAGCGACGCCCCTGGTCTGGTGCCGGTGGTGGCACATAAATTGGTAAAGGTGGAAAGCAAGAGAAAGCTATTCTACTATGATTCTACACCTTTTGTGTTTTATAGCCACTTTTGATGATTACATTCAATCCAACTTCCAACATGCATTCATTTTGCAGACAAAGTAGGACGGGAAAATATCCCAGGTACCGGGCTTCTACTGGTGGTACCGTACCTATATGGTACCCAGCACAGAAAAACCGATTTCATTCTCTACACTGTAGAGTTGAATGAGATTAATGGCCAAAAGCAAATCAATCTGCTAATTTTCAGAATTTATTCAGTAGTCCAAATTTGTATTTTGCAGTCATTCAATTAAATGGCTTAAAAACGTTGTCTCTGTTTAACAAATAAATAAAAACGGGTTACAAAATCATGCCTGTCGAATTTTTGATATTTTACACGCGATTATGATTAAGTTTGCAAAAATAATTATGCTCTCTGAAGACATTGAAATAAGTGTAATATTTTTGCATCTTATTGTTATATTTATTATAGATACATTTATTGCAAGCGGTAGACAAAAGGTAAATAGTATTACTATCAAGGCAATGGAAGTTGAGCAAAAATTACTGGCAATCAATGAATTATTTTTATCCGTATAAATTGCATTACGTATATTTAAAAGGAACTTATGGTTGTGGTAAGTTTTGCAAATTCTATGCAGCTGCATTTGTGATTAATGATTCTAATACATTATTTAAAAGACTGGCAGAATCGTTCAATTTAAATCGGCATAATCTGAATTCGGTCTAATGACATTTTTTAAAATAAAATACTTTCTACCACGAAACTATTCAATTCTTATTGTGCTGAAAGAGATAGAATTATACCGACTTCAGATTCTGATGATTTAAAATATAATCTTCGTTTCGAAGGGTTTAACAATAAGTTATTCTATTCAGACTACAGGGGAATATCCAGACATTCCTTGACTCTTGTCACTAGGCCGTCATTACAAAACCAAAATCATTCCGTCACATCAAAAAATTAAAATGTCACAAAAATAAAACTAGATTTGTACATCTGGTCAGGTCACGGAGACGCCTGGATTATCGGACTAGTTAAGATAACTTCGGTATTTTGGCAACAATGCACCAATCTCGTCTTGAGCCTTTCGATCCTGTGTTAAGCCAACAAACATTTACAATAGAATGCATTCAGTTTCAGAGGCATAATTTTTTCGACCAATATTCAAGTTTGTTAACACTTACACTGTTAGAACTAATGGGTAAATTCGAAGCGGCATTTAACCAGTAAGCCGCCTTTTTCTTATCGTTCATGGCTAAATACGATTTGGCTAAGAACAGTCGGTTTTCTTTGAATGGTTTCCCAAGCCGTTCACAATTTTGAAAGTTAGTCACAGCGTCCTTTGGAGTGGCACTTGGTGGAGCTGAGAATAAAGTGGCTGCTACTTTTCGTTCCACCCAAGAGAGGTTGGATACCTTTAAGTAAAATATTAAACCAAATAAGTACTGACAAATACTTACGTTTTATGCTTTACAACTGTTTTAAATCGAATGATTTGAGGGTAGAAACCATACTTCGTAACAAAATCGTCCTAGAAGATGGTATAAGGTAGCATCCCTGGGATTAATTGAAACTGCTTTGTCAATGTGTTCTTTGAATGTAAAGCCGTTCTGAATCTTTTCACTCATGGGCAGGAAATCCCCCTTACTACCCAAGGTAATCGCATACCACTTATGAGCATTCCCGGAATTCTCACAGATCTCTAACGCCTTTTCCGCACAACCAAAAGCTGAAACAAGTTAAATCAGAGAGTAAGAATTAAAGAATTTCATGATGCGATTTTCAAAATACGATACTTCTCGGAGAAAATTACCAGCGAAAACGGTTGTTTTCTTATTGTCCTTTGCCACGTTATTTGATTCAATATGTGTAGATTTAGCTAGCCTCCACCAATATCCACAAGAAGAGTTGTACTATTTCGAAACCAAAAAATTCGCAACGTTTAGTATTATTTTTATATGAAATTGCAAAGGGTATGCTTGCAACGCTTGTAAATGTCTAAAATTCGTTACCACTTATTCGTGTTTAAAGAAATGGCTAACCTTCGCATTGTTAGCCAGAAGAGTTCGATGAGCTTGGTCTTGACTCGTAGCATCCCCGTCCAAAAGCGCATCGATTTCTTTATAAAACTTGCGTTCCTCTATACTAACCACACGCTCAATTGATGGGTCACCTTCACTTTAGAAAAACAAAATACGGTTCATAAGTCAAACTTTCCAAACGTAATTTTGCATAGATAATTCAATGGATTCGAACTTCCTCTTGGTCCGAACGCCTCCATTTCGAGGTCCCCCCCGTTCGCTGTCTGAATCCGACGAATCGGCAGTGATATATTCATCATCTCCAGTCTCGTATCCTCCAGGACCTCGTTGTGAAGGGGGTTTCATAAGTGATGCGCTACTATGACCCATTTTATCGACTGTAGCCTGGAGCTCTGCCACTTTCCTCCGAAGTTCATGAAGTTCGGAAGTGATGCTGGTCTCTAAGGCGGCAAAATGCTCGTTAAGTCTGTACCGAACGATGAGACAAGCGACAGCAGTGCCAGCGAATGCTACAGCGCCGAGGCAAATGTAGGGATGAGAAAAGACGCTGCGTAAGTTGCTCATCTTTCCGACGCTCTCAGGGCAGAAGTATCGTAGGAGTAATTATTGGCCGGCATCGGAACTTATTTGCATCCTTTCAAATAACTGGAATAAAATCAATAGTTTGAGTTTAATTTTGCGGTTAGTTTAGAAATTAAACTTATCTTAACCTAGGGTTTAGGTCCTAAGAGGATACCTAAAATAACCTGTCCACTAATAACTGGCTGATATGGTTTTTGATATCCGGCTCCCTATAAATGTGGCTCTGCTTCCTTGCTTCGGGTTACTTTGGACACGTGGGTGAGAATTTCATCGCTCCGTTGCCTTGGTTTCGGTTTAAAAAAGCCATATTTAATTTGTATTGTGAAAGTTCCAGGAATAAGTCCCCAAGTCCCTAACTAACGACACAGTTTCTTTCTAATTTCAGACGGTATAAAAGAATTTATCTTATGGAATAACTATTGAAATTGAAAGGCTTATGAATGATTTCTCAAAATATCATGCCCAGAGATAAAATATAAAAAAAATCTCAATACCTTTAATGATTACTTCAGCTCTCTAATAAATGTCGGATACCATTTTATTTCAAAGGTTTGATTGAGAAATAAATTACTCTCTACGAGAAGGACCAAAACTTTAAAGCATCAAGATTGTAAAGTAAAAATCACTGTAACTACTAATTGGTACTCGCAAATTGTCGCGGTTTAAAAGTGACTAAATCCATCAGATATAGATATTCTGAATCTTTGAGCATCTCTTGCCAACGTAAAAAGAGATTAACGTTACAAAACGAGTCAAACTGGTGTTTGGCAATTGCAAAATAAAAATCTTATTGTTAGCATGTTAATATTTGCATAAATTGCAACTAAAATGTGAACAAATGTCTTATTTTCCTGGATCGATTTCATTTACCATTTTTTTTACTAAATCACTTTAAATTGCACACTACGTTGTAAAGTATCCATAAACTATAAACAGAAGTGACGGAAAAGAAACAAAGTAAACTGTCCAGGTAAATATCGTAATCGTAGGCCTGACATCTACATCTTTATACTATCTCATGCTCTTATAAATTCATCCAAATACAAATTTTACGTCTATGTTCTATGTCTATAACAATAAGTTCTCATCGTCAAAACATTGCATATTGCATTGCATATTGCATTACACATTACCGAAAGAAAACCGAGAGGTCAAAACGTAATTAGTCGTCTAATTGTAATTAAGGTAAGTTACCTTTCACCCTCTTTACCCGTGGCATTTATGCATTAACTAGATAGTTCATAGTTTATATACCTACATTTACTCAAAGGCTGCCTACAACACACAACATACATACAATAAAAAATGTGAAATGAAAATATCAAATATGCGATTTCACAGAAATTTTTCGCTTGTCGCTTCTCGATAAATAAATTCGACAGACAAATCCAATATTTAAAAAAAATACCTTGTGCGTTGTGCCTTGGTTGATTGTAATTTTCGTTCTGTTTTCTGGAAAATCTTGACTTTCAGGTAACAGCGTTTTGCTTTAGATTATGGATTAGAGAGCCGAAAAAATAATTTAAAGATATAATATAATAATAATATAATAATAAATACAAAATAGGAAATTGGACGCGTAGCTAGAAGGAAATCGTAAATCGTGATGGATTAATAAGTTGAAATCTTAAGTGGGTTAAACATTTAATTTACACAAAAAATAAAAAACACTGCTATATAGTGTGTAGTATAGTAGATCGATCCATCGTGATTCGAGGAACATTCTCGGGGCATCCTGAAGTTAGCAGACAGCCGACACTGTCGGCCGACACCTGTCGGCTGTCGGTCGACAGCCTGAAGTTAGCAGACAAGCTGATTTTTGAGACCTGTCGGCCGACAGGTTGTCGGCTGTCGGCCGACACCCTGAAGTTAGCCGACAACCCTAATTTTGTCGGCCGACACCTGTCTGCTGTCGGCCGACACCCTGAAGTTAGCAGACAGGTATTTAATTAGCTAATTAATGGTTAATTAATGCAGATACGTCATCCCACCAAGATATTGGGCTATTTGGACAACAGTTATAGACACAATAGCTCTAGAGTACTTAATTAAATTATTTAAGAATTTAAATGATATTTGTTTGTTTATTGACATCAAGTTGCCTAATTGAATGGACATTACACTCGGTTATTTAAATAATAAGATTCAGGTTAAGGTTATTACGTGTAGAATTTATATAATAATGAATTAATAGCAATGTTATAATAATATAAATGAGCCACAACTTAGTGATTCATAGTGAACACATTTTGATTACTAAATTATCTTAATAAACCGGTACCGATATTAACTATAAGTTCTAGACCAACAACAGTATAAAGACAAGAAAATTTCAGTTTGATAATCAAACAAAGGATTCAAAACCCTTATATAGCTCAATCTATAAATCATAGCGTAGAAAAACGTTCTAATTAACTGATTATTAAATATTTCGAGCAATTATTTACCCGTTTAAAATCTACAGAAATTATAAACGTGGGTTTTTTAGATCTAGATTAGCCCAATATCTAACTGTTACTATCAAGTACGCATCTTGAGTTTATCTGTTCATAGCGTGGTCCATTCCTACTGGCCTTATCACTTTACAAAATCATGCTCCGATGTGATGAATAACGGGACTGAAATCTTCTGCGAACCACTTTATATGCCGATTGCAATGAATTTGTACACAACACCACTTCTTATGGAACTAACAGAACGCAGATTTATTAATCAAAAAGACTCTACTTTACTTTAAAAAACTTTACTTGTCAACTACCTTGCCCTAAGTCTTTCAACCTGGCAGTATTTTTTGTTCGGCTAGTCTATGTCCTTTAATGTCACGACCTCTTCAAAATTAACCTCGCCTCGATAACGATATTGACGCGTTTGTAGATTTAAGGGTATGTAGCCCTATAAGCATCTTCTTGACGTCTCTGTCTACATGTTCCCAGGGTTCCTCATTTTGAAACCAATATCTCTTAAACCCATTTACAGCCCAGTCCTTAGGTCTGTCATAAAAAGTTCCTGGAGCGTGTTTAACAGGTTAATAAGCATCCGTGATGGTTATATGTCCTGATCCAACTCTTCCTATGCCTTTGAGAGCTCGAATATTGAGCTTTTTCGACATCTATGGAAATGGCATTGGCTCTTTTGTAGGGCCTCCACCAAGATAATGCATAATAGGACGCTAACAGGCTTAAGCTCAGAATCATGTTGTAACTCATCAGATGGTTGCAACCTTGCAACTCAGAATTTGGATTCGGCTCTTCGCGCGGGCCGGTTGTCTTTATCTTTGTGGCTTTAGTTTCTTTCCAGGTTGGTACTACCCATGCCCTTTAATTTGTCGTTTCGTTTCGTAGTCTGTGGCTTAGAGATCTTCAGGTGATGTATTTCAACATTATTTACCAAGGCAAACTTCTTAAAGAATTCGATTTTGTCTACAGAATCTGCATATCCTGGCCACGCCAAAACTGATTCCAAAAGAAGTGAGTTACAGTCATTACAAGATTTATGTGGAGCACTAATTAATAGCAAAACTTACCTGGGGATTCATATCCGTAGGATAGGATTTATTGTAAAGAGAACTTCATTTGCTTTGTAGCTGCTGTTATAGGAAAGGCAGAAGATGGATGGCGAAGAGGAACTGGATCTGAAAAATAGAATAAAAATAAAAATAAACTCAAATAAACTTATCAGAGCCAGTTCCTCATTCCCATTACTGCCGACCTAACTAACTAACAGAACCATAAAACGTCAACTACGACCCATTAGAGGGGTTGAAGTTGGTTTGTTCTCAATGGTGGAGGTTGAAGTGTGGGTGGAGGAGGAACTGGTGGCTATTAAGTATTTAAATGAAAGGGGAACTTGTGAAGACTTAAAACTAGGCACCGCTTCTCAAGTGTCCCTTTAATTTTATAAGTTGACATACCCTATGATGCTGTTGCTGTTGTCGACAGAGACGCTGAGTATGTAGTGACACACTAACGTGAGGAGGAACTGGGTCTAATAACACAAAACAATAATTAAAAAAAGATTTAATTTCAGACCCAGTTCCTCCTCCACTGCCGACAACAGCAATATCGCCAACTCCAACCTCCACCAAAACAAAACCTTTAACTAACAACTACAAACCTTAGTCATTCTCATACCCAGGCCCTTAACTCCACACCATTATCTCCAACCTCCACCAAGTAAAACCAATAATTACACCGTTTGGGAGGGGTAACATGGTTGTTTGTTGGCAATAGTGGAGGTTGGAGTTGCTTTGATGGACGAAGAACTAAAAATGTGCTTGGAGAACTTGGGACGGGTACCGAAAGTTAGGCCAAACATAGTACGTCATCACCAAGTGCGCCTAACATTTTTAAATTTTAGATTTTACCTTTCTTTGTTGGATAGCGGAGGATTATTGGTGGCAGGACGGCAGTCTTAGGAGCAGTGAGGTGCGTTGCCGGCTCAAACTAAAATCATTGTTTTGAATGATTTGGGTTCGCCCAAAAGTTGGGCAGTTTTTATCCTTCTTCTAAAGTTCAACGAAGTTTAAGCCTAATCTGAAGTTGAGCTAACCCTAATCGAGGCTTTGAATTGCCTTCGGATTTTGGCTTAAACCTAGTTTATCTTTTGATAAGCTTAACTCATATTATGCTATGCTTCCTCATAAAACCGTACGTATTTTACAAGCGTATTTGAATATATATATGCATCAATGGGATCGGCAGTTATGCCGAAGAAAAGCAAGGTACTGACAGGCAGAGTTGATTGAGATTTTGTGTTGGATTTAGATCCTTCCATAGGTTCAAAATAGATAAGCCTTCGCCTTTTAAACCCGACGAACAATTATGTGATTTCGACAGAAATTTCAAAGCAGCTTCGTAGTGAAATCGTCGAAGTGAAATTTTCTGAATATATCGTTGCATTTTATGATAGGGATATCAGCGACATCGAAACGGAGTTTATATTTATATGAGTGCTGTCAGTTGATTTTTGATGACGTCCCTTATGGGAGGCATGACGACGATCCGACTCGTGTCCAAACAGGTGCAGAACAAGTGGAAAAAATTCACTGCAGAGGTGTTGTTCAGATTGAAAGAAATAACGGATCCGTCCTTCTGTCTATTATTTTTGCCAGGTTGAAGGGTGGATGTTTGCTGAAGGGATAGTTATGTTGCTACAAAATATTGACTGCCATATTGGAAATCTAATTTCTTTAGGTTACTGTCGGATGATCTCGGAGGGTGAAGTTCTTTACGATTTATAACAGGTTCGAGAGAACTAAAATCATATCATAGCCCGTCACATATAAATTAAATTCATATCAGTATGTACCTTACTATCTGCCTAGGTTAATTTGATTATAGGCGACTTCCCTTGGCACATTTGCCTTTATACATATTTCTCTTTATACATACTTTCCGTTATGGATATTTCCCGTTATGGATATTTCCCGTTATGGATATTTCCCGTTGTGGATACTTCCCGCTATTCATACTTCCCGTTATACATACTTGCCGTTATGCATACTTCCCGTTATACATACTTGCCGTTATGCATACTTCCCGTTATACATACTTGCCGTTATGCATACTTCCCGTTATACATACTTCCCGTTATGCATACTTCCCTTTATAATATTTTTGAGGTTTTGAGGAGATTAAACATTTGTCAAACTGAAATTCATACAGAGGCGGTCATTAGTGTGTCAGTAATATTGATAAACTTGTTAATATGTAACTGTTTATGATAATCTAATTTTAATAATATTTAAATACTACTGATACGCAAAACTTACTTGACTTCACTTAACTTAACTAACAAAACTGAATGCGGTTCTTTGTTGGTCTCCTCCCCTCTTACAATTCTAGGAGGCAGTTTAAAACAATTTCCCCATCCACCACCACACCTCATCCTCAACCACAACCACATCCTACATCAAAGGACTTCTAGAAATTCATAAGGTCAAGGGGGTAGGTTAGCCGAGTTACTGAGATCAACTAAGTGATCGAAGGTCATCTTTTTGTTCCTAATCTCAAAAGCTATCAGTTTGGACAGATTAAACCGACTTCCTCAGCTGCAACGTTCTCCATCAAAAGAAGTCTGGAAATTGTGAAATCGTCATGTCAAGGTCGTAGGTCAATCTAGTTATTCGGGTCAACAAAGGGACTGAAAGTCATCTTTCAACTTGACTTTCAAGTTCAAGTAAGAAATACGAACGATCCAATCTCATCAATAATACATGGACTCCGTAATGGGACTTCATTTCCCCTGGTGTATTGTCTTACTCCTTACCGAAAAACCTCTACATATAGGACCATATTGAAAGAGTTGAAGGAATTACAACCTGGATCGGCCGCTGTCACAATCATGAGTGACTATGAAAAGGCTTCCGGCAACGCTTTCGTAGAGGCATTCCCAACCGTAGATTCGAAAGGGTGCTTCTTTCACTTTTCGCAGTGCGTATTTCGGTACATTCAATCCGGTTCTTCGGTATTCAAGAAATTTTCATCTGATTCCGACTTCGCACTTGACCTTTGACATGTTGTAGCGTTAGCCTTTGTTCCTCCAGGAGAAGTAGAAGCATCATTTGAAGAACTTATGGAGCAATAATTTTTTGAAAAATATGAAACCGAACTGCTGGATTTTTTGCATTATTTTGAAAAAACGTGTATTGGTACAAGGAAACGTACCCGAACCGGAAGTAACCATCGACTTGAACCTTTGTTTGGCATCAAAAAATGGAATTGTTACGAGTCCGTTTTAAAAGACCTCCCCAAAACCAATAATAACTGTGAAGGATTTCACTCTGGATTTGCATCATTATTGGGAGCAAGCCATTCTACCGTATTTAAACTCATAAAAGGCCTTAAAGAACAACAAACTATGACCGAGCTTGAAATCAATCAATTCCGTAATGGTGCTACTACTTAACAGAAGAAGAAATACAAGACTGCAGCCAGAGATTTGAAAACGATTGTTGAAACCTGGGAATCTCGAGATTATATCTGCGTAAGATTACATACAGAATAAGGAATTGATATTCTTAGTATTTGTCATTCCCATTGCAATTTGTATTTTGTTTTACTGTTTCTGTTTAAATTAATTATATTGGAAGAAGATTCAAATCGGAAATCGAAATATATAAGTAGATTTATTTTTATAGTTTTTAGTATTGTATTTATGGACGACCCCCGTTTGGAAGTAAAAAATCGTTATGACTGTGCCTTAGAGCACTATGACCCAAAACGGGGTACAGAAGTAATGCTCTTCTGCTGATAACTGGAATATCCAGCTTGTATTGCATGCTACAGGGACTAAGCATAGTCGAAACCTCAAAAATAATATAAAAGGAAGTATGTATAACAGGAAGTATGCATAGGTTAATTTTGAAGAGGCCGTGATATTAAAGGACATAGACAAGCTGAACATAAAATACTGCCAGGTAGAAAGACTTAGGGCAAGGTAGTTGACAAGTAGAGTCTTTTTGATTAATACATCTGCGTTCTGTTAGTTCCATAAGAAGTGGTGTTGTGTACAAATTCATTGCAATCGGCATATAAAGTGGTTCGCAGAAGATTTCAGTCTCGTTATTCATCACATCGGAGCATGATTTGAGCAAGTGATAAGGCCAGTAGGAATGGACCACGCTATGAACAGATAAACTCAAGATGCGTACTTGATAGTAACAGTTAGAGATTTTGCTAATCTAACCCACGTTTATAATTTCTGTAGATTTTAAACGGGTAAATAATTGCTCGAAATATTTATTAATCAGTTAATTAGAGCGTTTTTCTACGCCATGATTAATAGATTGAGCTATATAAGGGTTTTGAATCCTTTGTTTGGTTATCAAACTGCAATTTTCTTGTCTTTATATTGTTGTTGGTCTAGAACTTATAGTTAATATCGGTACCGGTTTATTAAGATAATTTAGTAATCAAAATGTGTTCACTATGAATCACTAAGTTGTGGCTCATTTATATTATTATAACATTGCTATTAATTCATTATTATATAAATTCTACACGTAATAACCTTAACCTTAATCTTATTATTTAAATAATCAAGTGTAATGTCCATTCAATTAGGTAACTTGATGTCAATAAACAAACAAATATCATTTAAATTCTCAAATAATTTAATTAAGTACTCTAGAGCTATTGTGTCTATAACTGTTGTCCAAATAGCCCAATATCTTGGTGGGATGACGTATCTGCATTAATTAACCATTAATTAGCTAATTATAGACCTGTCTGCTAACTTCAGGGTGTCGGCCGACAGCAGACAGGTGTCGGCCGACAAAGTTAGGGTTGTCGGCTACCTTCAGGGTGTCGGCCGACAGGTCTCAAAAATCAGCTTGTCTGCTAACTTCAGGCTGTCGGCCGACAGCCGACAGGTGTCGGCCGACAGTGTCGGCTGTCTGCTAACTTCAGGATGCCCATTCTCGGACGAAAGGGTTTAATTCTGTGAGATTTATTGAGCTATTTATTGGGGGATTGGGGCACTCTGAAACTAAAACGTATACGAAGAATATATTTTATTTAGGCATATAAATAAGTCATGGCATTTCACTATAAAGATAGTATGTAGTATAAATTCTGAAACGAGATCAGTTGTATTGTAGTTATAATTATTAATTATACATATTTTTAGGATGTAATGATTGATAAGGAAAATTGACTGAACAGATACACTGCGAATCCCATTAGGCCATTATATTGCAGACATGAGACTGAGACATATATGCACTAAAATTATATTATCGGATGCGGCTACTGTAAATCTTCAAATAAATCCCCACCCATCTATGTAGTCATCAAACATCAAACCAAGGGTTTATCTGTGGTTTATGTATTTACAGGTACAACCTTAAACCTTATAAATGGTGATTGACGGCAAAAAATTGATAACGCTGGTAATTCAATAAAATACAAGATTACGTTCATTTGCATCAAATTGTATTTTCGTACAATAATATGCCTTTGCGTGGTGGCTCTTTTTGTATATCCAATTATATGGGTGACACTGACAAGTTGAACATTGACCGATTTGATGTCGTCGTCAACACTTTTCACTTGTCTGGAGTCTGGACTTTAATTTTAAGATTTGTAATAATATTTATTTCGATACTTATTCAAATGATTTGTATGCAGTTTGTTCGTAGGCTCTCAAGTAAAAGAATTAAGAATTTAATTTTAATAATGAGTCTTTAAAGAACCCAATTTTTTACTCCGACGGGATTCGAATTCGAGCTTAATTTTTAGCCCGACTCCGAAGGATTATAAGATCATGTTAATGTCTGTCCGTCTGTCCGTCTGTTTGTCCGCATCCACGATAACTCGAGAGTTACACTGGTCCGATTAACTTCAAATTCGGTACACATGGGGTTCGGGTAAATTTAGGAATCAAGTTCGAAGATGGATAAAATCGGTCCATACGTTGACCCGTGGGGGGTCCGCGTTTTCTGAACATAGGTTTGGAAGCACCATATTTCAAATCCAACGTTTAATTTTATAAATTGTGGCCAAAATTGACCCTAGTGAGGGATCCATGCGGGTTTTCTGAAAAATAACCTAGAACGTCCAAAGGCATACAGTTAGAAATTAGAATATGATATTGCAAAAGCAAATATGACCAATCGTGGACATAAAATTGCTTCTATAGACCCTAATCGGTGACCAATACGGGTTTTCTGAAAACTAACCTAGAATGCCATTTGGTATACAGTTATGAAATTGGAGTCGGACTATAATAAGTTAAATACAGGGAAGTTAATTTTTATTCATGTACATTAAATTTTTACTATTTCTTTTTTAAAGTATTGATAAGTTCTGAATCATTTAGGCTAAATCTTAATAAACATTTTCATCATATTTGGTAATAATATGGTGATGAATTAAATGTCGTACTTCTTGGTGGTTTTATGTTTCTAATCTTACGTTTAATTTACTTTTGTCCATCCAACTGTCCACTGTACTAAAGTCACCCATGCAATATTTTTCTACTATTTCCAAGACCCAAAAACTATTTAATTTTCCGACATATTGACATTAGCTATTTCAATCGAAATCATCATTACTCCCGTTTCTTGAAATCCGGCACAATATACGGTGTCGAAAAGTCGGTAAAGGACCTCTCTTCCGGTTTTCTCCCATTCTTAGGATCTTTCGATTCCCTCTCATCTTTGGCTTTCCTGCTACAGTTTCCGGATGCAATTACCCTCCTAAGAGATCCAATCCGTTTCAAAACCATTCCCCTAAGTAACACCCTCCAAATAAATCTAAGGACTAGGAACTGAACGACGGCTAAGGTGATTACAATTAAGGCTAGGAATGCCATTGTATCTATCGAAAAGTACTGGAGGTAACTGAGGTTTCGGCTGCTGAGTTTCAAGTGCTCGGCGCCCTTGTGTCGGATCAGGTATTCGATGAAGTGCATGACGCGGTCGAGCGGCGTTTCCCGCACGTCCTTCATTAACAAGGACAGGGCGCGGATGTTGTCCCTGAACTTTGGGTTCTGAATCACTTCCTGGAGGAGAGCGTGAATTTCGTCGGCGGTGGCCGTGTCCTTGTTGAAACCCAGGGCTATGCCCTTCTCCTTCATTTTAATCAAAGCGTCTCCTTGGTCGATGAAAATAGGCATCCCGACCATCGGAACTCCGTAGTAGATCGCTTCCATGACCCCGTGAAGGCCGCAGTGGGTTAGGAATGCTTTTGTCTTGGGATGAGCTGCAAATATGGGGAATATTTGTCAGTACAAGTAAATGTCAACCGTGTCAAAAATAAGGGCCTATATGGATGTTTTCTAATATTTAGCGCTTGGTTTAATGGAAATAGTGCCATAGGCATAGTTATCCCGTATCAGGAAAAAGCCTAAGTGGTCTTACATGGATTGAAATAATTTAACTGCAAATTGGGATGTTTTTAATGTGGAAATAGTGCCTTACTTATCCCATATCAGGGAAACGCCAGCATGGTCTTTCATGGATTTAAGTAATTTAAGTTTAACCAGGAATAAGATTTGGTCATTAAAAAAGTTAATCGCGTCAGAACTCTGGTCTGTGTTCATACATGGATTTTTTTTTAAATATTTAGTACTTGATTTAGTGCAAATAATGCCATAAGTACCCCTGATCAAGGAAAACCTCTGATGGTCTTACATGGATTTTAAGTAATTTAACCAGAAAACTGAATAAAATGGTCCATTATATAGTAAAATTTACAATTTAAACGATACGTCATTACGACTGGACTGCATTTTTCCTTACCAAGAACATCTTGTTGAGGAATCCACTCAAGGACTTTTACATTTGGAGGAACGAAGTCAATGGGACCTTCGAATTTCACTAAAAACTTCTGAGGAAGTCGACTGAAGGCATCCATAAAAGCATTTACGAGCTTTTTCGGCACAACTTGGGGGCTGAATATGAATCCCATGGTAAATAGAACCACTCCATCCTCTCCTGAACTTTGCATCCATTCCTCAATTTCCTATAAAAATGTACATCATTAGTTTTACATCCACTCGATTACATTATATATCTTCCTTGAGAAGTCCTTGAAGCCATAACTTCAAGCACTATTAATAGAATAGGAAAGTAAACAAGGAAATCAAAATAAAAACTGTGATTTGCAAAAATTACATCTGGCAAGGGTTTTGGCTGCCGAATCTGCATCCCTCCGACGTTAATGAAGGTAGGGGGCAGAAGTCGGGGGTAGTCCATGGCATAGTCCGTATTAATAAGCATCCCGTTCATGTCCTTGATAAGGTCACAGGGGTAAGGTGACCCTGGTAGGAATCGCTGGACAGCTCGGTTGATGTGAAAGCACTGGACTTGCATCGTCACGTGACTTCCAAGTTTCATGATCACGTTGAAAACCCTGTCGAAGAACGTCATGTCATGTGACAACTTGGACATGAAGGCCGGGACATGTGACGCCGGAAGGAAGGCCGTTGTGTAGTCAGCCTCACCGGAGGAGAATGGAAAGGCCCAGTAGCCCACGGACGGGATTTTGAGATGATTAAGGAGGGCTAGGCCACACTCATTGTATAAGATGTCGATTATGGCAACGTCATATTTTACGCTTTTTAATTGTCGAATTAATTGTTGATTGGCCAGGAAGGTATCGCACTGCGTTTCCAACAAGGGGAAGGCTTCACTTCCGGCTTCCAAAATTGACTTGTAGGTGAGTCCTGAATTCCATAGGATTTCATATGGCATCTGCAATTTATTAGTTGACATTTTTAGATTGTGCGTTTTGAAAAGAGTTACATTTGTATTAGTTAGTTTATTATAATTCTTTGAATAATAAGAACGCCATGCCCTGTTTTTTGAAACCCTCAAAATAAAAGTGGGTATTTATTTTGGGTCTTATCACGGAAGGATATGTACTTCTTTAAAAGCATAGTAGCTAATTAACAGCTTAATAGGCGTATCTACCTCCCTACGTGATTTTTACATAATCGAAATTACGATTCGGATTCATTTTTCATTTGACAGCTAACTTATCTTGGAGAGATGTATTTATTGTGGTCGGGCATATTTTTAACCATGTAAATGTGGAGATCTGTTTTAATTTTTGTATTTCTTAGAAGTTTTTGGTTAGTTGATGTAAGTTAATTTTAGAAAATTATAGCATGTCCCCAAAAAAATTTCAAACCTTCAGAATGACATGCGAGTTAGTTAGTTATTTAGAGGATATAGTTTATTTCGGGGCATTTATATCACTTAATTACTGAGACTTGACCTACCTTAAAGGCGGCATGTTTCTCCTTCGTAAGGAACTTCCAATAGCCCTGACTATTGTCGATGGTCAGAAGGGTCTCCGTGATATTGACATTATTGACAGCCGGGAAGCTATGCATATCCCTCCACCTTAAGATGTGCACATGGTGACCCCGTTGGGTCAAGGATTCCGCAACTGACCTCAGAGTGAGGACATGTGATCCCGAATATATTGGATGAACTATAAGTATCCTACCCCCTAAGCTATTATCGACTAAGGACAGGTATAGAAGAAATAGGAATAGCATTTTTAAACCACTACTTCTCCAACTACTTAAACATATCCTTGAGAGTCTCATAGCCTCGTATTCTTCTGTCGAAGGAATGGCACACTTGTCGAATTTCGACGAGCCGTACTTTGTTGTAAGCAAATTAGTATTTATACAGCATGCACGTGTCCAATTTTCAATCCTCACTTGGCAGAAGATTTATTGCTCGTGACAATTACTATTTGATTTCCATTCGATTGGCACTTCGATTCTTGGTATTTGAATCTTGATTTTCCTGTCGTTTGGACGTGTGAACGTGTGGAAATCAATTGCTTAGTTGAAGTTTTTTTGGTAGATAATAAATTGATATGTTTGCGGTGAGGTAATTTTCGTGATGATGATGATCTAGCCGCGTGCAGTTATAACGGATTCCTGTAATTTAAAGGATTTGATTGTATATAGTCGGATTCGTAAAATCGAGGCATTTAAAGAGAAATTCATTTCGTTGTAAGTTTACATAGGCAAAACGAACTTGTTATTATGTGGGTTGGTACAAAATGTAAAGGAAGGATGTGAATTAGCATGTAAAAGTAAAGATATTGTTTAAATTTTTGCCGTATTATTAAAAAACGTCTGAGGATGAAGTTTAGCTCTCACTTTCAGATCAAAACGCTTTCTTATGAACTTATATTAAGTTGTAACAATTTGAGGTAAACGGCATTTTGGCAAAAGCACTACTCAAGTCCTATCTGCAACAGAGGAATTGAGGCATAGTGGAATGGGTCAGATTATAATTGCCTAATTATTTGCTAACTTTATTAAGAAGAATGGTAAATAACGCATGCACTTTTTACGCATCGACTGTTCCTTAAGAGCATATAATAGGTTATTGTTATATATAAATTAATAATTGTAACAGTAATTGAATGAAAACACGAGTAGCCTCGTTAGAAATGTAAAGGTCAAAGAGTCTGAACCTGAAATTCTTACAACTTATATTCTGTTAAAATCTGAACAAATATGTTCATGATTAAGTCGTTCTTGAAAGGGAAAGATTTATTGGCCTGCAATTATCTGAATTGGTTTGAATTAGCATACAGGATGTGGACATGAAATGCATATATAGTAACACCGTTACGCCACGGATGTTGGATTTCAAAATTTTAAATCGTTTTTAATCGGATAACTGCACGAATACGCTTTCAAAGGAAATATCCTGCCTATAATGTTTAGCACACGGATCTGGAGGGTCGACTTGGTTAGTTAAATTGACAAACATTAAAAATGCTCTTGATATTTTAAAGAGATCTTTCAATAACTCCGTCTTTCTGTTAGGTATTTTTATAAAGTATTTAAAGCTGGATATTTTAGCAAAGATACCTCACCGAAATAACTCCCCAATTCAAAAAAATTGAAAAGATACACCTGCAGCCACACCCTTGAGAACTATCGAAAGTCAAGAACAATGGGATATTAATATTCAATATTGTTTAGAGATAAAATTGCCGAGTATTGTTGTTGGTCTATCAACTCTGTCTTATTAACAGATTTTATTTAGCACATCTATAGATACTTTTACTTGGCTACAGCGTCAATCGAATTGTTACAGTGTAACACTTCGGACTTGAGTAGATTGTAAAGAAGTATATAGATTTTTTTGCAGACATCGTCATACTATGAACTTAAAAATGTTTACTAATCTTTAGAAGAACAACATACTATACTAATAATACTAAAATAACAACATTAAAAACAACAACGACCCGTAATTGCTTTCGGAATTGAAACAACATTTTTAAAATTGACTAAAACGGCATACTATATTCGGCCTCCAGTTAGCACTTGACTTTGGCATGTCTTTGTTTTTCGTCTTGGGTATTAATTGTATGAAAATTGCTCAGAAATAGGCCAGTTGTGGGCTTGAATTTCTCTTGTTCGTGGGTAATTTTTGGCTTTGCCTAAAGAATTTGTTGAAGATTATCGTGTCGTGATATTTTAACGAGAACCTGAGAACCGTAAAAGCTAATTGCACCAATTAAAAGATCCAAAACTGCAAACAAATAGTGGATACCAAAGAAATTGCAAAAATCTACATGCAATTCTGTTTCCAACAACTTAAAAATAAAAATTACTTCATTCTTTCCCCTTATTTTACGAAATGCATTGATTTCTAACTTAAAAATTAAAAATTACCTGCTCAATCCAGAAGTTATTAGTCAATTGATCTCTTAAAAATTGGATTGTCAATAAAGGCGCAAATCATGTTGGGCATGTAGAACCGCAGCATCTTCCCTAAAAAGTCAAATTCCTGACTAACTAACCAAACTTGACATGGAAAATAGTTGAAGCACGATCATAATGGCCTGTCGACATTATCGAAATTGCATCATATTTTCACAATTTTTACCGAAAAAATCCGTCAAAAAACAATCGATTTAATGTATTATTTCAGTTGCACTTATAAAAACTCAATAATTCAACACTTTCAAGCCTCGATTACACTCGAGTTTGACACTTGACGCACTTTGTTCTTCTAGATGCACTTTCATGTAGCCACATCCTTGAGTAGAAATGCTAAGCTATGCAATGGCTTTTCTAAACAATTGTCGTTCTAAAAACTAAAACACATTTACCGAGCCCTGCTAAATGTTTCATATTCACGAATCGATTTGGAACCTGAACTTTAAAGTTTCAAAAAATACGTCAAAATTGAAGCTTGTTTACGGTCTCTGTTTCTTTAAAAATGATTAACGAAACAGAAATGGAAACTCGAACTTGAGGGAAGAAACGAAGCGGAATTGTGCTAGTATCTTCGTATGTATGTGTATTATCTACGAGTTGTTAAGGAGTTGTGCATACTATTGTATTGTTGTACTGATTCTAAGACATGCTGAAAATGTTGATGCAGTTATTCTTTGAATAGGTGACTGAATATGGGTTGTCGAGTGAAAGTTACCAAAGGAATTGTTGAGGGATGATGAAGTTTGAAGATTGAAGCTATGACCACCTCTGCATTTCAAATATATATATTAAGCCTAAGCTAGAACTTCGTAGGGGATACGAACATTAAAACAAAATATAAAATATTATTGTGATTATAATTCGAATATAGCAGAGGAATACGATGAGGGATTATTATAGGATTTTAAATATGATTTATACATTGCAATTTTATTGGAATTTAAGAATTTATTTCAGTAGTCTTCCTGCCTCGTGGATATAATAAAGAGTTAAGGGTTTTAGTTATTTTATATATAAAAATTTGAATGATTTAAGGGTTTAATCTACTCAAGATTGTTAAGTCAAAGACTACACGCTGATACGCTTCGGTGTATCATTATCTCCTGTCTGGTTTTAAGTGAATTATCCAATGCTCAGCTCGTAACCTTCGGTTTTAAATGTCTCCTTAATTCTAAAAATGTCTTAAAAATGCTAGTTTCAGATTTATTTGCCCAACAGTCAATGTAAGTGGTTGTTGATTTTAGTACGTCATTAACAAGATCAAAAAAGATTATTATATTTTATGACTCGTTTAGATTAGTTGGTATCAAATTAATTATAATATTATCTTGAAATCAAGGCTATCTAAAAGGTACGAAGATTCGGAACGCTGATTTGTATGCATCAAATGCAATCCTCAATCCCAAAGGATCCTTGTCAATTTACATTTCCTATTGTTCTTGTAATAAAGTCCGTCTTATTGTTAGACGTTGATTTATTTTATAGTAATAAGATATAATTATGAGCTAGACATACTTATAGATCCTAATTTGGTACCTAGAAAAAATAGCGGTCATCATTTAGTATTGTTGACTGTATGTAAGTGAGGGTGTTTTTGCCCTCTGTCTCTGAAATTTAAATATCATATAAACATACAAGACGCCAAACGCAAGCTTCATAGGGGGACAAAGTTAAAAATAAAAGGATCCTGAATCGTGATGAATTATTATTGTTTCATTTGAGACGGGGAAATGGAATAAATGCGTGATTTTGGCTAAGGACGGGGATAAACCCCCTCCGGTACAAACTTAATCTTAAATATATACTAATTTGCAAGATGTAGTATACATCTGCATTTGTACATATATTCAGTAGTCTGTTTTGGCAGTTGATCTCGAGATTAAGACTTTACAACTTGTAGGGGAATCATCTCTGAATATACAGATTGACCTACATTTCCAAGATGTATTTTGATTTCATATGCTAGGTTATACGTTGTCTTTTTTTGTGAGTTGTACAATCAGTTGTCTTCATAGCATCTGTCTGTGTCTGTACTAAATATGAATGAAAAATGAAATGCTTACAGCTTAAAACTTGTCAAAAATTAAACTCAGTATTTGACAAAATTTCGTAAAGTCCTTGCAAAAGAGAACAAGCTATTTTAAAGTTTACATATGTAATGCGTTGAACTGACAAGAATGCATCAGGTTGCCATTTGCCAATTAGAATAATTATATCCTCGGAACCTGTAACTGTTTTGTATTTTTTTAGGTTGTCATGAACTGGATTTACCTTAGAGTATATAATATAACTAGAGGAGACAATCCTTATTTTTCTTGTGATTATCGGATTTAATTATAGAGGTTCCGAGGTACCGTAGAAACAAGAGTGATGAAACTGCACTATAAAATATTCCAGAATTCATGAAATGAAATAGAGCAAAATACGATGTGATGCTGAAGGATATCCACCATTCATCAACAATGACCCTCTTGGGTGACCCATGCGGGTTTCTTGAAAATAGACTTAAAAACCCCAAATTTGGTATTCTACCTTTGTATGGTATTTCTACCTGATATATGATCACGAATGATCAAAATATGACTTTTTGCCCCTATTGGGTGACAGTATGTAAAAATTTCGATATAACTACAAACTATTGTCATGATTTAATTATGCAGTGTCCCCTAGTCCTCTTTCATTGTTTATTCATCGCTTCTAACATTCTTTAGCATAAAATGCATGTTATAATTTCTGAAATTATTATGCCGTCAGTTAAAAACTAATCATGCAGAGTTTTGAATCCGCATCATAGGCACTAGGCAGTACTATGAACCTCATAGCCTCTCTGAAATATCCCCCAAACTCAGCAAATTAATTTTTTAACTCTGAATTTTTTGTTTCTACGGTACCTCGGAACCTCTATAATTCCATCCGATAATCACAAGAAAATTTGCACGTTTAGATGGGATTGTCTCCTCTAGTTATATTATATACTCTAAGGGATTTACAAGTTCGTTTGCAAAAGCGTGTGAATGCTAATGTATTAATAAGGGTTACAGTTATAGAGGGTAATTTGTAAATACCTCAATTTAATTGGTTAAATGGCAAGCCCTTTTGGGCTCCTAAAAATTGGGACCGATGTTCCTATATATAGAGTGTTTAAAGCGAGATTAAAAATAGGATTGGCAAATTTAAGGGCTCGGCTTATAAAATGAATATTATAGCAAATGCTGCGTTTGTAAGGTTTAATAGGGTTTTTGTTTTTAGTCTGTTGGTGTTAAAGATGTTCTTCTTCTTGCATTACATTTTTACATTTATAACCTCTGTAATTTGCAGTAGTGCAGTCAGTTTTGTCACATAAATACTTCGGACTCTTAAATTGTTGGGATGCAAATATTATATGTTTGTCTAAAAAAGGCTTGAAATAATACCTCTCTGTTGGTTCTGGCCGATAATGCATTTTGACACATTTTTATATTGAAGATTTTTAGACTCGTTCGTAGCCGTTTCAGGCTTTTTAAATCTTATTGTTAAGTAAATTAATAACGTATTTTTGCGTTTTTCTTAAAACTACTGACTGTTGATAAAATGGATTGCTAAATTAAAATGCATGATCTTTGATAAGGTTTCGCATTTGAATAATCAATAATCTGAAAAATGAAAAGTTTGCTTTATTCCATTAAAAATAAATAATAAAGTAATCCTTTTAAAAAAGCCTTTTATTGTATGTTGCAACTTGAGCACATCCGAAACTATTGTACATCCAGTTTTCCTTATTAAAAGCACTAACCGATTATGTTTTGAATGAACGTTATTGCAATTTAATTGCCACATAAACCAAAATTAGGGTCAGTATATGCCAATTTAATAAATTCAAATGTAAGGACGAGAAAATAGTCCAAATTAAGTTCAGCATAAATCAAATCGGAGGAAACAAGAATAATTGGTTAAAATGTATTTGTTTTCCAGGATATTATTCACTGACCAAGGTGAAACGAACGAAAATACTTAAGGATGGCAGATCGACGTGATGCCGTTTCAGCAACGATGGGATCCTTATTGATTCGAGGCTATAAAATGTTGGCGGATTCATGTCCTGCTTGTAATGTAAGTGACTAAGAAAGAGTCAAAAGCTTACTAATAAAAATCTTATGTCTTTTAACGTCAGAACGTTTGCTGAATTTCTCCCGATTTCATGTTTTTCGTAGAGTGTCCTAATGCAAGATAGAAAAGGGGTCATCTTATGCGTGAACTGTAATTCTGCAAAAGAGTCGGAGCCAACGGTTGGAACCACTACGATGGAAGTCGAACAGACTAACTTACAAGGTCTGTTTTCCCAGCCTAATACAACTCAGCTAATGATATGAGATTTTTTGGATTTTAAATTGAACAATTGTTTTAAATTCAATGATGCGTAGATGCAATTCAAACTACTACCGGAGACTCTCACAAACGGAAGCATATTGGCGAAACTTCTAAGCCAGTTCAATTGGCTGCAGCTGCATTGTTAAAGGAAATTGAAGCAACAGCGGATGGATTCTCCAGAAACACGGCTACGCAAGGTCAAGGTGACATGAGTTCAAAACTCGCCCAAGTTCAATACATCCGTGAATGTGCCGAAGCAATCAAATCACTACAAGATATCAGAATGTGAATAGTTTATTCGCATATATTCCGAGTCAATGTCATAACTTTAAATTATTTTTTACCCGTTTTTGGTGGACATAGTAAGATTTTATATATACTAAATATATATATTAACCTAAATATGCGTGCCAAGTAAACAAATAAAAAACGTTTCACGTTACTACGAATATCAAACGCGTTCATTGATAAATTAAATTTGAAACCCGTCGATTGATTTTCACTCCTCTTCAAAACTGTTCAGTCGTCATCTGAGACAGTCACAACATCTTGCAAGGATTCCATTTGATTTCCCACGCCTTTAACTTCGTCCTCAATTTCTAGAAGAACGTCTAATTCTTCCACAGGAAGTCGTACGTACAGCTGCTTTTCACCCATTAGGTCCGTTATCTCTTTAAACATATCAGGGAAATACGTAATTCCATCGAGATAAACAGCCTTTACAGAGGGACAGTGTCGCACTGCATCGTAAAATGTAGCTCTGGCTCTTTTAACGTCCTTTCCATCTTTAGCTCGCAACGCAAGCAGCTTAAGGTGAACTCTCCAGATTAAGGGACAGTTCCTTGTTCTACTATTTTGTTGAGCTGCTGTTAAAAGGGAATCCAGTTTATAAAATATTGTGTCTGGAGGAACGGCGGGTCCACCTGAGGAAAGCATGATTAAAAAAATCATATGGTTTTGCCAAATGTTAGTGAATATCCTTATACTCAAATCGAGAGGAAAATTAAAGAGTGTATGGAAATAATACCCATTCCAAATGAATCCAGGCCAATTTCCTCGTCATGCTCAAGCTCTTCAATTTTATTGGCTAAGCCAATTCCCATAAACAAAGGTGACCAGTGATTGCAACCTCCATCCTGTTTTACAACGCCAACCATCATTCGCCATAGTTTCCCTGCAATGCTCATTTGGTTCTAAAGACAGAAGAAAGTCTTCAGTTTTTAATGCAATTCCATTTAATTACCTAGTAGTTAGTAACTTTTTCAAAATTGACTGAATGCATACCTCAACGTCAGTGAAGAGTAAGAGGAGAGCTGGACTTGAGGGATATTCCTGCAACCCCAATCCAAGGATGCTTCGAAATTTTGCGTTCATCATAGGATTTTTGGATAATGCAAGAGCACCCAAATTGCACCACGTTGTGTATAGTTGTTCTCGGATATAGTGTCGGCTAAAAGAAATAAGTAATACCATTAAAGATTATTCAGTCAACTCGAGTGATGTCTAATATAAAGCCTTAGGCTAGTATCAAAAATATAATTATATAATAACGTAATCACTACTTACTTTACTAAATCATGATCATAATTACTGCTGCGACTGAGAGGTTCAGAAACTTTGACCATTTCAAGTGCTTTTCGAACAACGTCACTGGCAGCCTCAAAATCTTTGGCTATGAATTGAAATAAAGCATATGCCCTGACCCATTCGACAATCAGACTTGGCTTCTGTACCAAATATTCTACAGTCTTTGTGCCATCCCATTTGTCCAATGCTTCCTTCAGCTCCGCTTCGTCTGTTTCGACTCCATTATCAGCACCAACTCCCGGTAGTAAAGTAGAAAAAATCTTCTCAAACTGCCGCAATGCTTTCAACATTACATTTGTCTTCATTGTTAGCTCTTCTTCCGTCAAATCAATCTTTACAGGTTTGAATCCACTTCCGAGTAGACTTAGAATATGATAAGCCATAGGCTGATTATCTTGTAAATAAAATTCTGCGAGCTGAATGTAGAGTTTAGTTAGTTCGGAGATTTTTTCCCAGTCCTCATCTAAATTAAAGTTGCCGGATTCGTCCAAGTTCAGAGTGGTGCATCCTAAGTTGATTGTTTTAACTATAAGATCAATAGCAAGGGTTGGTTTCCCTTGGAAATATTCCAGCACCGCCAGTTCTCTAAAGCATCCCATTGAATTTCGCAACTTCTCTTTCTTCATAAGGTTCTTAGCCTGTTTGAGACGAGCTTTTCTCGATTCCAATGAAGCAAACGAATTTTTCTGTTCAAAGCGCAAATACATTTCAAACAA
This sequence comes from Desoria tigrina, assembly GCA_906901685.1. Taxonomy (NCBI): domain Eukaryota; kingdom Metazoa; phylum Arthropoda; class Collembola; order Entomobryomorpha; family Isotomidae; genus Desoria; species Desoria tigrina. The sequence continues at coordinate 611,599 of CAJQTU010000060.1, forward strand.
GAGGGACGCAAATGGTATGTCCAAGACGTCGATACTTCTTTCAATCACAGTCCGAAGCATCGTAACATGGTTGGTATAATTCTCATTAAGAATTTCTCCTTTTGTTTTTTCCAAATCCTCTGAATATGGAGACAGCTCAATCTTGTTCTTTGTCAAGCTCACACCGGATGTAGTCACGGGATTTGCTGACATTAAGTCTAAGACTTTGAATCCCTCTGGAGTCTTCACCAATGACGAATCTTGTTTAGCTTGATTTGCCGACGAACTACTGACATAGAAGGACAACAATTTTCTCCAATAAAACAACTCGGAAAATAGACTTCTGGATTCACTAAGAGAAATTGCAGTGAAGGTAGAAATAACGGAATTCAGTGTCTGCGTTTGTGGAATAAAGTCTTCTTGAAGGGTGAGCAGATAGTTAACAATGTGTCTGAAATGTGCGGACTGTCGATCAAAGTCCGGTATGTAAGGCACGATCGGAACAGGACTTAGGAATGGGGTAATATCTGAAGATAAAACCATTCGTTGAGAGTCTTCAATTTCACCAACGTCTGAACAGTTCGCCCTCCAAGGTAGCCACTGCAGTTTGCTTCGAATGTATTCAATGGTTAACCAATGTTTATGCTTCATTGCTACAGCTGACAACGCAACAGATTTTTCTTCTTCGCCAGTCACATTTTCAAAGAAGGAATCTTCAAAGTCCGATAGCTTACTCTCAGAGACCCCAATCAGACCTTTCAAGGTTTTTTGAGCTTCAGCCACGCTATTCCATCCTGGTGCGTTAAGTTCTCCAAACCTTGGAGTACCTATGTCCCAAAACATTTCAAATACCTGACGATTTCCTTTCCAATCCACTTGTGTTTTATCCTTCAGAAGATTGACGGGACAGAAAAAGTCCAATTCAAGTTGACCTTGATGAAGAGCTAATGCCCTCTCACGAAATCCAGCATTTTTGAGTGATAGAGATAAGGCGAATAAAAGATCCGCTATTACGAGAGAGAATTTTACAGGTCTTTGAAACTCTGGAAAACTTGGATTTAGCATTTGCCGAAACTTTTGAAAACATTTTTCGAATACACCATTCAATGACGTTGAGGAGTAGACCTGCAATTGCGTAGTTGCAAAGCGAAGATACTCTATCCAAAACGGGGTTACTTGTTGATGGTTTGCAACAATTTTCTTCCACTCTTGCAAGACATGACCAGGTTTATGTGCTTCTAGCATCAACTCAAGACGAAGAAGATTGAGATCCAAGTTTCGAGTATTCGATTCTAAATTTAAACAATCAATCCATAAATTATGCTTGTACCTTTTAAACCATCCTACATTGAAGTACATTTAAATAATACTTTTGACTTACGTAAAGCTTTATCTATTATGGCGACTTTTTTTTCAATCACAATCTTACGATTTCTTTTCTTTTTGGAACCTTTTTTGTTCGGACTTCCTGACTGCTCTCCACCTTGATAATCATAGATGTGACTGGCTTCTTCAAAAACTTTGTCTTGAAACTGAATGAACTCCTTCCATAGCTCAATGTTCTGCGGTTGTTCTCTGAGATCACTGTTATACTTTTCAATCTTTTCCTTCATACTCAACTCTCCGTTTTTCTTTGGGAAACTGAGGCTTTCGAACCCACTTCCAACATCAACCCTACCGTCCGCTTGGCCAGACTTGCGTTTGCTTTCTTTAGACTCCTTGTTGAACGAAATGAACGTATCACATTGCAATGTAGATGCAGGCTTATTTCCTTGTCGGTTGGCGTTCTTGACTTTAATTTCAGAGTTAGATGACGAAGGCTCGTCACTGGTGGCTTCATCGACGGGATTCCCACTTTCGTCAATTCCTTGAGGGAGTCGACACCGAAACTTTGAAAATTTGTTATACATCTTATCCATATCTTCCTGTGTAGCTCCAAAACAGCCTTGACCATATTGGTAGAATGACTTTTGAAAATTGCTGAGCGATTGATTTTTAAGATTATTCCAATTCCCATCTGCATCGACTCGAAAGGCGTATTCCGGCTTCAGATTTACTTCTTCGAGGAAAACCTTCCTTGGAAAATCCTGAGCCATTCTAACTCTGATGGGATACAAATTAAACCATATTATTGTACCTAATTAAAAGTAAAATTTTACTTTATAATCCATTATTTGATTGAGTCAACTACCTTTGCTGCTCATAATGCTCGTGGCTGGGTAGTTTTTCTCGATCCTGGTAATAGTTACGATTGTGGCCATCATAGTCATAGTTCCTACCTCTATTACTATTATTATAGTAGTCCCTCCCCCTATTGCTATTATCATAATAATCATTTCGTTCATATCGATTGTCATAATTGGGACGGCGGTCCCTGTCTTGATGACGGTCCCGTGACTCCTTCTTTGCTTTTTTCTTCTTATGAGAATGGGATGTTTCAATGTCAACTTCCTCGACACTGGGACTCCGCCGATCTCGTTTCTTGTGCTTTGAACGATCTCTACTCCGACTTCGTTTCCGTTTGTGCGACTTCTTCTCAGCTTTGCTTCGGCTTGAAGCTGGTTGAGGCGATGCATCGTGATCGGATGGTATTTCTCCGTCACTTGAGGGAAGGGAATCAATCGTTATGACCTCGGCCTGCTTCTCTGTGGTCCCTCCCTTCTTGTCAATTACAAAGGAAGCATTCCTGTCCGGTATTTCTTGGACTATATTTTTGACATGCAAGAAAGAACAAAGAAAGGAAAAAAATTAGTACAATCAATGTCAAATATGTGTATATTATATTGTATATTAATACACAACACGTAATATTCCAATATAAAACATAACTAATGCATAATGACCTGAAGACACAAGAACGCACGTACGTACGTGGCGAAACTAATTGTGAATTAAACTACATTGAAATTATGATAATTGATAATGGAGACTGTACACTGCACACTGTACACTGTACACTGTACACTGTATGTAAATTTAAAATTAAACGTGAGAAGAAAATCCCATTTAGAGACGATCGCATCGTCTACACTTAGGATTTATTCTAATGAATATTAGGTATTTTGATGGAATTGAATCGATTGTGATTATTGTGAATTCATTGTCAAATTACCGTCATCTTCGCCGTCCGGTTGTGGAAGCGAGCGACTGGATCCCCTGCTGCTCCCGGGTGGAGCATAAGCTGGAAACAAAGACATGAATTACCTTCTCTAGTCTCCTCTCCAATATCCAATCTCAACTATTAAAAAATTATTTTGTTTTGTTTTGTGGTTGTTTTTGTTTTAGGTCGGAAATTTGGGAAATCGAAAAAAGTTGTGATGCGATGTAGCTGTGCACTGTGATGTGATGTGACCTGCACGGCCTAAGTGTTTGAAATGACTGACTTCCCGCGTTCAAGGAGTAAATTCTGCGGATGATTTTCGGCGGGAATCAGGATAACTTTCATTTCTACAGGTTCGAGTTTTGGTTCGAGTCTCCTTCCTTCAGTATTGTGTATTGTCGTGGTCGTGACTCTTTTGTGCGTTGCACTCTGGTTTTTCAATCTTCGTCGTCTCTTCGTTTCGTGTCTCGTCTCGTTCCAAAACTATTTTGATTATCTTCAATCTTTGAGCTTTGCTATTGAATATTGATCTTATCTTCATCTTATTATTTCACATATTTTATTTATTGACATTCCACAACAAACGACAAGTAAGTAAGTACAAAGTCAAACGTTGAACGTATGAACTATAGTCCATAGTCTAGTCTGAAGCTGAACTGAACTTACAAACTATAATCTTGAATCTTACATATATTCAATATTTGTGTATTCATTTCACATTTGGCATTGCACATTTGACATTGTGATTGTGTATTCCATTACACATTATATCTTATATCACATAGTGCATCGTTTGTAGTTTGTAGTTAGTTCAAATGTGAAATGTGAAATGAAATTCCACAATACAATGCAATGCAATGTATGTACAATCAACAATACAAATACAATTCACAAACAATTTATTGATGTTTGATCTTTGATGTCCAATCAGTCCAATGTCAGATCAATTTGCTTTATCATATCACATACATTGCATATTATGTATTACATATTATATTCAGAATCTATTGTTCTGCTGATTCATTCCACATTCACTCACTGTTTGCTGTTTGCTTATCCATTATCCACAATTTCAAATTTATTTCATATATTTTGTATTTCATATTTGCAATTTTTATTTTCTGTTTGCTTGTGGCATGTCACATGTCACATGTGTGATGTGGTTTATTCATGATTATGATTATTGATTATATTATATTTAATATTGTGTATTGCATTGTCTGTATTTTTCATTTGTCATTATTTGTTATTATAGGGAACGGGGTTCACAGGATGCCACCAAAGCAGAAAAAGGCTCCAAAGAATGCCTATTTCTTCTTCATGGTACTGAGAAGACGGGAACTGGAAGCAGAAGGTTATAGATTCCCTGGCGGTATGAAAGATGTGGCACAAGCCCTTGGATCCGAATGGAAGGTAATTTCAAATTTCAAATTTGTTGATTTATTTTAATTTTAAATTAGAAGAAAGGCTAATAATGAATACAAAGACAATGGATGACCAATTGATATGATCAATGTAATTTTCCTTTTGCTTTTGCAGCAAATGAGTCCAGAAGATAAAGCACCCTTTGAAGAAGAGGCTAAACGTGCAAAGTTGGAAGGCAAAACTGATCTCGCAAACAAGTTTACTAATACAGGAGAAAGGTATATTAGATAAAAGTTAAAACTAATTCTAGTATGTTTCTAGATTATTAGTTGTAATTATTGATTGATTCTAATAATTCAACAAACCATGCCATTATATGTCAAATGCTGACGTCAAGTCATCTCAAATCTCAATTAAATTTGTACTAAACTAAAGGCGACAGAGCCTAGCGGGATTTTATTTCGTGTTTCGTATATTCACGTCGTAAATTAAGATGAAAGTTAAAAAAAATCCAGCAGATAATTTTGTTGCTTTTTCCCTCAGTTATGCTTCCGTACATCAACGGAATACAGAAAACATGGCTGCAGCCAGCGAACAGGAGCACTGTATTGCAGAATTATGCATTGGAGAGGGGGCCCTTGACAGAATTTTCATTCTCATTAAGACAACCCACTGTGTGGAGCAGATAATTGAGAAGAATCGAAGAATATATTGGCCTCTTGAGTTGGGTCTTGCTGCGTTTAGCTTAAGAGCAGGTCTGCAGTCCACCCATTGGACGCTTATTGACACAAGTACTATGATTATTATAATTTTTAGTTGTTTCGGCATAATAGTTCTATTATGAAATGACCCTTTTCATATCGGCTGGTTATTTCTAACATTTCTAACATTTTTTCTTTCAAAATTATTTTTTCAGAAAGAGTACCAGTCGGATATGCGAGTGCCGCCAAAGGAATATCAGAAGAAACATGTCTTCCTGAACCAGGTTCGGACCAATTTTCACCCGAACATAGCGATTACAACAAAATCATGAAGAACGTTAAAGGATTTGTGGAACATGTAAGATTTTGTTCTAACTCTAACGGCATAAACACTTACTTATGCTATACATTGGCGTGCCGTCGGTTTCTAAACTAAGTTTATGAACGATAGCCTGCTGATTTTCCTGACATTCCTGAATCCCCAACTGATTCTCAATTTGACAGACCTGGCACGTCCACAGTTTTCCAATCTGCATGTGTATGTTATGATCGAATGTCTGTGGTCTGGATCAATTATTTTGCTTACTTTACAACTTCCAAATGTTTAAATCCAAACAAATTAGGAATTTGAACATATTTTTTTTTCGATCCAAATTTCTTGGAGGGCTGACACTTACCAGTTTTAAACTTTACAAATTGAACGAAGTTCCTGCATGGTAGACTATACATAAATACACAAAAACACAAAACTATTCAAACCACAGCCTTTTCTATTCCATCGGCGGATTTTTTTACGCTGTTAATAAGTTAACGACTCTCCGTCCAGCCTGTGCCTTACTAAATTAATAATATTAAAATACTCAGAACCATTCTTTCAATGTATTTCCAGTTTCGCAACACGTATGTACAATTACAAGATTAGCCTGAAAGAGAGCTGAGATAACTGATAACTTGATAGTTATACATTCGATACAATTCTAGAATTCATTCATCTCAACTTTAGAATATATTTTAAGCATGTTCAAATAGGAATAAAAATTATCTGGTTTTCGTGTTTTGTCCCAAAAATGCTTTCCGTTTAACCACCTTTTAATGCAGATTCGTAATCTACGTATGTATGCGTAGTAAAATGTATGCAATAAATAACATTTGTTAATCGGTTAAGTTAGTATTGTATACTAACAAGTTTCATGATCACGCAAAAGGATTGTTTCATTTGATTCTGCAGTGGGAGAAAAAGGGCTATCCTCGAGGTTATCCGGTTGTTTTTGCAATGGAGCAGGAAGCGAAACATACCCGTGGATGTCTGGAATGGCTTGTGGATCACATGGATGGTAAGTTTTGAATGTGTTCCTTAGATCATGAGGTTAGATATTACGATGTTCTAGTAATATATAATGTAAGCCTTCGTCTATAAGTCAGTATAAGTGGAGTATAAATCAATCGATATTATTAAATAAATTAATATTATAAGTGCTGTCATTTTACTAGTTTTCACTTCTACTATCTCTTTTCCTTATATCGGTCATCTGTTTTTAAATAATTTCAGAAGAAAAAGTACAAGAGTATGACCAGTTTTTGGAGCGCTTGAAAGTTTACTCTCTTCAAAAATTGATCTGCAAATTAGGGGAATATGCAAATCAACTGGATCCTAGATACTACAACGTCTTGACAATTTACAAGTTGGATCCTGCTGCTGGTACATTTTTACAAAATGATTAACATATTTTCTTACAGTATACAATTGTAGTCTGTGTCTGAAGTTAACTTGACCAACAATGCAATAACACCTAAATAATGATTGCTTTGCAGCAACGATTGTATCTAAGGGATGTTACGACTACAGAGATGAAATCACGTGCGCCTTCCATAAAGCGGTAAGTTGCATGTTTTTTATGAAGTATCTGCCGCGCATGTAGGTTGATTTAATAAAATTTATTGAAATAAATAGCCGGACGCTTCATTGAAGATGCCAACATGTTGCCGAAATATCGTTCTAAGGAGAATGTTTCTAATGTTCGAAGAATTTGTTCCAGCATTTGGCCTGCAAAAGTTGGATAGACATGACATTGATAAACTTGGAAAGCCAGGCCAACCAAAAGCAAGGACGGCCTCGACATCATTCAGAACTGTTTCACAGGACGAGGAAGTTAGTATTAATGTTCGCATTTAGCGTAGTACTTTTATATTTAGATGTAATATTCATATACCTAGGTAGATACTCGTAGATACTTTATTTAAAAAAAAATTATTTATTTTAGCGTCGTACCGAAGCACCAGCACCTACAGCAACTGATAGCTGGGGTCGACCCATTAAAAGTACGCCGGCATCTAGAAGCCAGTCTGGAAGGGTAGATGATGTAAGTAATACTTCTTTGGGGCGTAATAAGAGGAAGCATGACGACGAGTGGGACTCGTCTAATTCTAAAGTATCACGCTACGAAGGCCCTCTGACTGAAAATTCGACACGATCCGAGCAACCCTCTTCAAACTTTCGAGATAGTGTAATATTCTGCTTTTTTGGTGCATGTTCTTGCTTCTTCTTTTAATGTCTACAGTCTACAGTTGTTGTAATTATTGTAAATTGTTACATACTTTATCGATACCTCAAGTCAAGAGTAGTTACGATTCTAACAGTTGATATTGGGTATGGTAATTAATAAGGGATTTAGTTTCGTTTCGCAATGAGTTTGCTGCTTTGTTTGTGTGATATTGTTTTGTTGATCGTAATGTTATTCCTGTTATGTTATAGCCTCCATCTCCGTCAATGATGGATGAACATGATGATGTTTCTGAAATGTTTGTTCCGTTCGGACGAGGGAGATCAGCCCCAGCTGCTAGTTTTTCTAAAGATGACTTTCCCGAGTTGGGTTCAGGTCCGAAGACAAACCCAGCTGCTGGACGGGGACGTGGACGAGGCAGGGGTGCCCCGATGCCTGATAATGATGACGAACCTAGCAGTAAGTAGTCGACAAACAATATGTTTACAATACACGTTTATATAACCATGTAAATTTTGTATTTAAAATTTAAAAAATCTTTCTGTTGTTTTAATTGTTTAGGCCCAGGCTCCGCGTATTATTAAACGGGTGGACAATTTTATAGACATCCACAGTGTCGACTATTCATTCTGACGTCAGACTTGAAATGGAATAAGGGACGTTCAAATAAAATATTGCGATTTTATCTTACGTTACGTGTGTGACCTGTTACGTTGTTATCGTGCTCAACTTGACGAATTAAATCTAACTAGATATTCTAATTACACTGCGATGTATGTGTCAATTGTCACTTCGTTGGTTTTTGCAATGCAAAGAATATAAAAGTAGAAATCCGGCTGGCAATAGGTTCTTAAAAATTAAATTTTACACGATATGTTGAATTATTAGTTTTAAACTTGTAATCTCGATCATTTAAGTTACTACTTTATATGTTACGTTAACTCTGTTAAATAGAACTTTACATGTTTCTAAATTAAAACTAGTACGAAAGAAGAATAAAATGAGAATGTTGTAGTAACTACACTAACTACACGTAAGTTTGATTTGGTTGACAAGTTATTTTATTTCGCATAGAATAATAATTAGTAAATACTTTTTTATATTAATTATTGTGCAGCATATTTATAGGTCATTAATTACAAAATATATTATATGGGAAGAGTCTGGCTACTTGGCTGCGTTAAGGACCTTAAGTTTTTTTGTCCCTCCAGGAATAGGGAGAGGGGCAGAGGTACTGGAGGAAGTGGCACTCTCAGGAGAACTTGTCATATGGAATTCATTGTCAGAATTATCAGATTCAGAACTTCGGCTTTTACTGCTCTTCGTCATAGACTTGATGTCAATTGGACTGGAAGTAGAGACGGATGATGCTCGACCCCCTCCTTGGACGCGGGCCCGCTCCATCGCTCGGACTGCAAGTTTTGCTACATTAACGTTTCGCAACTTAAATACTTGTTGAGTATCGAGACTAAAAATTGTAATACAATTGAAATCTGTGAAGGACTTACTTTGATTCTCTAAGATGTGATTCTGCCTCTTTAGATCCTCAATATCGTGTTGATGAGCTGAATTCTTCCTCCTCATGAACTGTATGTAGTCCGCCGCCTTTTTCAGTATTTGAGCACGACTTGACTGCTTAGTCAGTGCCGAAAGGTTTAAAAATAAAATAATAATTATTCGGAAAGTACAAGGGGTACGCAACAATAACGTGAGTCGAATGAAGCACTTATTTGCATCAATACCTTTTCTCCTTGGAGAGCCGGGACCGCGTCCCGGAGACTGACAAAGGAGTCCTTTATGTGATCTCGACGTTTCCTTTCAAGCATGTTGTGATGAGCCCGTTTTTCGGCCTGAATCAAATTTAGTAAAATCATAATTATTAAAAAAGATTAATTAGGTACCGCGTCTAATTAGTCTAATAATTCCAACTACAAATTACCTGTGTCATTGGTTTATTTGGAGTGGAAGAACCGGATTTGTCGTAACCATTAGGGTCATCGTCCCCAAAGTCGTCGTCCTAAAATTGAATAAATCAAGACTCCGAATTAGCACAACAATATTCGACCTCCATCAAAATTCATGAAATTAATTAATGTTAAAAAATAACAACGGTGCAAACCTCATAGTCCAGCATCTGAAAGCTTACCTCACTGTCCATATCGACATCCCTATCATCGTCACTCATCATTTCTAGACTTTTACGGTATTACGGTCAAATCAAAACTAACTATATAAACTACTGTAACCACTCACTAACTGTGAACTGAACCCGTGGAGGTCAAAAATAAATCAACAAAGGTCAAAGATGAAAGACGTGTAAATTGTAAATTGAAAAGTTTGAAGCAGTGAACTTCAAACTCAAAGTTATAATTCTTACTAAACTGTTTGTATTTATAGATACTGAAACTGCATACTAACGTAATATTGATATACAATATACAAAATGAAAATACAAATAAATAAGGAATACTAAAATACTAATTTAACGGTGAACGACAGTGGCAGTCGTAGAAGATGTGAATTAATTCCAATGAAATTGCGGAACACCCGAACTGCAATTCTATCCCTCGACAACCTACCTAGTCTTCGTTGGTCGATTTTGAACTAATTAAACTTTGTTCTTTGAGTAATCAGAATTAATTAAATGATTTCACAATTAAATCTCCGATCAGTTCGATCTCACTCTTTGTGTACTATCTTTCTGTGCTTACTCTACGGCTAGCATATTGCATGTGCGTGCCCTTCCTCTGCTTCCAGTCATCCCCTGGCCCGTTCATAAACTCCACTTACTATAGAGCAATCCTTAACTTCTTTACCATAATTTACCACAACGTTAAGTTAACGTTGAAGGTAACTTGTGGAAATATTAATTAAAGGATGCAATGAATGAAACTAAAATTATTAGGCATTTATGAATAAGCCCTGAGCCCAAGCGTGTAGTCTGGCCGACCGTGTAGACTCGGTTGAATGTCGTCAACGCAGCATAAAAAACCCGTCGGTGCCCAATGGATTCATAGGGGTACCGGTGGTACCTAGGGTTATTTAATCCAAAAGGGTAGTAAAGTATTTTTGAAATGTTCTAATAACAAAATTATTTTGAAAAGGTTGAAGATTAGTCAAAAAGGTTTAAATTGTGCTAGGATATGAGAATACAGCTTGGATTTATTTGTTGTGACGCCTATTTTTAGGGTTTTTTATAGAGCCAGAGGCTATGCCACATGTATTTTAAACTACAAATTGGCCCTCCTTCTACTTATATCTTACTACTTATAACTACTTGAGCATGGGAAAAAGTAAAAAAGGGTAAAGAACTATAAGGATAGTACATGTGAAGGGCAAATAATTGCATGAAACCACGTGAATTTGACACCTCCAAACTTCATCTGGTTAATGCATAATGGGTTATTTGATATCTGACTGACTGACAGTAGGGTTTTTCGTAGAATAATAAATCTTATAATTGGATGATAAAAGAGTCAGTAGTTGTCGAACTTTGAAATGGTCGTCCTTGTCGATATTCGTCTTTGTCGACATAGTAAGGTCTTCAATGAAAATGTAAGAGACATTTTCTTTATCCTTGACATGTTATTGCATATTCCTTTTGTATAATTCGGATCCTCGAATAGGCAATTCATTTTCTTTTGATTGGACACAGGAACCAATCCGAGGGACCGTTGTAATTTCGTCAAAAACGGATTTGAAACACGATGGCGTCGTACTCTCTATGGAAGGACACGTCAATTTACAGGTAATCGAGCAGATAATAATCAAATTAGTTAAATCTTTGCGGGCGGTTTCCGGGTTTCCGTTCTTCATTCATTTCGAATCAAAGTTCATACGGCATGGCACAATCGGCTTATCAATCCAAATCCAAACTACTAGGCAAATGCATATTTCATTCCATTTTTCTTGAATATAAACAGCTCAGCTCAAAAACTGTTGGAATATTCGAGGCCTTCTACCAATCTGTAAAAGTAATAATACGATATTAGATTTCTTTAAAGTCTAATTGAAAACTTATTCCAAAAATTGATGACACTAACCGTTTATTTTGAATAGCCAATCCAACTCCTGTCGTACCAAATCGAATTGTCAAAACCAGGAAAATTGACAGCGGGATTGAGTGAATTGCCCTTCGAGTTTCCACTTAGGGGAAGAAATAATCGAATCCTTTACGAGACTTATCATGGTAATTTTACGAACCAATTTTCCAAGTCTTAAGGTCTAATTAATACTTTATCTTGAATATATAGGAGTGTTCATCAATATCCAATACAGTATCAAATGCGAAGTGAAGCGGTCCTTCTTAATTGGTACAAGTATGTCCAAAACGCTGGAGTTCATCTTAGAATACGGCTCGAATCCTGTAACCCCATCTCCGCAACTGAAGGAATTAATTGCTCCAGCAGAAATGAAGCGTGTGGATTTCGAAATGGTTAGCGAAGCTGGAAGTAAACTAGGCCTTTTCAAAGCTTATGGTCATATCGACTCCATCATTTGTCCCATTACGAAGCCCTTTACAGGGGAGATCATCATAGAGAGATCGGAATATGCTGTGAAATCCATTGAAATGCAGTTGGTCAGAGTGGAGACTTGTGGATGTGCTGAAGGCTATGCTAAAGATGGTATTGTAATTTTAGACGAATAAGACATCTTCTCATTGTTTTCACCATGCTGGCCTATGTTGTGCATCTTTGTGTTTTTGTCACTTTCTGCAGCATCTGAGATCCAGACCATTCAGATTGGTGAAGGGAACGTTTGCAGAGGACTGCCAATTCCAATCTTTATGATATTTCCAAGACTGTTTTCTTGTCCGACCGTTTGCACTACAAATTTCAAAATAGGTTGGTTAACATGTAGCATAAACACTCACATATGGGAAGATTTCCAAATAGAAAACTTCAATACTTAATGATGTATCTGTTTTGGTTTCAGAATTCGAGGTCAACATTGTGGTTATACTTGTAAACGATTTTTTCAAATCGGAAAACTTTCCAATTAAAATCACAAGATATTAATTTGGATAGAATAGGAAGTGAGTACCAGAGACCTTACGTTACAAATCTTCGGGTGATTTCATAAAAAAATTCCCTATATTGATTGCTTATAGCTTTAGTTGTACCGGTGAGCTTGGCCCACGGAACAGAAACAATAGTCATTAATATTGTTCAATGCATTTTTTGTTGCCAATTATGACCCAAAATACTCTGTACTCTCTCTTTATCTCCATAATATATTAACGACGATACCTACCTATTTTATTTATTGAGGGATTTTTTTTTCTTACTTCATCGTCAGTAATTGGTAATTGGTCATTAATGCAGCAACCAAATTTTGTTTAAAATGATAAATAGATACTTATATATTTATAATACATTTGTAAATGTAAATACGTCCTTGATAATAAAATTGGAGGATTCAAAACAACTAAACACACAGTACAGACCTAATTGTTTTCATACATGTCTACATAATTATAACCTCGTTGCATCTCGGTCTCTGCATGAAACTCAATTATAGCTACTGGCTTATCAAAGGAAATTAAATTGAATGAGAATCAAGGAAACTAAGAAACGATTAATTCCGTCACCTATTGGGTAACGGAACTAATTTTTTCTTTAGTTGCTTTGAATGGGAATTTAAGAATCAAATACCTACTACAAAATCAATACCTATTTAAATTGCAGATGACAGTGACGCATTAATTTTCCAACTTCAGTTACTATAAAAACTAACTACAATAAGGATGGCAGAAGAGGAATCAAAAACGGAACATGAGATACTCCTGCCTCCTAAACCTTCGGAACCATTAGACTCCGAATGTTGTGGAACAGGATGCACACCTTGTGTTTTCGACATTTACAAAAAACAATTAAAGCGATGGGAAAAGGATTGTCAAGACATATTAATCCACGGAAAGAATGCTAATACAACCGACGACACTGACAGCAAAAATAATTTTCTAACTCCTGAAAAATATCAACTTATCAAGACTACCGAAATCACAGATGATGCAGAATCAATTAAAATCTACACTTTCGCCATTGTAACACATGCTATTTTATTAAGAGAGGAAGACTTTCCTATTAAACTAGGACAGCATGTTCTAATAAGACGAAATAATACTGCAAAACAATTTACAGTTCTCCGAATTAATTTAGAGAGCAAGACGTTTGACATTCTTATCAAAATTTATCCAGAGGGGTTGTTAACGCCCTCAATAGCTCAACTGAATATAAATGACTCAGTAGAAATGCGAGGACCGTTTGGCAACCCTTTTGTGTACAAAACCAACTCCATGAAGCAAATTGTAATGCTCGCTGCAGGAACTGGGATTGCTCCAATGTATCGGATTGTAGAAAAAATATTAAATGACGACGACGAGGAGACAAGGATTAAACTGATGTTTGCCTGCAGATGTTTTAAAGATATTCCTCTAATTAAAAACTTCAAAACATGGTCTTCTCATTGGAACTTTGAAGTACTATATTACTTGTCGTCTAAAGAAGAGAGTCAGAGTCCGGCTACAAATGTCGGACTTCCATATTATGGAATGAAGTTTAAAGCTCAGAAAATTGACTGTGATGAACTTAAAGTTCAAACCAAAACCCGTGATCCTTCAAAAACACTATTTTTAGTTTGTGGAACAAAATCATTTGAGAAAGATATGATCAACAACTTACAGAAATTAGGTGAATTCTCTCCGAAGACTGTAGTCTTTTGAAAGTGGAATGAAAATAGAATTGTGTTCATTGATAGTGACTGTAATCTTGGTCCTTCTTACACTACTACCAGGTGTACTGCTGACGGCTTGAAACTTTTAGCTCCTGAAAAAAAATTAAAATAAAAGCAATTATTTTTGCTGAATGAATGAGATGAGACTATCAATAAAATATTAAGAAATTATTATTATACCACTCCACAGACAGGACATTCTACACAAAACCGCATGGCCTTGGCAGAGCAGTCGTTGACCAAGAGGTCACCAAGGCACTTGTCATGGTACACTGATCCACATTCACAATTCGTTTCAGGAATATTTCCTTCAAACTCAAATGTGTAGCATATGACACAGGTTGTTTCCAGGCTCTCCTCTTCTCCGGTTTCATTAGGGTCTTGTTTTGCTGCAAATTCACATTGAAGAATGTCTTCTAGGTTGTCCAGAATAGATTTCGACTCGGTCCATTTCTGGTGAACAATTAACAACACATATAAATTACTGCTAACTAGCGGATAACAGAGAAGCCAAAAAGTCATGCTAGATAACCTTGCAATCTCGATCTAATAAACTATCAAGTTCATCCACGGATCTTTCCGGTCCCGAGAACTTTATTTCAGGGAAGGCTTTAGAACTGGACGGATTGAACAGGAGATGAACCAAAACGTTGTTGTGGCTTATTAAAATTCTACGATAGATATCACTTCGGCTTGGCTGAATAGGATCGATTATCCTAGTACGATTATCCAGCTCGTCCATTGTAGTCCAAAACTCAGTGTATTTATTGATTTCATTTATAAATGCTTTGTAAATATCCAGAAGTTTCTAGAATGATAATATTCAAATAGGATTTCGATAGAGAACATTTTTATATCAACATTAATTAAATTATCGTCTTACGGCTGGCCAATTCAAGGACTCGTGAGGAGGAATAGGCAATTCAGCAGAAACTTTTATTTGCCCTTTAGGATATTGTGGGGGAACTTGAAGTCTCAGAATATGTTTCCGTTTGCTTGAATCGATATATTTAAGGGACAGTTCTCCAAAATTACTGGATGCACTTTCAACCTGAAATAATGAACATCGACTATGACAATTGTCCTGACCTCGGCCTAGCGGCCTCGCCTGCCAATATGGTAGTTTATTGTCAATTAGGCTCAAAATGTTGAATGAACGTACATTTGAGTGACCAATTTGTTCCAGTTCTCCAAACAGTGTTGAGTAAAACTCGCAACCGTTTCCCAAGTTAGATGTTCTGGATCGATCCGCATGAGTTTTAACGTAATCTTCCACCTTAAAAACAAAATGAAGAGATGATGAATCTCATATATGCAGTATGCACGCATGCATGCATTTCTATAAATCAGCTTATCTTGGACCTTACAATCGATCGGAATTCTCGTAAAACCGTAATCAAAGGGACCTCAGAACTGATCACCTATACATTAATAACACACTTACAAATTAATTTAAAATACCTCGCTTATTTCATGGTTTAGACGTTAGTTGGCTTCAATCGTCCATTGTCCATTAAAAATTTAAAACTTACAGACGTCATTTTTTGTCGATACGGTGCAAAGATAATAAGGGTGTCCGCATCTCCTTCTACAGTGATTCCTTTGGACGATGGGAAATTAGGGACCCGAACAGCAAGGCGAACCAACAGGCTCTAGATATTGAAGATAGTTGAATTTAAATACCAAATCATTTCAAAAAGTGTTTTCAACACTTAATAATGATGAATTTCTTGTAATTCATGCTTTAATTGTATTTCCTTACTTCATACTTTGTATTTTTAAGTTTGCACTACTTAGTTTTCATTTCAACTTGCATCCGCAATTCACAATCACAAATCACAACCCATTAAAAGTGGATTCATACTTTACCTGAGATTGAGATGTGAGAAATCCAGTCCAATATTTATGATCCTGCCACGAAGAAAGCAAGGGAAACTCTTCCATTACTTCTACTGCCATGGCCATGTGTCTAAATATCAAATATTTGGATGTTTGATTCGTTTGATGTTCGATTCGTGATATCGTGAAATTTCAAATTTTGCCTGAAATTCAAATTCAACATCCAACATCGCAATGTATGGATTAATGGATTAATTGCGGATTGATATTATAATATAATCATGTTCAAAGCTTTTAATTTAGTGCAGTCCAAGCAAATGGTGAAATATAGCTTATCTGGGAGATATTCTTATATAGCTTATCCGGGAGACACTTTGAACGTATCTCCCAGATAAGATACACTTAACCTATATCTTAAATAGGAGATATTAAGAGGGTTGTTCATTACTAAAACCATCCCTCACTCCTGCTCGGTTGTTTTATATAAATAAACAATCCACAATATATAATTTTGAAAAATAACATCGTCAGTCTGTACTCTCTGTACATGCAGTCAGGACTAGTCCAGACGATCTTAATTAAGGTATGAAACCCCTTAATGTGAACACCTTGTCTGTCTGTCCGTCCATCCGTCTACCCTCTAACTTTCGAACTGAAGTTTGGAGTTGTTTGAAATCGGTTTTCGGATTTGAAATCTACATTTACTTGGCTTTAAGCCAGATAGAAATTCGAAATAGTCGGTCGCTCCCCCTGACCTGACCCAAAAAAAATTAAACTCGAAAATTTCTATACCGAATGACTCTTACGTGTCAGTGAGGATAGTTATTCGTGTAAATATTGAAAAATTTAACATTTTGGTTTCACCCCTTTGTTACGTTTCGTTTGTAACCGCACAGGCAGATCAACACGGACAGATCAGCCGTAGTTAAAGCGTATTTAAATTATTTTAAACCTTTATAAAATATTTTAAAACGTAGTTAAAATATTTTATAATGCATTACAAATACTTTGAAATGTATTTTAAATATTTTGGAATGTACTTTAAATATTTTGGAATGGATTATAAATATTTAAAAAGTATTTAAACTGTTTCAAAAATATTTTAAAATGTATTAAAAATATTCTGAAATCCATAAATATACATTAAAATTTATTTTAAATGCATAGAAAATATTTTAAAATGTATTAAAAATATTCTGAAATCCATAAATATACATTAAAATTTATTTTAAATGCATAGAAAATATTTTAAAATGTATTAAAAATATTCTGAAATCCATAAATATACATTAAAATGTATTTATAATGCATAGAAAATATTTTAAAATGTATTAAAAATATTCTGAAATCCATAAATATACATTAAAATTTATTTAAATGCATAGAAAATATTTTAAAATGTATTAAAAATATTCTGAAATCCATAAATATACATTAAAATGTATTTATAATGCATAGAAAATATTTAAAAATGTATTAAAAATATTCTGAAATGCATAAATAAAATGAATTTAAAATGCATAGAAAATATTTAAAAATGTATCAAAAAATATTCTGAAATCCATGAATATACATTAAAATGTATTTTAAATGCATAGAAAATATTTTAAAATGTATTAAAAATATTCTGAAATCCATAAATATACAATAAAATGAATTTAAAATGCATAGAAAATATTTTAAAATGTATTAAAAATATTCTGAAATCCATAAATATACATTAAAATGTATTTTAAATGCATAGAAAATATTTTAAAATGTATTAAAAGACTTTAAATTGGATTTAAAATACTTTCAAATATATTTACAAATTATCAAAATGTATTTTAAATATTTTAAAATGTATTAAAAGACTTTAAATTGGATTTAAAATACTTTCAAATATATTTACAAATTATCAAAATGTATTTTAAATATTTTAAAATGTATTTAAATTATTGTTTGAATAATTTTAAAAGATCATTTCTGACCTACTTAAACCCCATGGCTTATCGGGTCAATTTAAACTTGACCATTGGAACGTCGTCAGTAAATGAAAAATGTTGATTGAAAAAATAAGATTTTTTATTTAATTTTTTTTAAATTTTTCAAAGTATTTGTGAATAAAATACTTTTTTTTATTATTTCTAGAAAAAAACGTATCACAGAGTTGAGGTGAAAGTTGGAATAAAATGTGTCACATTGCTTATCCTAGAAAAAACTGACCGTTGACCGTCTTACAAAAAGTATCCCTAAACCTAAAATTTGATGCAAAATCACATTCCAAAAAACACAAAATCTCAAAAGATTGACTTCATAATGAAAACAACATTTCACACAAACTAAAGTAGGAAATGAAAATTATGACTATACTAAGTACATAATCACAATATAAAAATCTCTTCCAGCTCTTTGCCGGCTGGAAGAGTTCCCAAAATAGAGGCCACATTTCCTCGCTGTATGGCTATTCCAAGACGTTGGATGAGGAAGGAGGCAGACCTGGGTTCACCTGTCACATATGAAATTCTCTCACCAATGGAGGAAATGAGACGAAGGCCCTCTTTTCCCCAAATTCCAATGGTTTCCATGGCAACTGGAACAAAAATAAAACGGTCGAGGAGAAAGTCATACTTTCTCCTCTTATTAATTTCGGCTACCTCAGCAGCTGAACCGGACCGGATTGCTGACTGGGCAACATACGACGGGGCAAAGGTGTCCACACATGTGAAGTCCCAAACAAGTGACTTTCCTCTTGCCCATGGAATGAGGGTTTGACCATCGGGTTTTTTCCCATCTGACCTTGAACAGCCAGCTGGTTCCCGGATGCAGGGAACTTCAGCCGAACGAAGGGCCCTGGCAATAATGTCGTTGGCGGACTCATGTCTGGACCAACGACCAGCACTTTTTTTACATGAAAGGCCATGGTAACCTCTGGCCGTGACTTCTGTCCCACACGGGCACTTGTGTGGTTCACAAATGTCCGCTCCGAGTCGAAGAGCGCAGGCGATCCTAAAGGACTCGTTGGAAAGGTGGGTGCCTAGTTGGGGGGAGGGGAGGGAATTCAGCCAATCACCAGCGTGCGGTTTGGCTATAGCCAATAGGCGAGCTTTATCCTCTTGGTCCCTCGCAGCCAGGTTAAGGGTCTCAATAGTTTGTTGGAGAAGGGGCCCCTCCCAACATTTTTGAATACCCCTCTCCGTAATTTCTGGAAGGTCACAATTGGTAATCATTGACCACCGTTCTTCTGCTTCCGCTAAAGACGTGTCGGCGCGAAAAATTTCTGGCGGCGCCAGTTTAGAAACCAGGGCCGACACACTATGGAACGACGCAATAAAACACGGAAGCGCCGTTTCCCTAGCATGCCGGATCCCCAAGCCTCCCAACTTGACTGGCAACGATGATTGTAGCCACGCCTCTGGAGAAAGCCGACAGTTGAGTGTGCTCTCCACCGCCAGTTTTAACTCCGCATCGTAGTCGGTAAGAAGACCCATTTGTTTATAAGTAGGAGCACAGCGGAGAAAATATATGAGCCGGGGCGTAGCAATCGAAGCTCTCAAAAGATACAAAGCAGAGTGGGCAGACAGTGTAGCGAGTCGCGCCGAAAATTTTTTTAAATCAGCGGTTTTTTCCGCCATAACTTTCTCCACTGCCAAATCGGTTAGAGGGCTACCGAGTAATTTAGCCGACTCCGGGGTGATTATCTGGATACCCGGAACTACATCAGAAAATTGCTGTTGAATTTTAAGTCTTTCAGCGTCATCCGCGCCGAAAATCGCCAACTCGCATTTAGAAGGGTTAAGGGATAAGCCAACCTCCTTTCCCTTCGAAATAATTGTTTTTAAAGCCTTGAGTGATTTGTCGGGGCTGTCTGAAACGGTACCATCATCCAAGTACCAGACATTGAGTTCGGCCTGAAGGGCCTCCACAATGGGCTGGATGACGAGGGCGAAAAGGGCGGGGCCTAGGGGGTCTCCCTGGTGCACTCCTGAGAGGGATGGTATTGGGGTGGTGCCAAAGAAAAGTGACGATGGCTCCCAATAACACGATTTGATGAAAGGGTATGCTGACGGGATAATCAAACCGACAGCCGAAAACATTGAGTCCCTTCGGAACTCATTAAAAGCATTGTTTGCATCAATTTTGCAAAGGGCTCTTGGGGTGTCGTGCGAGGCTTCAAAATATAGTCTAGCGGTGTGGGCCCCTGCCTCGGCACCTCCCCTTATTCCTACCCCCAATTGGTGGGGGGAAAACTTCTCAACCAGAATTGGGGTAATTCTTCGAACCAGGATTTTCGCTGCAAGTCTCCTCCAAGTATTTCCTACTGCAACTGGCCGGATCCCACCAGTCTTCTTTTTCAGGGCCGTAAGGGAGGCGCCAAAAAATATGGGTCGAAAAAGTTGATTTACCTCACCTTTTAAGACTAGGTCGGTGAAACGGGTAATAGCTTGGGAGAGCTTTTTACTTGTGTCCCCTGACCGTATGGAAAGAAGGTCCTTAAGGATCTGTGGACGGAGACCATCCAAGCCCCCAGCAGACCCATTGGGGAAGGTTTTTACGGCCCTTGCCATTTCCTCCTCTGAAACTGGCATCAACACTTCTAATTCCGGATCCTCCGGGAAGTTGGTGGGTTCTGGGTGGGGAGGGTGTTTTTTTTGGAGGGCCTGCAAAGTGACGTCATCATTTGGGGCAATTGTATCGTCCGACAACAAGAGACGAATTGCACCTCTCACATCACTGTCAGATAGCTTGGCTTCCACCTTCTTCGAAACTTGCTGTTGAGGGTTGGATTTTTTATTGAATGCGGGGCGAGGGGGGCGAGGTTTCGGAACTGCACTTTTTGGGTCAAGTTTCCACTTGGCTGTGTTGAACTTGACCCACTTGGTTAGATTGGTTACCTCATCTACTTCCTGCGGTACCAGAAGGGTAGAGTACGGAAACAAGAACAAGTTTCCCCAGGACTCCTCATCATTGGTGGAGGACACCTTCTCCAATGTCTCGGTGAGTGCTTCCGCGACCTGAAGGCGTGCCCCTCTAGGACATCGTCGGAGTGTAGGAATAGATCCCTTAAGTGTAGCCAACTTGGTTCCCCAGTCGACCATAATTTGTTGGGGTTGTTGGCTTATCCAGTTTAGGTTGGAATAAGTGGTCCGAGAGGCGCCTTTGGCTCCCAACCTTCCTCCTTCATCCAGAGGGACATTAGGGAAAGCCTTCCTTAAATATTTCCCGAAGGTGGACGCCGATACGGCGATGCCCCCTTCCCCCCGAATGTAAATCGAGTAGCGGTCATATACCTCTGACCTGAGGAGTTTTGTCCCCGGTTCACCTTCCAGGGAAGTAAGGATCCACTGAATGGATACAGTCTCGGCTTGAGTTCTTGAAGGCGAACTACTTCCACGGCGCGAGGGAGGGGCGGATAGGCGCGAGGTGTCGATAGACTGGTCGGGGTCGTCACTCACAGCAGTATTTTGCCCCCCTCCGGGGTCAGGGGTTGACATTTTTCACAAAAACTTATGTTTCTCTTGTTACCCCATAGCACAATAACAAAGGATCTACCCTCCAAAAATAAACCTCACTTTAAAACTCTCAAAACTCCGTTAAAAACCGTGTTTTTTTTAAGGTCAGTGGCAGTTTTGCAATTTGAAGTGGAAACGCTACAAAATTGTTGCAGAGGAAATGTTAAAATCCCCGAAAAACCCGAAAAAACAAATTTTTTAATATTAAATAGTCACAGGGAATAAAAATACAAGTCCTTTCACTTCTGCTTCCCGCTTTGTGAATAAAATAGAATTACATTTGCAAAATCTAATATGTTTTTAAAGTAAACATATTTTCAAACAGAAAATTATTTCTAGAATTTAAAATTACGATTTTAAATAATAAATCTAGTCTATCTATTTTTAGAAAATACTTCGAAAGGACACCTACGATTATGACCTATTTTCTGGCCCCTTGCTTGGTGACGAATCTCCCTTTAAATTACATTAAAATAATCCGGCCACTATTTTGGTGTTGAGTGGTTTTTAATCTCCAAGGTTTCCAAATCGTCGAATTTGATAAAAAGTTACTCTTCATATAAACCTCAATGTTAATTTTTTGTACTCCCCAACGTTAATTCCCTATATGCTAATCCAGACTTCTCTATAGTGACTGTCTATATTTTTTCGAAATTTTGCTATCTTCCGCAATGTTAATTTCTCGTACTTCGTAACGTTAGTTCACATATGCTAATTCGGACTTTCCTATAGTAACTGTATACATTTTTTCGAAATTAATGTGAAAACGCAATGGGAGGTTAAAAATGACCCCCACCAAATTTTATATTGCAGACAAAGTCCAAGTAGCTTACTCCTGAAATTAAGGATAGTTACGTATTGATAGTATACTTTAACTCAGAAAATTTCATGAGTAAGCTGCTTGAACTTTTGGCCTAAAATTGCATTGCAATTAGGGCCGAAAAAGCTGGTAAGATCGTAAGTGTCCTTTCCCAACTAAAATCATTTTTACAATAAGTTTTAAATTAATCCAACTACTTTGACGGGTAGGAGTAACTGTAGTATTTGTATGTGTTTGGTTTAAAGTTATTAAAGGGTGAAACCCTTTAATGTTTTTACTCAATCCGTCCGTCCGTCTGTGTGTTTGCGCTCTAACTTTCGAACGGTTTAATATTTTGGGATTTTGTTTTCGGGAAATTATTTATGACCTTCGAACGGAGGCCAAGTTCGTTTGAGGGTCGTGTAGGTCAAAGGTGTAAAGGTCATAATTTTATCAAATATCGAGTATATGTGTTATACCGTCGCTAGAAAGGTACCGTCCGTCAAGTGCTATTCAACGACGTATACGATTTTACTCTATGATTGGGAAAATGTGAGATTATTGTAAAAAATAACCCCACTTGTTGGACAACGACGTGAAATGTTATTCCACGTCTTGTTTCGTATGGTTTCACCCTTTTGCGATGTGCGTTTGCAATGGTTTATTATGTATCGTAGATACATAATGCGAATGACTTGGTGTCTGTCTGTTCGTCCGTCCGTCTGTAAACACGATAACCCGAGAACAGCTTAACTTTTTGGAATTTTTCTTTCGGTTATCAATTTTGGACATCCAAATGGGGGGGTCAAGTTCGTTTGGGGTCCCTGTATGCCAAATATCAAGAGGGGAAAGGTCAAAGGTGAACATTTTTTCAAATACTAACTTCCATATCATACATCGATGGAAAGCTACTGTCAAGGGCTATTCAATGGTGTATATGATTTGGGGGTGGGGGCATCTCCTCACTGGTGGGGAGGGGTCAAAGAGGTAAAATTACAAACATATGTGTGATACGTCATTCGAAAACTATGGTCAAGTGCCTTCGAATCACGTATGTAATTTTGCTCTATGACTGGGGCAATTTGAGATTTTCGATATTTTGTGTGTTTTAAACATTTCAAAACACAGTTTCAAAAACAGTTTCAAGTGTATTATATGTTATAAAAACGTCACATCTACGATACATGAGTACAACGTTGGAATATTGTATTTTATTATCGGTTTAAAATTGAATATTTCAAGTGAATTCAAAAATATTTAAAATACATAAAAACATTTTAAATATATTTAGTCATATTAAAAGTACATTCAAAAATATACACATTGAAGCATTTTAAATGGATTTAAGCATATTAAAAAATATTTAAAATTAATATCGATTTTAAAACCGTTAAGTTCAAAAGTTCATTCTAATGTTTAAATCATTTAAGAATTATTTTAGATTTCAAATTAATTTGAAATAATTTTAAAACACATCTAACATTACTAACATACATTCAGTCATATTTGTAATGAAATTGGAAACACTTCAAATTCATTTGAAATATTTTTAAAATAATTTAAAGCATATACCAATTTATTTGAAATTCATTTAAAAATGCATTAAGTCAATAATATGGCCGAGCCGAATTGTACCCTAATGAGGCTAATAAACCATTACAAACCAAACGTAACATTTTAAAATCTTCACGTAATGAGTTGTTAACTGACGCGTGGGAGTTGATCTGTTGGAGTTACTCTAACTAGTTTAGTATATACTTTTTTAGGTTTAAATTTTTTTGGGGTCAGGGGGTGTGACCAACTATTTAAAATTTGTATTTGGCTTAAAACTAACCAAGCGTAGGTTTTAAATCCGAAAACCGTTTTCAAAAAGCTTTACCAGTTCGGAAGTTAGAGCTTAAACGGACACTCGACGGAAAGCAAGTGACCATCGAGGTCGAGTCTGATGAACTGATGATGATCATATTAACAAATAAATCGTGGATCTTTTTTTTTAGTTTTCAAATTTGTTAAATATTGTATTCATTGGACATTGTTGGTTAATATAATTATAATTACTAAATGATTCCGGATCTATGTCATTTCTAAACTAATTTATCATAAAATATAACATCGCCTACATCGCGTTCGAAATTTTAAATATTATACATCTGAATTTTTGTTGTTCCTAACTTTAGTTTGAATTTTATCATTAAAATTACGTTTTCAGTCTTGCACTGGTATCAAGTCTTTATGTGCAGCCCTTCTAGGCTGCTGTTTCGGTTTTTTATTTTCAATATTTAATATCTCGACAATGGCAAATACGATTTTAAAATGGCAAACCTATTTTAAAGGAAATTTTCCGCTCTTTCCAATGGTAATAATAGCTAAGTCCCCCAATGCTTTCTGTCCAACCCCCGAACGAAAAACCGCAGAAAATGTGAAATATATCCCAGATAAGATATATATGACGTCATATGTATCTTATCTGGGAGATACTTCCGAAGTGTCTCCCGGATAAGCTATATAAGAATGTCTCCCAGATAAGCTATATTTCACCATTTGCTTGGACTGTAGTGAATTACAAATTATGAATTTCAAATTTGGTATTACAAATTAAAGTTTTTGAAACTTTGAAGCCTGCTAGCTGAGGTCCGGTTCGTTGCTCGTCTCCGTCTACGACAATAAACGTAGCCGACAACTGAGACAACACGTGCGTAAAAATTTATTAGACCACCACCGACACTACAAGCAAGGAGATGTTTCAGTTCCCGGCAGATTTGCCGCATGGTGAAGCATAGAAAGATTTACTCGCATTTTTAGTAACGTTGATGACCCCAACCGGCATCCACGTCAACCCAACACGCCAAAAAATTTGAAGGTATCCAGCATCGTGATAAAAATAACCCTATCCGTGACAATATGACAATATTAATTATCAAATGCTATATAATCTGCTACTAAATATTTCTAGGTTGTTAAAACCAACTTTCATGGGGTATCGCTTTTAGGAGAATAATGTGGCGTCGGTGAGTAAAAATAAGTGGGTATGATATTCGTTTCTAAATTCGGAGCGTTGCTGAATCCGAAATTCAGCGGTATTTTGTAGAAATTTTATGGTTTATATTTTTGAATCTTGACTTATATAGAGGGATGACCATATTCCATCTACATCCCAAATATTCCAATTTCCAATGCTTTAAATTAAAAATTCACAAATTTAATGATGACTAACGGTTTCCAACAGTACAAATCGTCTGTATATCGGTATTTAAACCAACGGATTTTATTATTTTAATAAACCAATTACCCTTCGGCCTTCGATTAACGAATAAAACATTTTACAATTACATATTTGAGTAAACATATACATAAAAATTAAGTTGAGGTACAAAGTTAACTATAGACTGGCTTTTGTTGTTAAAAAATAGAAGATTATTACTGGTTAATAACAATAAGGATTATTTCTTGCATTCCAAAATCCGTTGAACTGACATCCGTGAGATATTCTATAGCCGTAATTGCAGCAGTGACCGGTCCATTGACCCCCACCGTATCCCCCATATCCTCCATAGCCACCGTATCCATATCCGCCCCCTCGCCTTACTCTTGATAACCGTCTCCCTGGGTTTAACAATGAGGCATCCTCTTCTACGTTGGTATTCGGTAGTGACCCTATTGACCTCAGTTTCAGAGCTTCAAATGCAGGTTCTATGGGGCTGGTGTTAACTTCCTTTAGCCCCGACTTTTGAGGTAGGTTGGAAGTGGTACTTTGTCCATGACAAATGCAGAAAACGCTCAAAAATACCTAAGTTAGAAAAATGTAACTTTATAGATAATTCGTACCTCCGCAGTTTTCAAAACATATTATGAATATCAAAATTTTATGCCTGGTTCCTTACCACTAATCCCAAAATCGGTAGTCTCCAGTCGTTATAATGCATTTTGGAGTTTTTTAGGCTTGATTATTAAGTTTTTCGAAACCTGTCAACAGATGAAGGAACGAAATGGACTGTGATTGGAATGATGCATTTCTCTGCCTATTTATGCTTCTCCGAGCTCCGGTTCGAAACCAATTGTCGTCACTTGACCAGTAAAAAGTAAGGCTTAGAAATGAATAATAATTGAATTCCTGCAACTCATCATTTTACGCACATTAATCATTCATACTCCAACGATATCGCTTCGGCCGGCGGCCCCCGGGTATAAATTACAACCTCAAATATGAATATCTTGCTGCACAATGTGCATTTTTTGCACAAATGTGATTAGAACATTAGAAGTTCATTCATGTTTGTATTTATAGCAGTCTAATGATTGTGTTGGTAGTCTAACTTGAGGCCGTATTGGAGTTGTCTTGTATCGTTCGGTTTCAGTTTTCATATTGCGTCAAAAGTTTTTTGCCAACCGAATACTCTGAAGCTGAATATCTTTACTGACGTCTTCTAGTCTGAATAAATCTAGAGTCTGACTGATAAATCTGACTATACAAGAAAGCGTAACAAGAATATGACTTCAAATAATATTGTCTTTTTTATCATTCGGATTGTTTGTTCTTGCTTGTACCTTATCGTTTGATGGCTTTATGATATAAAATAAAGCTCTAAACTCTAAACCCTTTGAAACCCGTTCAATTTTTTCCCCACAAGTTACATGAATATTATGAATATTAAATTCGGAAGCCTGGGTAATTTAGTCGAGGACTGTTTCGTCCCGATTTTATATGGTCTAAAGCTGATTTTGTACGTTAACAAGAACATCTGAATTAACACATAAATTTCATGAACAAAATTTGTAAGGTGTTAGCTAGGAATATTGTGGAGAATGTGAAAATATTTCTAATTCCTACGAATACGAAAATACGTATATTTACATACATTTAGTTTAGGCCTACTCAGCGAGTTCATTAAATTATCGTTCCTCTGTTGAAAATTACTTATGATCAAATAACACTTGTCATATTAATTTACTAATTTATTTCAAAAATATATCATCATTTTGTAAAACAAAATATAACTTATTTGAACACGTGGGGTTTAAAATTAAACAGCTAATGAATCAATGTTGTTTATACGTAATTGCATGAATGCCTGACATAAATACATCACGGACCCACAGCCCACGATACCACAAACTCCTAATATTTATGAGTTTTGTTTATTCCGACAACCCATTGATTCAATACCCTTACTTTAAAAACACGAACTAAGAACATCTAAAATTCCGAACT
Source organism: Desoria tigrina (assembly GCA_906901685.1). Lineage (NCBI taxonomy): Eukaryota > Metazoa > Arthropoda > Collembola > Entomobryomorpha > Isotomidae > Desoria > Desoria tigrina. The sequence goes on from CAJQTU010000060.1 coordinate 639,319, forward strand.
TGTTCTACTTCAAAAATCAAGTAAATAAATAGTAAACACGATATTCCAGGGCGAAAAAAAAATCGATTCCCATAGCCAAATATTATTATAGCTCTTTATTCTCCCCGACTAATCCTGATAATGCCTAGTACAATGCCCCTCCGGGTTGCATTTCTTGTGGATCGCCCGGTTTCCTAGTTACGGTTTAAGTTCGGCAGTGGTGGTGGTAGTTCTGCCCCACAAAAGGGACACCACGGTATTATAATACCCGGTATATTAGTTGGCAAACTGATACCTTCCTGGAACCGGATAGACGTTCCTCTTCTAGTCTATCAAATAAAACCCTACCCGGTGGAGTCCCTTTTGCTTCCTACCTTCCGACCGATATTGCAATTAATACCCTACCCGAGTATTCCGGGTTACAAGTCCGTCATATGCAAACACAGTATGGGAAGGATAGGGACATATTTGCCTTGTTTTATTATGCATGCGTTACCAGAAGGTATGACTACTATGACTTGACGATGACGATGACAATCGCCTCTTTCCGAGCTTTAATGTATTGGAATCCTCTTACTTTTCCGTGTCACACGTACTCATAACATAGCCGATTCTAACGACTCTCGTCACTTGTCAACCTGCGCCATAAACCCCAATTTAGAGACAGGATCTATAGGGAATATTTTAATAATATTGGCTTTATACAACACCCGATCTATCATTCCCAGTTCCCGTCTATTCCAAAGAATAGTTTGCTAATGAAAGTTGTTGTAAGTAACGGAAGTGTAAAAGTGCAGTAAAAGTATAATAGAGCTTCTATCGATAAATCAATGGGTTGGAAATCACACTCGTCAAAACTTCTCGTTTAAGTGGCATTGTACCCTGGAGTTTCTACAGTTTTTTAACTTCGTTTTAAATGTGTCAGACTCAGATTGGCATCGAGGTTTGTGACTCGGTGTGACCATCGTTGTGACAGTGACTTTTTCAGCGATGTAGTTATCGGTAACATTGACCAATTTGTGACAATTTAAAGAAGGGGTATATTATTAGTAGGTCTGGATATCGTTAAACACCATAAAATTAGATTTTACCGAATTAGGGTCAAGTCTTGAACAACTTTGGAACGTTTTAAAACTGAAGTTGTTTAAGAAACGATATAGACATGGGCTGCGGTGCGTCAAAAAACGATGTGATAAAGTCAGCTTCGAGTGAAAAGGACGGACCAACTGAAAAACCTAAGAAAAATGCTTTGAAATCTAAGAAAGAAGATCATAAAAATTCCAAAGACTCTTTAGATTCTTCGGGAGTTTCGGAAGGGAGCACAATCCCGGCTTCGGATAATTACCAGAATGGGAATAATAACGGGGGGCCCTTGAAAGGCCCCAAAACCCTTCCGCCTTTAAAACCCCTTCGGTCTAATAAAATGGGGTCCATGGAAGGTCAAGCCCCTGTTGATCTACCCGGTGAGTTTTCGGGTTTTTTAATAAGTTTATTGTATCGGTGAGTATTCTTGTCGATAAACGGTGGAGGTCTGGTTGACAACTTTACAAGAATGATACGGCCGCATATTTCCAAATACTACTGCACTTTTCGAAATATTAGCTGATTTTCAAATTAAAATTAGGAAGATGTGCCTTAAAACTCAACTAAGAAATCATGTTCAGCATGTTCATTGATTTTGGCTTGGACTGTTGTAGAATTCCGTATTTAAACAATTATAGTTCTATATTTAAACAATTTTCAAGTTAAAAATGGCTCAAGCATTGACAGTTTTTGCCGATTTATTGCTCCCATGATAATAATAGCTAGTCTTTTGGATTTGTATTTACATGAAAGCGGATTTAGTAATATATTCATATAATCATGCTAATTAGGCTTACTGTTTCAATTAATTCGCAGAACCCGTAGCCTTTGAAGTGCCTGCTGATCAAGACGGTTCTCTAATAAAACGGCATCCCCCAAGGAGGTTAAGGCAATTAGAAGACAAGCCCCCAGAACTACCCAATCTGACACACGAAGAAATCGAGGAGAAAGTAGCGTTAGCCAATCAACGGAGAAATCAGGTTTAATTTCAATTTTAACCAGTAAATAATTAATAGGTTTTAATTTTTTTGCAAAACGTAAAGAGCTGTACCTGTTAAATTAATATTATACAATCATTGTTTGAATTCGGAAGGTATTAACTCAACGGATCGCAAGTGCTAGGCAAAAGTCAGGAAGAGGATCAAGGGTGCGAAAACCAGCAATGGACTCTGAACAGTATAATATGGTAATTGCAGCTACTTCATTACACTTTAATGTTAATTTTACTCTCATTTATAATTGGATTCCACTGAAATAATATAAGCCCAGTCATTCGGAGGATTTTTCATTAAATTGATTTCGTTAGTTAATGTTGATGTTCATTCAAAATAGAACCCTCAATTCAGAGCCCTAAATAATTTTATAATTCTTTTTAAAAACAACAATTAAAGCGAAAACTGATTAAAATGTATTATAAACAAAAGTGCATAGTTGTCAATCGTAGAAATTTAACTAATTTATGAGGTTTTAAGGATCAGACGGTTTTGAATTTTGATCAATTTAAAGGAATATATATGTATAATCTAATTTGAATAGGGCCTCAACCTCAACTACAAATAATACCCCACCCGTTTTGATGGCCCAAAAAAGTTTTAATGCAGATGATTATTGACAGATAAATGATTCATTTTATAAGGCACAAAAATATTTGTAATTTTAATGACCGCAATTTGGTATATACATTAACTTACTAAATTGTTCCTGTTACAGGCGGAGTATGAAAACGAGATCGACGGAGGTGGCTAATCTAATTACAATACAAAATTTAGCTTCTAAATAGAGTTATAAACTTATTCTGGGAATGTTAATTGCTGATTGGGTCTGGCTTCTTATTTCCAAGCTCATCGATTGCGATAAATCAAGGCTTTACCTTGTCAGAAAGGCATATTTTTCTAGAATTCTTAACATTTCTAATTTTAGCAAGAGGTGAGAGGTTGATTGTCAGCTTTGACAGTGAATCAAAGCAAATAGTAAGAAAACCTGGATAAAGATTATTTTCACTGTGAATTAAGACCATTTATTAAACATCGTATGTACTCGTTTGTACAAAAATTTATGACCCGTCTATTCAATTAAAATCACTAAAATATAATTAAGTACTTATAAATGTATGTAAAACTCAATCAGATCTCGGTAAATGCATCCAAAGAATAGGTTCCATTTTTTATGAAATTGTACGTGCTTCTTTCTGCGTGTTTTCTAACACTTTGTCGTGTTTTTAACCACCCACGTCTACTATTACAATTTACCAAGTCCTGTCAAAAATATGGCTTCAATTTACATAAACGTTCGTTTGATATTCTTCGACTTTTACTCGTCTACGATTTCCCTCGAATGTTTTATTGACTTTAGAATACAATTTTTCTTGTTACATGAATTTCTCTAGTTCTCTATAGAGAGGTATTATGGAATCGATTATGGGGATTTGGAGAGGCAAAACCTCTCAAGTTCCGATCTAAACAGAATAATCGATGATTGAATCAACAAGACCAATCAATCTACAAAAAAACGCTTCCAGTTCCGTCGTTTACCTTTTCAGCCTTTTGAAGTATTTATTCGGAATGGAATTTAATCCATTAGCAAAATTGATCGGATTTCGATGTCGTATTTTCAATTTTAATCGGTTTAATGGCAAAAATCTTATCGCATAGCGCTCTTTCATTAAATGTAAAATTGAAGAATGACGGAGAAGGTTTTTTTGGATTCAATTGATGAAAAAGCCGTACTTGTTTAATTTATTTATGTCTGATTTGTCCAAATAAATGATAGATTTTCTTCCGGAATTTTAAACGAAATACTTTACTTTCAACTTTGGAAAAAACTATCAGATCATCCATAAATGTTAAATATATTTCTGTACTCAAACCGGGTGAATAGGTATTAAAATAAACGCATTTTGTTACAATATCAATTTACAATACTAAAAGTATCCATTCGATACCCGAACAAGATGAAGAATAAATAATTTTTCATGCGGGGCTGAATATAATTAAATACATAGAGATACATACATATAATGAGTAATTGAGTAACATTTAACATTACAATTATTGTTACAATAACGAAAAACCTTAAATTAAATGTCCATTCTCTGTAAACTTTATACAGGGTTAATTAAATTTACATTACATAAGTTTTAGTAGCATTAGAACTTATAGATTTTAAGAGTTTGTATTTACATGATATGGAAACAGAAAGTTAAAGTCAGAACGGTCATTAAAATAATTTAATAGGATTTACAAGCTGTATTAATGAAGCATAAGGAATATAAAATAAATACTGTGAAACTGTCCATCAAACTTTTTACATTAAACTTGCTGTTTAATATATTTATTCTGCCCCGTTAATTGAGTCAAAATAGTTACTGTTAAACGGTTTAAATTAATTCTTTCATCATCGTAAACACTAATTAGTTAATTAAAAACAATTTGTCTTGCATTTCAGGGCCTTCATTAAGTGTTAGTTTAACACAGTGCAAACAATTTTTTTAATTAAATTAGTTAAGGATTGTTGTAAATGGGTTTTTGCCATTATGTCGGCCCGATGACCTGTTGGCTGGACGCTTGTTTGTCGATGCGGGTTTCGTATTGAGAAACTTGACTCCGAGGCAGTCAAGCCATTCCGTCATGGAGATCTTCTTGTCCTGATTCACGTCACAATGACGAGGGAGTTTCTTGCCACATTTCTTTAGTCTTTTGTCTTTCGCCGTTTCGTTTCGAAATACTTTCCATTCATTACGCTCCAAAATCTACAAAACAACAAAATTAAATTGATAGGAATTTGATAGAATATGCAAAAAATGTCAATAAACGAAGGCCAGTATTATTTTAAGTATAAAATATACAGGCAGGTAAAAACTCATTTTAAATTATTAATTTTTTTGTTATATTATTTTTAGTCTCATCGAAACTAAAGGGTTTGAGAGATTTATTGAGTAATTTCTAACGGTGTTTTTTAATTAATAGTCAATTAAAATTTTCTTACCCCACTGTTATTGGAATCCAATTCGGAAAAGTAGGACCGGGCAGCCTGTTCCCCTTGTCCCATATTTCCCCCTTGCAGTCTGTAAATTATCGAAACCGTTGATCATTTAATTCCAGCAATTAAAATTGTTGGGACTTTAATTAATTTATTAGAGAATATGTACCTTCTTCTCCCTTCATTGACGGCGGTGGTCAATCTCTTTGCCAAGGTGTCCAGCAGGTCCGTTAAGAATTTGTGCTTCTTCTGTCCTGAGCAACCTGGTAATTAATTATCAATGTCAATTAAACCCACATGAATCAACTGAACGACGAATTAAATATTTTTTTAGGATCGTTAGTCATACCTTTCATTGGTTTTGAGTATCTATTATTGCAGTCTGGTACGGAGTTCATGACCACTGTTTTTGGAATCTGAATCCCACTTTCCTCTTCAACACACCAGCAGTAAGTCTTACCTAATTTTTTTTAAATTACAAATTTGTTAAATTTTTGCACATTTTTATTTCAAAATAAACTGAGGATATGCGAATAACTTATTATCGAACTCGAACGTACCTTGAGCACATTGGACTTTATGATAATTTCCATTAATCGTACATTCGGGGATGATGACGGATTCATTTCGTATCTGACTGGCAAGGGCAGACTGCCTGTCCGTCCAACAATTTGAAACTTCCGTCTGATCCGATCCTCCGGATTGGAGACCTGGAAAGTCACCTCCATTTGACGATATCATAGATCCACCTGAAAAATTTAAATTTTTTTTATCTATCGGTGATTGACAGTTTGTCTCAAGTTGAGACGAGGTCTATAAGGATAAGGATCATTTATAGTCGACACAACATCATTCTTGTCAAAATAAACGCTAACAATTTTAAACTGGTAGAAAAATTATTCTGGCATGCTAAAAACGATTCAAATATCTTAGTTTAAATGATTTGCATGCAAAATGGATTGTTAAAAAAATACTTAGAAGTTCCAATAATTCCGATAATTGTCCGAGATTTGATATAAAAGTTAGCGACAATATTTTGAACACAATGAAAGTGTGTACCATACTTTGACCTTGTAAAACTTGAAATTGCGAGGTAGGGTAAGCCGATCTAAGCGTTTGCGTTTGGTGCTTTAATGCGTTACTAATTTAGTTAACAAGCGTTTTTTATGTTTTAGAAGCGTATCGTTGTCAATTACTGTTATAATTTGCAATGCGGTGCAAAAACAAAGAGTCATATAAGTTCCAAAAGTACGTGAAATCAAAAAGTGAGTGCAGTGTGGGTGCCTTACCTGGCTTGAGAAGAAGGGACGGATGGAACCCTGGAGACGAGCCTGAATCCACCAAGGAATTGAATGTATCAAACGGTACTAGAAAGTGCAAAGAAGCTGTTGCTTTCGCAAATAAATATTTACGGACTACTAACCGCTAAACAAAATTCTAATCCCGATTTTAAAAAAAGTTTGCAAAAAAGTGAAACTGCTTCTTGTGCAACATTCTGAGTGATTTATTTGTATAAAACGACCAAGCTTATTGTGACTTTGCATTTGTAAATCAAACTATGTTTTTCGCTAATTTATACATTTTTTGTGTAAAAACAAACTACAAGGACAAAGCAGCTAAAGAGTTAATACGTTTTTTAATGGAAAAAACTTACGGTTATCAACAGAAGGGATACGAAGGCAGTCGATCCACTCCTTCTTTGAAATTTTTTGATCTCCTTGGGCACAGAAGGAGATGAAGTTTTTGGCACAAGCTCTAGGCTGTATTTGCTGCTTCACGAGATGCTTTAGGATTGCTGTTTCATTTCGATGAAGCAGGGTGTCCTTGTTTCTGTCCAAGTGATCAAATTTCCAGGCGAGGACGGAATCGTCGGTTGTTGAGTCTGAGTCTGAATTAAATTCAAGGGTTACTTAAGATGTCGATAGGATCGGTCTGTGTGTGTTTGGATTTGAACGTTTCCGAAAAAACTTACCGAAAGCGTATGAAGAGGATGAGAGAGACTTGAGGCGATTATACTCTGATCGAAAGGTTTTTATTAAGGCGACGTTAAAACGGGATCTGTCCGCAAAGTTGCAAGCTGGAATTGAAAAGTCAATTACTTGAATGTTCAAGAGTATACAACTATTGTAAGTGAGGGTTCAAAAGAGTTGTCAGATTTTTTTTTAATTGACAAATGTAATTAGACAAAGTTTAGGGTTTCAATATTTCATTTCTATACTCGCGGATTTATTGTTTCTTGGGGCTACGTTGCATTGCATATTGGACTATTGAAAAACTTGAAGGAAACACTCTTAATTTCTGAACATCTAAAGATTTAAATTTACTCTAATTTATACGTGGGTTTCCTCAAGCTTCCTAAATTCTAAAAGTGTAAGATATCATCGAATTTAAAATTACAAAAAATCTACGTAAAAAATTCATCCGAAAATATCCATTGCATCATCATTACAACTTACAACTATACACAAGTCAAGTAAACAGCAATTTTTTCAATAAAACCCCCGTAATAGAGACCCATCTCTCAGAGAGTTGTAAAATAGATAGCCCACGAAAACCCACTCCCTCAAAATAAGAAATGCATGTGACTTCGACTTGTATTTGAAACTTTCAAACTTGCAAGTAAAAAAAAACCTCCCGAAGTAAATCCCCACCTATTCAAAAGCATTTAAAAACCCCACATCTCTAGAAGAGTTATTCAGAAAAACACTGTAAAATCATCTCATAAAACCATAACATCATTACATTTCCGATTGTTCTTCCCATGCGACGATCTCCTCGTCGTCACCGACTTGCCCCTATTGAGGAACTTCCGACAATCCGGCTTCGACGCTGCGCTAGTCTGTATAACAGCGCTGCCCGGTATCGGTCTCCCGGCCGGAGTGACACACCAACATGATTTAGTAGAGGGATGACACTGGATCCCCGCATAACCCCCGTCCTTCCGACAATTCGGAATATACTCCGTCGTCTTCGTCAGCGTCGCAATCCGCCTCCGATCCTCTCGTTCCAAAAGACAATTCTGCCTCAGTCGTCTCTGTTCATGTTGATGCCTCCCCTTAGGCAATCCACCACCACCACCGATTTCTGAACCTGCTTCTCGTCTCCGTACTTGCCGGTCCACCTCCTCCGCCTCCTGCGACAAGCAGTCTGGACATTCGGAATTTAATGAGCTCTGTGGAACAAAAAAATAAGACTTGTTATAAGATATATAAGGAGAAGAAACCTGCTTTTTCAATTTTAAAAAGGCATTCCTCGTCAGGTGCTCAAAGTTTCTCAGTTTCTGAGCTCCATTGACATTAGTATATGTTGGAGTAGATCAATACATATAATAAAAATAGTATATTGAATTGGATATTATTATTATGCAGGTGAAGCACTCCTTAAAAAGAGTCCTTAAGAGAGAGAGGATGAAATACGTGATGGGATAATGGAAACTTGTCGGACAGGGCTCTTGGGTGAAGAATACAAAATAGGAAATGGAACAAGAATTGGATACAAGTTAAGGATCTCAAACCCCCAATACAATACTATTGTTCCATTATACGATCCCATTATTATTATTATTTCATATATTATTATTATCGTAGAGAAGACGAGCCGAGGGATGAGGAATTGATTTAGTTAAGGCTCCACAACTAAACCTTTCGAGAGAGGAAAAAAATTAGTTCTTCTGAAGAAACAGCTTTTAAAAGCTTCAAGAAAGGGAACCCGACCTTTGAAGAGACTTTGAAGCTTCGAGACTTTGAGACTCCAAAACTTGAAGAATAAAATACCCAACAGGGTCTTCTGTACTATACAGTATACATTAACTTTAAGAAACGCACTATATGAGCATTGTTGTTACATTTTGAGACTTGTAATAGGAAGGGAGATGAAGTCCATTATTAGGGACATACCCAGGTGTTAATTTAACAATTGAAGAAGGGCCACGTGGAACAGCATGAGGTATTCATCACCCTCAGCATGAAGCCATAACCTATAGCCTTAGACCCTATTGGGTCTTGGAGGAAGATGCATTATCGAGTTAGGAATTATTAAATTATCATCCCTCACAATTCTACCAAAGCCTGTTGCTTTGAGATTTAGGACTCGAGGCTGATTTTATGAAACCTTACTGAAGAAAATGAGTTGGAAAATTAGAAATTCTGGTCGAAATAAAGGTTGTGAGTGGAGGAATTTATTTTTACATTCTGAGGAGAATAAAAATTGTAGAAACATGATTTATTTTGATAATTAGTTAGAAAAATGGATGAGGATTTGCAGGTTTCATGAGGAGTTCCGTGTCTTGTAAAACGTCCCAATGTTCCTTAATCTTTCCACATTCGACTCGGAAGATATCCGCGGCAGCGAATACTTTGCCCAGGGTTGGAAGTCTAGAGTGAGTCCATACTAAATCACCATCGGCTGCGACTCTCCGGAAATCGATTTTTATTTTATTGTCAGCTCCAAAGATGCCAAAAATAGCTTGTTTGAGACCATCCCGGCCGTCGGCAATCAGGGGATTGTGCTGGATGTAATCTTCGTGGAAATAAGTCTCGATGTTGGATAGGTTTTGATCTCCGAGAACTTCTTGGTAGGCTTTGAGGACGAGGTCCTTGTTGGCTTGTGGGTTATTTTGTGGGCACTGTTGTTGAGCATTGACCTGACTTTGTGATCTTTGGAGTTGCTGGGGTGATGGGGGCAAGTATTCCGTCCCAGGACCGGCGGGTTTGTTGTTGTTGTTGCAGGAACAAGCTCCTGCGGGGGGTTGATATTGGGCCATGCTCATGGCAGATAATGACAGTAGGATCTGTATGTGTTTTAATTGTATTAAATTTCTGAAAGTGCAAATCTGGAATTAAGTTTCTAGAGAGTTTTTTTAAACCATCTGGGGAACTTATTTCCTGATTATATGATTTGTATGAATTTAGACTTGCCCAAGCAGTCTTCATTATCGAAATGTGTAGATCGGACGATGCTCGAAAATGTATCCAAAAATGCTGATTTTAAACTTTTCACGTTCTCACTAACGTCGTTAACGAAGGATTAAAATCTTATAAATCATTTCTCGCTTTTATATTCGTTTTTTTCTGCATCTTACATTTATTTCCTTGCTCAGCAAATAACAAAGACTTTGATTGAGTCTGCCAAATCTTCGTTTTTTCAAGTGCTAGCCCAAGAGAAACGGCATTAATTAATGAAAAAGTTAGGCAACATTTTTTAATTCCTCAAGACGTGTTTACTAGGATCAACCCGATCCAGAAGTGCAAAGTTTGAAGTTCTTCTCATCTTCATGCAGCACTTTAGAAAAACTGACTTAAGTAAACAACACTTTCTCTAATTACGTCAGGTGGGATTAATTACTGTTGGATTACAAACAAAGATTTAGGATAAAAAAACTCGAGACGTCAACATCAGTCATCTTACTGTATATCAAACTAGAAAATAAAGGCCCATCAAAGCACTCAAAATTGAATTGTGAATGGAATTAAAAGTTTTATATAGATTGCACAACGGGGTTTTTAATGCTGTCAATATTATAATTATATAAATAACGAAAAACCCTAGTAATTTAATGATCATAGTCTGATGTCACAATGGCATATGTGAAGGCAGATCCTTCCGGAGAATAAATAGGAAGTGCATAAATGCACGCAAGATTGATTTTTCTCTATCGGCCCCCAACAGCCTTTCATTCACAATGCAAAGAAATATATTGGGACCGGAAATGCGGTTGAAATGCAACCTCAAAACAGCAGGAAATGCCTCTCAAGTCTCAATGCCAGTGTAGGTTTTTAAAACTTGACCAAAAAAAATGAAACAAATACTCCCACAACCGGCAACCCTATAAACGTGAATCCATATTTCTAAACAATTAGCATAATAAATCCTCTACCCTTTGGCATTCATCTGGAAATCAACATTCAACATTATGAAAATAGGTTAGTTTTTCACGAGTTGACCAAGACCATAACGGAATAATTTATTAATGACAACCAAAAACATAGAATTATGACTCTGACTGAGGGCGTTTAAAGCATTTGGCATTTGATAACAAAACTAAACTAAACTCCTGCACTAAAATACGAGCAGAGTTTTTGACAACTTTTTTCTATTGATTTCGATCGAAAGGCAATAAACCTCGAAACTAATTAACTTAGAAAAATGGATGAGAATTAGCAGAGACGACATCCGTGGTGTCTTGATAAGCGTCCCAATGCTCCGCAATCCGGCCGCAGTGGAATCGATAGATGTTGATAGCGACGTTCCATTTCCCGCGGATCCAAAGCCGGATGTGAACCCAGATCAGGTCTTCATCGGCGCTGAGACGTAGAATTTCCGTAGGAACTCTCTTGGGTGTGGTTTGCTGTAGTAAACCATGTGTAAGGCCCACAGACAAACCTTTGAAACCATCTGCAAACGTGGGGCTGTGCTGAATGTAATGCGGGTTGTAGAATTTTCGAAGTCCCTCGAAATTACCCTCGTTCACGAGTTTCAGGATTTTGCGGACGATTTTTTTGTTTGCTTTCGGGTCATTTGGAGGGCAGTTTGGATGTTTTGAAGTATGAGCCGGGTGAAGTTTTGGGGTTGTTTTTGTTGTTGTTGATGACCCTACTCCATTAGTTAAGGTCTCTACTACGCCATTTGTTAAGGTGTCCAATACGACATTGCCTAGAGTATCCAAACTTCGTCCAGAATGCTCTTCGTCAGAGTGATTAGATGACGGTGGGGGTAGAGGGGACATCGAGTTCCTGGAAGGGGGTGGGTAGTTGTAGTAATTTACATCGTTGGGCCAGTTGAAATAAGGGCCCGTTCTTCTGTACGGGGAATGAAAACTGCTAGGGAATCGTCTCTGTCCTTGTCCGATGACCAGGTGAATCGTAAATACCTGATTGTGATAGATTAATGAATTCAAAACTAATATAGCGTCTCAAAAATTTAAATTGGGAAGAAACGGAAAAATAAGTTCCACTATCTTATTTTATTACTAAGCACACGTGCAGTGGGCGACACTCTGTAATAATAATAATAATAATAATAATAATAATAATATAAATAACGATATTACGCTTACCAAAATAAAAAATTTTAACATAGTAACCCCAGTTAGATTAACATTGCCTTTGAATAGCATTTTGCACCAGGAATATGGAGAAATCAGGAAAGCCCAGTATACGACAGAAATGTCCGAAACTAAATCGAATTTGCAAAGTCGGCACAATAACTTTTCTTACTTCAAAGCTAGAAAATCTCTGAACAAACTCTACAAGACTGCAAGAGAGCTGGCTGCCTTAGCAGAGAGTTTTACCCATCTCGTATCTTAAAGCCCGATAAATGAGCATATAATTCTTAAGATAATATCGGAACAATCCCCAATAGTAAACTGATGAACGAAGTAGCCTCCCATCCAACATTATTCATATTCCTAATCAACTTCAGTTGGGAGATTAATACCTTCTCTGTATTGACTGAAACTCAATAAGGCTGCAAGGATAATTAGCCCGACGAATACTTGGAGACAGTTTACAGATAACGCAAAACAAATGTGAAAAGCCTCTTATTAATAATAGTTCCAAAAAATTTGGCTAATTCACCCAAATTAAGTGACACAGGGATACCATGCCTGTCGAACGTTTTTATGAAACAATAATATAAATGATGGCAGTGGAGGATATTTTTCATGAAATGAAGCGTTGATTTTTTATTGACGAAAACAAAAAGTATAACATCGGAGCAGTTTAAAGCATTTAATAATTAACATTCTCCAAGACTAAACCGAATCCCTTTCGACTAATTGAAAGATTGAACATACATCTCATCCTTGATCGAAGAAACAACAAGAACTAATTAGCTTAGAAAAATGGGTGCGGATTAGCGGAAACAACATCCGTAGTGTCCTGATAAGCGTCCCAGTGCTCCGCAATAAGCCCGCATTTGAATCGGAACAAGTTAATGGCCGCAAACCATCTGCCTTGCACCCAAATCCGCTTGTGAACCCAAACCAAGTCGTCGACGGCACTGAGACGCTGTACTTCGACTGGGATTCTCTCCGGAGTAGTTTGTTTCAGAAGTCCATAAGTAAGGGCCTCAAGGATCCCTTTAAATCCGTCGGCAATGGTGGGACTGTGCTGAATGTAATTCGGATAATAGAATTTTTCGATTCCCAGGAAATCTCCGCTGTCGACGAGTTTTCGGAGCTCCTTCATGACTTCCTTGTTAGCCTTCGGGTCGTTTGGTGGGCAGTTTTCACTGTTTGATTTTTCAGCCGGGTAGATTTTTGTTTCAGGCGTTGTTGTTTCAGTTGACGATTCTACGTCTTGAATTGCTGGATAGCTGGAGGTTTCTAATTTAGCTGGGCTTACTAATTCCGGTTCCGAACCTCCAAACTGTCCGTAGTTGAAGTAATATGGAAGTGGTGGGACTGGATGGTAGTGGTAGTACGTGAAGTACCTTGGGTACGGTGGGTAGTAGTAATTCATGTAGTGGATGAAGTGATAAGGACCCCGTCTGTGGTTCGAGTAACGATTGCCATACCGGCGGTTGTATCGTCCATCCCCTTGTCCGATGGCGAGCAGAAGGACAGTGAGTACCTGAGTTTAGCAGTTTAAATGATTTGTTTTAAATTCAGACAAGCTTTGTATGGAAAAACAAGGATCAGGAAATGCATTGCATTGGAAGGCCATACATTAGATTGCAAACTATAAGGTCTCGAAAGTTTGAGTATCAATCGGAAAGATAGAAAAAAATCAGTACCATTAGAAAATTTCAAGTCAACTTCGATTTAAATTAGCAGTTTTGCATGTTAAGGACAAAAATGAATGACTGTTAAAAGCCTACGCCAACTATATATGATTCAACATACTAAAAGGTAAACGATGAATATGTTTTTTTTTAAATTATTTAGTGATATTACGCGTACCAAGATAGAAGATTTCAACATTATAAGCCCAAACTCGAAATATCCTCCGGATGACGTTTTCACAGGATAAGCAGATTGCACAAAGTACGGAAACCCAGCAGTGGCAAAAGAACCCGAAAACGAAGTTAAATTTAATTTACAAAAAAAATTTGAATGTTCCGAAAAAAATCTCAAAAGAGAGCTATTTAACAGAAGTGTATACCTCAAACTTCATGTACTGTATGCGTGCTTATCTTTAAATTTCATCCCCAAATAAATGAAGACGAATCCTAAGATAGTAATAACGGGACAGTGACCAACACCAACAAGGAACTACCGATGAATTAACCTGTCTGCCATCAACACTACTCCTAATCAAGTTCCATGCTGGGATGAACAACCTCCTTTTATTGACTGGAAATTGAATAAGTCTACAAGGCTAATTAGCCCGACAATTATTTCGAGACAGTTTAGAGATAAGGTTGGAATACAATAGTGTATATAGACCAATTTCATTTATGAATTCCACCCTTTAGATCTAATAGTTTATCAAACGACCGACATTGCATTCTTTAAGGCCCAACACGGGTTCAAAAAAGGTTCAGCAAACAAATGAAATATTTTTGAAACCCATTAAAAAAATAGCATATATGTATCATCAAATTAGAAAAATCATTACGAATTAGGTGACCAGCAATTATAAATCATCTCTTCACCGGTATAATTTTATTAGAATATTTATTAACAACGACGATTATAAACTTTTTTGCGGATGGATAGGTTTCCTCTGGCAGTCTCATTGTTCTAACGACTGGCGAGATTATTCGGTTAGTTTGTTGATAACCCGGACTAGTTTGGTCGGGTGGTTCTGCACATTTCCGCTTTCCTGTCGGTTGTAGTTGTAGGGTGACTGGATACTACGAGAAAATCGTCCCTTTCCTTGTTTGAGGACCAGAAGGAGCGTAAATACCTGATGTAGCATTAAAAATCAATTTCGGGTTAAATCTGGGCAAGCTTAGCTTTCTTTTAGGCAAAATCAAGATTTAGAAATATGCATAGCATTGCATTGTAAAGAATGAATCGCAAAAAAAAACTTTTTTTGCAAGTAATGTAATGTTTGAACCTCAATAAGAGTTAGTACAAAAATATTACCGTGTCCAACAAATTCATAAATTCAAGTAACCGTCGTTTTAAAAATGTATTTTTCGCTTATTTTGCACAAACTAAATATCAAGGTCGGTTAAAATTCTTAAAAAATGCTCTCGGAAGTGATGAAGATATTTGTGAATTGTTTAGGGATATTTCGCTTAGCAAGATTGAAAATTTCAACATTGTAGACAAAACTCCAAAGAATCTCTGGATGACGTCTAATTGGCAATATAATATCCGACAATGAATTTGGTTCATTGCAATAACTTTTTAAAACTTTTAAGATTCCGGAACAAATCTCAGAATAAGAACCGAATACTCAATATGCTCATCTAATAAGTCCAAAGCCGATAAATGAGGATCGCCCTTAAGATAACAATTTCGGGTTTGTCATTGACAAACAATTCCTGCTCAATAAACCTGAACCTGTCTATCATCCATACAATTTGATAATCTGTCAATCATGAATATTCCTAATCAACTTTAGCTGATTGTGGTTGTGACAGATGAAGATACTCCTCCTTTTTGACTAAAAGGACAAATTCACAAGGACATTTAGCTTGACAAATACCTGGAGTCAGTTTACATCTAAATTAAATGTGAAATGACATAATTGCAATGCTGGCTTTAAACGAATAAAATTAGCAGCTATTCAGAATCACTAGTTTATTAACGGCCAAAAATATATCTCAATACAGCTTACAGATTTCTTTACTGCAGCGATTACATAGGTCCACGTAAAAAGTTAACTATTTATGTAAACAATTATCAACCAACTTTTAAATAAATCACAAAATTCAGGTGATCGAAAATTTATATCAAGGACTAGGGTGCTTGAAAAAATTTCAAGTAAAGCTTAAAGCATTTAACATTTTGTTTCTGATCCTGTGGTTTCCCAAAGAAATCAAAGCTGAAAATTGGGTGTTTGGAGATGAAAAATGAGATATAATCCGGTCAGGCGGTTTTGAGCATTGTGTATTGAACAGACTATTAACCTCGTACGCTTTTACTAATTACGAATTAATCTAGAAAAATGGGTGTGAATTTGCAGAAATGACATCCGTAGTATCCTGAATCACATCCCAGTGCTCGATGATCTTTCCACACTCAAATCTAAAGATGTCCATCAAAGCCAGCCATTTGCCAAGTAGGTTGTATCTCTGATGCATCCAAACCAAATCTCCATCAGCAGAAATGTGATGAATGTCAATTGGGACTTTGGGATTTGCCGAAAAGACCCCAACAGTCAGGGCATCGATCAAGGCCTGTCGTCCATCTGCAACCGTTGGATTGTGCTGGATATAATTTTCGTGGACGTACAGTGGGACATTTTCGACGTTTTTGTCTCCAAACGCTTCCTTAAACAATTTGATGGCAATTTCTTTATTCCGTTCCGGGTCATTTGGCGGACACTTGGACGGATATGTTTCCTCCGGCAGTCTCTTTGTTCTTACGGTTGGCGAGATTATTCGGTTAGTTTGTGTATAAATTGGGACTATTTTGGTAGGATCCACATATCTTGAGAAGGTGGGGTGCTTTTGTACGTTTCCGCTTTCCTGTCGGTAGTAGGGTGACTGGATATTTCGAGGAAATCGTCCCTGTCCTTGTTTGAGGAACAGAAAGATCGTAAATACCTGAGGTAGCATTAAACATCAAATTCGGGTTAAAGGACAAGCTTAGCTTTGTTGCAGGCAAAATCAAGAATCAAAAATATGCATATCATTTCAAGAGAATAATTTTTAAAATACTTGGTTATCTAAAGTTTGAACCTCTAACAAGGAGTTAGCTGACAAATTTTTTCCGTTCCCGACAAATTCAAGATACCTTCTTCTTAGAATGTATTTTTGCTCATTTTACACAAAATAAATATCAGTTTTTGATGTCGGTAAAAATTCTTAGACAAAACTTACAATTAGCAGCGATAAAGATATTTGTGAATTTTTAGGGGTATTTCGCTTACCAAGATTGATAATTTCAACATTGTTGAAAAACTCCAATGAACGTCTGGACGTGTAAATGTCAAGAATATCCGATAGAAAATTTAGTTTGCAGAGTCAGTGCAGTAACTCATTAAAACTGAGAAGATTCTGGAACGGATTTTAAAATGAGACCCGAATGTGTATTTAATATATACCTCGACCTTCATGTACTTAAGATGCTTATCGCTTAAGTTGGAGCCCGATAAATGAGGATGAATCTTAAGATAATGATTTAGGGTCTGTCACCGACAAAAAGCTCCTGCTCAATGATTCTGAATTCTGAACCTGTCTGTAATCCATAGAATTTTATAATCTGTCAACCAAAAATTTCCCTAATCAAGTTTAGCTGATAGATGAAGATACTCCTCTTCATCCACTACAAGCTGGACAATTAGCTTGGCATATACCTGGAGTCAGTAAATACAAAAATTCGTTCTAGTATTCAGAATCACTTGTTTATTAAACGGCCAAAAATATATCGCAACATCTCAATACAGCTTACAGATTTCTTTCCTGTAGCGATAACACGGGTACAGAATCGGCCCCGGTAAACTATTTATGTAAACAACTATCAGCCTGCTTTTAAACAAATTACAAAAATCGGGTGACCAAAGCATTATAACAATTGAACAGGTTCTTGAAAAATTTCCAAGTAAAGCTGAAAGCACATAACATTTTTATCTTCTATCCTGTGTATTATTACTAAAGAAGGCAATCGTGAAAAATGGGTGTTTGGAGATAAAAAACAAAACAGAATTGTGAAATAACTACTAACCTCGTACGCTCCAACACTACCTCCTAATTACAATTTAATCTAGAAGAATGGGTGTGAATTGGCTGAAATGACATCCGTAGTATCCTGAATCACGTCCCAGTGTTCGATGGCCTTTCCACACTCAAATCTAAAGATGTCCATCAAAACCAGAAATTTGCCCAAGAAATTATATCTTTGATGCATCCAAACCAAATCTTCATCAGCCGAAACGTGATGAATGTCAATTGGAACTTTGGGATTTGCGGCGAACGGTCCATCAGTAAGGGCATCGATCAGAGCTTGTCGTCCATCTCCAAGCATCGGATTGTGTTGGATATAATTTTCCTGGATGTACAGTGGCAAATTCGCAACGTTCTTGTCACCAAATGCTTCGGTATGAAGTTTGATAGCGGTTTGCTTGTTCCGTTCCGGGTCATTTGGCGGGCAGTCGGATGGATATGTTTCCTCTGGCAGTCTCTTTGTTCTTACGATTGGCGAGATTATTCGGTTAGTTTGTGGATAAATTGGTGCATCTAATTTGGCAGGAATGTTGTTTTCGGACCCTCTGAAGTACCCGTTGTCCGTATATCTGGGGTAGGTTGGGTTATATGGCCCACGTCCGTTAAAGTACCTTCCCTCTTGGTTGTAAGGAGAATTGACATTACGAGGAAATCGTCCATGTCCTTCTCCGATGACCAGGAGAATCGCAAAAGCCTGAGGTAGCATTTAAAACTAGCTTAGCATTGTTTTAGAATTGACCAAGGTTTGAAGATGAATTACAAGGGAACAATTTCATCTGTACCATGCTGATTTCAAGTAGATATCGCTTGTTGGATCAGTACTTAAATTCAGCGTTGATTTACCAACTGACTGCGTAAAAGCGCTCTTTCAAAAGCGATAGCGAAATACAAAAATAACTGTTGTTTTTGGATTTGACCACAAAAATGGAGTTAACCTTGATGAGCCGAAAAACAGTATTTCATGAGGACAAGACTTTAAATGAAAAACAGTCTACCAACTTTAAAATTCTCATTTTAAGGATCAAAACAATCAAAAGTTTCCTGAAATCAAAAGATTGTAAAAACCAGCCATATTTCTCTTGAAATCGGCTTTGTCAGGATCAGAATGTTCCCGTGTCAGATATATGGTGGGGAAAAATTATTTTAAAATACTAGACATTACCGAATGACTGACTTCAAAATGGTTAACTTAAATTAAAGAAATCGGTCGGAATGTTCCAAAATAAAAATCTTACCAAAATCGAAAAATTCCATCTTTGAAAAACCGAGAGAGGTTTCAAAATCGGCATGGCTCTATCGAAATATGTAACAAATCTTAAGAAGGAAGCACTGATACTGATGACATATACAGAAAAGGTTTTTCTCAAACCTTAAAATTCCAACCCGAAAAGCAGTTAGTTCTGAATGATAATTTGTCTCTCGCCCTATCCATCAACTGAATGCCTCAGTAAAACTAATTCCGTATGATTTCCAGACACGTTCCGTTTTTGCGTGAGGATCAAGCTTATGTTAATTGAGCCAAAGAGGCAGAGCAAAGCTAGAGATAATAATAATATTATATCCTGAATAAAATTAGGCAAAGGAATACGATATTATAAGCCCAGACTCCACAGTTACATTTATTTTGTCCAAGAACCATATAAAAAGCATATAACTTTCTCCCTCAAACTTCACAATCACCCCTTATCTTGAGATGAATATTTCTGTTTCGAGTTTGAGAAATTTAAATTCCTGAGACTGAATACTTTGAATCGGATGATGATGAAGATAATAATCTGAGTTAAAGTAAAGGTAAATATATTGAAAAGGCTGCAGGCCATACAGGTGTGTTTTTGGTGGTGGTGGCTTAGTGGTATGGGTCGCACAGGTGTCGGGTTTGATTTCACCCGACATGGACATAAGGCATTACATTTCATGTAACTAAATATTTTGACCCTATATCAATTGTAGTACTATATATATATATATATATCAATGATATAGAGTACAAAGCAGTACTCACAATGATACTCAGTACAGACAACAGAGAGGTTTTAAGGAGTGATTTTAAAACTCGAATTAGAAATCATCCTGGCCAGTTTAGTTTAAAGATGCAGATGCAAAATGATACAATGAAAAAAAAACAATTTCACACTAATTACCAGTTCTCAATCATAGTGTCGTGGTTTGGGAACATTAAATGTTACATGCCAATTAAAAGCAGCTGTAATTAGTCATTTCAATCCAGTATTTGAGAAGGCAAATCATAGCCAATAAACAGTTCGCGTATGTATGATATGGGAACAATAATTTAATATCCCTAAAACATTATTCGAAATTATTAACGACTTTCCTTCCAAACGACGAAAAATGATTAATGACTCAAAAAAATGGTAAATTATGAAGGGATGATGACATCACAAGCTGCAAATCCATTCACAGCTTTTTTTAAACTGCACCCACGCGGCCCAAGAATCTCATTAAGATCGGACACGTAAAAACACGCAAGTTTGAAGTTATACAAGATATTGATAAAGAAACTACGATATTAAGCAGTTGCAGTTTTTTACCAATACTCAGTGTTCAAATCAAACCGTAAAACACGTTCCCATTGGATTGTCTACGTGGGACTCTGATGCCCACGTTGGTGACTTATACCGGAGTGTCCGTTTTATAAAACTGGTTTTATGAGACAGAACATTATATTTAAATATGTCCGTTTCATATTGTTAAAATATACATTTTTAGAATGGCAAAGTCGAGGGTCCTTTATAGCTCGTAAACTTAAGTTTCTATATATCCACTGTCCCTTGTCTTGAAATGATACAAAATCCAATGACAATAATATTGAATCTCCTCGTTCCCAGTTCCCATTGATTAAAAGCATTTAGAATTATGGTTCTGCCGAAGGGATTTTAAAAGGTAGTAAATAGGGCTCCGTAGCCAGTCTGTCTCCAATCTCCAGCACCAATTCCACTCTTTTACAACCTTTTTTCCGAACCTGTTTTTACAAACAGTTTACATTACAATAACTATAACTAAACCCTCTTTAACTATTTTATATATCGACCGGAGAGTGGTTTGGTTTTGTAGAGCAGTTGCAAGTCTAAAGACTTGAAACGGAGGAGGATGATACATACTTACAGACAAATGCACGTAGTCAGATTCTATGAAGCCGATTCATGAAGAATTCCTCAAAACTCTCTATACAGTCAACCATCCATTTATGGGCACTTTAGCTGGAGATTTGTGAATTCAAATTCAAGTATTCAAGGTTAACGGTCCCTTGGCCAAGTAGTATTGAATTAGAAGGGTTGACAATGCCTGGCTTCTGCTGTATAATTTAATTCTATGTAAACTAGCCGGGGTTTAAACCGATTGTCACGAAGATCCTCATGTTTACAAGGCTTATAAAATGTAAATTAGCTCGGGATTTTGTAAATATTTTTATACAAGTGTCAACAATGCAGTAACAGTTAGGGGATGTACCTAGAACCTGAATGGAATAGAAAATGTCTGAAATGAGGAATAATTATAAGGGACTTACAGATCGGGTGTGCCGAATCCAGGACTTGCTTTCAGAATAAGATAAGACTAATGTGAGGCACTCCATTGTAAATAAAGTGGACAAGAAAACGGACACCAAGTTCATTATACACTCTCACTAACGACACAAACACTCATTAATAAATCTCGGGATTTTTTATACAAACTACTACAACACGAGGGCCAAGATGCATGCCGTTTCGAAACGCGGAAAAAACACCATCCCAAGCTATAATTCCAAGGTTTTATAGAAACCTATGCAATGCTTCTTTAAAAAGCACATCTTTGTAAGAGTCTAAATATAATCCGATCCCGTGTAGTCAAGATCTTCTTGAAGTTGCAATTTAGCAATTTTGTACAGGAATGGTTAAACGCAGCTGAATATTTGCAGGATTAAGTCATCGGAAAAGTTAAAGTTCTTTTCAGTCCATCCATCATTCCGTATCAATCCAAGTGTCTTACGAGATATTGAGGTCTTGACACTTGTTGGGGGTGAGAAAAACAGTTGACAAGTCAAGGAGCCATTTATCTATATGTAATACTTGTGGCCTGTTGTTGTCTGGTGTCAGAATTTCACACTGACCAGTATAATTCGATTTTAGTGTAAAAGAGCAGAGGAAAAATCCATACTGATTTACAGATTGTTTATACACACCAACAGGACAAAATTAGACTCGGACGTCATTTTATTATTCAGTTGACGATAGATATGGAACAGATCAGGCTCCAAATTCCAACTAAGACACCGGCTTCATTCATTCACAAAACTGAACCGTTTTGGGTTGCAATTTAAATGGCAGGATTAGAATTTTTTCAGAACAAAGGTGACAGTTTTTTGACACTTGTTTCCAAACTTAAACTACAACTAACCAGTTGAATACAGGGTCTGCGATTCTTGACAGCAACTCTACTCATCACGCAGTACGAGTCAAGGTTAGTCAATAATTCATGACTATTTTTAAGAGAAAATACTGACGGTTATACGAGAGATCCGCTTTACATTTTTACAAAACGGTCAATAGTCAATGAATTAAACGTGACACTTTGATGTCCAGCCTTTGGATTTTGAAGTGTGAAAACAGCTTTTAATGAATCAAAGATAAGAGGATAATTCCTCTGATTTCTCGTGCAAAGTGTTTCACTAAAGTACTTGACACCCCGGAAGAGTTATCAGAGACCCAGTCTGAAAGAGTGTCAGTTCTTGACTGGTTCCTACTCAACAATTCAGTCCTATTATTATAGAGTCAGAGAGGCAAGGATTATATTATTATTATCATCAGGTTTGGGAAGTGCATGAGAGGGTGGGTGCTATGCTATTTCCCGTATAACAATACTATCATTTGTTACAATCTTTGAGTGCAGTTTATAATATTGTAATTGTAGAACTGGTCCATAGGGTCTTAAATATATTGCCGGACGCCGAGCCGAGCTGCTCGTAGTTCTCTGAATTTGTGAACGGTTTCAAGGTGTGAGTAAGGCTTTTTGGGAGTTGATGCATTTTCATTCGTAATATCACACTTGTAGGGCTTGAAGGTTCGTTTTAGGTTCGGATTCACTGAATTCCCTTTATTTCGGGTGTCAGACAACGTGTTTTTGAGTATTATCCGTGTAATATACATATATATGTGGCTAAGCACAGGTGAGGAGTGAGGATTACATTTTAAGTAAAACTAGGATATGGGTAAAGAAGGATAGAAATGAACCCCAACTTCACCACAACAATGGAGAACAGGTATTGAAATACCGGCTTATAGATATTATTTTATAGTATGAAATATTTTATAATGTTTAAGCCAAACACCCGATTTTCAGGCCCATGGAACCGTAACTTGGAGGAATCTTGCCTAAGGATAATCAAGGTGTTAGAGTGAGAATGTGGATGTAGTGTAATTAGAAGAGGTAGATAATTGGTAGATTGGTCGGTAACCACGAATAAAGGTGTAAAAATCGGGATAATTATTGGAGATTCTTCAAATTCTTTTGAAAATAAAAAAACTGTAAAAGATTTTTGGACTAAGAATTTCAAACACTTGTTAACTACAATTCTTTCGTTAGCTTAAAGTAAACTTTCTCTGGGAAAAGTACAATAATTGATGTCACTAATTTATCAGTAGTCAGAGTAAGTGATTTTGTTGAGTTTAAAATATCACATTTCATGCCGTTAAATAAGTGATTAAATGTATCCGTACATAATTAGCTTACAATTAGTATGGGATGTACATGCTACATGTTAAAGCGCTGGTGGAAAAAACTTTTTCTTCCCGGTAATCTGAAAAAATTTCCCGATTTCAGAAACCCGATTTTGACCGTATTTAAGGGAAAAAATTAGAAAAATTTGACAATTTAAATGGAAAAGAGGAAATTTTTTAAAAAAGGGGTCCATTTTTTCTGATTTCCCGATTTCCTGAAAAGTTTCCCGGCAACGTAGTTGCCGAGTTGCCGAGTTTTTTCCACCAGCGTGTTAAAGTAAATGCATCAAGTGAATTTTACGAGTTAACATTCCATTAAAAATATACCAATAATATAAGCTTTTAGTTTATTGAAGACAGATTCAAAATGTTTGAGTTGGCTGTAATCATATGTATAAATTGATATGAGGACGATAATAAAATCTGTTATAACATATTTAATTAATATTAAACTTAGCCTTATGATTAGATACTGAGCATTTTTATCTACATCCGTTGAACATTATGGGGAAAAAATACCATAACATCACGTAGATATTTATCATATTATAATATTAGGTATTCTGAACATGTAATATTGATTATTGAACCACTATACTACAAACTATAATGTTCGTCTATTAATTGGAGTTGAAAAAACAATTCGAGTTTTGCCAATTTGACATCAAAAAGACTTCTCTTAACTTCAAATTTAAAAAATGCAAGCACTTTGAACGCTCCTTGGATTAAACGATTTCAGTAGGTTGATGAGGTGAAAAAAAATTATGTTTGATTCTGTTTGGAATTAAAAAAAACAATTGATAAAACAGAAGAGATTAGAGGAAGCATATAAATGATAATTGACGCATTTTTTACGAGTTTTCCGAATTTCGGAAGCCTTTTGAGAGATAATGACAGATTTCGCTAACACAAAACAGAAGCATTCATATGTTTATTTCAGTAGTTCTGAACGGATGGTAGTATTATCTCCTCCGATTAGTGGATCATGCTCATTAAAAAGAGATATCAGACTATTTTTGCATCCTTAGAAGACGCCAATTTGACGGCTGATGTGATAAGTTGTCTGTTCAGCAGAAAAAGTCAAGAGGAGGCCAACCGTATTTGCATTAATTACCACAAAAATTACATAATTTTCCACATTTATCTACTTTACAATAATACGGCTACCACTGACCAAAAGTATCCTCCACCACTATCAATACAAATCGCCAGAAGCACTATCACGGACCTCTAATGCTAATGAAAATGGTCCGAGATGACTAACTATAATATGCACTTGTCTGCTAATTAGTCACTGGAGCCTGTCGGGTGCCTCCACCGTCAAGTCAAGGGCTTTCTGTCGCCTTAAAACCTCTTCATTCAGAAGGAAAAGCGGAGGAATCAATGAAAAATCATTTTATTGGGAGTCAACATCAAATTAATAACACGGTTGCTCAATCAAATATGCGTCGTAATTACTATTTAGCCATAGGGAATGAATTTTTTAATTATCTATAGCTTTAGTTTATGCACACGGATTCAGTTGGTTTTCTTTGATCGATTACACCGATGCTGCCTTTTGCGCTAAACGCTAAACCAAAAGCTAAAATATTTCTAGCCAACTTTATGAACAGGTCCTTAGGATGCCCACAGTATTTATATTTTATGAGTAGAGGTTGGTTAGGATCTGGTTCATATGTGTTACACAATGAGGAACGACATAATATAAATACTTTCGAGCCATTTCTATTTTTGTAAAGCTGATTTTGGAGATGTTTTCAAATTTTTTTTCTTTAAACATGATTTTTTTCAACCTGTAGCAAATTTGCGCATTTTTAAAATGCCGAAAGAAGCTAAAGAAGCAAAGAAAGAACATAAATTGGGTTTTTAAGCAGTCATAACTAAAAATGTAACATCGGGCCAATCCGTATTGAAAAATTGGATTACAGGAAGCGAGAGTAATGGCTATTAAAATTATGTCCTTTATGGATTTTTATAGTCAGTTTATATTATTCCGAGCTACACAGGTTATCCATCAGCCTCTCTGTGTTGATAATAGTTTAACTAGCCCAAAAGAATATGTTTTTGATATCTTTCGGGAACTCATTCTCAGACGGACGGAGGTTTTTAGTTCGGAGTTTGCTTAGGGAAATTATAGTTATGTCTTTGTTTAGAAAATGTGAAGTTAAACTCGAAGGGCCATTCAAAAATACCGATTTTATGTGTTTGGGTGGGAAATGTCCGGAGGGGAACTGTCCGTCTGCCTTAATCGGGTGGGAAGAGTCCGTTTTTGTCCTTGAAAAGCTTGGGAAGTGTCCGCTTTGGGCGGGAAGTGTCCGGGTGGGAAATATCGCAGGTGGGAAAACGCCGGACACTGTCAACACCTGGCACGATTTATCGACCCAATGTTTTATGTATAGATAAGTAAAAATTTTATAAGCATTATGAATCCAACATTGAAAAATCAAACACCGTTTTCAATTTGATTCACGTTTGTTTTATTCTAGTCCGGAGTATTTAAAAAACGATGGTGAAGGGTCTGTGACAAAAATTAGCATTTTGTAAACACTAATTAAGAAAGCTTACATTTAAAATGTTTGGAGCATAACATATATATAGCGGACTGCGGTCAATAAACTATTTTATTTCATCTTCATTTATTTTTAATTTGAGAAAAATCAAGAAAGTATATACAAAACATATAAAACTGTTACTAGCTGTTTAATTAGTAACATATTCTAATGTAAATTGTTTCTTCAGTTTGAGTATCTAAAATAATCTTTGTGTTCAGAGACGAAAGAGTTCAAAGACCAATTTGAATCATTGTGATTTTTTCCGTTTCTGCTTTTTGATGCTTTTAAAAAATCCTCTACCTGTTAAAAAAATATTATTCCGGACTTCAAACAAGAATATTAAAATCCCAATTCCCAATAATCCCCAGAAAATATTGAGGAAGGGTTTCAGATGTTGGAATCCAATCATTTCGGAGATTTCATTAAAAGATTCACGCAGAAACAACTTTCCATATCGCCGGGTTACAACAGCCATCTTAAATTGTTCAATTTTTTTAGCAAACTCAACAATTCCGGATTCCAAAAATATTCTCATTTTTCTTATCATAAATTCGCTTATGTGGGTATAAAACAAAACATGATACATATTCGTATTTAATTCTTCCTTGACTCGAATGCACTGATGTGTCGCACTCGGAATGAGAACTTGCATACGATCTACAGTTGAAGTTGATGCGGACCCACCAGCAATGCTATCGTCATAATAGACATATTTTACTTGTTCGTCGGACAGGTATAAAGCAATATGCCCGAACGTAATTTGACCTTGACGACCATTATAAACAATTTTTATAGAATCATTTAGCCTGTCATCGATATGGTGTTTTTTAAATTCAGCCCGCATCACCTCATGCGGGCCAACAAATCCGTCTCTATGCAGCATCAATATTTTATAGTCTGCATTCACGACTTCCGCAAGATTGGTCAAAAGTTTAAGCTCTTCTGGTACGATTAATCTACTCGTCAAGATATTTTCATAGAGTTCAAAAACAATTAAAAGAATTATTGTTGTGAATGACATCGTAAGTGATCTTCCTCTGGTTGTCGTTACACATTGTTTCAACCAAATTGAAAGGATCAGAAATAAGTTCTGCTCGATGGTTCGAAAACTAATTAATTCCGTTTTCCATACCAGATAAGCAAGCATTGCGACTATTGTTACACCGATAGCGATCCATACTGATGTTTGGAATGGAGAGATCCACACACCCATGTCCCCGTTTTCGAACCATTTTTTAGGAACACAGTAAATAAGACGGTGTCCCAGGTATCCTTTTGTGAAAAGATGATTAACATCAATAATTCTGTAGGTTTCAAGTGCAACTGTGTCTGTCAAAGTTCGTGTTGCGTCAAACGTTTCATTGTAATTGTAGCGGATTCGAAGCCCACAGGCTGACGCTAAATTTTCAAATACAACATGACCTTCCTCACAGTTGGTATTGATGAAATTTTTGTCGGGATTTTTGTTCCAAATGCTTGTGCCGCAGCTGTAATTGCGTGGAACGTCCCACACAGGAACTTCAACACTCGTCCAATGTTTTTGAAATTCCATTCGATTCTTTGGTGTAATTCCTGTGTGGCCTCCTTCATAAAATCTAATACAATATGGGCAATAATAGAACCATTTGTATCCAAATCCAATGTTATTTTTCAGTGTGGTTTCATTTCTGTCGATTAAAGACACAACGTAAAAGGAGGCAGGCCAATAAGTCATTTCCAACAATGCGAACGGGTCCTTATGTTGAACGATGAAAATAAAACTGGAATGGTTTTGAGTTCCATGAGTGTATATATTATTGACCATGTAGTGCCATAAAACGAGTAATGATTCGTTAACGTTCCCTTCGATAATCACGTTTAGAGTGCAAGGCTCAAAGTATTGGATTGTTGGAGCCACTGAAGTAGGATCATTCCAGAAATTCGAATAATAAATTGTCCAAAGGGAATGTAACTTGTTTCGATGGATTGTTTCTTCTACAATGTCGACGCATACCGACGCATTTGAAAAGGCTTTGAAATGCAGAGTACAATTTCCAAATGTACTTAGATCCAGATTGACTGATAGGTTCATTTGACAATGAATGATGAGAAGGAGAGCAAGAAAAAACCAAGTTCTACAGGTTGTTCCTGAGATAATAGATTTTTCCATTCTCCTAATGTCTTGTCAGAAAATTGTCCACATTCCGGTAACCGGAATCCGGTTCGCAATAATGTTTCAATGTGACTGAGTTTCAATAAATTTAATATCTTTAACAGTTGTTGTAGTGTAATATTATATTTTTTTGATGTGTTTTTGAAATTCTGCATCTATACTATTAATAACTCCAATGAATTTCAACAATTTAAAAATAATAAAAAACTCAACGTTGTGACGCCTCGTGGGTGTAATTTTTACCTCCAAATACTTAAAATATAATTTTTACCAAGATTAGGCTAATTATCGAACGAGTGACGAGTGAGTGTAATTTTGAATGAAAATGACTTAAGAAACTTAAAATATATTAAAATACGTTGAAAAGGCTATTTATGTTAAATGTAGAGACGCTTTAACAGTACAAAAACGTACTATAAACGCAAAAGTATTTATGCTGTTGGGTGTGGAATGGTCTTTGACGAATTGGCTAACATTGTTGGTGAGAAACCTGCTTGTGGTTTGTATGTTAATCGATCGTCTCGATCGATTTTTTTTCGAAAATAAGGTTTGTCTTATTTTATAAGCAACGGTTGGAAATGTCAATCAAGCTGCTAGCATTAGCAATGTTTGAAATATATCTAGATACAAGCTGTATCGACGCGACGAGTTTTTGTTTCTCGTAAATAATTTAAGCCGTCTTCAAGCTCTGGGCAAAACCATACAGAAATTATATTAGTATTAGTATTGAATTATTTATTAAATGACAAGCTATGACCACACATAAATTGTCATAACCCAAACCGTATGCCGGTTTGTTGCCTAAATAAAAAATAATCAGTCATTGGTATCGGGTACTTGGGTTCTTTAAAATAATACTGTCCTTCGACCTGCAAATTGAACCAAGTATAGCAGCTCCTCTGCCACGTATTTAGTTCTGATGCCAGGAACCCATTTTTAATTCCTAGCGTCCCAATTATTATAACAAACTTCAAATAACTTTTTTTAAACAATTTGCCACAATTTCATTTTCAACGACTAGATGAGAAATATTGATTTAGGCGACATAAGTGTCAGCGACACAGGAGTCAGAGACAAAGGTGTCTGAAGATAGCGTGTATACAACAATTGATGCCGAATCCAACGAAGGTCATTTCACTGATCATTAATTAGCGGATGTGGGTATAAGGTAGCGAATGAAATATATATTTAAATCGTTCTAAATTTGCATATAAGGAGGCGTCGGAATAATAAAACCTTGTATAGAATCAAGAGATCTTGATCCGAACTGTTCTGGTCATAAAAAGCATATTTTACGAATTCGTCAGTAAAGGCATGAAGAAATATTCTTATACCTCATTGTCGGTCATCACATAACTCAGCAACACTCATCACGGAATCTGGCAGCCTATATGAATGATATCCCTCCGTGTCGTGGAAATATGCCCCTTGAAATTGGATATTAATTAAAGTCTGGAGAATACACTTCCATAGGGTAAAAAAAAAGTGACTCATTACAGCAAGAATTCAAGAGAGATCTGTTTTAGTGAAACAGGATGAGATGATGGAATGTGCCTATCCTTGGACATTCGCAGAGTCCGACGAGAAAATTATTAGGAAAGGGATCCTGGAATTTTAAGAGATCCGTTTTTGATGGATCAGGAAAGTTGAAGTCTTCAAATTTTTTATTTGATGTGATGCACCTTAAATAATATGATACTCACCTGTAGAACACACTTACAATTCCCATCTGCTACTGCTTACTGTAAGGTAAATTGCATGGATGGTTGGACTCAAGCTCCTCACCTTAATTAGGACTAGACAACAAGGAAAGAGTAATTAAATGGGAAGATCGCGTGTCTAAAAGGTGACTTCATCCCCATTCCAACCATTGCATCTCTATTACTATGAAATTTGCACATTGGTTCGCCCATAAAATAATATTCAACGGGTTGACTGATTCATTACTTTTTGAGCCCTGGTAAATTTGACGGTCTAACAAACCCGATCCTTTTGTGTGGTTTATATTTCGTATTGTACTGATCTGGTGTGTCGGAAATTGCATCTTGGAAGAACCATATTGACGTTGATGAGCTTACGAAAAACTAAATAGTGAATTGCCATTGTAACATTGTAAGAGCTAATATTATAATTATTATAGCAGGCATTTACTGATATGTTAAACCGATCTTTAAATCCCATATCCACTCTGTCCTGGTAGAAGAGTTGGATAGTTTAGTTGAGAGTTGGTATTTAAAACCGTTTTAAAGCTGCCGTTCTAAGGCTTCATAAAAAATTGTTCCCAAATAGTTTTCTGATGCAATTACTAAAGGTTTTCAATACGATTAGAAGTGTATCTCCATTAAATACGGATGTTAAAGTCTTTAGTAAACGTAGAAATCAAATTACTGTACAGGATTTTTGTCCCCAAAGACCCATCTCATCTGCCAAAAGAATGTTGATATTTAAATCTTGACGAGGTACACTGGTTTACTGGAAATATATAGTGTCATTTATGATCAAATGGTCGGGTATTCCTTCTATCAATAAACAGTTCTTTGTAAGTGTGACTTTGCTATGAAATGTATGAAATGAAATGTTCTTCCAACCCACAGCCTAATTCTCAACCTTCAAAATGTTTGTAACCGTAAAAATTGTGAAAAAATTTTATTATTGTATATTTAAAAAAAATATATATAACAATAAATTAGATTTGATTAAAGTGAGTTTTAGAAAAGTTGAAACTTGAAGGTCTATTTAAAACCTACTCTAAGCAGCCAATAAAGCCCAGTCAATACAAAGTAAAGCTTCAACTTTTCCAGCAAGGCAAGATTACTTAGGTTAGATAATATAGATTGTTTGAGTACAAAGTAATCCATCCATTAACCTAAAAATCTCAAAAATTATACGTTGTCCCAATAAGAATACATTGAAAAAGTAGTTCAGGTAGATTGACGCGAAAGGGTCATTTTTGAAATACACCCATGTATGAAACTTTTACAGGTTAATCATTATGACCTAATAAATGCATGTGTGAAGTTGCATGGGAATCTGAGTGTGCAAACTATATTTTCATGGAGGTTGAAAATCTCAAAAATTGTACGTTGTCCCCATAAGAATACATTGGAAAAATGGTTTGGGTAGAATGACCAGAAAGGGTCATTTTTGAAATATACGCATATATGAAACTTTTACAGGTTAATCATTATGACCTAATAAATGCATGTGTGAAGTTGCATCGGAATCCGAGTGTGCAAACTATATTTTTATGGAAGTTGAAAATTTCAAAAATTGTATGTTGTCCCCATAAGAATACAATGTAAATCATTTTTGGGGGACAAAAACCATCTAGTTACCATAGACCCGAAGGGGTTTTTGGGTTATAACTTTTGAACGGGTAGAATATCATAGTTGACTTTGTTTCGGTTTCATCTACAAGGTGGGTTGCAAATTTGTGCGAAATTTCAGAATTTTAGTGTGGTTCCATCCAAAGATAATGCGTGCACAAGGATTAGGAGGACACCCGGCCTGCGCGATGATATAAGCCCAATTGACTGGGCTAAAATTAAAGACGGACACCATCAACGAAAACATAAAGTATCTCCGATACTTAATAAATAAACCATTCAAATGCATATAGCAAAGTATCGGAGAGTAATCACATAATATTAACAAATCATATTATATATATTTGATATATTCGAATGACGTATCAAATGATTAATCTCAATTTGCCCCAACCATAGAGCAAAATTACATACGTCATTCAAAAGCCTTTGAGAATAGCTTTCGAATGACGTATCAAACGATTAAACGACATAAAATATTGAAAATCTCAACTTGCCCCAGTCATAGAGTAAAATTACATGCGTCATTCGAAAGCCCCTGATCATAGCTTTCGAATGACGTATCACACATATATGTTTGTTTTTTGACCTCTTTGACCCCTACCCACCCGTCAGGAGGTGACCCCACCCCCAAATCATATACACCATTAAATAGCCCTTGACAATAGCTTTCCATCGATGTATCACACATGGGGAGTTGTTACTTGAAAAAATGTTGACCTTTGACCTTTCCCCCTTGACCTTTGACCTGCAAGGCCCCCAAACGAACTTGACCTCCGCTTGGATGTCCTATATAGATATCCGAAAGAAAAATTTGAAAAAGTTCAACCGTTCTCGAGTTATCGCGATGACGGACAGACGAAAAGACGGACGGACGGACACCATCAACGAAAACAAAGTATCTCCGATACTTAATAAACCATTCAAATGCATATAGCAAAGTATCGGAGATTAATCACTTAATTAACAAATCATTATATATAAATGTATACCATATATATGTAGATGCATATTATATACTATTTTGGAACCAGAAATTAGAAATCATTCATTAACCAGAAAATAGAAAATATTTTAAACCCGCAACTAGAACATCTTTTAAACCAAAAAATCTCAATTTCCCACAACCATAGAGCAAAATTACATACGTCATTCAAAAGGCCTTGATCATAGCTTTCGAATGACGTATCACACAGATATGTTTGTTTTTTGACCTTTTTGACCCCTCCACACCCGTCAGGGGGTGACCCCACCCACAAATCATATACACCATTGAATAGCCCTTGACAATAGCTTTCCATCGATGTATCACACATGGGGGGTTGCTATTTGAAAAAATGTTGACCTTTGACCTTTCCCCCCTTGACCTTTGACCTGCAAGGCCCCCAAACGAACTTGACCTCCGCTTGGATGTCCTATATAGATATCCGATAGAAAAATTTGAAAAATTTTAACCGTTCTCGAGTTATCGCGATGACGGGCGGACAGACGGACGGACGGACGGACACCATCAACGAAAACATAAAGTATCTCCGATACTTAATAAATGCGACTAATGTGAGAGCAAACTATTAATTCCGATGGGAAGAAATTTGATTTAGAAAGATTTGGGAAGTATTGCTCCAGCCCCGTTTTTTAATTGCTCCAGCCCCGTTTTTTTCCAGGGCCAACTTTATCCAGCCCCGTTTATTGAATCGTTCCAGCCCCGTTTTTTTCCAGGGCCAACTTTATCCAGCCCCGTTTTTTTAATTGCTCCAGCCCCGTTTTTTTCCAGGGCCAACTTTACGCGGGTGCTTTTAGATGGTTGCCAAGTGATTTTTTCCAATGGCCCAGTGCTACCATGCAAAACTAACAAGGGATGTTCCTCAGAGTGGAACCTCCGATTGACTTGAATTTTTTTGTGATGAAGCTACAACTCATACAAACGTAAACGGCGAAAAAATTAGCGGCCCAATTTTATGTGTCATATGTTTAAAAAATTGCCAAACATTGGATAATGAAAAAAATATAGCGAAAATGACAATCAAAATATACCAAAAAATCAAGAAAAAAATTAGGAAAAAGAAAATCATAATATTTTGTCATAATTCACAAGGGTTATGGAGAAATTGGGATGGGAAACTGTTGGGCAACGAGTTTGAGGGCTTTAGTTTGCGTCAGAGGTAAATTTTCTTGAAAATGACCTGAATCAAGATAGGGAGTGAACATTGGAGAACTCGAGAAATAACATTGCGCTTGAACGAGCACTTTCACCAAAAGCAGACGGACGTTTACTATAGGAAAAGAAAAAAAGTCGAGTTTTCTCGCTCACTTTCTTTTCTCACTCGAACTCTGACCCACCCCTCCTATTTTGCACAAACTTCCCACCCCAATTTCTCCATAACCCTTGTGAATTATGACAAAATATTATGATTTTCTTTTTCCTAATTTTTTTCTTGATTTTTTGGTATATTTTATTTGTCATTTTCGTTATATTTTTTTCATTGTCCAATGTTTGGCAATTTTTTAAACATATCACACATAAAATTGGGCCGCTAATTTTTTCGTCGTTTACGTTTGTATGAGTTGTAGCTTCATCACAATAAAATTAAAGTCAATCGGAGGTTCCACTCTGAGATACCTCCCTTGTAAGTTACCTGAGGCCCAAAAACCCTTGAAATCCGGTACCCTCCTTTGTGACAAGCAAGCAAAAGTTTCGAATTCAGCACCCTTTCGTAACCATAATCGTAAAACCCATAAAACTACACATAAAAAATGCATACAAATATGCATGAACGCGTTTAATGATTAAATACATATTTCGCAAAAATGTATAATTACCATTTAAGACTATGATAATGGTACAAATACACGAAAAAGAACAATATATTGTAAATTCAAAATTTAGGTTAAGTAAAATATTTCGTCGAGACTATCTGATGAAGGAACGGTCCCCATGATGGATGCAGCATTTCCTCTTTGAATAGCTAGACTTATCCGTTGAATCAAATATGAAGTGGATTTTTTCTCGTTAGTTAAACCGCAAATGACTCTCCCGATTGATTTGATGAGATTCTTAGCGTCTTCTCCCCAAGGCCCCAAAGTTTCGACAGCAAATGGAATAAATATAAAATCAGTGAGATTCGAGTACAGATTCTGCTTCTGATTTTCGGCCAAACGCGCGGCACTTCCAGCAACTTTGCATGACATGTTTAAGTAGGAGGCACACAGAGTATCTCGACAGGTTGCATCCCAAATCAAAGGTTTTCCTCCTTTCCAAGGAATTAAAGTCATTCCATCTGGACGCTTGCCGTCATTTCTTGAACAGCCAGTCGGCTCACGAATGGCTGGAAACCCAGCGGAGACGAGGGCGCGCTTCAATATGTCATTCACCATTTCGTGTCTCGACCACCTTCCAGCGCTTTTGCGGCATGCGAGGCCATGGTGCCCCAGTTTATCAACAGTTTCGCCACAAGTACAGGAATGAGGGACACAAAGAGGTTGTCCAAGTCGAAGGGCCATAGAAATCCGAAAAGACGAATCGTCCAATAAGGTACCAATTGTTGAGCATGGAATTGCATGTAGGCAGGCACCCGATTCTTTAGTCTGCGAGGCAAGGAGACGGGCCAAATTGACTGGAGACGCTCCAGTGGTTATGCTTGACAGTAAATTGTCACAGATAGGGTTATCCCAACTTTTCTGGAAGGAAGAAAACGGTGAAAGTGGGGGTTCAGCATTTGATAAGGCAGACCAGGTAACTAGAGCTTCGATCGACATTGCATCCGTATTGATGTCGAAATCGAAGAAAGATCCAAACATTTTCGATAGAAGATCCTTCACGGAATGAATGGATCCCAAAAAGGCTGAATAGCACAAGGAGTTGACATTCCGAATTCCAAGGCCTCCTTTCGAGATTGGAAGAGAAGCTTGACTCCAGGCAATGTCATCAAAAGTGGTGTTTGAAATAAATTCCAAAGATTGTCGTAAATGAGCGTCATATTCCATTAACAGGTTCTGGGATTTCCAACAAGGTGAGCATCTTAATAAATAGGTTAATCTTGGAATAGCCAATGAGTTCTTCAGGAGGAAGAAAGACGAATGAGATGGGAGATCGGTCAGTCTTGAGGTCATCATTTTAAGGACCTTTAATTTCTCATTCATGGCATCATGAATTCCGCTATCTGACAAAGGGCATCCCAGAAGGGTCATTTCAGCTGGATTTGATAATAAAATACCAGGTGCTAAGCTGCAAAAATCATTGTAGGTCTGTGTTCGAAAATCAGTATCTTCGGAGAGGATGCATAATTCGCACTTCTTAAAGTTGAGTTCCAGACCAAGAGCCCTGGCAGATGTAATGACAATTTTAAGGTCTTGCAGAACGATGGAAGGTTCCCCTCCTAAAGCTCAGTCATCAAGATACCAAAGGTTAAGTTCGGAAGAGAGAGACTCCGTCATGCTCTTGATTAAAAGGCAGAATAAAGCAGGTCCTAGAGGATCTCCTTGTTGAACACCACGAACAGAATTAATGGTATATTCTCCAAAACTAAGGTCAGATGACGAGGCATAGCACTGATATAGGAAGTTGTAGTAAGCAGGAAGGTGTCTGTGAACAAGCGAGAGTAATTGACCGCGAGCACACATGTTAAAAGCGTTGCGAAAATCCAATTCCAAAAAGACCTTCCCCGAGTTTGTGTTGTTTGATAAGAAAATCCTGGCTGCATGTGCCCCAGCTTCTGCACCTCCTTTCGTACCAAATCCTAGTTGTCTCGGACGCAGGGACTCTCCCAACTCGTGTACATTCCGGTTGCAAATTATTTTTGCCGTTAATCTACGAAACGTAGTCCCTACTGCGATCGGGCGAATCCCTCCGTTTTTCTTTGAAATAGCGCATAGTGATGCTCCATATAAAACTGGAATGGCTTCTGAGGTCACGGATCCCGACAGCATGAAATTGCAAAGTGATGACAAAGATTGTAAAAGTCGTTTCGAGGAGATTCCAACAGAATCAGAGGATAAATCCTTCAAATGCTGAGGTCGAATTGAGTCCATTCCTCCAGCAGACCCACATGGAAATGAAATTATTGATTTGATAACTTCAGGTTCAGAAACAAAAGGGCAAGATTCATCCTCGGGAACTTCTATTATTGGAATGTCATCCTTCATAGGAAGCGGGTGTTTAGATTGTAACTCCAAAAATACGGATTCCACATTCGGTGCAAAAGTCTTCAGAGCAAAGTATTCGGATAGCGCCATGAACATCACCTTCGGAGAGTTTAGATACGACTTTTTGGCTCCGATGCCTCTCAGAGTTTGAATGTTTAAATGCGATCTTGCGATTCTTCCGAGTATTGAGTTCTAACAAGTGACGAAGTAAAACCGATGGGTGAAGAGTTTTTAGTTTATGCCAATTGTTGAGATTTTGCTTGACCAACGTGGATAAGGAATGAGACTTTTTGGGTGACTTATCTGGAACACGAAGTACTCCAAATGCAAAAAAGAATAAAATTGACCAATCCAAAATAGTATTACTCGCGACGCAACGGTTAATAAGTGAAGATAATTCATCAGCAATTAAATGACGGCAGGCCTTCGGGACTCGTTTCAAAACTGGAACGCTTGCTCTTAAAGAAGCCAATTGTTGCGATAACGAGGAAGAGTTCCATGTTACAGGTTCAAGGTCCTCCATAGATTCGCCGGGGTGCATCCTACGGAAATGGTGACGTAAACCCTTTAAGCCACGGAATAATTTGAGACATTTTGGGCAGGGTGAATCTTTAACTTTTGCATTAGAAGAAATCAAATCTGAATCCTCAGGAGTCTTTTCAGAAGGTAATGGATCATTAAGATGTGAAGTTGAATCTTGTCTTGTCTTTATTTCACGAATTAACTGGCTGATATCTGGAAAATCATCGGGATTAGAAAGCATACTGGGGGTAGCATCATGTTTTGGAAGGAGGCAGTCAGAGCAGAACCATGGTTTGTTATTCTTGAGCAGGAAATCATTCAGCTTTTTGGTCATGTTGACACATTTGCCGTGAAACCACTCATGACAATTATCACATGCGATCATGAATAAATTGTTATGTGGTTGTTGACAGAAGCACCACAGACGGGTTGGATCATCTTCATCAAGCATGTCCGTATTTGCCATCAAAAGACCATCTGTTACTATGAAGATTTAGAACTTTGTTTTTCTTGAAACTGCAATCAATATCGAAATTGAGGAGAAAAAACAGGTTGTTCAATATAATCACTTCCGAGTCCAGAATTGATGAGCGGAACGGGTGAAAACCAAATATTTTGAGTGACAAAGTTTAGGGAGTAGATTGGCGAACGACAGGAAAAAATTTGGCAATTTAAAACCCGGAAATACCACCAAAACCGATGAAAAAGCAGGAGCGACTTGACGACGTTTTACTTTTCAAAGTGAAATAGCCCCAATTTTGTCAGCAAATTAGTTAATTGTCGCAAACATCAATACTGCTCTAGATAATATAATGACGACGATCGAACCAAGTTGGCACTTTGACAGTGCCAACTTAAAATAAATAGTAAATACATTGTTTTTATAAGTGACCTACAACCACGAGTGTGTGTATGGATTGACTGGCCAAAGAGAAGAGTTTTTTTGCTAACAATGCAATGCAATCAATTTAAACTTGAAGGACAAATAACCTTCGGATCGGGTAAGGAAAACCCTGTGATCATTAAATTTAGGATATTTAGGTATGTTTTAGT
The DNA here is from genome assembly GCA_906901685.1 of Desoria tigrina. Classification (NCBI taxonomy): domain Eukaryota; kingdom Metazoa; phylum Arthropoda; class Collembola; order Entomobryomorpha; family Isotomidae; genus Desoria; species Desoria tigrina. The sequence goes on from CAJQTU010000060.1 coordinate 677,600, forward strand.
AATATAGCTTTGGGTGATTCGGATTTAGTTTTGTTTTATCTTAAAAGGGATTTTATTTTGTTGTAGGAAACTTCGTAAATTTAATTTAATGGGCTCGACTGGCTAGAGTTTTGGATTGAATTACAAGATTAGAAGTCAGATCGAATGCCGTACAAAAACATCACTGCAATGCAGTTTCTTAATTTCCACATGTATAAAATTCATGAACTTTTTATTGGCATATTGTAAACAAACAAGTCGAAGTCACTTCGGAGAATCCGTTGTCAGATTTTTGACACTCGATCCCAACTGTCATAAACTTATGTGTATAAGTTACAGGAACCTGAATAAAGCATCACTGTACGTAGTATCATAAATCAGCACCATTACTACCGTTGTAAATTTTTGTTTACATAAAAAATATACTTCCCATAGATTAAAACAAAAACAAATTATCTAAATTTGTCTCATAGCAATCATATGAAGCTTGTCACGACTAATTTGATGACATGTCTAGACCATGCCAGTATTCCTCAGTAATTCGAAACTACAAAACCACAGGTTTTATACTACTTTACCAAACAAAACGATCAACTTTGGTTCAATTGGATGACGCAAATTATTATACTAGCTAGAATATCCCGATATTGACCCATATACAATAATACAATTGTTTACAAATTAGACATTAAACCTAAATCAATACATAAATATCGCCAAGAGCTATTTACTGTTGATATTCTCTGTACTAGTTTTCGAATCAAACGTGTCGAATAAACGCCGTTTCCAAACGTCTTCTTCGACTTCCGAAGCCCACCCCGGAATAGACGCTGGTGGAAGCACAAATCCCTTCATGACAGATTTAATTGTCTCTACCTTATCGTCAGTCAAATCGATCTCTCGTTTCTTAATCTCATCTTCAGTCAGACTTGATTTATCCTATAGAACGGAAAATATATAGTTCAATATAATAATGCTCAATATAATATAGAATGTTAAATCGAACTGGTCAAAAAGCGAATAGTGATTTTACTTGTAATTCCGTTAATGGCTCATTAACAGGATCAGCTGTATCAACCGAATGAGCACGAGATGATTCGGATGGGTGACTTTGGCTAATGGTTCCTTGACCCTGTGCACTTTCAAGGTCATCGGGAGATGCAGATTGCTCTGCAGTTGGGAATGGAATAAGTAATTGATAGTAACCCCGGGCTTGACCTTCTTCTCCTTGATTTTGTGGCTCATGAGATTCGTCATTAGGATTGCTGTCTCTTAATCTTGCTGGTGGAAGGTGACTGTTTCCTTGTCCTTCATCGTCATCTGTAGAATATTCTGACTCGGAACCCCCCATGTCCAGTTCATGTGGACCTTCTGGGACAAACATGAGTTCGTCAGCGTCGTCCATGTCCAGCCAGGCTGCTTGGATTGTCATCGGGTCATTGGTAACCCGGTTTGTGTCTTCAGAGTCTTCGGCCGCTCGTTCTTCCCTTGGAGGGTCGGGTGCCATCATTCCTAGACTTTCGATTTTTCCTCTTTTATTGCTGTTTACCTGAAAGCAATACAGAAAATAAATTGACATTATTTTAATAATCGACGGGAAAGTATTCGAAATATATATTATATAGGAACCACAATTGTAATTGCTTGAAATACACACAGGATAATATGAAATCAAGAAACTCCATGTACAAAATTATAACCTAACCTAATCTTTCCTACTTATGAATTAGGATCAGTGTTGAGAAAGTATTCTCTACATTAAGGGGCTGATTTTGTACGTCATCTAATCAGAATATGTCAGAAGCCGTCGAATATCTGTCAAAATGGGGACAAAGTTCAAAACTTAGATTATATTATACGATACGACGATACTTGATAATTGATTACTTAATACCCGTAAAAATGAATCAAGTTCATTTATTAATTTATTTTAGCTATGTATTATAAGAAGGACGACACATCAATATATCCGAATCACAATTTGAAATTAAAAGTCGAGTTATGAATATGAATCGTATAATTCTGAATTCCAGATTAAAACATAGAATGAATGAGTGATGGCGATAGGTGATAATACTGATAATGTTATAGTTAAAAACATCAATCCGATGATATTTTAAAGGCTTAATTACTTAGACAATTTGAGACGTGTATTTTAGTAGTAGTACGTATGTATGTATATGCATAATTTCATGGGATATAAACTATGGGTATCCGGATAGAATGGTCGGGACAAAATGGTCAGGGACAAAATGGTCCGGACAAAATGGTCGACAGACAAAATGGTCCAGGATGAAATGGTCAGGGAAGTAATGGTCGGGATAGAATGGTCGGGTGAAATGGTCGCGGATATAATGGTCGGGATATAATGGTAGCTAAAAATGGTCGCGGACATAATGGTCTGGTGAGGGAAAAAATATAATTAATTTTTTCAACAGCTTTATTTAACAGCAGATTAACATACCACGGCAGCTCAATATAAAATAGAATAATACGTCAATTTTTCATGAAAAATAAAATGTAATGAATTGCATGTAAATCAATTTACATTTTCACAACGTAATGCAATGAGAAATCGCTCGGAGATATTGTGTAGTGGTACTGTATTCAGAGACCTTACTCTTCAATTTTGCAGTTATTTCTGTCCACTTTGGGCTTACAGGCTCGAGTTTTCCTGCGACAATCATCTCAATCCCAAATTCGGTCAGATTTTGCTGTTTCAAAAGCCCTTCCACCAGTTTAAAAATAGTAGGATGAGAACAACTCAATCAGTAAAGTCGAGAAATTATAAGTAGGTACTGTAGTCTTTTGTGAAGGATTAACCATGAACAAAAAGCAAGACATGACAAAAGTAGACCCAAAATATTTGAGTAGGTAGATTTAATTAAAAGATTAGTTCCAGTCGTATTCCGCTATCTATTTAGACTATACAGCAATACAATTCTATTCTAAATAATAATATTAGTGTAGAATCGTAAAGTATATAGTACGGCATGCAGCGAGATAAAAACGGTCAACAGATAAGCAATAGGAAATGACAATAGTTATGTAGATAAATAGATTAATGGTTGTATTCAGCGGCCATCAGTACAGTGAAATGTGATTCAAAATCAAATCAAAATTAACAAAAAATCAGACCATTTTATCCGCGACCATTCACTGATACCATTACGTCCCGACCATTTTGTCTCCGACCATTTTATCCCTGGGACCATTTCATCCACGACCATTTTATCCGCGACCATTATGTCCCGACCATTTTATCCGGACCATTTTGTCACCGAATCTAAACTATGAACTATAATATATTATAACCGATACTTGCTTGAAAAGATTGTGGATTGGTATATTCTATGATGCGGACATCGGACATGACATGAGCCGAATCAGCCATTCCATCTGTGACTGTGATCTGATCTATCCTTTAATTTGTTATTACCAGTTTACAACAAAATCAGTGCACAGTGGGATCATTTATTTGTTAAGATTTTGGACACATTATATTCAAACAATCCTTAAAAGTACAACTACAAAGTAAGTGGAAAAGTAAGTATGAAGTATAGCATATAGTCAATCAATATCAATGCAAAAAAATGTCACATACAATATTACATCTGTCCTGTCTGTCTGTTGTCTGAAAACTAAAAGAAAATGGGAATATTCCAAACTTGGAAATTCATTTTATGTTATACGTACCTTTGACCTTTAGATCCTGTAACTTTAAGAACCTAAACTCTAATTTCGACTGCAATTGATGACAGAAAAATTATCAAAATTCGCTTTTAAATTGCACAAACCAAATAATGAAAGTAACTAAAACTAAACTTTAATACTGAACTCCTTTCACCTTGTTAAAGTCTTATTACAATTTTTCGTAAGCGAAATGAAGTTTACCGGGGAAGGAGGATATATTTATTGACCGTAGTCTAGTCCTAGTCAGTACAGTACAATATATATATGTGTAACATTACAACAAAAACTCGCCTCATGTTCATGTCGTCATGTCACAAGGATAATTTCTTCTGCAAAAGTCTCTTACCGTTCTGTGTTCCGTCACTGAAATTTGTTTTACCGTAAAAATCCTGAAATAAGTCCCCGTGCATTTTTTTATTATGTTCATGAATAGTATAAGATATACAGGGTGTCCACGATATATCTCCCTCATAGTACACCATACACCATAGTACATACACCCTGTATTTTGCCCTGATGCCGCCCGGTTTACTTGTACTACATTTCCAGTCCTTCAATTGCTTTGAATAATTTTGAAACATATATATTTGGCTTACAGCACAGCAAGCTCTTAAATTGACAGACTGAAAACATCAAAATAAGGACTTTACGAAAGATGTTCGTGTTTGTGTATGGAACGCTGAAAAATTCGGAGCCCAATTACCACTGGCTAACGAACCTAGAGCATGGGTTGGCAAAATTCGTATGCCATGGACAAACGTCCCAGCTCTACCCCCTTGTCATTGCATCGAAATACAACATCCCGTTTCTCCTTGATCATCCCGGAACCGGAAAGGTAGATAAGCTTCTTAAATTATGATTTAATTAAAGCAACTACGTAACAGTACGGTTTAAAAACAAATTCTTTAAAAAACTAATTCAGAATGAGCCCGTTTGTGGTTTAATAAACTTCAAGTACAATGATAATGTGTATAGCTAATATGCTAATAGCGGATGTATAAAAAAATGAAAGAAATTAACAACAAATAATGCCTAGAGGTTTTTGAGAAAGGGGATGAAATGAGGCATGTAGATTTTATAAGTAATTTCGTTTGCCCTTATTATTCGTATGGTAAATTCACGTATATTTTAGTGAAAAGACTCGCACTGACTCAATACTAGTTTTTAACTCCTCCAATGTTAACTGTTCATCTTCTTTTTTCAAATCTAAAATAGGTTGAAATATCAGACTTTCTCTTTCTTTCACCCTTTCCACCATTGCTAATTATTTTCAGCCATCTCGCACCCTTAAACCTATTTCCCTTCCCGATTTCTCAAAAACTAAATAGAATAATTATGACTTTTGTTTCTTTTCAAGTTTTTTATTGCTTTTATTTGGCAAGTATTTGAAGTACTACCAAAAACAGGTCATTTGTCAGTCAGTTTTAAATACAATTTTCTGATTTTGTAGAATATACGAGGTGAGGTGTATGAAATCGACGAGAAGATGCTCTCGCACCTAGACATCCTCGAGGAATACCCTAAGCTGTATACTAGACGAGAAGAGGAGATAATTGTAATTAAAAATGAAAACAACGGAGAGTTAATTAGCAAAGTTCAACAAGAACCTTCTACAATTAAGGCGTGGGCCTATTTCCTCACCGATTTCCAACCCGAATTGCTGGGCCGTCCGTACTTGGACTGCTATTCATCTGATGGGAATCATAACTTGCCTTACGTTGCGAGGTATGTGAGAGACAAGTCTTTTGATCACAGGCCTCAAGTAAAGAAGATCCCTGTCGCTAATTAGTTTCGTTAAAATGCTTAGTAATTCAAAATGGTGGAGGGAACGCAATGAAAATAAATACAGGGTTTTAATGTCTGGATTGACTTTTGGCTAAACTTGCTTTATTCTTTATGTTTGTTTTCCATATTTATCCGACATCACTTCACCGTAAATTAGCGAGGATGATCTGACGGATGCGAAGGATATAATTTATTCAGAGTTATATCAAACCAAGAAATAAATGTGGGTAACAAAAAGAAGGTTGCCTATTTCTATTTTTATAGCATGATGAATTTATTACTTATGCAGTTTGCTTAAGTACCTTCTCATGTTCTCATATTCATTAAACCACCAAAACTCTCGGTAAATATTCACAAGCTAAACGTTCTCTTGCATTACAATTATTTAAGAAACGTTGAAAAATATGTACTATGTAGCTGCTTCAACAAATTATTTAAATGGTGAATTCAACTTCTAAGACCCGTATTTTGTATGGGATATCTCTAATCACATTTTTTAGTATGTATTTACTCAACCAACACGTCGTATCATGTACATTTTAAATCAGCTTCCCACAAATTAAAAATGTTTCTTATTTTCATACTCGCGGAGTACTACTGTGTTCGCAAAATACTAAATCCTGACAAAATGACGACATTCATTACATTTTCCGTTTCTTTGACCCTTTCTTAGCCTTGGAAATCATTGTCTTCAAAGATTTATTTTTCTGAGAAATCGAAGCTCTTTTCTTAATGGGTGGGGCAGGTCGAGAATTCGTAGCATTAGCTTGGTCAATGACTGCCCTCAGACTGAACCCTTTCTCCTCAGCTTCCAATTCATCGTCGTCGAGCAGAACCCTTTTGTATAAGTCGTAGTGTTGTAGCTTGCAGAATTTGCCAGAGCACAATTCCACACCGCATTCCTTACAACTCTTTATCTTCGTCTCCGTCGTCCCTTTCTTGGATTTGTAAACGACGAATCCTAAGCTCATCGCCTTCCCTTGACCAGAAGACGAACCTTTGCCCCGACTAACGGCCAACGCTAATTCCTTAGCTTCCTCCAGTCGGGTGTTACGACGGAACTTGCCGAGGTCAACGAGTCGGTTGAAGTAATCCTCTTCCTTCCGATCCAGAGGTCGAAGGTCAGTTAGCATTTTCCAGTGAATGTCAACCAAACTGAGGTCTTCGAGACGGACGGCTCTCATACTTTCTGGGATTGGCTCTGTGAATGGGAAGTTGGTCAAGTAAGTCGGAAGGCCACTTTCAACCTTCTCTTGGTTTGATAGATTAAAGGTAAAGTCCGTCAAGGGTATAAGTCCATCGTCAAATATCTAGAGCAAAATTAATCAAAAGATTTCGATTATATTAAGAAGCGCTTGGAAATTTCTAAGCCTTGTTTTAATGACAGAAGCTCTAAAGGTCCTAATTTGTATTTAGTTTTTGGACATGGACAAATACATCAAGAACGCAATGGAAATGTTAAATTTTGGTTAGGGATTTTAAGTCCGAATAAAATTTGAAAAGACCAAATGAATCACGTTTTACATATCCAAAGGCGTAAAGCACGTAAAAATAAGAAAATATCCGTATTTTCCTTTTTGTGGGCCTATGGGCTAATCTCAAACACCCTTCCAAGTTCCAAGTTGTAGGGATTTTAATTCTTAAGAGTTTAAAATTTTCGAAAAAAACGTACATACTATGTTGACATTGAAAATATGAGCTTGGAAATATGTATATAAAAGTAGTAGCATATGTTAATTACCAAAAACTAAACATTACGAATTATTACCGTTTCGGGGGTGATCTTCATCTCTGGCACTCTGTCGGAATATTTCAGGTAATCTTCGTCACTGAAAATCTTCGTCTTGGATAGATCTAAAAGTTTCCTGGGTTTTCTCATAGACGAAGCGAAAACATCGTCCAATGTCGCCATCGCGTGTAATGGGAATTTCGGATTTACAAAAGATCCTCTTTTTTGATAAGATGAGATGAGATGAAGTGAAAGCCTTGTTTAGGAGTCGGACGGGAAATGTTTCCGTTTAAGCTTTTATACGGTTGACAGGATAATAAATGAAGCTCTCTTCTTGTCACCAACTCGTTTATAATTTAAAACGAATAAAGCTGAACTATCGACCATCCAACTACTCTTTCTAATAAACCTCATATTTATTATGCGCTCTGTTGTACTGAGAAGGGAAGTATTATTGATCTGCATCCTGATTTCATTCCACATTAAATATTTATGTACAATTTGTAGTCTGAGAACCATGATCATGAAGTTCATGTCACATTAGTCTTGGACAGTAGTTCCTGTCCCAACGATTCTATCTTTAATATGAATACGATTGAATTTCCTTCAATCAACTAAATTATATGTGTGGTAACCAGGATGTGTAACATATACAGAAGATTCGTCTGAAAGTCAGACGTCTATAATGAATACCATCGATATGGCAATAATGCTACTACAAACCTGCAACATACATCGACATTAAAATGATCGACAAAGTTAGATTTTAGATTTTACTTTTATTAGGCCAAAAGTAATTAAACATTGTAAATGGTGAAGTAAGGAATTGTAATAAAAAATTAAATGACGCCAAGTAGTTATTGGCATATTACAACATTTTCGGATTAGAATTGAATGATATATTCAAATTCGTTAAAAACCCTGCAGGATTCGCTTTTACTTATTTACTCGTACTAAACAAGATTATTGTTGTATGTTTTTTTAACAATATATTGCGGACATACATTTTCATATTGGGTTATATGGGGAACCATTGCATTGCGTCTGATAGCTGTTATTTCGGAAAGCCATTGATATCCATGGGCGATTATTAATCTATCGATATTTTTCCAGTACGTTTTCTTATCTGTGTTTTTACATACGTGCAGTCGACCATTTCCCTGTCGATATAGGTGTATGGTCAACGGTCAACGATAATCATGTGAATAGACGATAGGGGACGAGGAATTCTTCAGTCCATTCCACTAAACGACTCATATTGACAAAACCTCAAAACAGGCAACGGATAAAATTCAAGAAATCAGGGTTGGATAAAATTGGTTAAAAAATAGGACGAGATTTGTTTTACGATAAGACTGAGAATTGGCTGAAATCATGCAAAGGTGATTGAGAAAAATAAATAGAAAGTGGAGTTGACGAGCTTCTGTTATTTTCAATCATGCGGAGATTAAAATCTTTCTTTGCTTCGGATTCAGCTATAATATAAAATCTTAGTCATGAAACTCTCCTGAATTTGTATTCGGAATTTGTAGCGTGAGACTGATTTGTGATATTTTGATACATGGAGCAATGAATGTGGGAAAGAATAGAGACGATTATAATATTATTACAAATTCACAGGGGTATACAAACGGGTAAGACTTTCAATCAAACAATACATAAATGCAAAATAACATTTACAGTTGTCCTTTTCTACAAGTGGAATTCGACTCATAAAATAAACCGATAAACGACTGTACTGATGTATTGTACAATTCGTGAATGCACTACGTACGTTTATCAATGTTGAATGCATTTAAGCTGTATCTTGAGTGTCTCACTCTCACTTGATCTTAATTTGCCCCAAACATAGATTAAAACTACACAAGCCATTTAAAAGTACTTAATCGCACCATGCATTCGCAACGCACAGAGCGCCCAAACAGTCATTAGCAAAATACCAGCCAATGGTAATTGGTTGTATAACTTAGCCGTTCCAAACCTAAATACGATCCCGGTCAATTCAAGGCACGGGACAATGAATGAACAAAAGAAGGCTTGGTAGCAGTTGTTATATTCAGTTGCCAGTATTTGGATTTGTCGGAACATCCATACCGTTTTCGAAAATTCCCGTTTGGTTCTCTTGAGCTCTTCGATGTACGTTTGAAGCACCAGGACTTTCAAGACTCCCCCATAAACAGTGAATATCATCGCTAGAGCAAATGAATGAACGGTGATCAGGAAATTGAGAAATGCTAAGGAGATTGATAAGACTGTTGAGACGTTGCTAGCATTCGTTGCGCACTCGGGAAGCAAAGACCCAATGAATGGAGGCAGACAAGGCAGCCACAGTAGAGACATCGATAAGACAAACGGGCCAATCAATGTCACGCAGGAATACATTTTCAAAATGGCTTTTAGGAGTCTTAGCTTTGGTGGTGGAGCTAGAAATCATAAAATTGCCAATATATTAATCAATAAACCGTTTTTTTAGGATTTAAACAATTGTTTAAACGACAGACGTTTACATATCGTGTAAACCTTCGATTTACCCATTGATAAGTTCCGTTAGTAACTGTTTCGTGAAAAGGACAACAGAGAAAATGTTTATTACCTAAATAAACCTTCTCAAATTCCTTCATGGAGTTGTACAACCTTGCAATATCAGACACCAAGCTTGATCGCAACATCAGAATATCGATTACTCCACAGCCAAAGTACACGATCATGAAACCGGTAGCGATGATTTTCATTGCACTGCCTTCCTCGGTCATTAGAATGCGAAAATATCCATACATCAAAATCGTCGTATAAATTTAACTTATGATGGATTTCGCAGTGAACCATTTCATATATTTGAAGCTTTGGACTGGTCGTAGACGTTGTAGATAATCCGTATTCTTCTCAGAAAATTCAAATGGACTTGCAACTACAATCCGACCGAGTTGAATTTGCGTCACGAATTCCTCCCAAAATGATGTTATCATCTTGCCGTTGTTACAAGAAGCAGAAATTGATGTAGGCAAAATATTAAGGTTCTAAATTGTTTCCACGCTATCAAAATGGTAAATGGCAGTTTTTCGTTGGTATATTTGGGAAAACTATCAATGCAACATTTCAGGGACTTTTAGACCTATCATAATCTCCTTTATATTGATAATATCATATTGATGAAGCATATTTATCGATTAAGAATAATAATGCATATGCATTGCCAATGGAAATATTGATTTAATTTAATTTTGAAATTAATTTAGCTGCATTTGTATAAATCTTAGGGTTCACAGCAAGAAACAAAAAATTGCGCAATCTCTTTCAGACTGTTTATTAAGTGTTGAAAACACTTTATGCGAATGACTACGCTGTCCGTCCGTCCGTCCGTCCGTCCGTCTGTCGGTGCGATAACTGAAGAACGGCTTGACCTAGGATCACCAAATTTTGTACACTTGTTCCTTGGGTCATAACGGAGGCTAAGTTCGAACTTGGGTCACATCAGTCACACCCCCTGTCCCCATAAATTAACCCCCCCAAAAAAGTCATTAAATTAGTTCAAAGCTCTTACTCATTTTAAAACAGCCGCTTAGGTAGTTTAAATTACACTCTATGTCTATCATCTATACATGATAATACCCTGAAACTACATTTCAGAGTGCGAAACCCCCGCTTTTTGGGGAAATTGAGATATGGGGTTTAAACGATGCCCATGAGTAATAGAACATCTTTTCCGCATACGGGACCACTCCCACTGACACCAGGGTGCAAAACCCGGGCTTTCTGGGGAAATTGAGATTTGGGGTTTAAACGATTCCCATGAGTAATAGAACATCTTTTCCGCATACGGGACCACTCCCACTGACACCAGGGTGCAAACCACGGGCTTTTTGGGGAAATTGAGATATGGGGGTTAAACGATTCCCATGAGTAATAGAACATCTTTTCCGCGTACGGGACCAATCCCACTGACACTAGGGTGCAGTACCCGGGCTTTTGGGGAAAATTGAGATTTAGTTTGTTTATCGTTATATTTTCAACACTTGGTTACACACGTTACATCGGTTTATTGTTTACTGAAACTTACTGAAAAGCCTGATTCCCCAGCTAAAATTTTTCCCTTAATTGTATTTACCGAATGTCAACTCATCCCTCATCGGCCTCATCTCATTTCAACCATCAAATTAAACCAATTTGAGACGTAGCAGCTGAATACGCTATATTGGGACTTTGAATATTCCTTTTGCCGTTAACGGTATTGATGAATATTTTCGTAATTCTGTCTATTGCAATAATTAAAGGGCGACAAGGCAGGCATATTGGTAGGCATAATTTAAAGCATGTGCATATGTATGTAAATTATACATGCATATAATATGTCAATATTGGCATATATCTTTTTATCTAATTGCAGTGTAATAAGAGGATTGCCTTTAATTTTAGAGGACAGTCCCCAAGAATTGTATGAACTTTGGCTAGATATTTTAGATTTTCTGAATCATTTTCTCAGAATTTTTCATGAAATAAGTCATATTATTATTCGGTTTGAAAAAAATGGCCGGATTTATTAGTTTATTATTATAAAACGGTACATGTTACATGAAAAATGTTCTAGCATGTAACAAGTTCAAAATGGTCCGTGCGCAGGACGGCTCGATTTGTAAAGCTCCTATAAAGATACCGGTGGATATATATACGAATGAAATTCAAAATTAAAATGAAACCGACAAATTATTTAGATCTTCAAAATGTTTCAAAGTTTTGAAGTTCTTTGAACATTACTTCCTTCTTATAAATTTTTCGCCGGCAGTTATTTAAATTCCTCTAAAAGCTTTAATATTACAACTATACTGCTCTCGCTTGAAGCCCTTAAATTTATTATTTAAATGAGTTATCATTAAACCGTAGACGGAGTACAGAAATTGGCCGAATATATTATTTAAATCGGAATAATACGAACACGTCAAATCATTGACTATTTTCGCATTTAGCATTAAAAGCTGATCGATTAGTTATAATAATATATCTGTGTCCAACAAACATAAATTCATCGAAGAAAAATATAGAAAGAATGAGCTCTCGAAATCCGAATACGCTCTTGCATCAAGCGTGTATCTAAATTCTAGGTAATTCTTTTCGAACATTGCTAACAGTTTAATCTACAACATTTATAGCTAGCTAGGTAAAATTTATTTCTAGAAATACAATACCGAGCTTTTGTCGTTTATCATCCAAACAGAAAACAATTCTTCCACCAGTAGCAATCCGTCTACGGTCTACAACTATTTAAACTACATCCAACTTACTAAAATTCTATTTGATTTTAGAAATTTTCCGTTGCTTCTTTAAAACATCACAGTATTCATTTTTAATTCGTTTTTAATATATTTCTAGTTTTTAGTCAGTTTCAATTAAAATTAAATACTCATTCGAAACTTTAACCCAAGCTTTTCGTAATAAGTAAAATTATTCTGAGCTCGTCGTCATTATTACTCCTTTGAACCCCTTAGATTGAATTATTCTGTGATAAAGTAATACAACGCTATATTTTTAAAATGGGACAAACCCTAATTAATACTAAATGTATTAAATATTTGTATTGTAAAACTATATAATATCACTTGGTCCTTCGAATTACGACAACTAACCCCCACTCTAGGAATAGAACCTTTAAACAATTCTAGTGAGAGTGGAGAGGTTAAAACGTTGATTTTGCATAATTTTCTTTAAAAAGGGTTGCAATTTTTCAGAGTTAGTATAGTAGAGAAATTTCAAAAAATTACAACTAATAGTAATAATTACACTACAGTTTTGTCAAGGATAATTAGTTCATTCTCATTCAAACCTCAAAATTGAAGCATTATGGCCAAACGGAATGTTAAACGTCGCATTTGGAACATGAAAACGTCTAGAATCTCAGAAACAACCTGTAGAATTTTGCTTCTTCTAGCGTTCATTCTCAGGGTTCATTGCCGAATCAATCCAACACTCAATCTGAATCTTAGCACATTTGGAAATTGCACTTTGCATTTCAAAACCTTTTCAGATGCGTCGGCATACGTCGATATTGTAGAACAAATCATTCATCGAAACAAGTTGCATTCACTCTGGACATTTTATTTGTCCAAATCGTGGAATAATACCACTTCGGTGGCTCCAACGATTCAATACTTTGAGCCGTGTTCTCTTAACCTGCTTATGGAAGGGAACGTTGTGAAACCAACATTGTTTTTATGGAATTATATGCTCAATAATATATACACTCACGGAGATGAAAGCCATTCTAGTTTTATTTTAGTCGTTCAAAATAAAGACCCCATGATTTTTGCTCTATTGGATATGACTTATTGGCCAGCATCGTTTTACGTTGTGTCTTTAAGGGGGGGTTTAAAAAACTATGGAAATTTTGATTTCCCTATCTAAACCAATGTTAAAAACCGGTTTACGGGTGCAACGCCCCAGGCCCCACGGGTCAACTAATCGAATCAATTTTTTTTTTATAAAATTCCTCGATAAATTTCGTATTCAGTATGCCCTTTAGATTTTTGATTTTTTACTTTCACCTCTTGCTATATTCATAATAACAAAATATTAGTCTATTCGTATGCCGACTTTACTATTCACTTGAATTTTGTAGCATGCATGGACAAAAAATCAAAAAAGTAAAGGGCATACTGAATACGAAATTTATCGAGGAATTTTATAAAAAAAAAATTTATTCGATTAGTTGACCCGTGGGGGCTGGGGCGTTGTCCCCGTAAACCGGTTTGGCCACTTTTTTAATACTTTCTGAGAAGTGTGAAAGCAAGTAAAAATTGTCGTTGCCATGGGCATTTGCGACGGTAACTATAGTAACTTCAACAATCACTATGGTAACAAGCCTAATAATGGTTGCGTTACCAAGCAATTTTCAAATTACTTAGGCTTTTGATAAAAATCCACATCAAAGTTTTGTCGTTATGTGTATCTATGGATGGTCATTCAGGCCGTAAAATATTTTTCAAACCCCCCCTTAATCAATAATCACGAACCCATCCTAAAAAATGAGATTGAATTTAGATACAAATGGTTTTTTCTGTGTCCATATTGTGAACGATTCTATGAAGGAAACCACACCGCAATTAAGCTCAAGAATCGAATAGAATTTCAAAATCAATGGACCAGTGTTGACGTTCCCGTATGGGATGTTCCACGCAAACAAAATTGCGGCACAAGTATTGGAAATAAAATTCCAGAGAAAAATTTCATGTATATTAACTGCCAGGAAAGTCACGTTGTATTGGAAAATGTAGCATCAGCCTGTGGTCTTCGGATCCGCTACGATAATAGCAAAACTCAAGACTTTGCACGATCTGTGACAGACACAATCAAATTCAATACTTACAGGATTATTGATGTCAATCATCTCTTCACGAAAGGATACTTAGGGAGTCGTCTTATTTACTGTGTTCCTAGGCAATTCTCAGACAACGGGGAAATGGGGGTGTGGCTATCTCCGTTTCAAACATCAGTATGGATCGCAATCGGTTTAACAACAGTCGCTTTGCTTGCTTATCTGGCTTGGAAAACCGATGCAATTAACTTCCAAAGTATGGATCTGACCGTATTTTTGATCGTGTCAATTTGGTTGAAACAATGTGTAACATCGAGCAGAAATAAACCAATACTTATAGCATTTACATCATTAATTCTTTTAATTGTTTTCGAACTCTATGAAAATATCCTGACGAGTAGATTAATCGTACCCGAAGAGCTTAAACTTTTGAACAATCTTGCGGAAGTCATAACTGCAGACTACAAAATCTTGATGGTTTACAGAAACGGAAGTAAAACTACTGGTCCGTTTAGAATTTTGCAGGCTGAATTTGAGAAACATCAGATGGTGGACAGACTAAAGAGGGAACATTTTCATAGGTTTACCAAAGTTTTTAACTTTTTTTGGTACCATAATTTTCTTCATTTCAAGCTGATTCCAATGGTATATGCCAAAAGGCTCAACGCTTTCGAAAAAGCCGAGAAAATCGGAGAGTTTAAATCTGTTGTTCCGATAGATACATATATAAGATTTATTAATCTGATTTTAAATTCCTATTATGGCATTATAAAAATAAATCTCATGCATATATAGGAACAACAGATTTAAAGAAAAAGTAGATATTTTTAAATAAAGTAAAGCCCATTTTATTTCAAACTAACTTCATTTAATTGATTTAAAGTAATAATTAAATATTATATGTTTGCCGAGACAGAAGACTATAGCTAAAATGACTTGAATGTTAATTGAAACCGGCATGATTTTTGTCATAATACAAACTACAATATGATAGGAAGCGTAGAAAGAATTGTCAGTGAAAATTCCCATCTTTTCTCCTTTTTCCACTTACTCAACTCAATCCTTCCACTTCCGCCCGTACCTTGAAAACAAGGATAATTTCTCGTGCGCGCTCATTTTCTCTCCGATTTTCTCGGCTTTTTCGAAAGCGTTGAGCCTTTTGGCATATACCATTGGAATCAGCTTGAAATGAAGAAAATTATGGTACCAAAAAAAGTTAAAAACTTTGGTAAACCTATGAAAATGTTCCCTCTTAAGTGATTCCATAAAGATTGTTTTTAATGACGGCAGAATCACGTACAGGCATATAGCTTCTTACCTGTCCGACGAAAACGTGAAATATGCTTATTATGACCAAAGCACTGCTGGTGGTTCCGCGTCAACTTCAGTGCTGGAATTGATTCAAGCTCTTATTCCGAGACATCAGTGCGTGCGAGTTAAGGAAGAATTAAATCCAAATATATGTATTATGTTGTGTTTTATACCCACATAAGCGAGTTTATGATCAGAAAAATGAGAACCTTTATGGAATCCGGAATTGTTGAGTTTGTTAAAACATTTGAGCAGTTCAAGTTTGTAATTTTAAACCGCCGATCTAGGAAGACGACTCCGGTTGCATCGTTAAACGAAAGCCTCTCCGAAATAATAGGATTTCATCAAACATTCAACAAACAAAACAACAAAAAAGGCACTAAAAAATGAGGAAAAAAGAAGTAAAAAGGCACCTAAAAATGCCGAAATAAGCATAAAATAGGCAGCTAAAAATTGATTTTTGTAAGGCAAAAAGGCCATTTACGGTACAAAAATAACAATTATATTCACTTGAGTTGACTTTTTATTAAGGGTTCTCATTCAGTCATACAAATTTCCCCGAATTTGGCCCAATTATTTTAAATTTACACTGAATCAGAAACTAAATAAAAACCGTGAAGAATCAGTTTAAAGCATAAGAACATTCGTTTAAATACTATTTGTTTTCGCGTGTGTGTTTTGGAAAGTTTTAAAAAAAAAATTCCGAAATATAAGATTTTGAAATTGAGCAAATAAAATTTACAAGCATAAACCTTAAAATTTAAACCAAATTTTTATAAATTATCCACAAAGTCATTGATTTTGACACTCAAAAGCTCGAAAACAGCTAAATAGGCAAAATAGGCACCTAACCCATAAAATAGGCAAAAAAGGCAAAAATAGAATGATTGTAAACTGATCGTTAGAGTGCCAATAGTAGTCATACAAAGTCGCATGGCTCTAGGATCAACAGGAATAAATGCCTTTTTTTCTTCTTATGTTGTCCCTACTCATCACCAATACCCAATGTCGAAAAATATAGGCATTTTTGAATGAGCTCCTAATCTACCCGATCAGGTTCACTCTGCTGCGATATGAATGATTCTGACTCCAACTTGACAAGTCCACTTCTCGGATTGTCTATGTTTCCTAATTCTAAAATATGAATCTCTTCCTAGTCCTTTCTTTCTAGGACGTAAATAAGTTGAAGGGAAACAATTAGGGAATTTAAAGGACAACTTTTTAATTAACTATTCAATTAATTCAGACTTCAAACAATTAAAAGTGAAACAAAATCTCCTCCGAATTCAATATTACAATACACACTGTTTGGAGGTGAGATGATGAGTGAAGTTTTCCGTTCCTCTCCTCGCCTTCTCAACCACATATACAAGTTCACACACGTTCAAACATCAAATTATTACTACAATATTCACCCACAAGGGTGCTCACTTTACAAATCTCATAATGCCTCATTACTTTCACCAACTTTCTCCTAAATACAATCAATTCAACAAATTTATAAATACTAATTATATTCGGAGATTTAACAGGCATCATAATTTTGTATTTTACATAAACGTATGTTTATTGTTTCACAAGAGACAAAAATTACCAAACATTCATGATTTTCGGAGTTTTAGAACTTAAACTTCAAGGCATCAAGTAGTTACTCTGTATTCCACTAACGATCTCCTTCGCTTGAAGCAAGCTCTGAAATAAAAAACAAAGTCAATCATCATTGTGTCAATCTATTATTGGGATGCGTTTAATAAAAATTCCAAATTGTTCTACCGTCAACATCTCATCTGTCTCTTGTCGCTTTCGGATGACACTTTCGGGTTCCGTAATTAAATCCTCTTCCCTCCCCGCAACAGCTTCTTTCTGCAAGGTAATAAATTAATGGTTCATGTTGGTTGTGTATTTTGGATTTTGGCGTCAGAAAAATTTCAAAATGAAAGCTTTGTACAATTGTATCTCTGAGCTTATCAATTGAGCAGTCAAACAAATGATGCATGATATGCTTTGGCATATAATCTGCCAGTTGTTTCCTCATCACGTTGAAATACTGGATGATAAGAGCTTTGACGTAGATCTGCTGATCAATAATTTTGTTGTCCATCGTTGTTCCTAAAGGAAATGAAGCCGATGAGGATTTCAGGCTTTCTGCCATTTCGTGGAAGTGAAACTTATTTTCACTTTTTTCCACATCGGCTGGATTGGATACCTGGAATATTTTATTATATTTTATTTTTCAAGCCTCTTAGAACAACCATTGTTTGTTTTATTCGTATAGTTGATAAAACCTTCTGCTTTTAAACTAGTTTGAGTCATTTTATTATTTTTATTAGTGTTTTAGACTTTGCCATTTTTACTTCATATGTGATTTTGCAAGTTTCAAAATTTCATCCGCTATCCTTAAAAATATCTGTCAACACCGGTTATCAATACGGAAGAACGGGAATACAAATTTGAACAAATCAGAGCAGAGTACCTTAAGTAGTTGCAGGAAGTCATTGTCAGACGAAAAGATCATTCCCGTTTGAATCTTCATGTATTCTTTTATTGACGCCTTAACGTCCTTTAACTGATTGCTCAGTAAGTTCCTCGTGACCCGAATTATTTCAGCGTTCAACTTTGCAACCCGTTTATCCTTCAGGCAATGCTCTACAGCTTGGACTAAAATGCTATGAACAGCCTCTGCGCATTCCATAGAAGGTCTCTCCATTAGCAGGATCTCGTCTTTGACCAACGACTTAAATACTCTCTAAATAATCACAATTAAAAAACAGGAAAATTAGGCTCCTGTCACTAGTTTTGAACAATGCATATGTCATAAAACCGAATGCTCCAACGCCAACCTCTATGGATGTAAACCGTTCAATATTAACCGAATTCCGAAGTTCTTTGCTTATTGTTTGGCTCAAACTCAGCAATGCATGGAGGTTATGGAGATTTCCCAACTTGGTATTAAATGCGTCGTAAGTATCCGTGATTTTAACGGTGAAGATGACTCCGTTGTCTCCAGTACCGGTAGCTCGATCTTTGATGGCGGCCTTGTATTCATGGAGAAAGTCGGTCATAATTCCCATCATGACCCACATCTTCTCTGCTTTTGCGTCTGCTACTTTGGGTCCAAGTTCAGTTTTTGTCGCTTCATATTGCTCCGTTAGGTCACCAATCCGTTTCTGTGTATCATCACTTTAGGTATAATCTTAGGTGATCTTTTGCTGTCTGCTCATGATCTGTTTTCTAACCTCATCATCAGTCATTACATATACTTAACGGTATTGGAACAGTAAATTTGATGAGGTTACAAAACCGATCGTGAACATAGCAGCGTTTTGTGAAAATAGTGAATATAATATCTAGAATCTAATGTTACCATTTATGGGGTTAAATAACATTCGTCATTTGAAAGTACTTGACTACTCGTATATATTTATAATTTGACCTATCTCGCTCCCATCATGCATCAACCCATACTTCCCATATATACGTGTTTCATACGGGAGTTTGCTATTTGAGAAAATGCAAAGTTAATGCGAATGAAAAGTTTTCATCTTACTTCGTGGACCATGGACCGTTAATGTACATGGGCCCTGAACCCGTTTACTTTTAGGCAACGCGAGTTCCGGAACGAGAAATTTCAAAAGGTCAAGCGGTCCCCCCGTAATCGTGCTCACGGACGGAAAGACAGACAGGTGAATAACAACCCCTTCGCATAATGTATCTAAGATACTTACAAAATATAATTATACAAGAAAAATAGCGAAAAAATCAACTTCTAGTACAGATCATATCAACCTGGGGACGATAAATCTTTGAAACGAAAAATATAAAAATCCTTTATCAATGCAATTGATAATCGTCTAGTCGCAATACTTACAATTAAATCAGGAAGTGAGTTTTGGATATGTTTCATCAGAAGATCGTTGAGCCTCCTGGCGAGGTAGGGTGACCCGATTTCCCCGATATGATTTGGATAACGTTCTTCAAGGAAATCCTTCTCATTTTTCATAGCAATCTCGATCGTTTCATTGCTTTCGATTGCAGCTTGGGAACGGTTGACTACTCCAATAATCCCAAGTTTGACTTGAATCACTTGACCCGAAAGAACAGTTTTTGCGTCCGTTCCTTTGTCCATCAAGTCAAGTTTGGTAATAACTGCAAGAGTGCGATCCCCGTTTGGATCAACTGCTTTAGCAATTTTAAGACTTTCTGAAGTTGCGATGTCCTGATTGGCCGGACTTATGGCTAAAATTATAGCGTTTGGGTTGGAAATGTATTGGTTAATTAGATTCAGGACCTGCTCCTCTATATCTTCGGGCTGATCACCAACGGCATTCTTTAAAAACCCAATAAAAATCATTTTTACATTTGCATTTTCCTTAAAATAGTCCTCTTTCTGTTTTATATTTTAATTAAATATAAAATTACTTTCACCACTCCGGGTAAATCAACAACTGTCAACGAAATGACATTTGGTGAACAGACACGAACCGTAATTGGTTCCATGGATATCCCCCTGTCATTTCCAGCCATTTTTTCCGTTTCCTTTTCAATCTCTTCCCGAACTTCGTCAAAATCTTCATATTTTCTGTCCGGATTTTCTGAGCTGGGAAAGCTACACCATTCGCTGGTCTCGGAAGGAAGATCTGGGTTAAAAGATCATTTTTATCTGACTATTTTTATTGTTGTTACTTTGGTTTGTTTTAATTAATTTATCAGTCGTTACATTTTTTGTGTTAAGATTTTTGATATTGTAGTATGTAAAACATTTATATTTCACCTGTTAAAATATTTGGAATATTAAAAAGCTAATTGTTATTTTAAATACCATCAGTTTCGTCTTCTATCGTGTGAACTAGTTGTAAAATGATCGGACATCTCGTCACGATCCCAGTTCCTCGGGGTAGGAAGGACTTCCCCACAAGACTTTCCAAAACAGAACTTTTGCCACAGCTCTGCAAATGAAAATTACAGAATTTGTTCAATTCGAATTGAATTTACAGTGGGATTTCCGGATTAATCTATAGATCTAGCCTAAGATCTAAGTTAATTCTATTGTGCCGAATTACATCATTAGAGAAATTTTGGAAATAATTAAATACAATTTATGCAAACGTGTTATGTATGAGCGGTTGTATTCTTTGCTTGTAATATTATTTCAGTTTGATAGTTGATTACCTGAGACCCAACTACAACGATTTGTGGTAACTTAATCCCATCGCGTTTGGAACCTGTGTGTGTTTTTTTGAAGATGTTTTGCAGCTCGTTAATTACTGGAATTAAGGTTTCCATTTCGAATTTGAAATATATATATGTAATTCTAAAATCTGAAGGTTAACTTTCAAATATAATCCAATCCAATTGTTTTCTTTACTGCGCTAAAATGTAGTTGTACTTTATTCAAAACTATGTGGCTTGGTTTAAATGCAATTGTTAACAATGTAAAACCGGTGTAAAAATCTGAATTTCAATAGCAGGATGACGGGCTCCACTCGGGGTCTATACCGGATATCTGTATTTGTTAAGCTTTATTTTCTGTGAGATAAATTGAACACAATACATGACATCAGCGTTGATAAAACCAATATTAATTTGTGAGTCATTCATAGATAAACTGCAGATTTTTATGTCACGTTTGCAGAAATACTTTTATTAATGCAAGTCCTTTGTGTTATAACATGTTGGAACAAATAATCAACTGTAGTTTCAGATAAGTTAAAAATATATTATTATCTTCCACCCGATTACTAGGTATTAGATATAATATTTACTCTATTATAATTGAGAAATGGCATTACCTTGGCGTCACTTTAGTAAATACCGAATTGCATCTAAGAGAGAAAACACCCAATGCAATCGTGTGGTTCACTGAATTCTTTTTGCCGTAATAATTAAATTCTTGTGCCAATTCATGCTTGTGTGTGCAAATTTCTGCGAACCACGTTTAACTTAATTTAATTTAACTACTGGACACGGTTATATTGCGAGCAAACGCCAAACGCCCTGTTTTTTAAATCATCCAAATATAAATGTCAGATAATTTGATCTTTATACTTCCACATGAGACATGAATCCAATGCATGGATTTCCATGTAAAAACATATGAAAGCAGTAAAGCAATTTTTGTTTGTCGCGTAAAAAATGTTTTGTGGTTAAAAAAAATTCCATTTCATTTAGTAGATGGTCCTCCATTAGACAAGATCACGAACCTCTTGTTACCCAAACTGAGCATACGTTAATTTAAATACTTGAGTGTCAATCACAATTAAACAATGATATGCTAATCTTTTTCACAGCTATTGAAATCAATAATTTGTATCCCAAACATTTGGAAGATTCAAGAGCCAAGTCTGCTAATCTGTTTTGCTAATTATTCAAAGTACTTGATGAAACACCCCCCACCGAGTGCAAATTTTTGGCCGCTAGCCTTGGTGATCTCGATTCGAGGGCTTGGATACGCAGAATCTATTAAGTTTGTAAATGATGTTAATAGTTCTGTTATAGTCTAATGAATCTAACGTTGGAGTGGCATAATAACGATGTCACTCTAACCAGGCGTGAAATAATAAGAGACAATTCCCAATTAGGAGGAGGAGTACAAGAGATCAACATGACAAACAAACGAGCGTACACGTAAACATTATAATAGTGAACCAGTTAACTAGTTGTCCTCACAATTAGTAGCATTTCGCAATCGGCATGAATTAAAAAGCAGAGGCTTCACTTCAAAGTGAATTGGAGATGTCAACTTATGCAAAAAAAAACTTATTATTTTATTATGGCTTAGGAGGTCCTCTTTTTAACAAGTTTTAATATTCACGACGTGTGTCAAATATGTCGTTTACAAGGGAAAGGTTAAGATCATAAAAAAATCAATAGAACATTGACTTGAACTACATATCTACATAAAAGTAGGCATTTGTAACACAAATGATCTCTGACACAAAATTGTTTTGTTTTCATGTTAAGATTAGTCTTTCTTTGTATTTGATTTTGTCAACCAATGCTATTGGAATATTATAGGATATCTCGCCCCTTCGTTTCGTTCACAGCGATCCTGTTCCCGACCATTTTTGCTCCCCGATATTTTTATTTATCATAACATCATAAGAATTAAGTGATATTTTCTCTATTATGCCTAGTCCTTGTAGCATGTGATAGATGCTGGATATTTAGAGGGACGAATGGACGTGGGCACACCCCTTCGGATGGAAATTAAAAATGGTTTAACTGAATATAATAAACTGATTGTGAGCTTGTTGACTCGCCGGGTAAAACTTATTCGTCTATATGTAAAACAGCATATTAGAGGACGAAATGTGTTCTACCCGGCGAGTCAACGAGAAAGGGGACTTAAACGAAATGTCCTAAGCTTTTAATTGTTTTTCAATTTAGCTGTAACGTTAAAACTATGTGTTATGATTGTAAATTTGTATAGCACTTTATTAAATGAAATTTGTATAATGTGTTAAAAGTCTATTTCTGAATTTACTCCGATAATCAGTGAAATCAAACTATGCAGATACAGTTAATTAGATAGTCCAAATTCAAAATGATATTGAATGTAATGTTGGCATCACGTAAAATTGTGTGACCTTGTCTCGCCTATCAATAACTACTTGTATTGTAACTATTATTATTTTTCGTCTGCATTATATTTTAATTCCATTTATATTGTAATGACTGTTAAGAATAAGAATATTATTACAGAACGTATACGTGTCATTTACTGAATAGAGATTTGGAGACAAATACAGGGAGATTAAAAGTTACACAAAAAACGATTAAGGCCCACACCCATGATAGCCTTTACAATTTTTCACGTAATATTGAATATAAGATGGAACTCTCTATACAAACTATGTTACTGATAAGAGGACTTTGAATACAAATACAATAAATAAAAATTGGCCAGCTTCTAGCATTATTAAGTTCGACGGATATGAATTGGAGGATAATGCTATTCCTTATAGAATGAAAAGGCGTATGGATTCCAAAGATATTAGCATGAAAAATGGATTCTGTTGATATTTATGAACTTGATTAATGCTAGGACATAAACTTTGGTCTTGTATACCTAAATGTACTGAAGTCGAATGTCATCCAATGACATTTATTCCTACTATGGATTCACATTATGTCATTCTCAAACATGCACTTCCATTCAATCTAGTTCTCTTTTTATTTGAAATGAACTTGTTTATAGATACAGGGACTGTCCATAAACAACGTCGACAACCATAACTTTGGCACTCAATTTTTTTAAATTGAGACGTCACGATCCGCAGTTCTATTTATCAGCATTGGGACTTATTTCGGGGGAAAGACCCTGTACATGTGTGCTGTCAAACTCTTTAAATTGTAAGCCAACGGATCTGAATATAGATGAGCATTTCAAAAAGATTCGTTATCATAGTTTCTTTAAAAATCATTGACGTTCCTAGATTTTGCATTGTTACACAGGTAAAATACAATACAAAATCTTAGGTTTTGTTTGGACCAAATCCTGAAGATTTCCAACCGATCTATAGAGTCTTTACTTCCCTTCTCGAGTTTAATGTCCGGACGTGATCTAAATTATTCAATTACCAATAATATCTAACATAGCTGATACGAATGATTGGTAATCACTGGGATTTTTCTCAAATTCGAAGATGAAAATATTTATGTAAACCTTTTTATTAGAAATTTTCTAAAAAAAATATATTTCAAGTTCTTTTTTGCCCTCAAAATCGAACGAATCGTTTCGATTAAATTCAACTAAACTGTGCTTAAAAAATGGCAAATGCAAGTGTCTCAAAAATATTAACCAGTGAATCCATTCGTCCAATGTAATTTTTCCCATTTCAATCCCGTCTTAAAACAACTTAACAGTCAATTTAAACATGTCAAAAAAAACCTCTAGGTCAACTAAACACAACAAAAATACAACCTGACAAGAAAAGGTCAATCAAAAGGTCTAGTGTACCCATCATCAATGTTGAATAGTCCTCACCTATTAATAGCCGATGGGCGAATCCCTTATATAAACTTCAACTTGATCTCCTTTATTCCTCTCTTTATTTTACCTCGCTCGTAAATTCCTTTCATAGCGCAAACAAATAATAAAAACAGGCAGCAAAGACTACAGGTAGCGCAGTAAAAAGTCATTGTCTCGCCGAATTATTGGCAGGACGTCAATAACCACAAAACTGATATAGCAAAGTCACTTATGACCATAGTCTTCAATCTACATTCCAAAATCCCAAAGCCAATCCTCTACTGAATAATAACACCCATTCCCATTTCCTAATTACAATCACAAGTCCATTTGTCCAACTGTTTAAGGAAGTTTGGAGGAACAAGTAAACACTTTCAGTTTACAACTTAATCCAAGCCAACAGCGATTTGTATCTTCACAACTAGAGTAGATGCTTATTACTATTATGGACATACCTTCAGATTTATTGGGTGTCTGAACGTGTGGTGGATTCTCTTAATAATACCCCACGAGAAATTTGATTGTTGGCCTCATGCAGGCGACCTTGAGGGATTATGAAGATCATCGACAGGTTCGACAAAAAGATTTAAGGGAATCAATTATCGAACAGGTTGTAAGCTGCTGCCGATCAATCAAAAAAATTCTGGTTGATTGACTTCTTGGCCCATAATTGATTGACAATTGCATGGTCAACCAATTCACTTTATCGTATCCAAGTCAGGCTATAAAGCATCAGATTTGACCACCACCAGCAAACATCAATTCAGATTTTATTCACGAATTAAATAGAGCTGGAAATTGATTTTCCCCTTAAATTAATCCATATCGCTCAAAAAGATCTCCTAATCAATTCGGAAATCCTTAATTCTTAATTGAAAATCATGTAATCTCTGTAATCAAGTTAGCCACGCCGTTAGTTTCCATTAAAAACAAATCCTAACTGGTTTTCTCCATACCACAAGCTGACCTATATCATCGTCATTGTTATTATTATTCTGATTTTTAAATAAATTCAAGTTAGTTTTTTGTGGAATTGTCGATCGGCCAAACAATTATGATAATTTCCCTTAGCGAAGGTGATGAAGTTCATTGATTACAGTCCAACGATTTAATAATAAGTAAACATGTCATCTAAATGCAAATCCTGCCTCTATGCTCGAATATGGAAGGTATTCCTCGAGATATTATTGAAACTGTCTATCAGCCCATCTCACCTCTAGTAATGACGATGACTTATGGACGCCCTAAGGGTCAAGAGTGTCATCGTAAATATATAATAAAATTATTAGAGGATGATGGATGATGTTACCTATATTTAATGTACCTCTGAATAGTAGTGCATATTCCATTGAAAATTGTAAGCAGAATATGTAGATGAACCCAGAGGTAATTTAATTAGTCCAGCTCTTGTAATTTCCATAATTAATCAAAAAAGTGCACCCATTATAATATTTCCTTCTCTATTATGAGGAGGATGTCCTCAATTAATTCTCATGGGCTGGAACTTTTGGATGAAAAACATGAATTTACATATACCAAGTATCTGCACGCAATTTTTGGTGTCATTCAATATAATGTGTTTTAGAACCTTATGATTTTTTTCTCCATTGAATAGAAACAGTTTGCCAACAGGGCGTTGGCACTAATTGGCTCATTTGATTTAGGACTCTGAATTTAGAATTTTTTAGAGAGTTGTCGGTGCCCAACAGGGTTTCGGCTCTTCTGATCATCAGGTCATCGAGAGATGACTAGATTTTTGAATACTAAGGATAATGCTTTATGAATATGAATGATAATTTCAAATAATTACAGTTAGACCGGTTCAATATTAGAAACAAAAATCAGTTAGATAATGATTAGAATGAAGGGAGTTACAACATGTTGGGATGTATTATTACTATTTTTAGGGACAGAAGCCGCGGGTGATAGGTGATTTGATTGTGTGCGAATGAGAAGATTGACATGACTCGAGTCGACAGGGAGTCTTATTTCGCCAGTTTTTTTTACCTTGTGAGAAGTATATCGATAATCGGCATCGATCAAGAATGAGTAATCAATATATCGACTTTTACTTTCACTGTCGATACAATTTTTTATTCGAGGGAGGTTATTCTATTGAAGAATATGGTTAGAATTATGAAATGACAATTAAAATTAAATAACAATTAATATGCTGTAGATGAAAGGATAATGATATGGAGTGTAAAGGTTCCGATGACCTAACCCGATTAAGAAGGTTTTAATTATTGAATGGTTGTTAATAGTGTGGATATTGAAATCAATTTGATTGCATAA
Source organism: Desoria tigrina (assembly GCA_906901685.1). Classification (NCBI taxonomy): domain Eukaryota; kingdom Metazoa; phylum Arthropoda; class Collembola; order Entomobryomorpha; family Isotomidae; genus Desoria; species Desoria tigrina. The sequence continues at coordinate 704,666 of CAJQTU010000060.1, forward strand.
TTCCGAAGATCGTAAATCATTGGGTTAAGACTTAGACGGATTTTTTTGTTTAGGCTAACGATTTGGTAATGGGTGGGCGAGGACGGTTTATTGTCGAAGTTGGAAATGCTTTGAAGTTAAAATATTTCGGCAAATTGTAATACTTGGATTTGATTTCGCAGGATTTCTTCATCATTAACGTTAGGATCATTAACTGTTAATGATCCAAGAAGATGGGTTTTTTAAACATGTATGCAGGACCAGTGGTTGAGTCACGGAATTTTTGTTATTTCTTTCATGCGGTGCGGTAAGCCTGGTCATGTCAGTAAGAACTGTGCAAAGGCTCCAGCATCTAATCCCATTAAAACTCCAAAATCCCAATCCCATAGACCTACTGGTGGGCGCATCGCGCCTGGGGATGAGGAGAATTGGGAAACGCTAGTACCGGAAATAGTGAGGTTAGCTGATCACACATCCCAAGTACAGAACTCATCCGTGTTTGTAGTTCCTGCTACACCGGGTGGGTCCAAGAGAAAAGAGGAAGAAGCCAGGCTCGATGAGAGTGACGATTACTGCACTGACACATCACAGACTGACTCTTCCTCATTTAAGCAAGTACGGTCCCGGAAGAAAGCTAGGATACCCAAAAAAAAGATGGAATTTGGTTTTAATGAGGACGTTGCCCCAGAAAGATGGGGATACTATTATTGGAAAGACTGGAACTTTAAACATTCTCCTGTAGATGCAGCAAGACTATTTCTATTTCTCTTTTCGATAAGGAGAAATTGCAATAACCATAGATTTAAAGGACTTAACACCATTTATCAGGCCCTTCTGGCAACATCAGATCTTCCAGCTCTAGCCAAAATGCTTAATGAAGCAGGGCTTAGAGTATCTGATAGTAACACCACCGTCAAAGATAGGCTCCATACTATTGAAATGGAAATCACTGCTGCTCTCAACGAGCCAGAGAAAGCGGAAATTGTCAATAACCAAAAAATTTTAGATTTTAATAGGAGGAAATTTGAATGGGAGGCCCATTGTAAAAATTACAACTTGAAATCAGAAGAAGATAAAGATTCATTTAGACACTATTTCATCCATTCCCTACAATAAAATGACTAAAATTAAAATCATGTCCTTGAACGTTCAAGGTCTTAACAACGTCATCAAGAAGGCTAGTCTTCAGAACTTTGTTGCTCATTTTATACCAACAATCCTTTGTGTACAGGAGACAAATATCGACCCGGCCAAACCAGGGTGTCCTTTTGTTCTGAAAAATTATGTCAGTTTTTTTAACCCGTCGACCACGTTAGGTAGTGGAACTGCGATCTTCGTCCACAACTCCTTCCTTGGCTATGGAAATAGAATAATTATCCCTGGAAAATTTCAAATTTTAAAATTTAAAGGCGCTGACAAAGATTACGACGTATTTAATTGTCATTTTCCATTTACAAAATTAGAATCCGAAAAATTCATTCAACTATTAAAGTTAGAATTGAAAAATTCGTCCAACAGTTCAATAAAAATTATTTTAGGAGATTGGAATTTTGTTTGCGACGAAAAACTTGATAGGTCCCAAGGATCTATCGAGACTCGTAAAAGGCTGGCAACCTCGTTCGAAAAATTCCTCTCGGACGAACAGTATTTCGATATCTACCGACATTTAAACCCTACAGGTACGAGCATGACCTATGTCAGTAAACTGGCAAATAAGTCACGAGCTCGTCTTGATCGGGCGTATGTATCCTGTGCACAAATTGGAAATCTAGTGTCTGACTTCATTTTCCCCTTTAATTCTGATCATGCTGCTTACGGGTTTTCCTTGTCCAACGGTGAAGTCCAGAACGACAAGAAAAACTTATGGTCTTTCCCAAAACATATTTTGAATAATGAAAATTTTAATTTTACAATTAAAACTCTACTTCAAAAATTCATTGACAACCCAAATAAAACATTAAATAAATATGAGATTCTCAAAATTAAAATTTCTCAGATCTCGATGGAATTTGAGAAAAGCCTCAATTTCAAGATCAATTCCCTAATCAAAAGAACCCAGTCCAAATTCCAATCTCAAAATGACCAAAATTCTGGGAGTGAAAGCTTTAATTTTTTTCTGGAAAATATGCAGTGCTTTGGGAATTTCAACCTAAAGAATGACTGTCCGGACAAAAAAATTAGAGCCGAACAATCCAAAAAGTCAGTTGCAAGTCTTTTTGGTGAAAATGGAGAGGAACTGTCGACAGTTGCAAGAAACTTTTACAAGGAAAAGTTCAAAAACAATGGGACAAACCTCGAAAATTTAGAAAGGTATATGGAAGGAATGCCCCGTTTGGATGAGGAAACTGCTCAAGATCTTGATACTGATATTTCCGTAGACGAATTCGAAAAAGCCATTGAAGGCCTACCCCCCAATAAGACACCAGGGTTGGATGGGCTTTCGCATGAATTTTATAAGCACTTCAAAGCTTATATGAGTAAAATCACTTCATGGATGTGGGAAACTGCATTAAATAAAACGTTGTAAACGTTAACGGCAGCTCGCAAAATTAAAATATATTGTTGTTCAATATTACTTAAAATCGTGTTGGTTTAAATATAACAATCAAAACTATTAAAAATCAATTGTAAAAGATCAAAATATCGTAGTTTACATTCACCTAGACGATCGATTCTTAATCCCAAAGCTTTAGTAATTGTTCTATGGTCAATTGATTTACATCCACAATAAGATACTATGAGACGATAAAGATAGTTTCCATAGAAAATATTTGAAGAAACTGCATATTTGAGAATTGTCCTAAACTACATTGAATACAACTGTTTCCCTATGTGTCCATCCACTTTGCTATTTAAACCTGTACAATTTCGGTAAAAATTATTTTGTTGTTTGACAAATGCAGTTAAAATCTACTTAAAACACTGTTTTTGAATTATAGATTCTATTTTTGGATCAATTTGAACAGTTCATGAAACAATATTATGAAATGTCCCAATTAAGGCTTTTACGAACCTTAGATTGTTGTTTTGCATATAAAATACGTAAATACCTTTAAAATTGGATTATTGTTTCAAAACGTATTGATTTATATATATCATTCCTGTTTCCAGAAATGTCGATTTAATTACATATTTAAAGCAATAGAAATTCTTTAAAACATTTTATATATAAACCAATACGATTTCCTCGAAAACTATTTTCATGTTGCACAATTCATATCAGACCTCAAAATTTTTAAAAATTGTTTTGTATTTAGAAAAAGGATAAAAATCATATAAATAAATTTGGTATTAAAACCAATACAATTATGTTAAAACTTAATTCTGTGTTCGGAATTTGATAAACACTAGCGAATATTATGCTTCCATTTCAAAAAAATTGTATTGGTTCTAATCCGGCCTGCTTCTAGGCTGTTTAATTTTGTCTTGATTTACATTGACAAAAACGACGGACACACGGACGGACGGAGGGACGGACGGACGGACGGACGGACGGACGTACTGGTTGACTTCATTAGCTCTAAACCTATTTTTAATAGGCGAGCTAATAACGGATCACTACCATTATCCTGTAGAACTTCGGTGGCTACCCTAATTTTTAAGTCTGGTGACCCCACTGATCTCAAAAACTATCGAACCATTAGCATCTCAAATTCTGACTACAAAATCATAGCAAACGCATTGAAAGTGCGTTTGCTTGCTACTCTGCCAAAAATTATTGGACCTTGGCAGACGTGCGGTGTGAAAGGGCGTTCCATTTATGATAACTTGTCATTTTTGAGGGATGCGTTTAATTCTCGCGAACTAAACGGGGGCTTACTTTCAATTGACCAGGAGGCTGCCTTCGACAAAGTCGATAGGAACTATGCCTTTGCGGTCATGAAAATTTTTAATTTTCCACCAAAATTTATAAATTTCATAAAAATATTACATGTCAATTCTAAGCTACTTGTTTCCCTTGGAAGTTCCCTCACTGAGGCAATTCCTTTTGACAGGGGAGTGAAACAGGGTGATCCTGTAGCCGCTGCGCTCTTTATAATCAGTATTGAACCATTTTTATTTAATTTAAATAAAAAATTATCAAAATCTGGGCCTTCCGCCTGGCCGACCCACCCGGACAAGTATTTATCAGCCTATGCGGATGATACTAATATTTTAATTAGTAATTCCGCCCAGGTAGGAATAGTGAAAAATGAGTATTCTGTATATTCCAATTATTCAGGATCCTCATTAAACATTAAAAAGTCTGAAATCTTGTTGCTTGGGAATGGCCTGGAACAACTTGATACCGATTTTTCTGTTCGCCTAGACGGACTTAAAATCCTTGGAATCCTGTTAGGGAATGGGAACTTTTCGGAAAAAAACTTTGAGCTTATTCTACGAAAATTTCGAGAAAAGCTGAACTTTTATGAAAATCACTCAGTGGCTACTAGCCATTTCTCAAGAGCCAAAATATTAAACACCTTCATTTTACCGACAATTTGGTATCACTTAAAGATATTGGACCCTCCTGGTGCCATAATTGAGAAAATCTGTAAAGAATCAGAAAATTATATATGGGGGAAAGGTAGACGCTGGGTAAAGCGCTTCTACGTTTATCTTCCGATTCACATGGGGGGCTTGGGCGTTAGACACCCCCAAATCCAGATAAATACTTTTCGCCTCAAGTTCCTGTACCGAGCCATGCAGCCCAGTCAGGATAACCAATATTTCCTCCAGGGAGCACAGCAACACGTAAGCGATATCATTTTAAAAAACTCTCTGACCACTTTCGACCACTTCTACCGGAAATTGCATGATCTAGTGCATGAGGCTGGAGTCGTAATATGGAAGGGGCCAGAAGAATTATTGACCCAGATTAGTCTTAAAAACTCTAACATTTTTGGAGAGATTACCTCAAATTACATGGCAAAAACTCATATTAATACTATACAGGATTTCTTGCATACCACCTCTGTAGAATTGAAAGAAAGAGTAGAAGTTAGGATGAAAAGACATGTTACAAAGGAATATGATAAATTTCAGGAGAAAATCATACAAATAATTTCCAACAAATTCGATGTAGTAGTTTTTAAGTGTCGAAATTATACTTGCCCCGATTGTTCACTCTGCATACTAGATTTTAGTGGTATGTATGTAAATTGCATGCAAACTGTAAATTTGGGGAGCAGTTGTGATTTGGGGGTAAGCATGCACCCGAAATGGGTCAGATTGAAAAATACCAAAATTACAAACCCTGAAAAAGACGTAGTGTTTAAAATGTGGCATAACGTAGGATTGTCCCCTAAAATGGGGGTTAGTCAAGGAATCTACGGTAGTAGAAACTGTCCCTTGTGTCAGGAAGTTGATGTTAGTGTGGAACACTACGTTCAATGTCAAGAAGTACAAATCGTGTGGGAGTTCGTTTTTAAAATTTTAAAAAGGGTTGAAAAACCCGGAAATCGCCCTCAAGGTTTGCGCCTTTTTGGGGTCACCAGCCCGGGGGGGAACGTCCTTTTGTTTTATGGATACTGCACTATTTATAGCTGCTTTATTCATAAAATAAATAAGTTCCAAGGTCCTTTTGACCTGCTAAATAAGTTAAAGCAGATGATATTCGGAAGGCTATACTCCGAATATCATAGTGCTAAACTTACAAGTCCGGAGAGCTTGATCTCATTTTTAAATTTCTGGTCAAAACTAAAAATTTTTGATATTACGGACGGAAAAATTAATGTTAAAATATAAATTTTATTCATAATATGCTAAAAAAAAAAAAAAAAAAAAAAATTATTTCTTTCATTTGATGGAATTTTATATACAGAATTCTAAAACACTTGGAACCGTATAGTCCTGCACGTAATTTGTAACTGTATTTCAGTACGTCTATTCGAAGAAATGCAAAGAAAAGAAACATCAATAATTAAAATCTGCTTTGTATACACCTAAAGTAGATGTTAACCAAGCACTCCATATTCACCAAAATTCTCAGAAAGAAACGAGTAATCTAAGGATATTGAAGGCTAAGTATTTGTCATCGTAAGCTACGTGTTTCCGTTGAATTCCGATATTTGTCTCACTGACAGAAAAGCATTAATCGCCAGTCTTAATCTTCGCCTAAAATCAAGTTTTCGGATTTAAAAGAATTCGTGATTTCTCAAATAATGATAAACATCTCACCCTGAAGAAAACTCTCCTTTTATATAATCATTAAATATAGAGATAAAACACGAAAATAAAGATCTAGATCCGTTTCTAAAAATAGGAACTCTTTCTCAAATCTCTTCAAGTCTCAAACCAAACCGGATATACTTCTGCACCTAACATCCTTCAGATCCTAACAATGCAATACCTACGCGTGTAATTGATCGGCTTAGAATTTAGATGCAATAAAAACACAAAGTATCAGATGACATTTTACAGAGCAAAACACACACAAAGCCACCCTTTCAATCTCAAACATCATAAATCACTTTCGATGCCGTTCAGTTAAACAATCAACAATTAAGTGATCCCCACTATTATCAATATAGGTTGAGCTACAAGAATTAGCTGTCCTACCTCATATTGTCATTCTCAGATTTGTACCATTAGTCATTTTCTGAGGTATGAGGAACTTAAGGAAGCTTCTCCATTAAAAAGGGCGGTGTCACCTTTTAATTTCCAACTGTTATTGATTACTCATTGATGTATTAAATATTCCAACCAAAAAAGCCCTACTGGGTCAACCGACAGATTTCCGAGGCCAGTGAGTTGACTATCTAACTTTTAAGGCCAACTTTCCAAGTTCCATAACTCAGTCAGGTTTCATGTTATTCTGCCATTTAGGATGAGATGAAAAAACGGAGATCGTCAAGGTAAGTCAGTCAACTATGACTAAAAAATATGGATTCATCCTCTACTAAATCCTTAGACAACTATCTTGAACTAATATTATTATGTATTCATATGTAGGATCGTAGAGCAAGGTGAATATTAGAGCATTTTCATCGTTTTTATCCATATAGATGTTTTGTATAGATAGAACATGTATTTTCGTATCTCACTCTAGGGACTGTACTTGACAAAATAGATTTATAGCCCAAGCCGATCCTCCAAAGAAATACTAAATGTCAGGACAAGACAGGCCGAAATAGTCTGCATAACTACAATAAAAAAACTTGAACTATTTATCTTAAGGATATGGACACCAAACGCAAGTGACAGGAACATATCTATTAAAAAATAGGCCGGAATTTCTTACTAAAATATTTTTCAAGTTCCTCTGCTCAATAAAATTACAATCTTCAACAATTCACGGAGGACAATCATGCGATGCGACACAAACCCCTCGAAATAAATCCTCATCTGATAAATAGTGATAATCTCTGTGTAAACCCCGATTCTGTGTTTTCATGAGAGTTCTGGCTGAATTATATCAAGAAATGCTAAGACAAATTTACGAATCATTAAATTTTAAACGAAATGCCCCCTCAATTAAACTTACCGTATCAGAAAAACTATATATTCTGACATAAGTCCCTACCTTAATATTTAACTAAATACTCCAGCTTTTCCTTGTAGCCTTTAAAACGCATTATTATGTATCGTACATACATAATGCGAATGGTCTGGTGTCCGTCCGTCCGTCCGTTCGTCCGTCTGTCCGTCCGTCTGTCCGTCTGTCCGTCTGTCCGTCCGTCTGTCCGTAAACACGATAACTCGAGAACGGCTTAACTTTTTGAAATTTTTCTTTCGGATATCTATATAGGACATCCAAGGGGAGGTCAAGTTAGTTTGGGGGCCCTGCAGGTCAAAGGTCAAGGGGGGAAAGGTCAAAGGTCAAAATTTTTTCAAATAGCAACCCCCCATGTGTGATACATCGATGGAAAGCTACAGTCAGGGGCTATTTAATGGTGTATATGATTTGGGAGTGGACCCACCCCTTGACCGGTGGGGAGGGGTCAAAGTGGTCAAATTACAAACATATATGTGTGATACGTCATTCGAAAGCTATGATCAAGTACTTTCGAATGACGTATGTAATTTTGCTCTATGACTAGGGCAATGTGAGATTTTCGATATTTTGTGTGCTTTAATCGTTTGATACGTCATTCGAAAGCTATGATCAAGGGCTTTCGAATGACGTATGTAATTTTGCTCTATGACTGGGGCAATTTGAGATTTTTGATATTTTGAGTGTTTTAATCGTTTGATACCTCATTTGAAAGTTATGATCAAGGGCTTTCGAATGACGTATGTAATTTTGCTCTATGGTTGGGGCAAGTTGAGATTAATCATTTGATACGTCATTCGAAAGCTATGATCAAGTGCTTTTGAATGACGTATGTAATTTTGCTCTATGGTTGGGGCATTTTGAGATTTTTGATATTTCATGCTTTTTAAATATTTTAAAACACAGTTTTCACTGTGAATATGTTTCAATGTGTATGAAACGTTATAAAAACGTTATATCTACGATACATCAGTACATCCGTTGGACGGTTTATTCTACATATAAAATACAGTCAAAATTATTGATGGCTGAGCATTATAATTAGGAGACCCATGATTAGGAAGAGGAAAGGGAGGAACTGAACAGGACGCAGAGAAGAACAAGGTGGGATAATAATTAGTGAATTGCAGGATGCAGATCTAGTACAATCATAAAATAAATATAGTCCGGCTGCCAAAACAATAAAAAATGATAATTGACATGCACTTTTAGGCTTTTGCACACGACGGATTTCACTTGGAATCAATCAAATCCCTTATTCGATCATTACTGTTCGACACTTCGTGTTTGCATGGAAGTTGGAATGCATTTTTTTATTACACTCAGGGCTTGGACAGGGGAGGTCAGAAGGGACATCAAAATTGTATTAAATTGTAGAGATGAGATCTTTGCTGATCTTGATAACTCGTAAATGTGAATTTGTTTTGTGAATCTAGAAGCATCTGACAAATAAATGGCTTCATTGTGTGACGATTCTGGATTGGAATTACATTCTATAGAGCAAATGGCAATGGTATGGTTCTTTAGACCATAAATAAACTGATGCAAACGCACATTAGGAAAGGGTGAAAAGACCCAAAACACGACTTGAAATCGCATTTAGCGTCGTTGTCCGATATCTAGTCGAGTCCAGTCGTTTTCTACAAAAATCTCACATTTCCCCAACCATGGATTAAAATAATATACATTGCTTTTGCAGAAAAGCTAAAGATTAGTTATAAAAATTGTAACTTTTGAACGTCTCCTCACTCACTCCTGGATAGTTCTAAATGATTTAGCAAAAAAAGCAATGTTGATATAATGAACCCTTTGATTTAAGTTAGAGTGCAAACGGACAGACGGACGGACCGAGTGAACGCATTAAATGGTTTCACTCTTTAATATAATAGTATCTATACTAGGTGTAATTTTAAGTGGTTTGACTCTTGAAGTTTTTACGTGGGGATATCAGATGGGATGCATTAGTGAAAAGTATTTATGATATAGTCCATGATGTCTTGACGTCTGTCTCTCCCTGTCTTATCAGTTTATATCATGCATCAACAATGGAATGAGTTCTTTGCATGAGATTATTAGGTATTATGATTGTATATTGATAGAATCAAAGCACACACACCTTCTTCCACAAGAAATCATCGTAATGAATATTAGAGGAGATTGATTTTGTTTTGGTAATTTGACTTGGATTAAGTATACTAAATGTACATGCAAATTCCAAAGTACGAAAACCGTCCTTCATATAAAAGAATGGGTGGGTGACCCCTGAGTCCTTAGTCTTTCTTAAGTCTTCTTTCCGTGAGGTACGGACTTCAGCGTTAAGTGTGTGTGAATACGTGTTGTTTTAAATATTAATTTGAAATGCTTGGATTTAAGGTAAGGTTATCAGTTAATTCGGTTTTATATCCGGTTATCAGTTATGGAAATACGGGGTTTGATTGGGTTGGATGTGGGATTTCGTTGACTTCGATTATGTTCAGCTTAGGAGAATATTTAAAGAGGAATCAAACACAAAAGTAGTGAATTTGACAAAATTTTATAGGGTTTAAATGATAGAACAAATATGAGTTGAAATGTTAAGAGTTTATTATCTGTTTCGGAAGTTGGAATTCGGATTAATTCCTTTGAATTTTGGGGTAACTTAAGAATGGAATTATTAATTATTGTATGGAATATAATACTTCTGGGGAAAGCAATAGTAGGTTACCCGACAAAATTTTTAATAATTTCCAGAAACCCTTTCCTCCAATGAAAGTGAAACCTACCTTTCATTTGTTTTATTTGATAGTGGCATTTGCACTCAATTTTGATAACACCATAGTGAAAAATATCTAACTCTACGAGTCATCACAAATTTTAATAGGATTTTTGTGTGTGTTTTCTGCTACAGAATTCCGTTCTTTCATGTCATATTAATGGAATTGCTTGTATTAATATACACGCATTTTTAGAGAGGTAGCAGTACGCCTGTTTTTTTTTTAACTTGTAACTCGATCTAATCTCTGTCTTGAAGGTAATCCTGTTTCTCGGAGTTGCTTCCGGAGTTTTCGGAGGACTCACGGGAACAACCTACATTCAACAACAAGCTTTAGTGAAGCAAGTTGTCGCGGAAGCCGAACCTGTGGACCTTCACCCACAATACAATTACGGCTATTCGGTCCAGGACCCAATCACCGGAGACAGCAAGCAACAACAAGAAACTCGAGATGGGGACGTAGTTCGAGGGCAGTACAGCCTCGTCGAACCCGACGGTACCCTCCGAACCGTGACCTACACGGCTGGAAAGGAGGGCTTCAACGCTGTGGTCAGTCGACAAGTCGGATATGCCCCAGCTGCCCCTGTTTACGCCAGACAGGCTGTCCAATTCGCCCCTTCTGCTCCAATCCAGCAGTTTCGGCCACAGGTTGTCTTCCGACCTTCAAGACCTATTCATGTTCAACCGGTTCAGCAGGTGCAATTCCGACCTCAACCCGTTCAACAGATCCAGTTCCGACCCCAACCCATCCAGCAAATTCACTTCAGGCCGCAACCAATTCAACAGATCCAGTTCAGACCTCAACCAATTCAGGTCCAACCTGTGCAACAACCAATTCAGGTCCAACCAGTCCAACAGCCAATCCAAGTGCATCCCGTTCAGGTCCAACCTGCTCAACCTACCGAGCCCATTCAACCCGTTCAACCCCAGCCTCCAACTGACGCTGAAGATGCCGTTATTGTCGAACAACCCCAGCAACAGCAACCACAACCTCAACCCCAACCGGTGAGGCCACAACCTCAGCCAATTCAACCCCAGCCCCAACCCCAACCCCAACCTCAACCCCAACCCATTCAACCCCAGCCCCAACCCCAACCACTTCCAGTTAGACCACCACCACAGCCCATTCAGCCCCAACCACAGCCCCAACCACAACCCCAACCACAACCACAACCCACTTTCCCAGACCAAGATGCTCAAAGTGACGACGCTGTGATAGTCGACAATCCATCTGTCCGCCGAGCGGATGTTGGAGCCGGAACTCAACAAAATGGTGGTGGTTCTTCCTTCACCCTCAGGAGTAGTCGGGATGGACAATACAATTTCAATTTCGGCTTTTAAATAAATATGGTCCCTAAAAACTGATTGTTATAATAATATCTTTGTTCTAGCATTTACCCTTGTTTCTGTGAATATGTAAACATTAAAAGAAAACTATTAAGCTGTGATTTATATTCTGGAGCCGTGTTTCTCAAATTGTCTTGTTGTATATGACCTGACTTATTTACAGACTACTCAAATTGGTTACTATTTCAGAATGCTACTTTGTAGTATGATCCAGATCCGATGGAAGTCAAATGCATTTTTCTACTTTTAAATGATAAATCATTCTTATTCATTTATTTATTATATGAACTCCTTAAACAGGTTGATGTTTTTTTTGATTGCTTCGTAGTTATTGTAATTATTTCATGCGGGAAGAAATACATATAAAAGCTGATTTATGATAGTCCTGAAAAGGCTTGGAAATCGGTTGGAGGATTGGGCCGTATTTAAAAAAGTGGGTGAGCATTTGTTTTTCTCCATAGACGCTAAGACCAGATGCTATGAATAAATTATAAGATTACTAAGGTTTTATTGGTTCATCTCAAATTTATAAAGCAAATTTTATTCTTCAAATCACGCGATTCAAGAAATATCAAAACAAGAAAACCTGAACATCACGATTGGGCATATAATTGATCTATAATATACCACCATTGTGTTCCTTGATTCCTTCCGTGAAACCACAACGTGATGTGAATTACAATCGACGATAGTTAAACAGAAATTTAAACTTTTATTAGAAAACTTTTGAAATTTCTACAAATATTTTAATAATAGTTATTATTCCGCTTCGATTCTGTTCTTAAAGTATTCATTTATAGCTTGGCCGTGCTTGACTGATTCACTAAAACAAACCTTGATTTCGACGAGGAATATGCTTGCTGACCGTTTTGAAATTTTTCTGTTAACCACCTATTATTTATCATGGTTGTAAAACTTGTAATCCAGCGTGTACCAATTAAGCTGATAACCTTCCGCACTTCAAATACGAACACCAATATAGCAACTCCAAGTAATCCCCAGAAGAGGTACAAAAAGGATTTCAAATGTTGGAATTCAATGTCTACGAAGAATTCCCGAAACGATACAGTTGGTACCAGAGTCTTTAATCGACGGTTTAAAATTACATACGTAAATTCCTCAAATCTTTTGACAAACTCAACAATTCCAGATTCCACAAAGGTCCTCATTGTTCTCATTAGCAATTCGCTAATGTGGGTATAAACCAGAGAATGGTACATATCTGGATGCAATTCTTCCTTAACTCGAACACAACGGTGCGTCGGGATAAGACTTTGTAAACGATCCAGGATCACAGTGGGCCCACCAACATTCAATTCGTCATAATATGCATATTTAACATGCTCGTAGGACAGGTATGCAGCAACGCGCGCATAAGTCCGATTACCGTCATCGACCAAAATCTTTATCGAATCATGTAGCCTGTCCTCCATGTTGTGCTTTTGAAAATCAGGCAGCATTTTCAAATGTATGTCGTTTGCATCACTTCCCAGCAAACGAACAAACAAGATTTTGTAGTTTGCATTTATTACCTCCACAAGATTGGTCAGAAGTTTAGGCTTTGCTGGAACGACTATTTGACTCGTCAAGATATTTTCATAGAGTCCACTAAGAAGAATAATAGTTAATGCCAATAATATCACTGTGTATTTATGTCTTTTCCCATTCACACATTGCCTCAACGAAACTGAAACGACCAGAAATAGGTTCTGAGCAATGCTTCGGAAACTTATTAGTTTCGTTTTGCCAACAAGATAAGCAATCATAGAGGAGCTTGTTAGAAAAATTGCGATCCATACTGATGTTTGAAAGGGAGTGAACCATACCCCCGATTCCCAGTTCTCTGACTTGGTTCTAAGGACACAATAAATAAGTTGGTGCCCACTGTATCCTTTCGTGAAAAGGTGATTGACATCTCTTAATCTGTAGACGTCAAATGTGGCAGTTTCTGTCATATCTGTGTAAATTCTTCTAGGATCGTAGATCATTCCAACTCCTAATGCTGATGCAATTGTTTCCAATACAACATGACCTACAGTGCACTCGCTATTTACAAAATTGTTAGTGGGTTCTTTCTTCCAAATACTTGTGCCGCAGCTGTATGGAAGTCGATTACCCCATGAAACGATTTGAAAGGTTTTCCATAAATGTCGGAACTCAATGCGATTTTTCCACTGAATTTGTGTCTGACGGCCTTCATAAAAATAATTGCTATATGGAGAAAAGAAGAACCAATTGTACCCAAATCCAGTGCCGTTTTGATCAGAGGTTGCATAATTGTTTGTTAGGGAAACAACGTAAAACGTCGCAGGCCAACGTAGCATTTGATACACAATGAAGGAGCTTGGGGCCTTGTTTTGAGCGATCAAAATGAAACTCGAATGGTTTTGATTTGTGTGAGTGTAAAAGTTTTGTGACATGTAGGAAAACAGAACAAAACGCGAGTCCTCGACGTTCCCTTCGATAATCACGTTTATTGTGCAAGGCTCAAAAAATTGAATTGTTGGAGCCACTGACGTGGGATCATTCCATGATTTTGACAAATAAAATGTCCAGAGGGATTGCAACTTGTTCCGATGAATTATTTGCTCCACAATGTCGACATTTGCCGACGTATTAGAAAAGGTTTTGAAATGTATAACACAATTTCCAAAAGAACTTAGATCCAGATCTAGATAGCGCAATGGATTCATAAGACCATGAGTAACTATTACTGAGGTAAGAAGAAATAAAATATTCCAGGTTGATTCTGAAAAGGGAGACAGCATGCTGATGTCGTCTTTTAAATATATTTGATTTTATACAATGACTTGTGACTTGTAAGGTTTTGTTTGTGAGTGACGTGGGGGTTGTGTTTTATGTTTCAGTTTCGGGGTCACAATTAATAAACGGAATAATCCAAACTTCTTATCAACGTGTAATTAAAATTGCAACTCAGATTGACACATTTGTCAAATTTCGTATAGATGGATATTTAAGATAATGGGTAGTGGGTAGAAATCTGTTCGACTAAATAAATCTCTGGCAATGTTAACGAGCAATAACTAATCCAGGTTTCAGCCCTTCATACGACCTCATGATTATGAAGGAGACAGCAATTTGATAATTATGCGAGAGTCAGAATAATTGTCCCGGTAATTCAGTTTCTAAAAATGTCCGGCTCGGAACTAGCTATACTGGTTCTAGATTTTCTCCGAAATATTGAAATAGAAAAATTATGTCAAAGTGTCTTAAGATTAGCAATAAAACTGCAAAAACAGACTACTTTTTAAATTAAAATATCTGATCCGTTATCTAGTCGGGGTAGGTTCCAAGTTCCAACTCCATCAGTTGTCAAATGCAAAACGAAAAATATACTGTTTTGTTTTATAAAAAAAGATTTAGCAAGGCGACAATATGGAAAATTATGTTGCTTAACTTCAACCATGGACTATGGAGTTTTATACCAATATTGGGACCCAAAAGATTATGAACGATTTATTAAATGGGTCACGAACACTAGAACGGAAATGACAACTTAAAAAATTTCTCAAGCAATACGTCCGGCAAATATATTTCGGCAAGCAAGTGCTTTCAAATGTTTAAATTACCCTTTTTAAAGATAACAAGATTATTTAGAATATTTTAAATTAAATAGCAAAGGAAAATTTAGAAAATTTATGGTTCATATGGGATAATTAGCAAGAATGGGTTTAACACAATAGAGCTACAATAAATAAAACAAAAATACAGATATTTAAGACAATCTTAGAGAAAAATCATTTACAATTTACTAAATTAAAATGTTTAAACTATTTATTCAGAATGTGGCACTGTGTTATCTGTCTGTCTATTCTTATTATGCAACGTACTGCTAATTCTATTTTTAGGGCTTGATTGATTAACTGAAATAAATCTTAGTTTCACAGGCGAATGAATTAGATGAGCATTTTGATATTTTTTTGGTAATTTCCACTTCTCATTTCGGATTGTTATAAACAAACGTTCCCCTCTTGAGTAGATACGCTTCCTAACTTCAAAAAGGAATACCAATACGGCGAATCCAAGTAATCCCCAGAAAAGCATCAGAAATGATTGCAAATGTTCAAATTCAATTTCTGTGGAGTCTTCATAAAATGCTTCATCCGTTCTCAACTTCTGTAATCGACGGTTTAATAAAATGTACTTAAGCTCTTCGAATTTAGTAACAAACTCAACAATTCCAGCTTCCACAACGGTTCTCATTTTTCTAATCATGAATTCGCTTTGTGGGTATAAACCAGGGCATAATACATATTTGGATTTAGTTCTTCCTCTACTCGCACACAATCTTGTGTCGTAATTTGAGCTTGCAAAACAAATAGAACTAGAGAAGATGGGAGGCGACTTTGATCATATAAAGCAAATTTTTCGTATTTGTCAGTCAAGCATTTAGCGGCATCTTTATAAGCTAATTTACCATTGTTACTATCGACAGCTTTCACAGAATCATGTAGCCTTTCCTCGATGTGATGTTTTTTAAATTCGGGCTCCATTATTTCATGTGGAGTGACATCGCCACTTATGTTACGATATGCCAATAAGATTTTATAGTTCTCATTAACGACTTCGGCAAGATTGGTTAAATCTCTACGCTTTGCTGGAGCGATTATTTGACTGGTCAGGATATTTTCGTACAGTACACTAACAAGAATAATAGCTAATGCCATAAATGTCACTGTGTATTTATTTCTTCTCGCATTCACGCACTGTCTCAGTGAGACAGTGTAGATCAAAAATAAGTTCTTAGCAATGCTTCGAAAACTTATTACGTTCGTTTTCCTAACAAGATAAGCAAGTACTGCGACTGCAGTTGCACAAATAGCGACCCATACTGATGTTTCAAACGGGGTGATCCACACCCCAGCTGGTCCTCCCTTTTCAGACCATTTTCTGGGAACACAATAAAAAATATGGTTTCCAGACACTTCTCTAATAAAAAGGTAATTGATATTTGTTATTGAGTAATAATCTAAGGCGATTTTGTCTGTCACTTGCCGTGAAAAGTCATTAGTTCTCCAATTATCGTAGCGGATTCGAGTTCCACAGGCCGATGCTACTACTTCCAATACAACATTAGTTTCTCGACAGTCATTATTTATAAAGTTTTGGACGGGATTTGGGTTCCAAATACTTGTGCCGCAACTGTATTTTTGTTCATTATTCGTTACAGTCACTTCGTCAATTTTCCATAGAGGTTGAAGTTCAACTTGATTCTTCCGTCGAATTTTGGTATTACCTCCGGGATAAAAATCATCGCAAAATGGACAATACAAAAACCATTTGTAGCCAAATCCAGTGTGATCTTGTGCGATGGTTTGGGAATTATCTACTACAGAAACTACATACAAGGATGCATGCCAAAAATATAGATCAAACAAAGCGAACGGTTTCGGATCCTTGTTTTGAACAACCAAGATGAAACTGGAATGGTTTTGAGTGGCATGAGTGTAATTGTTGTCGTATAAATACTCCCCCAGAAAAGGCATTGGGTTTTTAACGTTCCCTTCGATAATCACGTTTACGGTACAGGGCTCAAAGAATTCAATTGTTGGAGCCACTGAAGTGGTGTCATTCCACCATTTCGATAAATAAAATGTCCAGAGGGAATTGAACTTGTTCCGATGAATTATTTGCTCAGCAATGTCGATGTGAATCGACTTATTTGAAAAGGTTTTGAAATGCAAAACACAATTTCCAAAAGAGCTTAGGTCTAGGTCGAAATTGGCCAATGGATTATTGAGACCATGAATAACTGAAGATAACGCAAGAAAAAGCAAACATTTAGTCGATGCTGACAAGAATGTCTTCATGTTGTTGGTGTCTTTAAATCAATCGGTTCGGTACACACGGATCAATATTATGTGGATTCGTTTTTAAGATTTAGACTGACAATGGACACAATTTAAGTGACAAACGAGTTAAGGGTTTTAATATATGCAAATAGACTAATTCGACCATGCAGATTACGAAAATCATAATTTTGGCTCTGCGATTAAGTCCTTGGGGTCAAAAGTGGGTAGGAAGGTCAGTGACCGCACAGTTTCAGCTAAGAATTAGGAGTGGTGAGAAGGAGAAAGTCGAGTTTTCCACTTTTCCTCCCTTTTTCTGGCAAAACCGATCAGAAGATAGGGCGCTAACATTGGAAGGATCGGGAAAATAACATTGCGCTGGTATTAGCATTTTCACGAAAAGGGAACGAGAAAATACTATAGGATAGTCCAAACTCATGCCCGCTATCTGACCTTCCCATCTACTTTTGACCACCAAGGAGTAAAATTGCAGAGCTAAAATTATGATTTTCGTAATAAGCATGGTCGAATTAGTTTATTTGCATATATTAAAATCCTTAACTCGTTCGTCACTTAATTAGATAGTGTCCCATGCTTTTTCCAATTATAAACTCGTAATAACAAGTATACCTAACAAACTTAATTGTAACTTGTAAAATTGTATTCAAGTATTTAGAACAAAAAGTAAATCGTGTTTCAGCCCGCATTAAGAGTTGTCTCTAACTCCTCTGATTAGTGTTGATGACCGTTATTTGAAAAAAAAGTTTGACGAAAATGCGTTGGTTCATAGTAAGACAAGTTGGTTGCAAAGCTACAATAACATCTAAATTTAGCTAACAAAAAGGGAATTAGAGGGGGAACCATTAGAGCTGCTTAATTTTTTAGGATATGAAATAGCACCAAACTCGACGTATCTAGAATGAATTACCTCTTTTTTTGCATCTTTAGCCCTGCCGGGGAAGCCCCTGCCGGGGGCATGGAAGTGGTACGTTCAACAAGATACTGGTTCACAACATTTGGACAAGCGCTTAAAAAATTTGTAATGCCATTTTAAAGGATAGGCTCTCAAAAAAACAATTTTGTCTCCAGTTTTTATATGATAACTCAAGAATGCATAAGAGCTATAAAAATCTGGAGTTTCTAAGGCTGAAGGAAAATTTAAACAAGAATATGTATCACGTTTTACATTTCTAAGCGGATAAGGTGTCTTAAAATGAAAAGAAAACAAAAAAGCCCAAGTTTTACCTGGTTTTGGAGATTTATTTAGGAAATGCTTTTCACTATGGACGTTTTTTATGACACATTCGGAATGACGTGAAGAATACGTGACAAAATAATATCAATACGTCCAGATTAAAAAAATGACCTGAACAATAGCGACGGTAGTTGTGGTATGCCGTAAAATAACTACAAAAACTTGAAATTAGCTGACCACTTTCATATTACACCTGTCAAAACAGATCACAATAATGGTCAGTGAGTCCGCTTTCCGGAATTTTTAAAGTTTTCAATCATAAAGACTATAGTTCTTTAAGAAAGTCTAAACATTTCGAAATTTTCAATCTTGGAAAACATCAGAGCATTAAATTTTTTAATGAGTCTAAAAATCTCTGATCATTATATATAAATCGACATTATATGTCCTCGAAAAACAATTCTTTACGATTGAACAAGTTCAGAAATTTCAAAATTCACTGCTTTACGAGCTGTCGAAATGATCATTTTGGTTATAATTTGTCTTCAACAAGGCGTCAATGTGACATTGGGCGACTAATTTTTAAGTTTCTTTTGTTAGTATTACCTCTAGTTCGCATCCTAAGAAAGCAGTTCTGAGGGTTCACTCTCTAATACTTTCCTTTTAAGACACGAAAGAGTGACTACCTGAATTACAAAAAGTAACATAACTTTATGTATGTCAGAGTGACATTTTATGACTGGAAAATGCTATGTGTGTCCGTCTGTCTGTATTTACGATAGCTAAAAAATCATATATTTTTATATACATATACATCTAAAAAAACTTAAAAATTCTATTAATTAACAATTATATCTTGCGGTTTATTTTCACATGACAGTCATTTAAGGACAACTTTTGTCCTAAAAAATACTTTCAAAAACATCAAAGATATAATATCTTGAGTCATTGTTAAGGGCGTGGTGCAATATTTTTGCATCACATAATTTTAAACGACGGATAAAGGGGGACGCATTAGAGTCCCTTAGAATAAGAAAACCCCGATTTTTACTGATTTTTGGGGTTTATTTCGAAAATCATATGAAGGGCTTAATCTAATTCTAATTAGGGGGCAATTTATCATGCATACGGGGCACATCAATAATATTTATTAAAACAACCATATCACTACAAACACAACCTCTCGTGCTGAATATGAAAATGATTTTTAGTTGACATACAACATGAAGTAAAAGTCTTGTAAATATTTTAAATGACAAAAATTGATCAAGCAGTCAAATAGGTATACTTTCACTAACTTCTCTGCCAAGCGTTGAAAATATCAGTTGATGCAATGGAGTCAACGTTTAGTGTCAAAATTCACAACTCAAAATTCAACTCACCTTGAGGTTAGATATATGATAATCGTGACAAGTGACATGACTTCATGTCAACTTTAGTATCACATTTACACAAGTTATGTTTAGTCTTATACATCTTTATTATTATTATTATTATTATTATTATTTATTGAATCAAAACTTCCTTGAATGAACATGGTTGTTACGTCTTGATTATACAGATATTTAGTTGTTTACAAAATAAGTAGGTTGTGGTATATTAAGAGTAAGAGAGTTCTCACTCAAAACTTAAGATGAAACGAAGTCTCTAGAAAACAAATATTTATCTATATATAAAATCCTGAGCAATCAACAAAACAGAGTCTGAAGAAAAATAAAGAAACGCGTCACTCTGAAAAAATCTCAATATTTATTTAAAAAGTTACTCAGTTCTGAAGTGCTTTCAATTTAAGAGTCAGTAATTATCTGGATATGAGAATAGAGAACTAGTTTTGTACATTGATTAAAAATATTAAGTCATTTTGTATAAATTATTAAGTATAATTAGGATAGGAATTTAAAATTAAAAATGATAGTTTTGACAATCGATTTTATGCATTTTCTTTTCCGTTTTGTAGTATATGAAATTTTAACAATCTTTTAAATACGTTAAGAGACGTTTCTTTTAGAATTTCAGATGGTAAGTTATTCCATTCGTTGCATGCATTATATTGAAGGCTTCGTGTTCCAAAACTATTTCTCTTTTCGTTGCTTATATACACATGATTATCATGTCTATTTCCATATTGACGTTTAATGGTTGCTTCGTTCATTCTAGAATGATTTCATTCTTGTAATTGAAAACCTATCCAAGCAGCTAAAAAAGGGCCAGTTCGCTTACCGAAATAACGCCCCTCCACATTTAACACGCCAGTAGTGGGTTTAGAAAATCCACAATTGTGACCCAATACTATTAAATATTAATTCAATATTGATGAATATTAATTATGCTGAAGCTGAGTTTGTTTGTGGGGCATGTAGGTCAAAGCTCATGGGTGTGCGTGTGCGGTCAGGGTTCACCAATTTTTCAAATTACAACTTCCCTTATGTTCTGCAGTGTTGGAAAGCTACTATCAAGTGCTTTTCAACAATGTATAGAAATTCACTCGATCGTACTTGTCGCATAACATATAGTCAGCAAGTTCAGGAGTGAGGCTTAGGTTTTGTAAAGGAATCTCAAGTTAAGCAATGATCGAATCGAAGGACTTGGGATGGGTGACCGTAAGGTTATCGGTTCTGAGTCTGGGCAAAAAAGCTGATGAAGACTGAGAGACTGCAATTCCAAAGCAGTTTAGCATATCTTGATATGCTAAGCTTTCTCAGCAGGTAGATAGGGTAATCGGCTCGGTGATAAAGATTGACGGGAGGACTGTACTGGCTCTGCTGTGGTAGCACAGTATCTACCATACAGACCAAATGGAAATCTAAGTACACCCGTAGCCTTAATTGGCAGTCTACCTAAAGTGTTACTTGTGGAAGACTGGTCTAGATGAACCAAACAAGGAATAACACAATAATAAAAGCCAAACAAACAAACAAACGACTTTAAAAGTTATTTGACGTTTTGTGTCATGTGGTTTCACCCTTTTTGGATGTGCGTTTGTCAGGATTTATTTATCCGATAGACGATATTTTACAACATCGATACTTTCAAAATCCACCACTGGATTTTGATTTTTGACTAGATTCTGTAAGCTTCTGCAATCATTAAAATTTAATATTAGATATAATATTATTTTAGTTAATTATTCGGAATCGGGAAGCCTTGTCACAAGAAAACGTACGTACTACGTAATGCTGAGGAATGGGTGAAATTTATTTGTTCGCTTTTTTATTTTTTTTTTTACACAGGATACAATTTACGTCCATCAAAATATACGATGATAACCCGACAGTTCATTGATAAAATTTTTCGTAATTAAGAATTTTTAGATTTAACGGGATTTTATCGGTATCTGGAATCTCTAATTGTAGGGATTAAAATAAAATTACAGAATTACTTTGGCATTGGGTTGGGGTCGGGCAAGCTGGACCATTTTTCAGGACTATATTAAAAATAACAGAATATCACAATCTCACTGCTATTTGAATGAGCCGATTGACATTAGGATATGCTCTGGTATATCTCAACGTTGAGCGTTGATGTTGAGATATAAATTCTTTGATATCATAATCATCATGAGTATAAACTTTCTGTTTAAATATTTTCTTAGCCTGCATGGAAGTTACAATGATTCATACCAAAAAATAGTACCAGACAAACTTTTAAAAGTAGACACGGGATTCGCACACGTAGAACAGATATGAAAGAAAGCGTGTATTAAACGGTCCGTTGATATCTGAAAATTAGGTTATTAAATTTCGTATGGATAATATGTAAGTCAGCCAGGACGTGCAAACGTAAAATTATTTTGATGTAAATATAGCCTCAACTTATTTGCTTTAAACTTTAATGGTCAATATAATATATACAATATTGCTAACATCCAAATGATTTCATACAATACACTGTCCATTTGAAGCTCTAATAATATAATAAATAATAATAAGAGCCACACACAGATTTGAAGAGGCACTCAAAGTTGAAATTAAATTAATATTTTATCACATACTGAGTAACACTGATAAAGTGTACTTGATAATTTCCCAGGCTACTTGTACAGTTTACATTGCATTCTGAAATATTTTGTCACTTGAGTCTTGAGTATCGTAAACGACTAACATTACCGTCTGAGTATTTTTTGGTCAAAGATTGTAACACCTAATAGTACATTGTTTTGTGAACAGTCCTCGATGGTTTGACAATTTACTGGTTGTCGTTTTGCATGGACATTTATGTGCCTTAGTAAATGTGATGTAAGAGTAAACCTATCCTCATATGAATTTATGTAAGCTTCCTTTTTGTTTCTGACCCTCCTCCAGTTTTTACCAAATTGTATTTTTTTGTCATTTGATCACACATTTCAAGTGGACGAGGATCATTTCCAGCTGATGGCAGTTCAGAATTACAGAAAACAGAACTTTAAAGCTTTTATTAACAGTTTTGGAACAACTAGAGTTGTTAGTTATTAGCTCGAAACAGCAATGCCATTTCATAGTAAAGGAATAGTGTTGGATTATCTCTTACCCAGTTATCTACCATACAGCTCACTAACGAGCCGTTGAAAGTTAATTGAACAAAGGCTCGTTAAAGTTATAATTATCCCCTATCCCCTTTCATTCATTACATATTTTCATACTCTCAGACATTCCAAGTAATTTTAGTTATAGTTAACTGGAATTTGCTGATTTCCAATGGCCACTTCCTCCGAAAATTTAGTTGAGCTAGACGAAGGAAATCCCACCGAGGAAGTTCATACAAGTGAGAGTGACACATTCGAGACTGGGAGCATGGACCCAGCAAAAACACAGACATCAAAACCGCTGCAATCCAATATGGATTCGCAGTCTAATTCCTATACCGTCGAAACGTTAACACCGACTTCGGATTCCGAAACGGTGCCGGAAGAGGACTTTAAAATGTACAGACGGAGGTGGATAGGAATGGCTGCAATTATTTCTTTAAATCTGTCAACCGGACTCGTCTGGCTGACCTTCAATGCCGTGTCGAAAATTTCGGCCAAGTGGCTGCATTCCTCCTTATCTGAAGTGAACTTATCTGTGATATTGTACTTCGTGGGCTATATTGTCATGTCATCTTTTAGTGGATACGTTTTCGAAAAGTGGGGAATTAAAAAAGCTGTGAGTTTAATTTATTAATCGATAATATACTTATTTAACTACAAAACAGCTAACGAAATCATGATGAAACAAATTACTTCAGACATAGTCTATATAGCAAAATTTTGATTAACGTCTTGCAAAATCCACGTTAAGGTTTCTTAAAAAGAATGGATTTATTTTTAATTACAGTTAATAATTGGAGGAATCCTAAATGTAGTGGGAACATGGATCAGATACTTCAGTTCCTTCATAGACTCTACGGATGATTCCCATATTGGGAGGCTTGCGGTTTTACTCGTTGGTCAATTCATTGCAGCCACTGGCCAACCCTTCTTTTTAAATGCTCCTCCAAAGTTTTCAGCCGTTTGGTTCGACGACAAGAGCAGAACGACTGGGACAACTATTGGAAGCATTTGTAGGCCAATATTAATATCCTTCAAGCATAAATTAGCAGTTGTCTCGTTCGCATAAAATATTATATTATATTCTTTTGAAATTGCAAAATTATATTTTTAATTGTAGCCAATCCTGTGGGAGCAGCCGTGGCAATGATCCTTGTCCCAGCCCTGTGCAGTAATGAGGAAGGCGACGACATGCCATTTACGGTAAGCAATTGTCATGTCCGGTCTTAAAAATCATCATCTCTATTGCATGCTGCATCAAGTATTATTCCAGGGGCCTTTATCAAGGGAGATACTCCTTTATGTAGACACCTTATCTCCCTGTCGGTCTGTCCGTCCGTGTACACTCTGATTTCCTAACGTTTAATGTTTTTTTAAACAGATTTCGGATTGTAAACCTACATTTGCTTACCTTTCAACCAAATTGAAATTTAAAATAGTCGGTCATACTCCCTCAACCTTAAAAATTAAACTAAAAAATTCCTACACCAAACGACTCACACCTTTCAGTCTAACGACTTGCAAGTTATATTCGTTTAAAGTCGTTTATGGTATTATAGAAGTGACTTGTCTTTCGGCAGTATGTATTTTTTACGGTCAATTAAATTAAAAACTAAATATTACGAGCACTCGAACATCGAGTGATCGTCCCATTCTACGATTTTAAAGTCAACTTTTTTTCTAAATGAGTAACATTTTATTGTTATAAAGCCCCCAAGGTTAAGTTCTGAGCTTGTAGTTAAAGCGTCGATCTAAATAAACATTGCACTTGAAATCTAAACTTCCCTAAAAATAAATGGTACTTCCCTAATCACAATTAATTTTTGTATTTGTATATATAGCTCCTAATCATCAGTATTATAGCAGTAGTAGCTCTGATACCAGCCCTCATCATGCCCGCAACGCCGCCAACCCCGCCATCAGCTTCCGCAGCGATTGCACTGGAAGAGGCAGCCGACGAAACGTTCTGGGTCGCTATGAAGAAGATCTCGTCCAACACGCAGTTTTGGATTCTATTCACGGCCTTCGCCACATTCGTCGGCTTCTTTAACGCCGTTTCCTCACTAATCAATCAAATAGTCGTTCCTTACGGCTACACGGACGACGACGCCGGGCTTTTTGGCGCATGTCTCATTGCGGCAGGGATAGTGGGCGCTGGCGTCGCCGGCGTCTACGTCGACAAGACAAAGAAGTACAAATCCGTCCTGAGAGTCGCGACACCGTTTTTGGGAGCGGGCTATGTTGGTTTCATATTCGTGGTTGAGAAGGACAGTTTCGTTTGGATATGCTTGATTTGTTGCGTCATAGGCTTCTTTTCCTTTGGGCTTTTGCCTGTAGCTTTGGAATTAGGGATAGAATGTACTTACCCGATCCCACCGAGTACTTCCACATCCGTATTATGGATGGGAGGCCAAACACTTGCTGTGATATTTTTGATCGTTGGGGACTTAATTAGGGATAGTTCTCCGTTTAAAGATGAACCTAAGGATACTATGAGAACGGGCCTTATATGTGTCGGTGCTTTGTCGTCTCTTATTGCTGCTTCATCTTTTACTTTTACATCCCCGTATTATCGGATGGAGGCTGAGAGGGAGAGGAATAAGGCCCAAACGACACAAGTGGGTCAAAATAATCCGAACTTTGTGCCGGAATGAAAATGAAATGTATTGATTTTATTTACAAGTGCTTATATGGTTAGTGTGTGGTTTTAATTCCATGTGAATGAATACAGTATGGTATTACTTTGTGATATTGTTAAAAATGTAATTTATCGAACAGTAAACTAAAATACAATAATATACTTCAACTTTTACCAACTCGTACCAGAATCGAATTTTATAATTATATATTATGCTTTCTCTATATCACCTAGTTGATTTCATACACCAGTCATTACATCTTACATCAGTACATCTAAAATAAAAATGTTTTGAGAGCCATTTCTTAATTATCAATATCATTTATGCCGCCATAATGGATTCGTCTTAGAACCCTAGTAACCTTTGCAAACTTTTGTTTGGAAATTACAGTCTAATTCTACCTTGCTGTTGTGTAACAGGCAGATAATGGGAAATTTCGGAAACAATGATACCATACATTGCCGAAAAAAATCTAAGCTATAAATAAAACCAATAATGCATATACCGGGTGTCTGGTGTCAAACTGAATTTGTGATTTCTGCTGAGATGAAACACTAATTCGGATTCAAATGTTATGGAGGGTACTTTACGAACAGTACTTTTAAATCCAATTTTAAAGCTTTTAAAGCTCGAATTCACTGGTTATTACTCCAAATCTAAATACTAGAACCTGGCATTCGGTCTTCATTACATTGACCTTTTAATTATTTTTTTAAAATATAGACTTAACTCCGTAATGACGTCATAGACTGTGGTTGCTTGAGAGACATTTTTTTATGATTTTTTATGAGTCAGTAGTGTATTTAGTTTAGGAAGTTATTTATAGATAAAATAGTTTCTGCCCAAAAAAATCAAGGTTGATTTGATCGAACGGAACTTACGTTAGTTACAATCTGTGTTTACCCATGAGGATAAAAGCATCAATATAAGGATTGTTACGATTTTAAACTCTATCCTCTCTAAAATCATTGAAATTTCCAATGTGGTAAGAAGAAGAGCATTTATAGGAAACCAAGAGCCGGAAAATGATTTTAATATATATTTATTTCCGAACGGAATTTAATTGAAAATTAAACAAGGTCTAGACTTTCGATTGAAGCATTGCATTTTCCATAAATAAATACACTCTTATTGTCTTTGTACGGGTTCAGAAATGTCTCCAAGTATTAGTACAGAAGTTCAATTGTACATTTATGGAATTCTGTGCCCGGTTAGAAATGGATATGTATAAGTCTTTTTATTTCTATTCGTTTGGTTTCCTAATTAAATTTACTATTTCAACAAATGAATTAGATTTTTGTCGGCTACTCATTTCTGGGACCAGTTGTTTTGGAGTTAATTCGAGGGGACGAATGGGCCTATGGTATTTTAACGTTTATCCTTTTTTGTTTTTAATAAGGCTATATTTTATTTGGGCTCCTACTTCACTGAATTTAGCCTCCTCGAATATTTTAAACTGACCCCAATTACTTATCTTCCTATTTATTTTAATTGGCCTTCTAGCCTCCTCATTTAATTTGAATCGGGCTCCTAAAACATTGAATTAGCTCCTCAAGATATTTCATGCTTAATGAGTAATTATTTTAAAGTATTTATTACTATTTTGTGCATTAATTACCTTTGTGGAATCAACAGCACTTTATCAAATTTTGAAGTTAATTTGCTAAAGTCTAGGATAACTAAAATATAAAAGGCATTGATAAACCACGCACTTGGGTAAAGATATTTTTATTTAATACAAAGCATTAAGATTAGATGGCAAATTTACTTCGAAATTTGATAAAGTTCTGTTGATTACATGCTGATACTAATGAATACCTTTAAAAGCATTACTCATTACTAATGCACAAAGAACTAGTGATGTAATAGAAGCTTTTGTCAATTCATTTAGGCCGTATAACAGCGTTTTGCCGGTATCCCCGGATAAAATTCGTCACATTTGGGTATTTTTGTACAATTAAAAAAAATAAAACATCTAACGCTCGAAATATCTATTTCTACAGATCGACATTCAGTTATAGTTTCAATTTTCCTGGTTTTATGCGTGATGACCGACTTGTCACTGGTCTATCTACTCCATACTAGCATTCAACAAGTTGAGTAACAGATTAAAAAAATTGTTTTTTTTACATTCATTATGACATTATATTTTCATGTTTCTACTAGAAAAGCATCAACAGATTAAGAGCATACTGGATAGCCCATGTAATCCTATTCTTTGTTCTAAGCTGCCTAAATATTGCAAAACTGTCAAAAAACTCCCAGGGGGCGAATCTACCTCATATCAGTTTTGGAATATTATATTACATATGGTTCTGGACGTTTGCCTTCCAAGCACCAGTAATGTTCAAATTTCTAGAAACGTTAAAGATGAAGAATGACTTTCCCGTCACTGGTAAAATATTCGGAATCGGAATAAAAAAGCTACTCTTTTTTCAAGGAGCTTTACAATGGGTAACTGTAATTACTGTATTTCATTAATTAATGCAAAAATGCAGTGTTCAAATAGTTGCATTATAAATTGAAATGGGATGAGATTTTCTCGTTACAGTTTTTTTTGCCAAATTTGTTGTACTTGCATTATGCATTGCTTAAAATTGCCCCTGAACAGATGCAAATGTTAATTGAAACCGGTGAGTTAACTAACAATCCAACAACCGTAAATCTGAATATAAAGGTTTGGTTAAACGCTAATTGAATTTGTCCTTAACAGAATCACTTGGTTATTATCTGTGGATTTTAAAAGCTGTCGGATTATTCATGGCTCTCAATTCACTCATTCTTTTTGCTGGGGTGCAACAGGTCCGATTAATCGAAATTCGATTTTTTTTATCTGTAAAATTTATAAATTCGTTATTTCGCAATGTAATTTACAGTGCTTTTATTTTTGATCCAGCAAAACATATTCGTCCTAAGAGCCTACTATATTACCAAAATATGTTTGTACATTATGCTGTCGGTTGCAACGGTTATACCTGAAAGGGTTCTTCGAGCTAACATACCAAACTTGACAAACTATTCCGGACTCCTCTACAGGGCTTTTTTAAGGATAATATTTAGCTTGGAGCTGTGTCAAATTATGTACTACATTAATTTACTTCGTCTTAGGCAGCAATTTCCAATTGCAATAGTCAACACTACCGAATATGGTTCTCGACTCTTTAGCAAAGATGTAAAATCTATTATCAAGGCTGTTAGGATTCCGAATTGGAGGTTACAACTAGGTATGGATCTTGTCGTTTAAATAAAAACTAAACCTCCTGCCAAGTTGGAAATAAGGTTATCTTATTTTACAGACCTAACAATGGCTTATAACAAAGTGGCGGAGGGGACCTTTGGCAACGTTTACAAGGGTTCAATGCGGTCTGGGTTCTGTGGATTAAAATCCATACCTGTCGCCGTTAAGGTTTTGAAATTAGACAAAGCAGAATGTTTCTTAAATCCGCTAATTTCGGAAATGAAGTCGCTCCTCGTTACCCAAAATCACCAGAACTTGGTCAAAGCATTTGGAATCATTTGGAAGGGTATCTTATAAAACAAAATCCTGAATATTTGATTAATTTTGGTGTGTAAAAACTGGGGTTGTCTTTTAGCAAAATACAAAGGGATTGTCATGGAATACTGCTCACTAGGAAGCATGGAGAAGTATTTAAGAGCTGTTCGAAATTCCACCGACTTTCCGTCTAATGTTACAAATGCTCAATTGAAGGAACTGGAAGTTTGGAGTATTCAAATCGCCTCCGCCATGGAATTTATTGAATCAAGACATGTATAATCGTATAATGTTATACCTTCTGCTAATTATAAGGAAAAGTATTCGCTACATTAATGACGTTTCATTTTAGATCATACACGGGGATCTTGCAACAAGAAATGTTCTGTTGGATAAAAATCGTACTGCAAAAATTACCGACTTTGGAATGTCGTTGCGACTTTACAATTACGAAACCTATGCTAGGACCAATAGCTCTGTATGAATTGAGTTTTAAACAGTTGTTTTAAGCAAGTATGAATGAAAAATTTAATGGCTAATAAATTGAAAGGGTGTATGGCTAGATTAGGTTCTACCTTGGCGATGGATGGCTCCGGAATCTTTAACTGATTTGAAATTTTCGTCAAAATCAGACGTTTGGTCGTATGGAGTCACACTTTGGGAGCTTTATACATTCGGAGATTTTCCTTGGAGTGTCTTTTCCTGGAGCTCAGACTTTGTGGAACAACTGAAAAATGGAGATAGATTGCAAAAACCTTCTTGGGCAACGGATTACTTGTAACAGTTATCAAATTATGCAATTCTACAATTAGGAAATATAAAGGGACAAAAATCAGAATTTCATAATTTCGAATTAATTCAATATGATTTTAGGTACGGACACATCATGAAACGATGTTGGCACCTGGATTCCGAATTAAGAATTAGCTTTGGGAGCATTCTTCAAAATCTTGGCCATGAGAGTAGTGAACCGGGGGTTCAAAATGCATAAATTCTGTCTTTGAAATCGACGAGTGGAAATTTGGAATTGAGATATCCGAATTGGTTGGGCTTATTATAAAAATGCATTTTAATATGTTTTAAATAAATCAAGGAGTAATTATAGCTCATCCTAGGCTACTTGATTTATTTAACGAGTTAATAAAAATGCTCGCTTTAAAATTAGTAGATTAGATAAAGTTTCATTTAATTGCAATAATCATTCGTAGAATTGGATTTTTTTGGGGATGAAACGACAAGGCGTGGATTAGAAATCATAATTAATAAACTGTTCAACGAATGAACTGTTCCGATTTTTTAAAGTTTTATACATATCGAAACTGTTTTTGAGCATGTTCAACTTTAAACATGTTTACATCACCACCATTCACCTTTGACTTTCATGACCCCCGAACGGACTTAACCTCCGTTTGAAAAACCTAAATTGGTCACTCAAAGGAAAACTTAAAAAGTTAAGTCATTCCCAAGTTAACACATTTACGGAAGGACATCAAGTCGTTCGCCTAATTCATCGACGATACGAATTAAATGAGGCAGAATGAGATATAATATGTACATGCATACACCAAATCAGAATCTATACAAATAAGATGCACACGAATACCCGGGAAGAACTAAAATGATGCTGTTTTCATATAGGGGCTTTGCCTCACCCACCACAACATGTGAGCAATAAAATGTAACTCAAAGGCAGTCAAAGAATGCTTCTATTTCAGTATACCGTACCAGGATGCAAAAAATCCATTTAATCGACAAATTAAACTAATAAGATGAAATGATGAGTAAATATAATTTTGTAGTATCTCAAGACATCCTATTCTAAGCTGCAACTGTAGTTTAAGTAAAGCGTCCAAAACCATCGAAGCCTCGAAACCTCATCCTAATTCTAAACTCCATCAGCCGAGTAGTGGGTATCTATTTACTTGTCAATCGGAGAAAGTCTGAGGAGAAAGTAGTTTGGTGTTTACTTTTCCTCACAAAATCCGGGATTCCTTTGAAATCCTTCAGCAAATAACAAATAAGTAAAAACTATACTACACGAAGGACATTGTTAAGTAAGTGAGTATAAGTCTAAGAGATGATGGTTTATAGTTTAAGGGATAGAATAGAAGGAGACATATCGTAAGTCGTCATTAAATTGGGAAACTTAAGTTTCCTCCTTCAAGCTCCAATACTAACCTATTTCTTTCAAATGGAAAGTGAGACAAAGGGGACTTTAATGATTTGTCAACTGGAAATAAAGCACCTATAAACTATAAAAACAAAAGGGCTTCACAGATATATAAACTGACAAAAGCCCCTATGGACTTCGCTTCGAACGGAAAGCTCACCCATCCATAAACCTTGACAATTGACAATAAAAGGACATATCCTCGACCCTACATCTCGCAGCCACGTGTTAATCTTTCACCTAAAATTCTGGCTCGGCTTGAGTCAAATGGTTATCTTAAAGTGTCGGAAAATTTAAATTCACAATTTCTCGCTACCATTTTTTATAAATTTCCCGAATTATCAAGCAAAAATATATTATCTGGAAAATTAAACGACATTAGCGACAGTTATCGCACAGACTGACGGACAAACAGAACAGTCATTTGCATCGTGTGCTTCCAGCACATACAATTGAGCGATGCTTTTAGAAACAGCAATTCATTTCTTATGTTCAGACCTCCTTTAAATACTTTTCCTTGTCTATTCAAGTATTCCATGATGCTTTCACTAAAACGGTATGGAAATGTAGTGATCGTATCTCCTCTTTTCGGAGTTTGGATTGGAGATAAGTGACACACAATTCACTCCTTAGATAAAAGGAACGTGATTGATAAGGTAACGACTTGGGAGTGAAAGCATGCAGAAAAGATAGGGAAAGTAAAACAAAAAAACAGGAGATGGAAGGCTTAGCTCTTTATCCGTCTTGAAGTGCTGGCTCTTGAATATACTTATAACTTTCGAGGAATGGAATAATAAAGAGGAGACACATCGATGACTATTTTATATCGATACATCGACATTTTCAAATGACACGTTTATTCGAAAGGGTTGAATTGTTTTCGCCAAAATACATGTTTGGCTGTTATGAGGCATCTATCTGGTTTATTGATATTAAATCGACAATATGTTTCCATATATTTATAAAAATAGTTAATTTGTTTGATTTTCATTGCGAATCGGGCAAACCGACATTAAACTTGTTAGCGTCTGTTTTAAATTGGCTTGGCATCTCTATACTACCTGAGTATTTTTCAATAAATAAATACATTGTTTAAAAAAAATTACACGAAAAGATTCATGGAGTTAGAACCCTCCAACGAGTTCTGGGTACTCTACAGGGTAGTTCTAGTTCTTTAGTTTATTCAGTGAGCTCAGAGATCACTTATAGCTCTAGTACATCAAAATCTAGAACTGAAATGCATTCCGGCTCAATTTCTAGCACCCATGATTATAATACGGGGTAACCTTTCGCTAACAAACAATTAACAAAAATTCAGGCAAGGCCATCACTAAAGATCAATAACTTCTTATTCCTGAATCACCTAAAAGCATTTTAAAAGAAAAAGCAATCGTGTCAACCACCACCCCCAAATTTCAAGAATTTGGATCTGTAAGTAAATCGGTGAAGTGGGATTATTAGCATTTTCCCCATGACGAAATATCTTTCTACTTCTTCACTGTGAGTAACATTGAATAGCTGAATTTTTTACAGGCGTTCTAGGTCTAAATTGTCCATGCACTATGACTATGACTTGGAATGTTATAGCGTTTTAGGACTCTCTACGAGATGAATAATTGAATTCCACCTTAAAAACCAGGAGACTTGGCTTCACTTCGGTATGTTGGTCCGAAAGTGACTTCACCTGATCTCGAGATCCGAGCCGGTAAGACCTATATAGTACATAGACAATGGAGGTGTACTTTTGTAGGTTGTACTTTGTAGTAAAGTAGCGCGGAATGTGGTACTAGAAGCCCCGATATGGGTCCATTATATTATACAGACTGGGCTAATATAGCACTCCGTTTCTCGTCCCTCCTGGAATTGCTGGTAGCGGATGTGGATTGGATCTGACTTTCTCCTATATTACATTTCCTATCTCCTACATACTTGGAGACATTCACAAGGTGATCTGGAGGAGGAAAAATGTCGAGAAGGAAGAAAAATATGGCTATTAGACAAGGCCCTGTTATTCCGAATTGAGGTTTTGAAAATGACTCCTATTTTCCGAACAAGAACCTGTATACTGCCTTTTCTTCATTCGTTTCCCAGACAGAATGAGGATATCTTACTCCGAGATGATATTAGGATATTAGTTTAGAGATATCTATGAAGGCTGTGTTATTAAAGAGTGAAAAACTTTAATAGCTTTACTCTCACTCTCTGTCCGTCCGTCCGTCGTTCGTGCTATAACTCGCAAATGGTAGAATGTATTTTTATTTTTTAAATGTTTTTACGGTGGCTAAGTTTGATTAGGGCGCCGTGTAGGTCAGAGGGCATTTTTTAAAATCATCCACAAATGTGTGATATGTCGTTGGGAAGGTAGGGTCAGTGCAATTCAACCAGGTATATTAATTTACTCTATGGTTGGGGAAACGTGAGATTCTTGCACAAAACGACCGCCACATGTAGGACAATTCATACCTTAAATGTCATTTCACGACGTGTTTCCTGTGGTTTCGCCCTTTTTCGACATGCGTTGCGTTTGCGAAAGTTTGTTATCATTATTACAGGGGAGCGAGTGTGTCGTCCTGGCATAAATCGAAATTGAAAATGATCTCGGAGAGAGGAGTGAGAATCTCATTTCCCTCATGCACGCATCAGTCTCATCTCCAGTCCAAGACTACATTCCGGCATAGTATTTTATTAGAATTGGCTCAGGGTAAGCCGGGTTCTCAGCACCGGATTTATGAATACGTTTGGGAAAGTGAAGGAATGCATTCCATTGGAAAATATGGTAAATTCCCGGTTCGAGTTTCGAAATGACGAATTCGAATATCAATAAGTTAGTCTTTTTTTCCGGAGATGTGAACTGACAACGGTGGATCTTCTATCTGCTCTCGCCATTTGCATGCTTTCTTCTAAGGGTCTTGTAGACTATTGGAGGCTTTTATAAATATTTTGTAAGGGACTTAATGGAAGACAAAAATGTAATCAAATTAAGCAAGGCCACGAACTACGTGACAGTATGCGTTCTGCTCGAGGCTCGAAATTCATAAGATCCAGGAAGCCAAATTATCTAGAATCTTATTCCTTCAAGTCTTACGAATCGAGTATAATTTTCAAGAAAAAAACGTTCCTCTAATTTGTGTATACACAAAGGGTAATTGCTTCGGACAGAATTACTTCAGTTTGTCAACCGCGTTCAAGGATTGATATTTTTGTCTTAAAAACATACCTTTGCTTGTTTCCAAAACTATAAGAAATAAAAGCTTTGGCATGGCATGTCATAATAAGATTATATTCTTGTTCGTAATCGTATTACATTAAATGGAAGAAAGCTATTACACGCATCCAACAGAACTGCATTACTTTATTACCGTGCTTTTAGAATTTTTTATGGGAAATGCAAGGGGCATAAATACTTAAACGGTTTAAAGACAACGATTAATGATGTCGAAGTTCTGTTTAACATTGAGTTAATTGATACTGTTAACTGGTCCTGTTCTTTAATTTTATTTTGTTTTCGACGATAGAGGTTAGACTTGTTCGCTTAAGATTCCAAAGCCAACTTGTCTTAATGGATGTCCAGGGAGCGGTTAACTTTTATGCGTTCATTATCAAGTTGACTTTCTTTTACTGTAAAGAGAAGCCAAACCAAGGGTGAACTTACAATAAAAAATTACGGACATTCTGTTGAAGTAATTTCCAGCTAAATCACGACGATTTTAAGTCTGAATTTGGTTTCAAAGTTCAACTTAATCGCTATTTTGTAGCTTCAAAGCCTGAATCACTCAACACTACCGTTTGGTACATTTTAGATATTCGTGTTACCTACTTCTAGGCCAATCGATGCATAAACTTCAAATCCCTGTCAAGAACTGATTTTTATTAATATTGCCATCTAAAAAAGGAATCTCCTCTTTGCAATATCAATATCACCTCAAGGGTCTAATTTGAAACTAACCTACAGCTAATGCGAGACCTCAGTACGTGATGTCAATGATCTGGTGACAGGCGTTCCTACGACATTGGTTCCTACGACATTCGTTCCCCGACATTCGTTCCTACGACATCCGTTCCTCAACGACATTCGTTCCTCAACGACATTCGTTCCTACGACATTCGTTCCTAAGACAGTTGTTCCTAACGACATTCGTTCCTACCCGACAAATGTTCCTCGGACGGTTGTTACTAGCCGACGGTTGTTCCTACGACTATCGTTCCTAACGAAAATTGTTCCTAACAATAAAAAAAACGTGTCTAAGACCTCGGATCAAGGTTTTTAATTTAACTGCCGATACATTTTTCGTCCTTTGCCTCAGCTCTAAATATATTCCTTGCTCATCCTAAAAACTTCGCATCTCCTTTAAACTAAACATTGCAATGCTATTACAATCAATAATATTATAATGAGAGGATTTTGCAAATTCACTTCAAAGAATAATAAATGTAAAATCCCCAGCCCTAGCCTCGTCATTTCCCTTATATTTGTTGCTCACTTACTTCAAAACCTGCATATCTCCTTCAGACTATACATTGCAATAATAATAATTATTATCAATAATATTATAATGAGAGGATTCTGGGGAAGTTCACTTGCAATATTTTCTGACCATTTTTTTCAAAGACACACATAGTAATTAAACGTTTCTTTAAATTGTGAATACCACTTTAAAATGGATATGAATTATCCTCGTCCTCTCGACTCTTAATGTTTTTTCATCTATTTTCTGCTCACTAAAGTCTCTTCAATCTCTATGAAACATGATACATTATGTATATATATTATTAATATTATTATAATACTAGAGTTTGGGAAGGTGACCAATATTTTTTTTGCTTTGTCCATTCTATTATACTATACAATTCGGTGGTTTATTCCCTTGAATTCCATAATATTATTGTAATTAGTGATATTGTAATTTTACTGAATAAACGATTATCCGATTTTCTGGATAGTGACTCCAGATATATGATAGATATATATTTAATCTAATACAATGTCGTAATAATCATTGAATTTAATCAAGGCGAGTTAGGAACATTTGTCGTTGGGAACGAATGTCTTAGGAACATTTGTCGTTGGGAACGAATGTCGTTAGGAACGAATGTCTTAGGAACATTTGTCGTAAGGAACAACTGTCTTAGGAACGAATGTCGTAGGAACGAATGTCGTTGAGGAACGAACGTCGTTGAGGAACGGATGTCGTAGGAACGAATGTCGCCGAGGAACGAATGTCGTAGGAACGAATGTCCAGGAACGGATGTCGTAGGAACAGATGTCGTAGGAACGGTGGTCGGTTTACAGATGTCAATGTCAAATTAGAAAATTAGAACCAATTCTAAACACAATTCCACGGGTACACAAACTCTACAGACCTAAAAAAAGTAATCAGTCCGGTTTAGCCCAATTCTAGCGTCGGAAATGAAACTAAATCCCCTTACGGAAGCTAGTTGCCCAAATGAATTCCTCTAAGCATCCCTAATAACATAATCGTTAACTCGGAATCTGAAGCTTTTTTGAGCATCAAACTACAAACTGAGGACCGAAATTAACTCCGTCTCTATAAAAAACCATAAAACACAATTACTACATCTACAATCTCCATCCTACATCCAGTTATATCCATCATCCCGATGAATATCCTTATAGTGCAACACAGATTCTGCAAGATCATGGATTAAACGGTCTACAAACAGACGGTCGTTTCACTCTATATCCGTATTTTAGAGGGAAAGCTGAGCGTTTACTGCATTCTCCAAACCCCAACTGAATTACTTGGAGCCCATATCAAGGACTATCGAAGATTCAACCATATATTAAGTTCAACAGCATATTATGTTCTGTTATACAATACAGTACAGAATAGAGGTTATTCGAAACGTAAGAAACCTACAAACTATAGAGAAAGAAAGCGAATGAAAGTTGGCCATTTGGTTGGTTAGAATGGCCATTTCTGGCCGAATGAGGAACTCCATCCTTCACAGATATCTATCTTTGAGTAAAAGCGACCTTGGCATTTTAACCCAACTTTTGGGTTCAGTCTCTCACCAGCAAGGCCTCTTGTATACTTGTATATATCCCTTGGATACAGCATCCCTACAGTAAGGAACTGTATTGAAACTGTTCCAACTTCTAGTTTCCAAGTGCCAAAAGTTGAGCCCAAAACCCCCCACTGCCGAACCTGGAAAGTCGAGTCTATCACATGAACCCGATGGGAAATACAGAGCTTCGTCCCTTACGAACCGAATATCGATTACTTGTCCCCCAAGTTGGGGTATTCCTGGGGTCCTTCTTGCTTTCCCAGACTTCCGTTGGGATGAGTTGGGATAGGCACTGGCAGACTTGGGCTAACCAGCTTGACTTTCTCCATCTGATCTACTGTTGTGGGATTCCAACTAACTTCTCAAATGCTGAATCTATAAGGTTGGAGATGTAAAGAATTCGGGTTTCAGAGTCAGGAATTTGGGAGCTAAAAACATTCCTGAATGATCCCTTGGAAATTATACCCGAATTTGAGGCTCTGCAGTTCTTAGAGTAACTGTACACGCGGGTAGGTCCTGGACAAGTGCCTACAGAGCAAGGGCTTTACATAAAATAGGCTTGTTCTCATTTTTTGTGCTTTTTTAGGTTTCTAAAATGATTGGAAATTCATCAGTATTTGATAGGAAGAGTCAATGAAACAGATTTATGAACGTGCCTTGACACTTGGCCCTGAATACTGCACCAGTTCACACAGGCACACTACCACTGCAGGGGCTCCCAGATCCCGATCCTCGAGACGACGAAGGAACATACCGTAGAAATACATCGAATTTTATAAACCGCTCAAGAAATACATGTACGACTGGGAGATCACGATACTTGAACCTTGATATGAGAATTTTTGCTGGGATTTCGGGATCTATTTTTGGCAGATAATTCCATATTGGGCAGGACATTTGGGTCCTAAATATTACAGTAGTTGTACTTTCTGCTCTACAACATGGTAGTAGACATGGGGAGTATTTAGAGCTGAAGGTTAAGTGTTTTTCTTGGGTGAGAAGTTTAGAATGGAATGAATGCTACATCCTTTGGGCTTTCCCTTTCATAAGAGCACGGAGAAAGATTCCCTGTTCTATTTTATTATTATTATTCTGTTGTTTGGGTCCATATGGGTTCCCCTGTCGTTGGGTACAGGGTTTGGGTACGTGGCAGCGAGAACATTTAAAAGACAAAAGAGCCTTTAACCCCGTTATTAGGTGTATTATGATCCCATATCTTTGCACTTCCTCAGACGGTGAGGTTACATATTTTGAGGTGAAAGCTTCAGCTCCGAGGATAAATAGAGAAAGCACTTGAGTCATTACCTTACTTATTTACCTTATGACCCTTCGGGGAATCCACCCAACTCCTTCGCACTCCGCTCCTATATATAGACTTCATCCTCAATCTGCAGTTTACTCTGTAGTTTTTATTATACATTTAGGATCCTTTAATATCTTGTTTGAAGAGAAATTTGAGGAAGTTTGAGCTTTTATGAGTATACAGAATTAGGAGCAGGACATGGGCAGCTGGAAAAATTCATGTTTTTAAGACAAACGGAGAAAGAGATACATACGGACATGGAGAGTTTGCTAGTATATATTTTATGACCTTACTGCTCTTTGCTTCGGAAAGAAAGGATGATTTATTGCCTTTTCGAAATTCTGTATGAAATCGGATTTGGGGTACGTGTACATTAGGATTTATGTTTTTCAGAATTTGGCTATTGCTTATTAGTATGTTCTATAAATGAGGGGTCAAGCACGAAAGTTATGAAAAGTGCAGTTATCATGAAATTTAGACTTCGACGGTAGGTGGTCGCATTTGAAGGCTTGCTTGGCCCACTACTGTTTTAAAGAATTTAATGCTCCGTCTATTTACTCGTCCACAAGCATTGCATTGGCTAGTTCGTGTTACTTGTAAACCATTTTTTACCTTAATTAAATCAATATTTCTCACTTGTATATTTTACAAGAAATAAATGACTTTGGTTCAAGCAGACCACAGCTATTCATGCAACAGCGAGTCATTCTTTTATTTGATTCCATAACTTTTAATACACGAACCTAAAATGTTATGCAGAACGAAGCTTATTTCTCAATATAACTTGTAAAACCAAAATGACTATCCCAAAACTCACACTATGTTATAAAACCGAAACACGGCGAAAATAACATAACAATTGTATAATTTAAACTAGCAAACTGGAGAAATAAAAAAGAACAACCCTTACCTCTAATTTTTACCGTTTTACAAAATATCCATTGTCGTATGAATCCATTGGTCAATCTAGATCTGGACCTAAGTACCTTTGGAAATTGTGTTTGGATTTTAAAACCTTTTCTAACGCGTCAGACAATGTCGACAGTGTGGAGAAAAAAATGTATAGTGTAGTTGCAATCCATCTGGACATTTTATTTGTCAATTCATGGAATGATCCCACTTCTGATAGTGATCCAACAATTCAATTCTTCGAACCGTTTACTGTAAACGTGATTATCGAAGGGAACATTGAAAACTCGTTAGAAGTAATGTGGCATTATATGTTCGATAATATTTACAAGCATTCAAATCAAAACCATTCCAGTTTTATTTTGACTGTTCAAAACAAAGAACTGGAACCCGTCCGGATCTTGGATTTTATGGTTTTCCCTCTATCTTTTTACGTCGTTTCTTTAGTTGAAGAACATTTTGAACCCGAAGGTGAAAGTGACACTGGTTTTGGGTACAAATGGGCCTTTTGTTGTCCATATTGTATTAAATTTTACTTGGGAATTTACCTCAGCAAGATAACTTTTCTCACATAAAACAGTTTTTTTCCACCAGTAAATAGGGAGTAAACATTGGAGGATTCACAAAATAGCATTATATCAGCACGAGCTCTTTCGTTAAAATCAGACGGACAGTTTCCATATGAAATTAAGGAAGAACTGTCATATAATGAAAATGAGGTTCAAAGGCAAATGACTTGCAGTTTAATTTTAATAAAATTTATCCCGAAGCAAGTAGTCATGCAATTCTAGAGTTGGAAATTGTAATAAATTAATAGTACGCTAATTGATCCCAACTATCAATTTTGTACGGATCGTTGTAATTAAAATTGAATAGCAATATTATTCTCTCGGACATATTTTTTGCCGGATGCTTTTCGGGTGGACACAAGCCTAACAATATCACATCTTCATGCTCATCTTCATTGAGACTGGGGCCTACTAATAATGATATGCAAACACAAACAATCGTATACGTTTCCGTCTTAAATGCTGATTTGTAGAAATTGTGGTTCTGATTATCCCCGATTTTGTGAAAATAAAACCCTCATTTGCTTTCCCCGTGGGTTTAAGACTGGTCAAGTGACCATAATTGAATAATTTTATTATAGTTAATTCAGTATTTATTCAAGCGACAGCGATTGTTTTTCATTTTCATGGCACATGAAAATAACACAACTTTGTTGAAAAACTTAAATTAGGTGCACGTTTAGCTTAAATATTTATATGCAATAAATATTTTTATTCGTGCCTTAAGAGTTTATTACCATATATCCTATTTTACTTCAAAGAGTTTTTCACATGGAGATTGATGGAGCATTCCACTAATCCGAATCTTTAATAAATTAAAATACTAAAATGTCAATATGGTTGTTGTCGTTATCTCAATTATGGATACAAACATACGTTTTTAAAACGAAGACAATAACTTTCTTAAAGAGTCGAAGAAGTAACTCACAGGACAGCTATAATCAGCAGCTCAACTGATTATAATGTTACTATAGTCAATATCCAACCATAAATCAGTGGAACACTTAAACTTATAGATTGATTTCTGAGGAATCAATACGGGTCAAGACAGACAAAAGACATCAAGAGTTTAACCAATCAAATATATAATTAGTTGGAAACCAGACTTAAAAAAGTATACAGAAAAAATAGCGTAGTATCGATAACCGTTTATTTAGGGCTTTGAGTCGTCGACTTCTCTCCCACGGGAACCACGACCGCGCTTGCCCTTTCATCAAACGACTCCAGAATGCATCTGACGTTCTCCTTGATGAAGCGAGAAATGTCGGCAGTTGCAGCAGGCAGATTATGTCGCTTCGCAATGACGAAGAAATTCATCGCAGTCT
This sequence comes from Desoria tigrina, assembly GCA_906901685.1. Classification (NCBI taxonomy): domain Eukaryota; kingdom Metazoa; phylum Arthropoda; class Collembola; order Entomobryomorpha; family Isotomidae; genus Desoria; species Desoria tigrina. The sequence goes on from CAJQTU010000060.1 coordinate 746,162, forward strand.
CGGGGGTAACTGCATCAATGAGCCCCACGTCGCAAATTTTCTTCAGAAGTGGCAGATCGTACTTATCGGCAGCGTAAACAATCTCATCAGCCACATCAGTCCATCGACTCTTCAAAACTCCGGAATACAAGTAGTAAAGAACGAACTTCATGGCCGTCGAACCAATGTCCCCAACTTCCACCCTTCCCGTCGCATTTTCCAACATTTCCGTCTCAAACATGGTCTTGAATACCGGACTCCGAGCCCCCAAGATGAGTCGATGAACGTGAAACAGCTTCTTGTCTATCGTTGAGATGACGAAGTCGGGATTGAAGCCAGCTCTCATTAGCTTTGAAATGTCACCGATAACGGCTTCCTGGGAAGACTGGTTCAATCGTAACTGTTCCTGCTTCCGATCAGTGAATTCAGTGCAGACTGGCTTGTTTCCATACATTTCCATCCTCAGTTTGATTGTAAGGGTATTATTTGGAAGGTGGTTGGATAAAGGGCCCATCAGAGCCGAATGTGAAAACACCTTCGAATATCCCCAGCCGTTTTGTGTAAAGCTCTTCAGTTTCGCAGGGTAAATGGCCATCTTGCCCCCAACGTCACTGTTTATACGGAATTCGTAGTTGACGGATACTTCTTGCACCGTGGTGTTGAGGTATGACAAGAAGACGCCGATTGAATCATTATCTTTGGGGTCCAATTTGAGGCACATGCTCCACTTTGGGGGCATGTCGAAAGTATTCACGACTTCGAATCCCAGCATGAGGGAGTTGATTTTTTGCTTGTCCTTCACGATTGCTTTGAAATGGTCCAGATTCCATTCCACGTTACAGACTTGGGAAGGGATGCTGGTGGTGAACTTAAATTTAAATTCTGGTGACTCCAGTTTTGTTTTCTTTGCAGGAGGTTTATCCATTTTTAACTTGACCTGGAAAATTTAAATTAAAAGCAACTATCAAGCCGACAATTTGTTTACAAATCATAATCATTGTCTCATTTTCTTTTAATAATGAAAAAAAAAACAAATAGCTACTTTGGGTTTGACTTTAATATAAATTTAACTGGATGAATGTAACCAATGCGATGAGCTGATCCAGTGATGACTTATGACGTCATTAACGCCATAAGACACGTTAAATACTAAATCGCTACTTTTCACTCCGCGCTTAACCAGTTTGCTTCAATTATTTTTCGAAATTATCGCAATCAAATATATTTTCATTTGTCTAGAGGAATTTTTATACTATTTCATTTTGAAATATTTTTAATTTTTATAATCAGTCGGTTATTATAACTTTTTATGTTTGCAATATTTTTTAAATCCTCTGACGCCACTGCCCCAATTACAAAGATCGCAAAGGAACAATTCTGAATAAAACGAAAACATTCTTCAAGTCTTAAAATAGAAAATATTCCCGTATACTTTTTGCACCTTGAAAGTTGAAGACTTCACTGAAAGAATTAAAATCAAATCAATTTAGCGGAGGAGAGAATTAACTTCAGTAGCATGGAATTCGAATAATAATAATTAATACTGCCAGCTCTGGTAAATAATAAAAACCTTTGAAAACCTGAAAATTTACCGAAATATGCAGACTGTGTTTTATGTTTTATGATATAATATTATGTAATAAAATTATATTACATAAATAATAATATGAATATTCGAGACGATTAAGTGGCTTGCCTTTTGCCGTTATTGATTTAGTATTATATAATGCCTTCAAACAATCTACAAACTATCTCTGACTCTGACCGGAAAGGTTTGTTAACAAATATTGTCTTTAAGTATTCTTCTCTTGAATTTATTCATGTACCAAAGTTAAAAAACGTATTATGGTGAAAGTCTACCAATGAAGAAGTGAAAAGAGTGGACTATGCAAAAATATTTAACTCGAATTCAATTTCATATAATCGTTACCTAAAATTGAGTCTTAAGGGAAGTTACATTTATAGCCACTCAAACAGATGGAGTTGGAAACATCTTGTAGTGGTGAAAAGCAATTTTAATGATGGCCAGTCCAGTGGATAATTGCTTACCGCGTTGACCGTATTTCCGTAAATAAAAGCACAAGGGTGTGTTTTCCTAGCCCTAACAATCGAATGGGTTAGGGGCTTTTTTTCTTGTATTTTTGTTCGAAAAAGATATTCTGGTTCAAATATCTCGTATCAGAACGACCACAATCATATCAAAAAACTCAAAATTATAAATAGTATATGACAAACCCTTTGATTTTTTCATGGATTGTAAAATCGAAGAAGGAGACGTATTATCCAACGTATCTTCCGTATTCCACACGATGATCGGTTTGGTTGTGGTTGAAGGATTCTTGAAATCCACTCTCGGACATAGGCCACCTTTGTGATTGCATATGATATGATATGAAGTAGCTTCAGCGTGTATTTAATAAACCACAATTTTAAAAACTTTTAAACCTCTTTTAAAATACTGTTTTAATTTGAATTTTTGGATTATTTTCAAAATCGATCGAGTATATTTTAAAGGCATTTATAAATGCATTTTGCCAGTTTTGACGGACGGACACCAAGTTATTCTGATATGTCTGGTAGTGATGCATAATAAAACATACATAACTTATTTGTTTTATGTATCACACAAAGACACGTTGTGCGAAATGGCTTGGTGACCGTCTGTCCGTTTTCAAAGGTGCAGGTGACCAATTAGGACAGGTTGAAATCTTGGAAATTTTTCTACGAGGCTTTCATTAATGACCTTCAGGCGAAGAAGATCAAATTCGTAATGGGAACATGCAGGCCAAGAGTCCACTTATTTTTAAACAGTAACGCATAAGTGTGATACCTTGATGGAAATGTATTGTCCAGGACTATTAAATGGCTTGTAATATGGTGTATTATGCATTATGGGATACGGATTATGGTGACTGTAGGTCCAGCCGTTCGACAGTTATCACACCGACAGACGGACGGACGTACGGACAGACTGACGGGTTATTCTCATAAAGTGTTTTCAACACTTAAAAAATGTTAAAAATTTAATCGTATATGTTTCAGTCTTGAATGCTGTTTGGCAAAAATCATTTTTCTCCCATATCCTCCATTTTCTGGAAATATAACCTCCCCCCCCCCCCCCTCCGGTGGGCCTGAGACTGGCTAAGTGACAATAATTGAATATTTTATATTTTTAATATAGTTAATTCAGTATTTATTCAAGCGACAGCGATATACAAGGTTTTTCAAATTCATGGTACATGAAAATAACATAAAAGGCAGAGCTTTTTGAAAAACTTAAATTAAGTGCACATTTAGTTTATATACATATATATGTATTAACTATTTTTAATGGTACCTTAGAGTTTATTATCATATGTATATCTTAATTAGCTTAAAAGAGTTTTTCACTTGGAGATTGATGGGACAGTCCCCTTTACTATAATATCAATATGATTGTTGTAATCACACCATTTCGTATAAATTGAATATTGGATTTTTGAAGTACACGCAGTATACTTATTTCTCACAATATGGACACTATTTGGGTGTCAAACGAGTTAAGGGCTGTAATCCTGCTAATAGTCTAATTCGACCATGCTGATTACGAAAATCATAATTTTAGCTCTGCCAATTGAGGTCTAGTGGGTCAAAAGTAGGTGGGAAGGTCAAAAAACGGACGTGAGTTCGGACTTTCCTATAGTATTCCCCTGTTCACTTTTCGTGAAAATCCTAATACCAGCGCAATGTTATTTTCCCGATCCTTCCAATGTTAGCGCCCTATCTTCTGATCGGTTTCGCGAGAAAAAGGGAGGAAAAGTGGAAAACTCGACTTTCTCCTCCTTCTCGTTCTCTCCACTGCTAACTTTTAGCTGAAACTGCGCGGTTCCTGACCTTCTCACCTACTTTTGACCCACTAGACCTCAATTCGCAGAGCTAAAATTATGATTTTCGTAATCAGCATGGTCGAATTAGTCTATTTGCAAAATTACAGCCATTAACTCGTTTGACACCCAAATAGTGTCCATAGTCAGTTGAGAAAGAAACTCACAGGGCTGCTTAATTAGACACAGTACTTCGCCTGAATACAATTCGTCCAATGCCTGACAATTAACAATCAGTGGGACACTACTATAAAATACAGATGGATTTCTGAGGAATTAATGCGGGTAGAGACATAGGAGATCAAGAGTTTAACCAATCAAAAATATAATTAGCTGGAAACCAGACTTAAAAAAAGATACAGAAAACGTAAAGTAGCATCGATAACAGTTTATTTAGGGCTTTGAGTCGTCGACTTTTCGGCCACCGGAACCCCGACCGCACCTTCCCCTTCGTCAAACGACTCCAGAACGCAAGCCACATTCTCCTTAATGAAGCGAGAAATATCTGCAGTCGCAGCGGGCAGATTGTGTCGCTTCGCAATGACTAAGAGATTCATCGCCGTCTCTGGAGTAACAGCTTCAATGAGTCCCACATCGCAAATTTTCTTAAGAAATGGCAGATCATACTTCTCGGCTGCGTAAATAATCTCATCTGCCACAGTAGTCCATTTACTATCCAGAAATCCGGAATATAAATAGTAGAGAAGAATGGTCATGGCCGAGAAACCCATGTCTCCAACGTCCAACCGTACCCTCGCATTTTCTATCATTTCGGTCTCAAACATAGTCTTGAATACCGGACTCCGAGTTGCCAAGATGAGTCGGTGAACGTGGAAGAGCCGCTTGTCTTTCGTTGAGATAGTGACGTCGGGCTTGAATCCAGATGACATTAGCTTCGCAAAGTCCCAGAGAGCGTTTGTTCGAGAAGTGTTCATTAATTCCAACTGTTCCTGCTTCCGATCAATCAGTTCTGTGCAGACTGGTTTGTCTCCATATATTTCCATCCTCAGTTTGATTGTAAGGGTTCCATTTGGAAGGTGGTTGGAGGATGGACCCATCAGAGCCGAGTGCGAAAATACCTTCGGATATCCCAAGCCGTTTGGTGTAAAATTGTTGAGTAGTGGACCGTAAAGGACAGTTTTGCCCCCTTCGTCGCTGTTGATGACGAGTTCGTACTTGACAGATACATCTGACACCTTAGTGTTGAGGTATGACAAGAAGACGCCAATTGAATCATTATCTTTTGTGTCCAACTTGAGGCACATGCTCCACTTTGGGGGCATGTCGAAAGTATTCACGACTTCGAATCCCAACTTGAGGGAGTTCACTTTCTGCTTATCCTTCACGATAGCTTTGAAATTTTCCACATTCCATTCCACTTCACAGACTTGGGAGGGGATGCTGGTGGTAAACTTCAATTTTTGTCCCCGTGATGCAAGTTTTGGTTTCTTTGCCGGTGGTTTATCCATTTTCTGAGATTGGCCAATTTCTCCTGCAAAAATATAAAACAGGTTTTAATAAGCCTTTAATTTGCGTAAAAATCATTATCATTGTGCCATTTTCTCCTAATTTCTAGAAATATCTAGCTGTTTTAGCTAACATCTTATGCACATTTTTTGGGGTGAAAAGTCTTCATAAATGCACTATTTTGTGTCCTCCTCGAAGATAACTACCAAATGTTTTTTTTTTTTTTTCGAAATACTTATTTTTATTTTATAACTAACGTACAGTTCAAAGATAGGTTAAGAGAACCGCAATCCACTGGGGGTTTGCAAATTCACCTCAATTTTTAACAATACCATCGTCCCATTAGCATATGTGTTTACCCTTTATTATGAATTTACCTTATGAGTCATGTTCTAAAATATAGGAGTTGACGCATTAGGATCCACCCACACTAACATCAAGATCAAGGGTTAATTTAGACTTAAGTTAGCCCTTCAGTTAAACGGGGTACTGTGAGATTAGAGTGCCAAATGACACGCCCACGTTGTCTAGAACATAGAGACCACCGACACTAACACCAGGGGGTGTGCCCGAATAATTACAGGATTTTTTTGTTGGGTTTACCGAAAATTTCATAGAACAGGATGGACGATGAAAAAAACAGAATAAACAAGCAAATGTACAGTTGACAGTAGTCTTTAACCTTAAGGTGGTCAGAGTTTCAGACGCATATTCTACTGACAAATGACATTAGAATATAGCACCTTAAGGGGATCTCTGTAAAGAGATATAGCAGTGACGTCATTATCGTCATAATGCCAATGAAAAACGATAAATTGCTACTAGACGCTCAATACTTGCAAAGGTGGCTTTGCAAGGTTTGTTTAAATTATTTTTCGAAATTATTCCAATCAAATATACTTTTATTTGTGAAGAGATTTTTGTTTCACTTAAATAAATTTTGAATTTTAATAATCTGACATTTTTATAACTTTTGATAGTTGCATTTTGTTTAAAAATCCTCTTATGTCACTGCTATAATCACTAAAAACTGAAAATGTGCAAAGTTTTACGTGCTATGCTATGACCGTAATTATTATATGTAATATGAATTTTCGAGACGATTAAGTGGCTTGCCTTTAATGATTCAGTGTTATTTTTTTCCAACTTCCTCGTAATGTGTAATATATTGTCTTTAAAGTATTGTTCTCTAGAATATATTCATGTGACAAAGTCAAAACTTTGTTATTGAGAAAGTCCATCAATTAAAAAGTGAAGGAGTGGACTCTGCAAAACTATTTAACTCGAACTCGATTTCATATAATCGTTACCTAAAATAGAATCTTAAGAGCAGTTACATTTATACCCACTCGAACAGATGGGGTTGGAAACATCTTGTTGCAAGTGGTTAAAAGCAATTCTTATGATGCATGATGGCCAGTCCAGTGTATAATTACTTACCGCTTTTCTGGAAATAAAATCCCCCCAGGGTGTTTTCCTAACCCTAACAATTGAATTGGTTGAGGACTTTTTTAATCGTGTGTTTTTGTTCGATAACGGATATTCCAGTTCAAATTATCATACCGGAACGACCAGATTCATATCAAAAACTCAAAATTACAAATAGTCGATGACAAACCCTTTGATTTTTTCATGGATTGTAAAAAAAAATACCAATCATAGGCAACCTCGGTGATTGAACATGAAGTAGCGTCAGCAGAATTAGAGTTATTAATAAAACAACAATTTTGAAAACTTTTAAACCCCTTTTAAAATGCTGTAAAACCTAGAGGGTACGATCAATAAGGCCAAATAACAAACAAATACGTGTGAGCCTGGTTAGAAAGGTATTATCAAGTACTTTCAAAAGGTGTATGTAGCTTTGCTCTATGGTTGGGGCATTATAAGATTTTTGATATTTTATATATTTCTAAACACAGTTTTTACGTTAAATATGCTCAAAACACAGTTTACACACTTGTACATCTACGATATATCAGTACGTTCACTGGACAGTGTATTTAATGCAATAAAATGTTAAAAATAGACTTCACAATGTTTGATTAATTTCGGAACACGTTGGATTTTTAATGCCGTTAGAGAATCCCATGCACAATGAAGATTTTCACTTCGTCGATTTCAATATTTAAAAAATCAAGATTTCAAACATCACGGGTTACTTTGTACATATTCATTACTTTATCATCATTACAGTGACTGATTCTACAGGCGCAAATTCCTTTCGAATCTGAAATTCTCATAATTGCATTTCGCTGGAGTTGGGGCTGGAGGATATGGAAATAGCTATTTATTAAAGCAACACAGAAGCAGAGGAAAAGGCACGCATCCGAAAGATAAAATAGGTTTAATTTATTTCACATACCAACCGACCCAACCACCACCACCTTCTGAAAGCAAATACACACATACAAAAGCACACAATCAGACAATCCAGCCTAGAAGAAGCCGTGGTAAAAAAGTGGAATACATTTTTTGCCAACTTTTTGGCACAGTGTATATATTCATTACAGGATTCTGACAGCCGGCAATAGACTATCCCATCTCTACTACAGAAAAGGCTTGTAATGTGAAGCTTATAGCAGAATTTTAGGATGTTATCCGAAGATGAGAGCAACTGCCAGGAGGACCATAACACATTCCAAATGAGTTCCATCCTGTCGATACATTTTAAATCCTATCCCTCCTATGCTAACTAATTTTCAAAAAGGTCAAGAGTTTAAGGCCTATATTTCCGGAAATAGCGCCCCCGGGTGAGGCGGAACGGAACGATCCAAATTCTCCCGGCCCTGGCCCCGTCCCCACCGTACCAACTCTCCAGACCTACTATATCCCGTCTATACGGACCTGTACAGTTGTTTTTGCTGAAGAGCAGGTTTGAAGGCGGTAGTTTCTGTGCCCTCGAGGTAATGCAGTGACTGCCTCCCGAGTAACCTCCGGTTGGGAAAGAGGGTTTCGAGGGAACGAGGACTGACTTGGGAGACGGGTTGAATTTTGTCGGCAAAGGGACTGGGCCTGGCACTCGGCAATCACCAACTCCTGAAACTTCCTCAGCTCTTTCTGGCTATTTTCCACGTGTGGATCAAAGTGGGCTTGTGCGGGTTGTTAGTTGGGATAGCAACGGAAATGGCGTCCTCCACCGATTACCAGGTTAGTACTCAAAACATCTTTTTTCGAAAAAATAGGCCCGACACTACCAGGAAGTCCTCGGACCCTAGATTGACCCCTGACCCCTTTTAAGGGGCAACTGGAGGGCTTTTAAGGGGATTCTGTAGCCCAGAGCTTGGCACAGAATGCCCCACCTTACCCCTGTAACATAACTGAATTCCAGTTTGGAAAGTAAAGGATAAGAGAGCAATACTCGTCATATACTTTCCTAGTCATGATAGAAGTGAGACTTTTCACTCTTGCATTCTTCCTATATTTTATACATACTTCTTAAACCTTGTATGTCCGTATAGGAACAGGATTGAGATATCCTTTTACTCTCGTTCTCCTTTTAGGGGCTAAGTAATAAGGATAATGAGGGGAGAATAATATTATTGGCTATTGGGTATTGAGGAATTTACTTAAAATCAGCTAGGAATAGCCTTATTTTATTATCTTACACTAATTATGCAAAAATCATATCGGGACTATTTATTGTTAATGGTCCACACTGTCTTTAAATGGGATTTGAGCCGTATTATAGTATGTTAATTAGTTAAATTCAAAGCCAAGTTTTGAATTGATTTTGCCCATATTTGTCAAGTCTAGTAATCTACTCTTGTCAGGGCTCGGATTTACATGAAAGTTCATCAAAGTTGAGAGATGAAAGGCTCAAAGGGACCGCACCGGGTTGGGTGTTGGTTCTTTACACCCGAAGAGAAGAGGAAAGTGAAAGGGCCTTTCCCTTATTCCTCTTAAACAAATAAAATAAACCATATATTGCTCTATATATTGTAACACGACCTTTATGCGGTTTTAAACCCTTTAAATAGATTTTAATAGCGTTTAACCCTACAAATACACTAAAATTTAAACGGATTTATAACGTTCGATTTGACGATACTTGATTTTTTTTAAATCAAATTGAATATTGCATTTAAAACGACTGCCAATTTATTTATTTCAAATGATCGGATGATGAGGGGCTTTAACCAGCAGGGGTTGGATTGGGCTGAGGATTGCATTTTATTATTCTGGATTAAATAGGTCTGTGGATTCAACGCTTCTATTTATTATTTAACATGCTACGGTATAAAAAGCAGATATTTAATGTGCGTTTGATCCTGAGTGAATTTAGCTGGAGGGGCTTGGCGTATTATTGAGAGGGGCAATTATTGTATTCAGAATATGATGAGGAAGGTATGATGATTATATGGTTCCAGTACTGATGATTAGGTAGCTGAAGCTAACTACAAAACTATGTATTAAAACCTTGCAAACGTGCAAACGTGGATCTCGCTCTTGTGTCTGGTTCTGCAGAAGAGTTCATAGACCGACAATTGATGCAAAAAAATTATCCAAACCAAGCCAAACGCAAAGTCTACGCCTATCAGCTATGGAGAATGGGAGTCAGTATGGGCATGGAATTATAATAAATTATATTTCTGAATTTAAAAGCACATATGGTATGAGCTCTAGTCCTTGTACCTAACAAAACAACTAAACCAGCTTAGGACGAGCATAAATAAGTAGCCAAGTGGGAAAGTTGTTGTTAAAAAATAAAAATCGGAATGATATTTAACAACACGATGAAGGGTAGAACTACTTTTGCAGCTCTATAGTTATTCTAGCATGACATAATATTTTTCGATCGTATCCTCGGTATTGTTGTTATCTCAAAGCAAAGCCCTATCGCAAAGTGCATTATTTAATATGAGATCAGGGGTGGTAGCAATATTTAAGCAGTAAGAATGGTCCTATTCTGGATTAAAAGCGTTTTATAGCGGTTTTATAGCTCGAGTTTACAAGTTAGTAAGGATGTTAATGACTAGTTAACTAGTACACTTTAATCAAGCTGGTAATTTTATTAGCTCTGGTTACACTTATGACTTGTTACTTGATCCCCTTGATTTAGCATTTATGGAAAATATGATCTCCGTTCTCTTGTTATTAAATAACAAATTGGATTTGAATTCCAGAACGACCACTAACTTCTTCCTCATGCGTTAGGACTTGACTCTAAAATTATTACAAATTGTGGTTGGTCTTGGTCGGTAGTGGTTTAGTGACATGCCAGTCAGTTAATAGGATTGCATTGATGACGATAATTTTATCGAGTTGAGTAAGTTAAAGTTGGACTTTAGTCCGTTTAAGAGAGAGGGGATCTCAAGTGACAGGCATTTCGTTAGCCTGATGACTGCTTGACAGTTTTAAATCGTTCAAATCTCTTTTAAATGATAGACTGGAATGTGTGAAGTCAACTTGTAATTTATGAGTTAAGGGTCCAAGTGGATAATGCCAATTTACTCTATCTACAAATTCAGCTCAATTTTTTAGTATGTCAATTGGGTGGCGGTGAATGCAATGGGAGCTGGAAAAATACTGGTCTTTTAAAGCCATCTGTGTGATACATATACGTGCACTTGTACATGATGGCAATTCAATAGAAATCCAGCTTGAATTGCTAATTGAATTCTGCATCTGTAGATTGAGGACTGAATGAGTGTTTCATACATTCTGCTCGGCTCTGTTTGTCCAAGTTCTTGTAAAGTCCGTGATCCATGTACGGCTTTCGTCGATTAGATGAGTTAATGGAACACTTTAAAAAGGGATTCCTGGACCTGAAATGGGCTCTTTTGTACATTTTTTTTATAATACAGAATAGACAGTCATTCATATAATCATAACTCTGTATTCTGGATTATATTATGCAGAGATAATGATACTGTGATACTCTTTCAAATATATGTGGAATTTGTATTCAGATTCAGACGAAAAAATTGCAAAGTTGGCCACTTCTGACCCCATGGCAAATCCTGCAAATGGAATGATTGGGTTTTTAGTTTTGATTATAAATCGTGCTCATACCGGCTTTTAATTCATTCGGCACTTGTCTACTCTTCCCTGGAATTATCCTCAAATCTAGTGATAGTTTTGCAATAAATAATGATCTGGTTCAATGGTTTGCAGAAATGGATGTTTTGTATTTAGGAAAAGTTACTTTTCATAATGTTTTTGAAGCTCATTTGATCCTGTTCATCGATTAACTGTTCCTGGAAGCTAGGAGTTGGATTTTCTTGATATTGCACTACCTCTGTGTACATATTTTTAGGAATTTTCAAAAGCTTCTCTATTATCATCAAAACTAAGTGGGCTTTATATTGTTGTACATAATATTTCTTTAGTGAAGAAATATAGGAGCAGCGGGAAGTGGATAATGAGAATGTATCTATATAGGATATATAGAATTTCAGGTTATATTGTCGTATAACTCTAAGGAATTGTTAATGGTTATACTGAGAGGGAGAGGAAGTATTATTAAAGTGTTAGGCTCTAAGCCTCCTCCATTGTAAAAGTACAAATGGGCAGAATGCCCACTTGACTGAAGGGCTGGATAGGACGGGGGCCAAATAACTTAGACATTTATAACAAAAAGCTTGGAACATCATCACATCCTCGGAGAGGACAAGTACAAGTTCGAAAGAACTAAGAAATTACATTCTATAAGAGTACGAATTCTAAAACTTTGCAAACTTAGCCGAACAAGGAACATTAGAGAAAATTACAGTTATTTCGGTCCCTCAATTTCAAAATTACGAAATTTTTCAAAATCGGATGAAAATTAGGGCTTTAAGTCTGCGGATTTAAACACCGCACTTAAGTATTTATAGAATTAACAGGGTTAATTATCGAATCATTCCTACGAACCAACTGGCCGTAAATAAAATTTTAATTACGTTTTGAGGTTGGGCTCAACCATTTCCCCTTTTATTACATCATTTGGGTTGGATTTGGGTTTATGTGACTCTGCCTAAGTTGACCATATAATATTAGATGATATAATATTATAATGAAATCCAGGTATATAAAATATATGGATATTGTAGAGTAGAATGGTAATAATGTTAGGCTAGGAATTAGAAGTTAATGGAGTTGGAATGGAGGGAAGGTTTTTATCGATTAAATGATTGACGTGCGGTGATGATGATGATGGTGGTGGCTTGGTAAGTAAAAAGTGCCGTTGCGGCTTTTAAAAACCGGGTGGGACAACCCGTCATTTCTCGGCACTTTTCACCCGCGGTCCCACCGGATTGATATTTAACATTTTCTGACGGCTGAAGGCACGGAAAATTCAGATTTGAGGAAATGTTGTTCAATTTGCCATATTTAAGTGAGGGATATAACGAATTAGAATGGCTATATAAGGGTTAAACTATATATGCCTATCGGGCTTTTACGATTGTAAAAGTAGGTAAAGTAATTGGATTTCAAATCTGTTGTAGATTTGAAGAAAGCTAAAACAGCTAATTCGAGGTGATGGAAAATCTGTCACCTGAACTGTCTTGATTCTTAGTGGCTTTACAGTAAATTCAAAATTGTTAAATTTTCGGATGTAATGGAGCCAGACTCTGTCATTATAATTACTAAGCAAGTTATCCGTGTCCTTTTAGTTAGTAAATGCACATCGAGTAACGTAATTAAAGATGTGTAACATTTTTATGTAATCCTCCTAACCTTCAATTTTTTTGTCAAACGCACCAGTGTGTAGTATTACAGAAACAAAGTTCATGTATGTCTTTAAAAAAGTAATTACTTAATCCCCTGTTTAAAATTACAAATTCCAAACGCATTTTAAAGTTTTAACTGCTCAAAGGGTTCAAATTAACGGAAGTGGATAGACCAGGACCTGATTCGACAAAATTTATTTGCCAAACCAAAATGGTTTTTAAAAGTTTAAAATCCATAAACGTCAATAATTCCATTAGAGAATTTAGCTTTAAAGGTTACGGGCATGATTTTGAATTGAACGGGGGTCGTTTCAAACCAGGAATTTGCATAATCTGAAATTTATCAAATAAATTTCCGTGTCACTCTAATCATTGGACTTGATTGAATTAATTCCCCACATAAGTCTTCTTTTACCAAGTTACCTAATTGGCTTCTTCAAATACGAAACTGCCAACAAGTAATAAGTAGAAACCAAAATTAAGTAAACCCCATCGGGGTTTTGAATTTAATTTTACTGTTGAAGAGGACCGGGGATTTTGGGAATTGAGGAAGAAAATCTAATAAATTCTCTAATTCCGAACTTTTCCTCCCTTCGTCTCAAGTCATAGGACTCTCCGTCTTTCAAGTTTTGTTCTACTAATTAGGAATTGACTTTTGGTTAATTACTAATCAAATTTTGCATTTGTCTCTTGTCTAGTCTTTGTAAAATTATGCCCTATGTTTATTCCCTTAAACTCAAGTCAATCTCCTTTACGGGAAATTCTAAGCAACGGAACTGAAACGTTGGTAATGCAGTTATAAAAGTTGTGTTAATTTAACAAATGGTTTTTCCTTATTTTTATTACTTAAAATTAGCTATCTATACGTTCAATAGCCACTAAACATAATTTTCAATCACTTTTACTCAAAAAACTGAAACTGGTATTTCGAGAATGATTAAAATGTATCGTTATTTCTGTTCTTTCAATGAATTACAGAAATCATTAATCTTATTTCTGATGATTTCTGTTCTGTATTTTTGTATCCAAAGCCGTTCGCAAAGTACAATTTTTACCTCATTTACATATAATTTAAAGATTACAATATGTAAAATACGAAACTCCAGGTAGTTTGTTTAAGCCATTGAAGGCCGGCTTCTTTAACCTTTGTTGACGTAGCTTATACTTTTAGCCAAAAGTACAAACTACATAGTCAGTTTAAAAAAATACTTATACATCTTTACCGGTTTATTACCATTTAGCCTTGAGACAAGAAATTTTAGTGAGTGAGGGAATGGAAAGGTAATTTGTTTGCATATTATTTCATGACGCTTAACAAAGTCTATCACATTCACTTAAAAATCTGTTGAAGCTTTAGTTGAGTTAAAGCGTAATGAATGGGAGATATTATTAGGCTGTTGACTGATGATAGCCGGCAAATCCATTTGATTGAAAATATTAGATAAAAATCGTTTAAAGTGATAGCTTGATTGAACCGGTCCTTTGTTCCATTAATCTTGCCGATTAATTCATGACTCTCGGGTTTGAATTAAATCCCTATTTCTGTAAAATGGAGGCAGGAATTGTGCAAATTTTATTGGAGTTTCGTGTCGCACAAGCTTTTCATTGTCCTACTGCCAGATTTGCCATTTTAAGGATATTTATAGGTCGGCATCATTCCGGTATGATTGCAGCTTAAATTGTACTGATTTGCATAGGATGACGGGGGTCTTCTGTGAATCAACATCTGTATTGGATAACCTTATTTTATTACGGATTCTGTGAAATAAAAATAACCTATATATGGATTATGGTTATCAGTTTATTTCAACACAAGAGCGAAAATAGCCTAATGTACATTTAATAATGGACGGGATCTCAGGGATCTGTAAATATATAAAAGCACGCAAATACATTCCTATCTTAATCTAGCGCCAATTATTAGCTATTAACTTTTTCTATTTTTACCTCAAGCGATGGTTATACCTTGTAAAAATGACCTTCTGAAAAAATCTTGATTGGAAATGTGCAAAAAATAAAAAAAATAATGAATTTAATACTTTTATGAATAATATTATTTAAAAAGTAGCTGTCCAATTTGAAATTCAATATGTTATTGTTATTAGACAGTAATGGGTTGTTGTTGTTTACGATTTCCATACCAAAATTCTTTTTACAGCACTGTCAAATTGCACTGCTTTCTCAATTTATTAGTAGCCCTTTACGGAACCTAAAGGAATGCTAATAAATATTGATTGAAAAGTAGAAACATGATCTAAAATATTTTAATAAGTCATCGAGCACTAAAAGGATGAAAATCCATAAATAGATTGTTTTCCTAGACGAAAACAAATTCCTAAACCAAAGTGACTTGTTGTCTAACCTCTGTCTGGGTTTCCAAAATCTGTTGTCGAAGTTTACAGAACCACAAGGTCAAAATTAAGTCCTTCAACGACCAAATAACACGGGCTCATTTTCGAGCCAGGTAAACCTCCTCAAATGAAGTCCTATCCCCAAAACCCTTTTTTCTCTTAGAATACACAAAAAGTAAGAAATATTAAGTCAATATGGATTTTTAATTTATCAACTCAAAGTCAGACAGAGTAGAGTCGAAATTGTTCCAATTTCCGGAAAAGACATAAAAACTGTCACATAAAATCCCTTTTCGGAATAAATAATTATTTTCCATATTTCATAATCCTACAAAGCACTCCCAATTCCCCCCAAAGAACGTCAGAGACAAAAGCTTTCACATATCGATCCGATTTCATTAAGGCTGTGCCGATTATTAAGATTATTCCTCCGAATTGGCTAATCAGTCCGACAGAACTCGACCTTATCTTTCTACTATTTTGTCATATATGATTGAGGATACGTAGCAAAATATATGATCTATTATTGAACAGAAATTATTGTCGAATCCTCCACTCCCCCTAAGTAAAAGTTGTGGCTTTAGCCGATAATGGAGAGAGAGGATCCGTTAATGGGTTTGTGGGAGCCTCGTGACTAGAAATCCAGGTGGACTGTGACAGGTAGCTTCTTTTATATCTTTTATTTGTCAATTCTATAAATTTCTCGGTTCACTATATGAAATATTACAGGCCGAATTCTCTATTTATTTGTGGTTTCCTTTCCCTTTCGAAATCGAATTTAAGGCCTCTGTTAAGCTTTCTATAAAAAAAGCAGCCCATTCTAATTCCAACTCGAAAAGCACAGGTTTCCATCCCATGTTTGTGCCGAGAAGCACCGTGTATTGTGAATGGAATATGTGGTTCGTTGCCGAACTGACATGTCAGAATTTGAATTATTTAGTAACCCTTGCCTCTACAGTTGATAGGGGTTAAGTCTGGGGAATCCAACGTCGGAGGAAAGTTAGGAACGGAGAGGGGAGTTTTAATAGTAGAAGGTTGGATTTCTATTGTGTGTTGCTTGGAATTGAAATTGAATTTTAAACTCGGGTTTGAATTAAAATTTACAAAGTTTTATAATTAGAATACAATTACCGGAATAAAGTTTATTGGTAATTCAAGATGAATTATCAGGCGGTTATTTCATGACAAAATGACAATGATAAGGATCCCTTTTAAAACTTATTGAAATTTGAAAGGTTTTAAATCATTATCAATTTTTCCGCCCACCTTACAATTCCGAAACCTAATGCAAAAGTTTGGGTACATAAGAAACGAGGGTAACTTTCTTTTAGTTGGGTCAGAGATTGTAAATTGTGATGGTCCCATGCCGAGCTGAAATTGAAATCCTAGACTCGGCTCCATAGCTCCATAATATTCCTATTCGTGTCTTCTGTCGATCTGGAACTAAATTCTGTTGACTCCGCTCCCAGCTACTGTATTAAAGTCGTATGTAGTTCCGGGGAATGGTCAGGATTTATTTACTTTCTTGTGAAAGTTGCCGGAAAGTTTGAGCATTATTATTATTATTATGATGATGATGATGATGACGAGGATTATTATTACATTTCTCCTGAGAAACAGAAGTAATAGAAAGCAAGTACGGGAAAGAACTGCCTTCTCTCTCCGTTTCTGAATAATAAATATCGGGTATCATCGCATGACGGGGAAATTGCTGTTTCGAATGAATAATCGAAAATCAAACCCGGTCAACAACATGAATATATCCATAACAAGCTTATCTTATCGGGCTGTAGAATTGCATTTTGTAGTTCGTACGCTGTGGGTAACTTTACATTGTGATTCTTGGGAATAAATTAAAATACTCAGCAGAGGGTTAATCGAAAATCCAATATCGAATTGGCCACTGAATTTATTTTCCTTGTGTCCAGCAGAGCCGATATCTTCCTAAGATTTACGTGTGGACGTCCACTGAAAGGATTTATTTATGTAGGGAGTCGGTATATTGTAGTGGAATTGACGTTGACACTGACAAGCCCGAGACTGACATCCACAATGGCAATTTCCATATTGACATTTTCAGTTTTGTTTCGCGTTGTTCGGTTGGATACACTTGTCCTGGAGCTGTTCATAAACAATAGGAGTATTTTTGCAATTCGAAATAGTGTCATTTTTGGCATGATTTTTGACATGATTTGTGAATAGTCCTTCTGCGGATTTGTCAATTCCTGTGTGGAATAATATTTCAAGCCCCACCTTGGAAACATTCGTTGGCTTTCAGCGTGTGTTGAGGAAAGCGTAGAAAAGCTATAGATTTAATATCGAATCATATATTTTGGCAGTATTGACATTGTTACTATTCAGTATTACACAAGCTGCACAGTACTACAATTCAGGACTAATTCGGGACGGACCCACGGGTTTTGAAACCCTATATGGAATTGTACAACTGGGTGGAACTGTGGAGTTGTAATTTGCCAGCAGAGTCGAGTACGTTTTATATGCGTGGTTTCCATTCTTTTATTGATTGATTGATTAACATTTAGCATTCAGTCAGACGGAATATATTTATTTATAAATACGGGATAAGAGTAGTGGACCTACAATGAAACACACATTTACCTCTTTTGTCCAGTACAAAAGCACACACTCTCACACATTCTGTTTTTCTGTTTGAAGGATGAATTATGAAAGGAACAGGCGACTTTTATGCAAACAGACTTTGTGCAAATATGTCTCACCGTCTCGAAATAAACACGGTGAATCGAGCAGTTCGAATTAAACAAACCTAATATCCTATAGATTCCATTAATTTGCCTATTTTTGCCTGTATTTTTGTCTTGTTAATTGAATCCAAGATATTTTCTGGATGTTTCCAGAAATATCCAGAAAAAAGCACTTTCTCCTTGATATCAGTTACCTGGCAATTCAAATTTGAAATGCAGGGCAACACTGATTTCCATTCCGATTGATAAGCAAATTTCCAGACATGTTTCATGCAAGCTAAAGTAGTATTGAAAAACTGCACTGAATTGCACACTCGCTTCATCAACAAGGGAAGCTGATAACCTGAATCCGAAACCTTATCTCCCTGTTATTTGCAGAATGTAGTAATAACGAAATGCAATTCCCCAATCCGTCAGAACTTAATTAAAGAATTGACAGTTTCAGATTCCGTCTAATTGCGTCATAGGCCTCCGGTTCATGTAGCCACCCAAATAGTAATAAATGAAGACAGGGCCGGTTGACTTGTTTCGAAAAATAAATTTATTTAGTTTGGCTACTGTCCTGCCTTCTCCTTTTTGAGAGACATCCCATTACCGTCTACTCTCTTATATCTTAAAACTTACATAAGAATATACGAGAGAATGCAATAACAAATTCGCAGAGGAACGATGATGATGATGATGATCTAGCGAATATAGTTGATGGTGGTTCCGGTGGTAGTGGTACAAGTCTTAGGGCTTTCTGAATGTCAAGAATCTTGTAACTTTAAGCCCGAAGGTCTTTTAAGTAAAATGCTTAGTTTTTTGCATCCGTCTCTGTCTATGTTTTCATGTTTCCATGTTATTTTCTATAGATTTTATAAATATAACATGTTTTGTCCCTTTTGTTCCATTCTTGTGGATATCTATGATACTTGTTCGGGATGTTCCTCTATATTTCCATGCCACTGCCTGTCGCCATGTCCTGAATATTGAATAGAGCCTCTGCACTCGACTTGTGAATTTAAAAGAAAGGGCACATAAAAGCTGGGAGGATGATGATGATAATAGGAAACGGATGGATATAATGATATACATCCTAATCTTCGGGACAAGTTTGGGTGATGGTGGTTGGAGGTAGGTTTGCTAGGGCATTTACATAAATGAACAGAGAAGAGGACAAGAAAGGGGTTGGTGGCGATGATACAATGAGCGTGTAGAGTTTTTTAGTTTTATATTTATTATTCCACTCTTCTAGCTCCTAAGAGCAGGTATAGTGGAACTCACTTTGTCAGTTTAAACCTTAAACACCGACAGCTTTATTCGTTAGCAAAAGTTGGTTTTGTGCATCTCTCGGACTGTGCTAAAAAGTAGAAACGTGTTGGCTTAGTTGATGACGATTGGAACATGATTCTAAATGATGATTATGATGGGGTATAAGGAAAGTTAGAATTTAACAAGGGAATTGCTTGAAACAATTATAGTCAAATCTACAAATCGTTAGAGCAATAAACGTGTAAAAAATTAGCTGCTCAAGTTTTTGTCAAATTTAGACTCTTTTAAACACATCGAACATTGTTTAATTCAATTTATATGATTTTTTATATTCGTCAATTTCGCAAACATTTTAGCAGGTCATTTTTTTTTTTTTACTTTTACTGCTCATAATCAGTCTTGTAGATTTGACTCTTAAAGTTCCAAGCAATTCCCTTATGACACACTGAAAAACTTTTCTTGTAAAATTGTAAATGGGAATCATCGGTGGAGTCATGAGTGGTAATTTATACATGTCCGTTGACGGTTTGACATTGACCGTTTATTAGCCACCCCGAGTCGAAAGATTAACACTCGTCTCAAATTTAATACTAGTTTTATTTCCACGACTGAAGAATAGACTGCATTGGCCTATGGGCTTAAAAATATGGGTTTGGCTCTGATATTGATTCCTATACATGATATGAAGTAAATGAATGACAGAAATATTATAAATAAAACTATCCTGGATCCCATAGACTGATCCCATTGTATATTGTATCGAAGAAGATCCACATCTGGAGCTAATTTATGGACTCAAAGACAAACATAAAATATTCTAAAGGAAGATCGAAGAGCTGAGCTGTAGGAAAGCTAGGCTAGGATGGATAAACGAGCTGGTGCTGGTTATTATTATTATTCCCATTCCTCCTCATCCCGATGTACGAATGTGGCTTGAATAATATGCAATCTAAAATAGTAAATGTTTTATGCAAAGGGGATTATCTCATTATATTCCGATAAGCTTCTTCTTCATCTTCATCTTGTGCAGGAACCAAACCGCCTCGAGTTTGGAGTAGATATGTTTTACTATTACAACTCCTTGGTTTTAATACGCGGAGTTTATTATAAGATTCTGAAGGTTGGAGGCCGTTTGGATCTTTGAATCTGTTATAAGATCTTAAATCCAATCCGCCAAGTCTCATCCTCCTCAAGCTCTGTCAGACTTCTCGGAATTATTATTCTTCATTTGCAAATAGGAGAATGGGAGGTTGGACGGGTGCTGGAGTTTATTTATTATGTACTCTTTTACGATATCCTATTACTACTTGCCTTTCTTTTTATTACGAGTTCGTGTTTTTGGATGTATCAAAATATTGGATATCTTCTGATTCATATCATTGTAATGGGAATGGGGATGATGGGACGGACAAGGGGAGTGTTTTGAGTGTTTGTTACACTTTTGGGTTTTTTTATTGTTGTTTTAGTTTCTTTTTAGAACGAGTTAATTTTGGTTCAATTTTGGCTATTTTCTGGTTCATATCATTGTACTGGAAATCGGGATGATGGGATGGACAAGGGGAGTTTTTCCAGTGTTTGTAGCACTTTTTAGATTTTTAATGGTTTTAGCTTTGCCACTACTCGGTTTTCCGTTTTATTACGAGTTCTTTATGTTAAAATATTGGATATCTTCTGATTCACGTTGTCTTAATGGGAATGGGGGGAAGATAAGACGGACAAGGGGAATGTTTCATGTGTTCAGCTTTTTCTTTCTTGGTATTTTACAGGTTTTTTAGCTTAAGAACAATAGGGGTAGGTTTTTTGCTGCTTTCTAAGAGAGACGCTCTGAAAAACGGAGTTTAAATTAAAACCTGGAAAGAAGTCTCTCCGGAAAGACACCCGACACTTGATTTTCTGACACATTTAATAGACAAACCTCACATGACGTGACAATTGAGCCAGGAGTATGGAAGTTTCTAGAAAGTTTACAAAAGCCAAGTCCTCGGTTTAGGTATGAAAGGCCGAAAAGTGTATCAAATTTCCAAACTTTTTCCCCTAAGGAATTTGAGGGAACATCATTCTGACACTTGACACTTCACATCCATGAATGATCGAATTAGTGTACAATGTCACATGCTGACGATTCACTGTGATTACTTACTATTTTGCTGTATACAGTACGCAGGATTTTAAACAAAAGTATCTTAAGGATCTTTAAGAAGCAGCTTGAATTTCAAATTACAATCTAATTACCTCTTTACTTTGTGGACTCAAAAGGCGGATTTTAATAACAGTTCGCAAGAGCTTGTTTAATATTCCTGCAAAGTACAGCAGACATTTTAAGCCAACGTATTTTTCTCTATAGGGTTAGAGATCATGAGCCGTTTCCCTTCACATAAAATATATGTTACGTAATGGATATGAAAGACAGAGGAATTCCTTATGTCTGAATTAAAATGCGTGATACATGCTCTTAATCCTGAATAAATATTTGCATAATTTTGTCCGGGGATTGAGAGAGTCTGGTGCTATTGAGGATCCTGGGATTGAATACGACGACAGAGATTATTATTTGCAACTATTTCTGGAACTTCTGTTGGCATATATTTGAAATAATATAAGTCTCGACCGGATGTCTTAGCCTTGGGCCGAACTTAGCAGACTTTCAGATATGCTTCTTCTATAGCTAAAGGATAATACGGTCAGTCGGTAGGGGCTGTTGTAGACGGTTACTTAAAACACTTGGTTACATTACAATTAAGAGCCTCTATCTCCAAGTCTCAAGTGTTGGGTTGGAATTTGGGAAGTTAAGATTCTCAAGTATTTGCAGCCGAGAATTGTAGTTTGTAGCTTTTTTGTAGCAAGTAGTTCGTGCCATGAAATTAATAAAAGGATTTACTCCGGTAATAAAAAACATGGGCACATTCGGAGTCTTTAAATTCATGCTCCTAATTTTTAATAGGGAGGCTTTTGATTTCGAATCTGCTCCACTTTCCCTTTAATAAATGCTAATATGCAGAAATGTACCGTTTTTGGGAGGAAGCATGAACTATGTGTTTTTGAGAGAGGATCAAAGGATGAGGTTCTAAAATCTGCCATGTTTAATATGGTTACGATACATGTCTCTTTATCCATGTTATCTCTATTCGCAATTTGTCGCGGAATTAATTTGTACAATTTTGATGAGATGATATAACATAAAAGGGATTTGATTTGATTTACAATTTACTACTGCAGAGCAGACCTTAGCTCGTACAAGGACATTCCGTTCTAAATCGAATCATTAATGTTCTAGCTGGGATATGAATTTATACAGAGTAATCATCTCCTATCCCTGACGATGATGTAGTTATGAGTGGATGGTTTTATGGGACATTCGAGGCTCTGAAGGCATTGGAAAGGAAATTAGAAAATGTCTCTGAATTAGGAATTAAAATAAATATCCCGCAAGTCCTTCATCCAGAGTCTGTAACATTTTGTTGATCTAGATTAACAACTTGGCCTAATCCTCCAGAGATACTTATTCCAGTGTATCTTGTCAATCATCCTACTTTACGATGCTTTTGATTTCGAACATCAATCCTATAGGAAATCAAAAGACTCATGAACTCATGACTCATAACCCGACTGGATATTCTCGTAAAGCTCTCAGCCGCAGATACTACCATGGGATTTGTAGCTATATTTTTAATACGGTACTTTGAATCTCATCTTCGGCCTTGTTATTAATGGTAACCCCTGACTCGGATGACGGGTTTAATAAAGTCCGTCGGTGGTGATGATTTGTGATGGGTGATTGGCACTGTGGTTTGAGGAGAGGCTAGTAAGTGTGAGAAAACTGTCAGTCAGTCTCATTAGCGGAGAAAGCGACTTTGCTGAGAAAGCCGTTTCTCCAGACGCTGGAATTTGTTTGATCGCTTCTGTCCATTATATAGACAGATACGAAGGGTACGTCTACCTCTGGCAGTGTTTAGCCCCTCATCAAGGGCTGTTGTTATTGGGATTATAAATATAAATGGCATTTATAGGGTCTCTCGTTCCATACATGTTGTTATTGGTCTTTTGAGATTGGTCCAGAACTTACATTCTTAGCACTTCCTTCCTCTTCCTTGTTCACTGAAATAGCGGATCACCTACTCATTTTGCACACCTTGTTCTGTAGGACGACCTTCTAGAAAGTAGGGCTTCTAGAACAGAATAGGGAATGAAGGAGGAGATTACACATTACATGCTACATGCTACATACTGAAACAAAACCGGCATTCTTGGGACACTGCATACATTCCAAAGCCCACTTCTCTCCTGTAATGTCTCAAGAGCCTGGAGGGATTAAAAAGTAATTGGAGGTAGTCACTAGGGCCATTCACACATTTTGCTGAGAGGAACTTAACGGACTAAATTCTGAGTAATCCCAGCCCTCGGTGAATGCTCCGCTTGAATCCTGAGATCCGAATTCGGGGAGAAAATAATTCCGAGTTTTTTCTCGCAATTTTTGAGCGCATGGCTGTCCTCAATATCCCAACTCTCGCCTCTTATTATATGATCCGCCGAGTGGATATTCTATATTTTATTCGGGGAATTCAGTTCGAAAGTTGGAAGGTTGCTGGTACTGGTGGTGGTGGTGGTGGTGGGATCGGAACTTTTGTCCGTGATATGATGGCATGGTTAGGTTGGAGCAGATACATCCCGTCCACTTTCCAGCAGATCCACGAAACCTTTAGTCTCATGCATCATCAACATCGACCCGTGACGTCAATGATACCCGGCCTATGACGTCATTCCTGTCCTTTCCCCGACAAAAACCCTGGCTCCTAGATATACCCCTAATAATCTTGTTTAACTATCCCGAATACCCCCAAGTTCCGGGCTCTCTGCATACTTTATCTATAGAAATATATCTCTTCGGCCCGATTTCCCTCTCTAAATCTCCAATAAGAGCTCTTCAGTTCCAAAGACAAGTATATAGAAGAGACATCTCCACCAAGGAATAAATAAGAGACTTCACTTACCATACAAAGCCTATTTATCCACCTTCTCGGTTCATACCAGCCTCGCTTCCAATTCGTCTCGAAATTCTCTGATAGGCAGAGAGGTGTAGGAACTGTGGACTCGGCCCTTGAGAAGCAGCAGGATGAGATCTATCGATATATGCTAATCAAAATGGAGAGGAATGGGGAGAGACTTGGTGAAAAGTTTCAGAAACTTTCTCTTATTCTTTTGGAGTATTTGAGAGCATTTTTTAGAGGATCTTGGACCCAAGTTGCCCTTCTGGTTTCAAGATATAGCTGATATGTAATGGGAAATGGTAATGTAATGGTCGGGATCTGTTCCTTCTGATGCTATAGGGGACTAAGGAAGAGCATTAAGAATGTACTGCTCTGTTGGTGGTGGTAATGGTAGCCAAATCACTTTGTTCTACAAGGACTTTAGGGGAGGAAAGTTGAAAAGATTTTTTTTCTCCCGAAAAAGTTAAGGAAAGTCGAATTTAATATGTTGGATTTCCCTGTTTCGGGAAGTTGGGAAACTTTGCCAGGGTTAGAGGGTCTTTCCAATTTAAAATTTTTCAAAATTTCGGAAGGTAAAATTTGAAAAGTTTGGATTGAGGGCCCTGATTTGCACATGTCAGATGGGATATTTTGTGATGTGCCTGCCTAGAAGGCTGGTAGCTGAACGGGTTGGATGAATTAAAATGGAGGAGATGGAGATGATAATTGATGTTAATTCATTGGGGAATTTATTTCGGGGTGTCGGACTGTCGGATCGGATGTCAGGTTTGGCAAGTGGAAAAGGTTAATCGGAGTTCAAGGTTCTCGATATTCTGGAAGAGGTCATTTTTTTCTGATACGGGTTGGTTTGGAATGGGCTTAGGAATTAGCTGGAAGGGATCTCTCTCTCTGCAGAGCTAACTGAATTACAAATGCGGGTAGTGTAACCTCTGACCTTTCCGTTGGGGATATTTTTATCTTGTAGAGTAGATGTATTTAAAGACTTGGGAATTGATGTTTGTAAGTGGCGTATTTAGTTTATTTGGTAATTTTCGCGGATATTTTAAAGATGAGGTTTTCGTATGTAATTTGCAATTTAAACGAGTACCAAAGGTGATTTAAGAGCCAAACCAAGCTGTTTCGAGAGTAACGGAGGTGAGGTTTGGGTTTGAAGGATCCCTTGTTGGATGGAGTGGATTAAAGGATGATTTGCCATTTTCCTGATTAAGTTGCTCGGTAGATTAGATTGAGTACTTTTCTCGGTCTCGAACAACCCGAACTCCTCCTCTCCTCATATATGGACAGATAGATGTATTAGGAAATGAAAAAGGGAAGTTGAACCTGAAAATGAGATCTCAAGCCTGTAAACTGGGATCCAGGACTAGCTGTGTATCTTTCTCCCTCCGATGAGAAATTTAAGGCCTGGATTGAATGAAATACATTTCCATTTACTGGGACGGGAAATGTATACATTGTAAATGCGGGATTGGGAGATGTAGAACTCTAGGATTCGATCCATCCAGCTATTGATCAACCTCGCACGATTATTTAGCCTCTTATGCAGATGCTCTAGGCCGCTTCGAGATTTTTTTTACAAAAAATTCGGAGGATCGGAGATCGGAGTACGAGAGCTGTTCAATAATTCATTGGATTAAATTAAAAGGATAGGAGGAATGTTGGGGTGAATACATTGTCGAAAGGTCAAAGATCAAGAACGGGAATGAAATAAGCGATAGGATGTACAGGGTGTTCCATTAACTGACGGGTACAAATCGTAAATTTTTGTTCTAAGTTATGGCTTCTTATTAGAACACGCTGTATTTCTGCTCCAAATACGAGAGGAAATACAGGGTTGCCTCTGCCAATTAGCACTGATCCATGTCAATATCACATTCCTTTGGGAAGGAAACGGAAATGTGTCGTCGGGTCATTTTGAAAGGGAATGCATCGGGTTGTAGCTGTAGGTTGGGTAACATGTACGATAGGAAGAAGTTTACAGGAAAAGTTACCTAAATGTTATGTTGTACCGAAACCGTAAGAAAAAATGAATCGACTCGAGACTGAAAGTCCATTGGACTGAACGTGAGTTGATACTCTGGTTTTTTCGCAATCCCAAATGTAAGATCCCGACTTTGGATTTAAGTAAGTCGCGTGGCATTTGACATTTACGGAAAGTTGTTCAGGAGTTACTTTTAGAATATATACGTGGACACATAGGATGTTATGGCCATTAGAAAGTAGAGGAGGAAATGCAGATATTCACCGAGTTCGCACATATGTATTAACACCCCACTGCCTCTCCTTCACGATTTACCATATCTTCAATCTCGGATCGGGAGTCTGGAGCGTAGGAACATGGATAGGTATGTCTACTAATCTTACATGTGTAGGTAGGGCCGGTATGGGTCTATCTAACATATGTAGATATGTAGATTATATAGCATGTTACTGAATTTCGGAACATGAAACATTGAGATCGGGTGGGCATATACTATAACCGTAACAGCTTTAAAGTTAAACGGAATTTTCGTAGGCTTCGGGACTTGGGCTGGGTGGTATGGTATCTCCCATGATTTTAGGGATGATCAGGATGATGATGATATCTTACTCGGTTAACAATTCTCGGATTTCAGATATAGTTAGGCTGCTTCCGATGTTCCAATCAAGGATACCGGAAATGTTATTAAAACATCTCCCCGAAATAAGTCCCCAACTTCTTACTCTGAAATATACATCCAGATGAAGCCTTAATTTTATTTTGTAAAACTCGACGAAATTGATTCAGAGCTGAATTTTTTATGATTAAACCCACGGAATCCACTTATTCGCACAGTTTAGAGAAATACATCCCCAGGGGATTTATTTAAACATTTGCATTGTATATTTAGCACAAATGCTTCGGCATATACTCTTCCGAAGATATGATAGATACCGCCATGCCACAGGATTTCAGAATGATGATGCTGATGGACGTTACGATCTTAGTATTAGGTAATAATATTATAATCCTACTGCATATCTTACGTGCAGATTCGGGAAGATATGACTTTTTTAAGTGTGTAATCTTATCTTGGTCCTAAACTTTATGCTCCCACTTTGTGGTTTACGTCTTCGGTGTTACGACTTCCGATCTTCTCCCAATTGTCATCCGTTTCCTATTAGCAGAATTTAGTCTCCAGTTCTCGACTCTGAGCCGATTTTATTTTTAAGAATCTGAAATGGACAGGTGTGACTAATAAAGTAGTCTATGGACCCCCCTCTCTCTCTTTTCCTAACTCATCATCAACATGATCCAAGATCCATGTTTCTTGTAACAAGATTTCCAATTTAGAAGATCACAAAACACAGACTCTCTCTAAAAGTCTGATGGAGTTTAATGTCTCCTGATGCCCTGCATCTGTTCTTGCATAGCATATGTACTATTATTTAAGATAATATATTGCGATTCCTCTGCTACAGGGTGATCCCATTGATTTTACTCGTTTTTCAGTATGATTTTGCTAAAAAAATCGCGATAATTTGCAATTTTCTATTCCCACCCTGTAGAGGTTGTTGCCTATGCTGCTAAATATTTCCAAGAAGTTCCATGTCCCATCCCCCTCTCATCCCATGTACTTTTCGCAACTCTCCTATGTCACATCATTCCCATACTTGCATCCTAAAATAACTTTGGCATGGCTTTAAAAATAAATCCCGTTTATAAATAAATCACCACACCACGGCTTTTTTTATTACTTTCCAACAGAACTTTAAAAACGTTAAAGACTCATCTGGTCGTGGGGCCGTTGTTGGTTTTGTTAGGTGTAGTCGACTGTATTATTATGATCATCACCATCTTCATAATATTATAATGGCTTGGAGTTGGAATAGAATAGGGACGAGGATTCGGAAAAATCTCTGCAATTCCTATTTACAACAAACACTTAAATCGTCTAAAAGTTTGAGCATTAAATTAAACAAGCCCTCCAGCTCCACTCTTTAGTAGGGAAATAAATTGCAGGCCTAGAGCTTAAGCTGCTCTAACATAATCCTCTCTTGTGTAATTATATACACACAAACACAAGTGCATTTAATCGTTAAGTTTTTATTACAAATTGCATGAAATGGAATGATTTAGAGGCAGGATTGATGTCAACCTCGTAAAAGGACAGTATTTTACGAGTGAATATTATTGCATTTCGTGATTATTACCTGCCTGTCCTCGACTAGTCACGTGTTATGAGTTTTGCCAGGTTGGATCAGATTAGTTTTAATTGTGATCACAGGCAGTTAGTTAAGTTTTAATTGACTTTAACTTCAGCTATATTTCCGTACGTACTCGGGTTTGGTAACCTGGTTTTGCACTTATCGATTAAATCTACATTAAAACTGGAACCTCACCAAGTTAAGCTGATCCTAGCCATAAATCCAGTGTAAATGTTATATAGCATTTGGATTGCTTTGGCAATTGCTTGATTCACAATTGGGTAAGAGATTCCCCTGATCTACAAATGAGGAGCCATATAATTCTGGATTAAACCCCTTTTAAGGTTTATTGACAGTTAATTAGGTTCAGAGGTTGGAGTTTAAGAGTCTATGGATTTGATTGATTTTTTTTGCTTGTAATAACATGATTTCGTGACGGAATCGTCAGATATATTTCTGTCACATATTACATTGCTATCCCTTACTTTTTAGACAGATGATGTTGATAAAGTAGGATTCAATTTCCAAACCAGTTCTAGTCTACATCTGGACTTCCTGTTATTCCCACCCATCGATCCCAGTTCCAAGTTATTTGGTGAGCAAAAAAATATATCAGGACTACGGAGAAAGCACAGCCATTCCTGTTGTTTTTCTCCAAAAAAAAACCTGCAAAACAGCAGAAGTCCGACTGTGTGCCTAAACTATTAAAGTTCTCTGCCGAGAGAAACTTGGACTTTGACTTAATTTAAAGTTCTCATTTATTTAGGATGAACAAATTACAAACTCAATTCCAGTTCTTACAACTTACAACTCTTTCTATAAGTAGTAAGTAGTAGAAGAACTCGTCAAAGGAGAAAGTCTTGACAGTTTCACCGTTTCCAATCAGTTCATTACTAAATGGATTTTAATTAAAGAGAAACATTTGGATTCCACATAATTTTGCCGTTTTTCCACCGTTTTTTGTGGTACCGAGGACTGGAGAGGATAGGAAGATCGACCTAAAAAAGGTAATAATTAGCTAAAGTAGTTGAAGATGAGTCTGAAGAGAGAGGAGATTAGATTCCATTGACAAATTGCCACAATTCACGAGAACCAATTTCATGTTATATTATATCCTCTCGTCTGACAAACTCACCAACCGACCTGGATAACTTCTCCTAGACCAATCATCCTCTAGTGCATATCGAATATGTTTATATTTTATATAGGACAGAAATTGGGCTTAAAATGTTATTACAGAGTTTAGGGAGAGGAGGAAGTAAAGCCATCCAAACTGATGTTAGATTATATTCGGTTGCAAAGCTCCGAAAACTGGAGGGATCCAGACTCTCTCCTCTCAACTTTGTTTTAAGTAAAATGTCTGGAAAGTTTCGGAATACTACGGGTTACTTACGGCTTTTGGAATAGGTTGAGCAGTTTCCAGCTCTTCGTGGAATACAGTCGAGTCGGAAATCTACACAGGTTTTTTAGGTTCATAAATCTGGCTTTAAGATTGGGGATGGTCAAGATATTGGTAGGAATGATCAGGTCGTATTTTGAGGAGTAAGTGGCTCAAAGCATAGTGTTTTCGCCGTAGATTTGCAAAAAAACTCTAGTTTATCGATTGTTAATCCTGTATTTATCACAAGGATAATGGAGAAAGTTGGACTGGATTTGGAAGTTATGATGTCCGAGATAAAACATAGCAAAAAGTAGCACACAGTTGAGGGGAAAGGTGCCTTTATTTATGTTTCCGAGAAATTCTAAAAAAAAAACTTTTCACGACTCGGGTTTCCAAATTTTGTAATAAAAACCGGTTCCTTCTTCCGTAACGAACAAGTCAATTAGTTAAATGTCGTCAATTAGTAAATCTTGCAATGATTTGTCTACGAGGTTGGAGAGATTAGGAAACGTCCATTGTTGACGTTGTCAGAGAGTCTAGAAATTTGAGAAGAAGCCTTTGCCAGAGAGAAAGTTATGTAATATTTCGTAGAAGGATGAAGCAAGAGATAGATTACATTTCCAAGGCCAATTCCCGACAAAAATATATAATCCTAATCCTAAGTCTCTCATGTCCCTCTCTAGTTTATTTCTAATGTTTGTAAAAGTGTATCAGATGACAGAGTCAATGTTGAACATACTAGCTTACCTTTTCCACGAGTAGAAACACAGTGAGATATCTGTCTATATAAAGAAGGAAATACATGTAGTATATTTTCCAGTATCATGAGACCGTATCTCATGATCCCCATGTCAGCAAATTCAATAAGACTTTCTCTCTTGGTAAGCCAGGCACGGAATGTCGGTGTGCAATGTTAAAACAAAGTCGGTGGTGGTGGTGGATATGGTGAAAGTGGAAATGACTCCTACATATATTTGTATGTTGCACGACGGAGCCACCACCAACAACACGACAGAACGACCGCACAGGAACAAATAGAGTAGCAAAAGCAAATCCTATTTTTCCAGACATATTATTATTAGCTCGCCTATTAAAAATAGGTTTAGAGCTAATGAAGTCAACCAGTCCGTCCGTCCGTCCGTCCGTCTGTCCGTCGTTTTTGTCAATGTAAATCAAGACAAAGTTAAACAGCCTAGAAGCAGGCCGGATTAGAACCAATACAATTTTTTTGAAATGGAAGCATAATATTCGCTAGTGTTTATCAAATTCCGAACACAGAATTAAGTTTTAACATAATTGTATTGGTTTTAATACCAAATTTTTATATATGATTTTTATCCTTTTTTCTAAATATAAAACAATTTTGAAAAATTTTGACGTTTGATATGAATTGTGAAACATGAAAATGATTTTCGAGGAAATCGTATTGGTTTATATATCAAATGTTTTTTAAAGAATTTATTTTTCTTTAAATAGATAAACATATTTTGGAAACAGGAATGATGCATATAAATCAATACGATTGGAAACAATAATAAAATTTTAAAGGAAATTACATATTTTCTATACAGAACAACAATTTAGGGTTCGTAAAAGCCTTAATTGGGGCATTTCATAATATTGTTTCATGAACTGTTCAAATTGATCCAAAAATAGAATCTATAATTCAAAAACAGTGTTTTAAGTAGATTTTAACTGCATTTGTCAAACAACAAAATAATTTTTAACGAAATTGTACAGGTTTAAATAGCAAAGTGGATGGACACATTGGGAAACAGTTGTATTCAATGTAGTTTAGGACAATTCTCAAATATGCAGTTTCTTCAAGTATTTTCTATGGAGACTATCTTTATCGTCTCATAGTATATTATTGTGGATGTAAATCAATTGACCATATAACAATTACTAAAGCTTTGGGATTAAGAAGCGATCGTCTAGGTGAATGTAAACTACGATATTTTGATCTTTTACAATTGATTTTTAATAGTTTTGATTGTTATATTTAAACCAACACGATTTCAAGTAATATTGAACAACAATATATATTAATTTTGCGAGCTGCCGTTAACGTTTACAACGTTTTATTATTATTAGTTTTACTATCGATTTCCTATTTATAAAACCGTGGGTAGAAGGAAAGCGTCTGAAGGCTCTAGGTCATATGACTTCTCTAGACGTTTTTGCCTGGATTTTGGAACGATTGGAAATCCCAAGGTCTCTGAACTTTTATTAAACCTTCGGGATATGAAGCTCGGTTGCATGGGCTGGGAATTGCTACGTTTTGGCATTAACTGACTTATTTTGAGTTGGAAATGACATTAGATTCGTGTTAAAAAAAGCCGATCGACCGAGAACGCTATCATTGTATGTAAATTTTAGACAATTCCCAGTTAAAATTAGTAAAACTTCCATATTTTTCACTGTTTCTGCCAAAAATATAATATCGAATAAGCGTTAAAAGCTATAAAAATACGGCATTATCTTGTTTAACACTTCCCTCCTTCAGTCCCTCATTGCAAAATGTGTTGGAATAATGATGGGTTGAGCTGACGGTTGTGCAATTGTTAATGCATTTTCGGACTGCAATTGGCCACAATGGGCAACTACCTCGTTACATTTTTAATACCATTTCGGAATGATGATGTTGCTGGGTTGTGCTAATACCGCTGGAAATACCACCACTGTACAACTTACTACCCTACCATGTTTATAAATGCTAAGGCCACTCTGGCTAAGCTCTCCTGCACTATTGCGAAACAGAGCCGAGGAGTAGTTTTTGAATTATGTCTTCTAATTTGGTAGTTGGGGAACGTGAGGTGGAAGTGAATTGGCGTATTAATGAACCAGGTTGGAATTTAATGTCGAAAGGCATTGGATTCGAATATCCTTAATGGAGCCACAATACGATAACTCTGCGTGACAGTGGCAAGGAGACATGCAATTCCAGCCAGTTCCTATTATTACGGATAGTTGTAAATTCTGGAGAGTAGTCAGAATATCGTAGTTAAAACCCATGCGGGTTTGCTTGTGGTTAGAGAGCTGTAGGCTGTAGGTTATCGGTGATCAGGTGATGAGAGGCTTATCAGTTAATTGATTCCAAAACCACAACGTGTTTAATAGCTTGGATGATTAAAGAGGAAGGATTTTTATTACTCTCGCCAACTTTTTTAATTAAAAAATATCCGGCTCCTGATTACTCCGCAGATATTGTCTATCTCTCACCCTCTCGTTTGTTCTTTAAAACTATGATTTCTGATAAGAGTATGATCTTTTATAGGAAAGAAAGTTCGGTTTTGAGCCCGTGATGGTGGTGGTGGGGGTCTGGGTCTAGACTCGAGGTTCTCAAATTTAGACTCTCTCTCTTGAAAGGGTTTTCTCCATTTTGCTGGGGAATTTTTGTTAAAATTTTTCCCCGTCTCTTCTGTAGTAGAAGGTGATGATTTGTGAAGGTCCCGATCTTTGTTGAATGGGAAGATGCATTAAGGAAAGTGGGAAATTAGGTAAGAAGATGATGATGAGTTCGGTAGTTGAGTAAGGACATTAGGAGGAGAGGCTGTCAAAAGAGCTTGTAGTCTTATTAGAGACTAGGAGGCATTTGTTTGTTTATTCACCGCAAAACTGGAGCCACGACATCATCACATTTAGTAATGGTTTTAAGACACTAACGACTTAATTTATGGCCTTTTAGCTTCGGGATTTAAAAGTTTCTAAGGGTTTTTCATCGGCAGTGTTTGAAGATTTTAAAGTTGGAGTTTTAAGACTTGTTTAAATCATTTGTGCAAAATGCAATCCATTCCCTGGGACTTGAAGTAGTCATTTAATCCAGAATATCTGTAATTTATTGCGTCTACGGAATTCAAAGTCTATAGTGTCAATTTGTCCCTTTTGCATTTAAAATATATTTATCTCACTTCAAGTATACTTGAAGCTGCTTGGGAAAAATCCATCAAACTTAATTTATTTCTATTATTGATCCCAGCAAAAAATGTAGGGATTCCCATTCAATTCCTTGGAGAAAGCAAGGCTTTTGCAGGCCGGGTGTGCTTTAAAGTAGTATTTGTAGTGTTGCGAGTTGGTCGGGAATGAAATTCAAAATTTACGGACTTGTGGGCTTTCCTTTGATTAAATTTCTAAATTCGAATATTTCAAATTTTATAAATCTGGAAGACATGAAAAAAAATCTCATACTGCCGATTTTGTACCAAAAAAAAAATTCCACCACGTCGATACTCGACTTTCACCTCCGTATATTTCCCAGACTTGCTCTAGCTGTACTTCCAACTTCCAGCCTCGTTCCAGCATATTCCCAAAGCCTCCCGAATTCTGTCCCACCATTCCAATGTAATAATAAGTATTTGGAAAGGAGAGCCGTTTTGGTTTGAAAGTTGGAGGACTCGGTCTCCGAAAACGGCTCTTCGGCTTCTGATTTAGAGTCTATGCAGCATTTTCTCCTATAGCTCTAGCAACTTCCAAGGTTCAGAGTAAAAGGTTTTGCAGCAGGGACTGTTATAGTCCCTTCTCTTGGGCCCTATATACTGCGCTCGTCAAAGACATAACGCAGGATATAGTCCTCCATCCATACATACATTGGGTAATTCGGTGAGAATTTTGGCTGCGGCTGCTGCTCTGCTGCCGTTTCTGATGCTTCCTAAGTAGTATAGTGTACGCGAACATTGAAGAGACAGCGCAACGGATGTTAGCGCAGATTGATTTTGGTAAAGGAGGAGAAGGGATTCGTACTTTTCATACTTCTGATTCTCTCTCGGTCGGAGATTGCACATATTATCCCGATATTTTAGACGTATAATGTTGAGCTATAGTCAGTGTGCACTACATAGGGGACGGAGTAGCCGGGTTTTGTGAACAAATTCGGGCTCACCCGGCCCTTTTGCCCCCTCGGAATTGCCCCGAAGACCGCCACCACCACCGCCTCCTTCTTCTTCCTCTTTCTTACCCGGAGTATTCTCCGCTACCCCGTTTTACTCGAATTCGGACAAATCCCAAAGCAAACCCGACCTCGCTTCTTCTCTCTCACCGTTTTTCCACGGACCGAAAAAAGGCTTGGCTTTCCAAGCTTTCTACTATCTTCTTCTTCTTCTTGTTCCTCTTCTGAAGGATCCTTGTTTTTCGACGGATTCGAAAGTACGGGACGGCTATGTCGACGAGTTTCTGGTTATTATAACCTTACTTTAAAGCACCCACAACCTACTTCATCTGTCCGGATCGGTCAAGTCAGGAGGGTTAAGGATAAGTGCGTCGGCTAATAAGTGCAGTTCCACCTCCCCCCGAGAGTGGCACGGTGGGGTTTGGTTAGCGACAGGAGTTTTTAAAGTTTTTGGCTTCCAGTCCGGAGTTTTTTGGAAAAATATCGGAGGATTTGCGGAAATTTGTGGAGATTGAGTGAAAGGAGTCTCGGTTGGGAGTGGTATTTGGGTGGTGTAATATTTCGGTGTCTGGTGGTGGTACTAGTGTCTCGGTCCGTTTGGATGGTGCAGAAGGGTGCAGCCCTCTAAAGGGTTCTTTCTCCGGTACGAAAAATAATACATTCTCAAGGCTCTCGGCTCACAACCTCTTAAATAATATTTACCAGTCCCACATTAATTAATACTCGCCTACTACCCCCGACACTGCCATTACAAGAAAATAATAAATATATATATTAAAATATATATTTCGAATTCCAACGTCTCCGGCCTTTCTTCCTTGCAAACACGATACAAAGAGTCCGGATTAAAATCTCAAGTCAAGATCCATTAACTGACTGACTGACTCCTGGACTACTTTCTCTCGTAATAAATAATAATAATAATAACCCATCATCAATTATTATGAGCTTATCCTCATCCCATTAATACGCGGAATTGTTCATTAATTTTAATATTCCGGTGAGTAATTGCAATATAATACTATCCTTCTGTAGTAGTAACTATACCTGTGCTTTGAGCTCCGAATTTTCGGAGATTTTGATTTTTTGGAAATTGTTAGTTGGGAAAGTTCCCTTGTCGGAGGTTAATTGACACTTCCTCTCTGTAAGCAAATGTTGTTTTTTCCTAGGATGAAATGGGTTAGTTTTGGGAGGCTTTAATAGCTCGGGTTTCCATTCTCTTTAGTGCCGAAGCCGTTACGGGTAGCGGTTTTTTTATGGTACTGTGCCGTGCAATTGGCAATTATTGCTTTTCGGGCTTCGTTGAATGAAGTCTGGATTAAAGAAACCACACCCAAATGAAGGCTAAATTACCACGCATAGACCATTTGTGCTCCGTGCAATTTCGTAGGGAAATAGCCTCGTACCTGAGGGAATATTTAGTTGGAGCAACGGTCTGTTTTTATAGCTCGATTGAATAGATCAAGGGAAGAGGGCTATATATAACATGGGGAATAAATGTAAGCAGGAGAGGGTTGACACGGAGTCAATCGATTGTCTTCGATCGATTTGATTGTCAACCATTTGCGGGTTGGAATTAAACGTCTTGGTCCTTACTTTGGGTTTCCAGACAAACTTGCAAGACTGTCTGGTTCAATCCTTCAATATCCAGTAGATTAAAAATAGCCTGTCGGTTTATTCCAAAATTTTAGAGTTTTTTTTTTGAGAATTATAAACTGTTTTCGAAATGCTACCGTTCCGTTTCGAGATTGTATCTCTGCATTCTCCCTCCTCCTAATGGCTAAAGTTGGGTCGTAAACGGAATCGATTTTTAAGATCTCTTAGAGAGGGAAGATGTGCATATTCCATTCCAGATTCCAGCCTTAATTATCCTCCTGCAATAGAAATTCCTCCTAATAATAATTGGCCTATCTTCTGGCACGGGATAATAAAGGAGCTTGTGAAGTGGAATAATTCGGCAGAATAATCTGGACAGGTAATCCATAAGAGACTGACAAACGATACTCTGTAGGTTTCTAGTTAATAAATGTCCGTATAAGAGCTATCGTATATCATTTCGGGTGTCGGATATAAATCAACTATAGACCCCGCTTTATTCTCCGGCATTGGACTTTCACCCGAGATGAAGGGAGGAATTCGGGTGAATTAATTTGAAATTATGAAGGCCCAGAGCCCTGGCCAACTAAATTCTTTATTGTCTCGATAATAAGGGCGGAGAAATCGGCGGAGTCTGAAAACCCCGAAATATCGACCAAAAACGAAGGTAGAGAGGGCCGGGAAAGAGCTGGAAATGTTTAGAGATACCCTCAAGGGTTCATCTTCCGACTATCTCTCTAATAATCTACATCTCCCAGGATTTATTAGTTCCGGTAACTTTGGAGGCAATAATTGCCATTTTCGAATTTCCGTTCAAAGGCCCGATTTTTCAGGATTAAACATTCCCCTGCATTTTAATAAAGTATTATAGATAACCGATTTTCGGTTTTTCGGATGAAATTGAGAAGGATTCCCTTATATTCTTCGTGTCTGGCCTAGTTTTTTTTTTGTTCAGGTTAGGCTAGCTCTCGGAGGATATAAGATTTATATTTCTATTCCTCTATATTCTATGTGGGAAAGATATATAATTTGGCGGATTCGGGTATCCTCCCGGGTAGGAAAGGAGACAGACCGAAAATTCACGGAAAGAGTGGGGAGTGAGAAGAGACCCTGCGTTGTTGTCTCATATTGATTCCCTGGATCCACACCCGCTCTCTCGCCGTCTTCTACACCGGTCTTCGGCTCCGTCTTTCCCTTCCTTTATAATCTAATAACAAAAACATGAAACATGAACACACCCACTCGACCATTCTCCGATAGGACTGGAGAGGAAATCTAAAGGAATCCTAACCTATAGAGAGGGACTTGAAAAATGACGAAAAACGGGTAAAAAACGGAGAGGATATGAGGAGGGCTTCCTTGTACAGAGTGGTTGAGGGTGGATAGAGATGCTTTTTAAATTCGGAGGAAAAAATATGCGGATGTGGCAGGATCGTACATTTTTTTAGGTTTTTTGGGGAGTTGTAACATTTGCAAAGTTTGTTCTGTTTTAAAGTATGTCACCGATGTCAGAGTTTTATTAAAAAAATCTGCATAGGTTTGTAACTGTTCATCAATGAGTTTGGATTAGGCAGAATAACTGATTTCATCTGGATAGAACGGGATTGATTTGGTTTACAGTGGATTTTGATGTGAACTCTTGAAAGAAGTTAGATTTTTTTTTGTCTGAAGAAGAATGGACAGAGATTTGTTTTGATAACAAGGTTGGTATTACACAGCACCTTACATCAAGAAAAACTGCTAGTTATTCAAAATTCGTTGAGTCAGAGAATGATTCATTATTCATTATTTTTTGACTTTGAGTTGCTGTTTACATTTACCAAACGACTTCATCAACTTGGGAAGGATAGAGTTCGATGCTGTTGGAATTTTTCGTAATTGTAGTAAGTGTCAAATTCGGTTAGATCATTACTATTCAATGTCGCAGAAATTCAGTAAGTTTAGAATTTCAGTTCCAGTTCCATCCATGCAGTCAATTTCTTTTATAAGTAATGCAAAGGGAGCTGAGGCAATTTACAGTGTAATATAAGTACAGAGGCAGTTCCATAATAATTATCTTTGGACCATTACGTCGGCAA
This sequence comes from Desoria tigrina, assembly GCA_906901685.1. Classification (NCBI taxonomy): domain Eukaryota; kingdom Metazoa; phylum Arthropoda; class Collembola; order Entomobryomorpha; family Isotomidae; genus Desoria; species Desoria tigrina. Next base: position 784,540 of record CAJQTU010000060.1, read on the forward strand.
AAATAACATAGAATGCCTAAACATCCTTAAACAGTTAACGGGTTTAGTTTTTTTAATTTTAAATATTTATAATATAACATTAAGTACTTTTGGCAATTGCAGAGTACATTTACAACCTAGCAATTTGCATTCACAAAAGGAGATGAGAGAATTTTAAAATATTTTTTTAAAGATAACTTATTTCCCGACGATGCCTTACTTAAACAAAAAGGTTATCTCGTTAGCTTAACCTCTTTCTCCTCAACTTTATTTACGCACTTAAAACTAAATCCTCATGCTGGATTCAGCATAAAATCCATCATATTTAATATTGATGTTTTCCCTTAAACCTAAACTTCCATTTTAACAGAGAAAAATTCGTTTTTGAATCCAAAGCTTCCAAACTGTCAAAATAAATCAATAAAACCAAAAAATCTTCCTTTTTGTTTTTCGAGATTTTATCCCAAAAGACGGATGAATAAAGGCTTATAAATATATTTATTCTGCCGGCTGAGAAAAATACAATATTTCATCTCTCCTATATATTTTTCTTTAAAAAATAGGAGGAAAAGGATAAGGAATAAATATCTTTCGTAAACGTCAACTTTTCCTCGAGACTTGGAGCAGGAGTCTGGGATCATTTATTTTATTTTGCTTTGTTGTTTATAAGGGAAGTGTTTTCTGCGAAATTGGCTCAAGTGAATCATTTCCACCCGACCGGATACCTAAGGCTTCCTAACAATCTATACTATACATAGGACTATACATATTTGATGCTATATATAGTATAGCCCTGCAGATGCAGTCTGGAAGTTAATATCTATATCGCAGTGTAGGATAGGGTTTATAGGGAATTAGTTGGTGGTGGTGGAAGAGAGTGAAGATGATTTTTACTGACATGACATAAGACTTGGTTAGTAGCCATTCTCAGATGTCAACTTGGATTTTCCACCCCGTAACCTTAAATATTTGTGGCAGGTTTTTTATTTTCAGAGAGACGGATCGCCACGAATCTAGAGCCTTGGCTCTTGAATAAGGAATCAATCTCTGATGTCCTTTCCCAAAAATATAGAGCTGAAAATCGCTCTTTTTTCTGTCTTAAAGTTAACTAAAAGTTTGGGATTAGACTGACTCTCTTTTGTTATAAATGAAATGGGGTTTAAAAACTTTTTAGATCGATTCCTGCGGGGTTTTTAACGTTTTTTCTATAGACTAGAGCATTAAGGATGAGTTAGGATATTTTAACTCTCTTCCCTTAAGCCAATTAAATCTACTCCCCTGTAAAACACAAAATCATTTAAATAATTAAATCAGTCAAAAACGTCAATTAACACACTAATTACAAGAAGGGTAACAAGAGTTAGCACTTGTACCTCGTTGGAACTCTGTTTAAACTTGCTTATTGCGTAATTGGACTATCCAGGTTGTATTTTACACTAATCATATTCCGTGATAATGAAGCCGTTTTTAAATCAGTCATCTGCATAAGAATGGCATTGAATTTGCAGTTGAAATTATAGTTATATAACTGTCCATTGCAACAAATACATGCTCCAAAGTTCCAAACTCTCGTGTGTAACAAAAACTCTGTCCATCGTGTTGAACATGTTTTTATTCAGAGTTAAAGAGTTAGCACTTGGCTAATTCTATTTAACAGTCTGTCGAAATGCCGGCCGGTATATGGAACGTCATAGTGTGTTAAGAGAATCAATGCGGATTGATTTAATTCTCGTAACTTTGCATACAATTACTGAAGGTTGTTGATTAAAGCATTGGAGTCGAGAGCGACTTATCACTTATTTAGAACGAGCGGAACGACATGGGCATGTTGACTGTTGAATATTAAACATATTATAAGTAATCTCAAAAACACTCAAAGGATTCCAGATAGGGATTGTAAATTGTAATTACCTGTCCTATTTTTTTTACACTCCAGAGCCTGCATAATAAATCTAATATCAATTTGAAGCCTAAATATCTCGGAGAAAAAAAATATCTTTACAACAACTGCAAACCCCCGATAATTTTATTTAGTCAAGAGTAAAAAAAAAAAAAAAAAAAAAACTGAATACATATCCGCCTTTCTTCCATCATATTTGACCTGTTTCTCTGTCCGTGACGCTTAGAATTTATTTGCAAGGTAACAAGATATGGTAATCGTAATCAGCAATAATTGTCTTATCGTAATTTATAACATGTAATATGTAACCGTGGTTTAGTTTTGCAAAAAAAAAATCTCCAGTTTGTAAAGGACTGACTGTGCTAATCTTAAGTCTGTTATTTAATGAAGCGTGATTTCATTATGCAAGGAAGCAGACAATGGATTCCATAGCCACTTATGATGATGATAATACATGATTATATTATATGGCCCACTGCTGTAGCCCAAAGTCAAGAGGACAATCACTTATCACAGGCCGATATCTTGTCTCGGTAATTTTCCGAAACTGCATAATGTCCTTCAGGGGTTAATTGGTCCAGTTTCGGGGACATGGCCATTAATTTGGAGTTGAAAAAAATTGCCGGAAACTGTGATCGTCCCTCGTTTGCAAATACAAATGAAAGTGATGCTGATAAACGGCAGTATCGTCGTTGAATACGATTAAATATTCTTAACCGAAGCATAATTTTTTAACATGGGCAGATACGGTCGTAAGGTGATGCTGTTTTTGACAATATGTAGATTTGATTTAGAAGCAGAGAGGCAAGTGCTAAATGCATGATCACACACCGGATTGTTCCTATATGAGGAGGCAGGGATTGTGTTTTCCAAGAGCAATTAGATAGGATAAAATAATATCATATTCATCATCATCCATGCTCTTATATTAAAATACTTGTTCAAGTTGGAGACGATATGATTGAAACTGGTCTGATGATATGGGCGTCTGGTTGTTGGTGGGATATGAAATCTGAAATATGGGTTATCTTATAGTATCTGAATAAAGTGGTGGTGGTGGGGGCTTTTGATATAATACGAAATACGATATAATTTTTATTGGCTGAAGAAGATGACGATAAAGTGGCAAGCCAGTTAAGACTGGAATAGGGTTTCGGTGGTGGCTTTTAGGCTGCTGGAAATTTTTCGATATTTCAAGTCATCTCTCTTCAGTTAGTCAAGCCACTCTTTCGTGAGGGACATTCCAGTCCGTACCGTTTGTCGTGGTCCGCCAGTTCGTCTAAATTGGGTTGGGACAGGGAGACCTGCTTGATTGACTGTGGTTTTAAATTATGGATAGCTGACCTTAGGCTTTTGACCGTTCCTCGTCTACTTAAGATACGAATAGTGCAATTATTATAGGTAATTTACAGTAATTTCTTTGAAAGATATGTTTTTTTAGCTGAAAAGTTTTTCAGGAAAAAGTAGGGCTCGTTAACGTGGATTTTGGATGAGTGGTTTGATATAATTGTGATAGTGATTGTAACTGGTGGTGGGAATGTAGAATAGTGGATAAGTATGTAAATCTTGTGCATTTTGTTTCATAAAAGCCTTAAAGTTTGTAAAATTTTCTTGGTGATACGTTCATCTTAAACTTGAGATAAAAGGATCTCGTTTTGTATCGAATTAATATCCGGCAGATCTTTTGTTTTTCTGTGAATTCCTAAAAACTATACATACTTTCCTTGGTAGATCGTTGTAAAAGAATTCCATGGACTTGGGAAAACGGTTAATAATACACCGGTACATTTAGTATTTTAGTGGTGGTGGTGGTTCTCGTTTCCTATTATTAAGTGTTCTCCTGTTTACAGATTCTATTCCGGGACAGTGAAGGATAATCTTCCTGTCTTCACTATTTAGGCACGTTTTCTGAAAGTTTTTTAACCAAAGGGTTTATCTGGATGGGTTTTTTTCCAGAATCATTAGAATAAGTCGTTTCCTTATCTCTGATGCATCTTAATTGGGTGAAAATTTGAAATTTTAAAGTAAGAGGCTCAGTTAAGATAAGATAGGAAACGTATTAAATCCACGTGACGGAATTAGTAGGATTTGGTATGGGTAACCCGTTTTGTTTTTGTTACCGAAATAGATTCTTTTTAAAGAGTTTTTCAGATGATTCATAATGAGTTTTTAAGGCTTTGGTTCGTGAGTTTGTTGAATAAGGTGGGGCTGCTTTAGTTATGCATTACGCATATTTGTTTAGAACTCTTCAAGCCGATATTATAGAGGTGCTAATGGAAGAGTGAATGGTAATTTATTTATTGGTCTCGTGGTCAAGGTTTGTCTCGTAGTGAAAGGACTTGATAAATCGTAAAACCTTGTAGTAGATTGAAACCTTTGAATGGATATAGGATTTCAGGGCCAATTGGGTTTTTCTGGACAATTAGTAGTTACTATTTAGTTAGGATACCGTGCCTTTTACCCTTCATTTAAAACGTAGTTTTGAGACTGTCCTTTGGACTTCTTCAGAGAGGTTTACATTTACATTAAATAATCATGAAAAGCTATGGAACTCGGGACCAGAAAAGATATAAATCTGTCTGAAATTGTGACAGTGAAGGTTGGAACTGGAGAAGAATCGAGGATCGAGACAGGCTCTGGAAAACTTTGAGATTTGAGACTGACCTCAATTTAGTAGTATTTCTGGTTTTAATGTTGTAATAAAGGAGCCTTGTGATATTTGTAAAATTAGAATTATTCATAAGTCTAATCAAAAGCCAGACTTTCAATCAGATTTTTCGTGCAAAAATTCTAATTCATCGTTTTGATTTTTGAAAGAGCTATATAAACAAACTAGGGATGTTAAACATTCGACGAGTTGGTTTCTAAAAAATGAATCGAAGGGAATTGTATTCCCTTAAAATTGAAAATTATGAGTGAACTAGGTATTTTAATTATTTTTAAACTTTAAAGAACTGCAAAATTTGACCAAGTTTGAATTTTTTGCTCGTTTGCACTATGCGGTTATGACTTGAAGAGAATGCAATACCTCTGACCTCTTAACTAACATTTGCCCGGACCCCCTCAACCCTCCCTCCAAATAAACCAATATTTAACACTAAATAATTAACTCTAATTATAACATGCACCATTAACTAACAAGGAATGATTTATTTGTGTGATTTCAGTATTAATATAACCGAGTGGTCGCCCGGTTGCTGGTTGGTAATTCTGGATATTTGATTGAATGTGGATCCCCTCTGTTCATCTCTACTACTTCCATTATCATCATCATCAACTAATTAGTGAACTCAACTCCAGCTGACTCCAGTTGACCTCTCACCTCTCTCCGCTAAAAACATAAGGAACTCCTTTTATTCCTCATCTTGTTCAAAGACCACTTTTATTGTGCCACTTTAAATCTTTCTCAGGGAAAGCAATATGGTAAGCCACCCCCATTTATCTACCTCAAAATATATGCTAAAAATCATTAAAATTCCAATTCCACGAGTTAGAGTTAGAAAGCTCTTACACCGCCGTCCCGAATACATTTCAATTTACTTAACCTCTTAACGGCCAAATGAGTTTGGCAGCGTTGGAATTTGCATTGAAGTTTGAAATCCAGATAAGAGTCCCATATATCTTCAGTATAGGCATAGTAATTCCATGGGCACATGTTATAATTCAATGTTTTATGAAGTGGTTATGGCCCTTTCTTTGTGGAGTGGCTATTGAGATGAGAAGCAGTATGTTTGCCATTTTCTGTGTATTGAAATACATGTGATAATTGGACATATAATAAGTTATAAGCCCCCGGAATTTCGCAATGCGTCTCGTGTAACTCAAGTTGACTGACACTGACGACTGACGGCTCTTATCTATTTGGAATTGGTTCATTCGGTGAAATCAGAGGAGTTTGCAATAGTATTCAGGGTGATTTACTGTTAACATGGATTTTGTAGTAGATTTGAAGGGACGGATTGGTGGAACACCCTGTATTTCTTGAGAAGACTCCGTGCGTTCGATCACTTTGAATCGAAACAATATGCATTCATCATATCAAAAATGAGTTATGAACTCTGGGATTTCCAAGATTTATGAGTTTGATCTGAGTTAGTGACCCTTGACCTTTGGTTTTATACTGGCCGTTTTATAGAGCATATAGGCCCGAAGGGTCAAATGTCACTCAGTCATCCGAATCATCGAAGTAACATTAGTTTCACTTTTTGGGTCAACGTTCAGTGGTTTGGTTATGGGTTTGCAGAATGCATAAATAAATCATAATATTATTTCCCATGTTGTACATTTTTATATCTGGAAGTTGTAGTTAGTCGTTCAAGTGTAAGCAAATGTTTTAAATCCCTGTGGATGGTATTGCTTCAATTTAAAGGTTGGTGGATTTGTGACCTTATTTGAGGCTGTAGGATTTATTACTTCGCTAAATATTTTAATAAATCCAGACATGAGTAGTAAGAGATGCAAAACTTGCGTAATTGAGATACAAAGATCCCGTAAAGAGATACACTCATATAATTGAATACCTCTTTAATAGCTTGTTTTCGAAAGCGTCTTTCATTTGAGATGATTATGTCATCGGAGCATATAGTTATAAAGAGAGTAGGATGGGAAAACAGTTCGGGAAACCGACCACGACCACATGTCTGGCACTTCTTCTGGACTCTGTTACGGACCGTTCATAAAAATCACAAAAATTTCAGAAATTTTGCTCTAGAATCGAGAACTTAACTCAAATTTTCGGAATATTAAGACATTTTTAGAGGCAAAACAATTATTTTTTCACAAAGAAACCCATTTATGAACGGTACAGAACGTCTGGGAAAGTGATCTTTGAAGAGCCTTCCCATGTTCCATGTCCCCTGTCCCAACTCTCATAACGAATAAAATAAATATCAAAGACATGTTGTTCTCCCCCTTCTCTTTAGTAAATAAAATAGAGAAGATGAAGAGACTGGCTTTGAAAGAGCCGAAGAACAGGGCAATTCACCTAATTTTAGCCCGACACCCGGATTCGCACCGTAATTAAGATTTATTGGCAACAAGACATTGCAATATGGTTTTATTCATGCCCTCACCTCATGATAAACTCCTCTCCATTTCCTTACGCGACGACGAGGACTAAATTTAATATCTATTTAGCCTACCAAACCAGTACAGAACATCTTATTAGAATCCTCTGAATCTGCAGTCTCTGCCTGTATCAATATTATTCGGATTTGTTACTAGCCGGATTAGAGATCCTCTTGGATCTTAGACATTTAGACTTAGACGTTTTGGCTCCGCTCTCAAGCTCCAAGTTGAAACGATTCTGGCGAAACAGAAGCTCTTGTCTTATTTGAATTTTAAAAGAGGATCTAAGTACAAGGAAAATGACGAAGGATTTCTTGCAGAGAGAGCGTTTTATTATGCAAGTCTTGTTGGCTCGAATATTGAATAGATTTGGAGTTTGGATCCACTATGACTGACTGAAATGATGTTTTTGTTGTCGGAAGTAAATGATGGATATTGGACTCTTGAGACTTGAGAGGAGGAGGGCCTAAGTATTGTTTTTGTTTTGTACTTTTGCACCACTACGGACGGATGAGAATAATGAGTTCAGAGTTGTTTTCTATTTGATATTTTGAACATGAATTCCTCTGTTATGTTCTTGCCGAATGTAATATTGAAATAAGAGGATGCCCTGGAATTGGATTGTTGGAGAATTAATGATTTTTTCAGAATTAATGGGAATTCATTTTGTTTAAATGCGCGTGGATTTGCCAAAAGTTTAATTCCTTTGTGTTTGTGTTGTACGAATTCCAGGCGCCGAAGAAGAAGGCGCAAGATTTAAATAATCTTAAGCAAGAATTAGATATAGACGATCATAAAATTCCTATCGAAGAACTCTACAGGAGGTTACACACAAACCCTGATACAGTAAGTTGGAGATTTTTTTTTATTAAAGTTTCGAAAGATTTTTGGGAAATTATGACGGGGTCTTGACTGATTTTCTTATGATATTTTAGGGTCTAACGCAAGCCAGAGCTAAAGAGAATTATGAGCGTGATGGACCTAACGCGCTTACCCCACCAAAGACAACCCCGGAATGGATTAAGTTTTGTAAAAATCTTTTCGGTGGTTTCGCCCTTCTTCTGTGGATCGGTGCGGCCCTGTGCTTTATTGCGTATTCCATCCAAATTGGTAATTACGAAGATGTACCCAAAGACAACGTGAGTTTAAAATACTTTTTAAGTCGTTTTCTTAGCAAAATCGGGAATTTTTTCTATACAATATCTCCGAAATTGGAAACTAATTGGTTATTTGATCCGTTTTGCAGTTATACCTGGGAGGTGTGTTGTCCGTAGTTGTGATCGTAACAGGATGTTTCTCGTACTACCAAGAATCCAAAAGCTCCAAGATTATGGAATCCTTTAAGAACATGGTTCCTCAATACGCCACTGTGTTACGAGAAGGACAAAAACTAACACTAAAAGCGGAAGAGATAACGATTGGTGATGTAATTGAAGTCAAATTTGGTGATCGTATGCCGGCAGATGTTCGTGTTATTGAAGCTCGAGGTTTTAAGGTAACTTGAATTCCAAACCCGATAGGGTTGATATGCAAAAAAATACATCTCTTTTCGACAGTTTAGTCTGGTGTTTCCAATTTTGGACACGATTTATTACTACAAGAGCATTAATCAAGTCCAGAGATGTTAAAATGTAATGAAATAACGGTTAAAACATGCCCTGTTCTTCTGTCGCTAGGTTGACAACTCTTCATTGACTGGTGAGTCCGAACCCCAAAGCCGAGGCATCGATTTTACCCATGATAATCCTCTGGAGACCAAGAATCTGGCTTTCTTCTCAACCAATGCTGTGGAAGGTTCGTATAAGTTTGGAGTTATTTAGTATCCTTCCCGATGTGGTGGCTCTGTCCTTGCGGGAATTTATTTCTTCGGGAATAAATCAGGGAGGAGTGTGTCTAACTTGTCGGCTCTGTTTTTGTTTGTGACAGGGACTGCCAGGGGAGTTGTAATAAGCTGTGGTGACAACACCGTGATGGGTCGTATTGCTGGTTTGGCTTCTGGTTTATCATCTGGAGAAACTCCGATCGCTAAGGAAATTCAGCACTTTATTCATTTGATTACTGGAGTGGCCGTGTTCTTGGGAGTCGTCTTCTTTGTCGTTGCGTTCATCTTGGGCTACCATTGGTTGGATGCTGTCATCTTCTTGATTGGTATCATCGTCGCCAACGTGCCCGAAGGTCTTTTGGCTACCGTCACCGTAAGTACTCCCTCGCAATAAAAATATACAAAGGGATACGTTTTGGTGACACGTCACTTATCTTGACTTGAAAGTTGAAAGTAAAAGCCATTTTTTATCATCGCCTTGTCACTCTCTTTTCAGGTGTGTCTGACACTCACTGCTAAAAGGATGGCTTCAAAGAATTGTCTCGTCAAGAATTTGGAAGCTGTAGAAACTCTTGGATCCACCTCTACCATTTGCTCTGACAAGACCGGAACTCTGACCCAGAATCGTATGACCGTAAGTGAACTTTCAATTAAGGAGAATAAAAATATAGGGACTCCTGCTGTTCTTCCAGGACTGCATGAAATCGATTGTTTGTTTTCCTAAAGGTTGCCCACATGTGGTTCGACAACCAGATCATTGAGGCTGATACCACTGAAGATCAATCCGGAGCTCAGTATGACAAGACCAGTGACGGATTCAAGGTAATGTGTTATAAGTTACAAAATAAACACCAGATTTAGTTCATCCGTTGAAAGTTCAAGGTTCTAAAGAAATATTATATTTTTAGGCCCTTGCCCGAGTCGCTAGTCTCTGCAACCGTGCCGAGTTCAAACCCAACCAAGAAGGAATTCCAATTCTGAAACGAGAGGTTAACGGTGACGCTTCTGAGGCTGCTCTTCTCAAGTGTATGGAACTGGCTATCCACGATATCCTCGCTTACCGAGCACGAAACAAGAAGGCTTGCGAAGTACCATTCAACTCTACCAACAAATATCAAGTTTCCATTCACGACACTGAAGATGCTAGTGATCCACGATACTGTTTGGTCATGAAGGTAAGTTCTGCCAAGAAATATAAAAATCAATGATTTTTGTTACCAGTTTTAATAATTCTTGGTGTACTTTGTAAATCACAGGGAGCTCCAGAAAGGATTTTGGACAGGTGCTCTACCATCTTCATCGGAGGAAAGGAAAAGATCTTGGACGACGAATTAAAAGAAGCCTTCAACAACGCTTACTTGGAACTTGGAGGTCTTGGAGAGCGAGTACTCGGTAAGCTTCGGACTTAATATTAAATATTGGCAAAACTAACCAGGATTTTAATTTGTAATAAAAATAAACATTTAAACTTCAGGTTTCTGTGACATGATGCTGCCCTCTGATAAATACCCACCCGGTTTCAAGTTCGATGCCGACGACCCGAACTTCCCAATTGACGGTCTCCGATTCGTTGGACTTATGTCTATGATTGATCCTCCCCGTGCTGCTGTCCCTGATGCTGTTGCTAAATGCCGATCCGCCGGTATCAAGGTTATCATGGTCACTGGTGATCACCCTATCACTGCCAAGGCTATTGCTAAGAGTGTCGGAATCATCTCCGAAGGTGGGTCTATAATTTAGTATAATATCAGAAATTTTGGGTCATTTTTATTCAATCGAAATAAATGTGTTTATAAAACCTAAATAAATATCGTATTAGGAAACGAAACGGTTGAGGACATTGCTCAAAGATTGAACATCCCCGTCTCCGAAGTGAACCCAATGGACGCGAAGGCTGCAGTCGTCCACGGAACGGAACTCAAAGACTTGTCCCAGGATCAAATTGACGACATTTTGAGACATCACACTGAAATTGTGTTCGCTCGTACCTCACCTCAACAGAAACTCATCATCGTGGAAGGTTGTCAACGACAGGGTGCCATCGTAGCTGTAACTGGTGACGGTGTCAACGATTCTCCTGCTCTCAAGAAGGCCGATATTGGTATGTAGAAGGGCTAAACTGTAAAAAATTGACTTAAGAATAGGGTATTTTATTTACAAAACCCTCATTGAATTAATTACAGGTGTGGCTATGGGTATCGCTGGTTCTGACGTGTCTAAACAGGCTGCTGACATGATCTTGTTGGACGACAACTTCGCATCTATCGTAACGGGTGTAGAGGAAGGCCGATTGATTTTCGACAACTTAAAGAAGTCCATTGCCTACACTCTGACGTCTAATATTCCTGAGATCTCTCCCTTCCTTCTCTTCATCATGGCCAGTGTTCCCCTTCCATTGGGTACCGTCACAATTCTTTGCATCGATTTGGGTACTGACATGGTAAGTCACCCTCTTCACTTACAATCACTCTTACTAATTAAAATTAAACTAGTATCTCTTTTGATATTAAAAATATCTCGGTTTAAGTTTAGGAAGAAAGAACGTAAATTTCCTAGCCTTCTACCATTTGTTCTGAAATAATTCCCCATGGGCTCCCAGATATTTCAGCCTTTACTTGGGGACTTATCCCATTGGAAATGGTAGAATCGTCGTAAAAATTATTACTTAAAACAAGGATACGTTAGCTGAAATCGATTTGAATCATGAGGGGAAACAGTGGAACTTGAATTCCCATATAAGAAAGGCTTGAAAGAACCTACATTTAAGTCATGATCATTAGTCTTGGTAAAGTTACTAATTAACAAATTCTAATTAGTGGAGTAGATTTCCTATTAGGTAACTTTATAGCCTCCTGTATGCATAACAGTGTACGTGATCTCTATAATTCTCTCTTTCTCTGTCTCTCTCTCTAATAACTAAGTATGGAATAACAATAATATAATTGATAGAGTAACGGTTCGTTTATATCTTATCGTAGTAGTGCATCTGGATAATCTCTCTTTGAACTTTGAACTTATAAACAAGAACTTTACAAACTAATCCTTATGTTTCCTTTTATATGGTTTTGATTTTTGACTTAAGGGATTACGTTTCTTTTAACGGATTTTTATTTCTTCTTCCTTTCTAACTTTCCAACTTCAGATTTACAAGAAACCCGTATCTTTTGATAACCCAACTACTTAACAGACTAATATTTCAAACATCACTTCCGTGTCTCACTAATAATTTAGTATTTTAAATCACAATTTATTCTTTAAGAGTTTTTTATTCACTAAAAAACAAAAAGCAAACACAATATCTGTAATTAGTTGAATCTCTCTATTTTGAACACGTAGATGCATGGCATTCAATTAGTTTCTTAGTTAGCCTATAATTACTAATTACTTAATTACTCTCAAATCTCTCTCACCTGACTTAGTCAATGGGAATGCCTCTTGCCATTCGGTGTTGTAACTGATAAGTGCCATGCCTGCCTTTAACCTTATAGACTTGTAGATGTAGTTTTCACATTCTATCTACTTCCACATCGTAGTTTACTATAATAGTTCTAATTAGTAGTGGTCCTAGTCCGTAGAAAGTCATTAGTAGAGTTAACTGACCCTCTCTAGATGGAATGATGTAGTCTTACTCTCTTAGTTTGTAAAAAAAAACAAAAAAAAAGTTAAAACATCCTGGAAAAGTAACTTTGAAAGTCTTGAAAGATAAGTATGCTGTTTTCCCCTCTGTCTATTGTATATATATTATAGCTACGAATATATATATGAATATATTCAGGACAGAAAAGTTAATTACATCGGAATCGCCTGGACAAGCGGGTTGTAAGCATTATTTTTATGCGAGCGGGGTTGATTTTTGGAATGAGTCCCATACCCTAAAAATTAATCCAGTCCGCCTCTCCAGGGGATGAGATGATTGCGTGTCTGGTGTCTGTAAGGATCCTCTCCCGAGTCCTTTTTTGAATGATTGTGTCTTGTTTGGAAACGTGCATAAACACACATAATTATATTATGAATAAATCAAAATGCCATATAGGTTCCAGCCATTTCTCTTGCATACGAGGCAGCTGAAAGTGACATCATGAAAAGGGCTCCTCGTGACCCTTTCAAAGACAAATTGGTCAATGAAAGGTAACTACTTACTCAAGCAAAGCACGGGCTGTCTGTCGGCTTTGGGCCTGGGTTAGGCCCATCCGATCTTATTTCATCGATATCGATAATCGATAAGATTGGCCTGGCCCGGCTCGGCCTCAATGCAGACCCGATGCTGTGCTGTACGCGGCTTCAAGTGGCACTCCTGCATGTCGATGTGTTAGGTCGATGAGTTTTTTCTCGATAGATTTCTAACCATATCAATGTCTCCCTCCTCTCGTACACGTTTTACATTTCTAAGTCTGTAGAGTTACATTTTTAGTGACATGTCGATGTCTTTTGGATGTCGATGAGTCTTGAATTACATGTCCCTGCTTTCCCTACACTTATATACTTACTACATAACTAACTGTCGATGAGTTTTGTTTTTGGATTTTAATCCGTATTTCTACCATTTGATGTGTGTGAGTGTGTGAGTGTTTGTTTCCTTGTGGTATCGTAGAGCTGCTGGATATTTTCGTAGAGGCATTTTATTTTGATTCGTAACATATTAACGCCGTTTATTTTGTTGGTTTTGTTTTGCTGGTCCGTATCTAGTGAGTTTTAGTGAATTGTAGCGTGTTGTAAAAACTATGATGAATAGGCTGTTGGTATCGTATATATAATACTTATGATTTAATTGTAGTTGATTCGTCGTCTCCTTTGAACTGGGAATAATCCAGTCCAAACTGTCGTCAATCGTTTTGTGGTTTGTGCTAACGTTGAAGTGAATTTTAGTGACGTAGTACCGTTATAGAAAATGAATTATATATTGTTGTTGTTGTTATTGTTGTAGTGTGATTTAATGACTATAGTTTTGCTAATTGTAGTTGTTATAACCATTTGTTTTGAGTGTTTTTAAGTTCTTATCGCTTTACTCGTGTAGGTTCCAGCTATTTCGTTAGCTTACGAGAAAGCCGAGTCCGACATTATGAAGCGTCACCCTCGTAATGCTCAACGTGATAAGCTTGTCAATGAAAGGTAACTATTTGTTTAAAAATTGGGCAAGCAATTTGGGTCAAATAATTCAAGTTTCCAGCACTTCAATTGCACTTTTTCAACTTTGCATTTTCTAAAGACACTAAAAAACTTTACAGTTTTAAAATTCTTCCATGCAAAATACATACTTCTTTCCAGGGCTACGGAGAATGTGGAAATTAAGCATGGCCAAGGCTATTACCTGATTACCTCTCAATTCTTATATAAAAAATTAGCTTATCTTGAATATAAATTATGGCTGCTTATGAAAAAAAATGATTTCTTTAAGAAAACGGCTTGAAATTAGCTACAGTTGCTCTTTTGCAAAAAATGCTTCTCGTAAATAAATTTGGCAATGGTATGGTATGGTATGGTGTACCTGGCAGTGGCTGATGGCCTGGCCTCGCAAATTGACAATGTCAGTAAAAATGACCGTGGCATTTGGGTCAGCATGTACTTCTGGTAAGTTAATTGTTACCGAAAGAAACGAAAATAGTTACCGAATCTCTGCAACTCTTGCTCATGATGTGATGATGGATTGTGTTGGTTGAAGGTAATTTTGACTCTGAAAAATCTGGATGTAAAAACGCTTCAAGTTTGTCAATGTGCAAAAAAGTGAGGTCGTATACTTCACTGCTATTTAAGTGTAGTCACTACGAAGTTAAGTAGCAATGGATTTTGTTTTTCGAAAAAGAAAGCTGTTTTTCGAAATTCTCAAAATGTTTAAATACCATTGTAGTTGCATACTGGAGGGAAACGTATATAGTTTCCAAAATACGACTTGACAACTGTCAAATAATGTACCAGCACTGGCTATCGATGTTGTGATGCTGGAATGATTTTAATTTACTAGAGCCGATTTTATTCTGATTTTCTAGAAACTTTAGAGGCACTCAATTTTACTACAACAAGAACTCGCTTTTAAGTTGTAAGTGCAGCAAAATGCAAACTGCAAACTGCAGCATTGTAGTTTAATCATAGTTGACCGTGACAAACACGTGTTGTGTTGTTTTTTCACTCAATTTTTAAATGCAATTATAAAACTGATTAGAGATACTTAAATTTACAATTAGGTTATTGGTTCATAAGTTCATAAAATAATTGGATTCCATAAATTATTCACTATCATTACAGAAACTTTTCCATTACTTTTTATTTTCTACTCGTTTTAATCTTCAAAAACATATCTACTATTAAGTAGTCATCAGGGAGAGTTATTTATATTAAATATTTAATAATTTCTACAATCAGGGTTCAAAGGGTATTAAGACAAAGTAGGTGGTATCGAAACCTGGGCAAAAAGAAACTTATTCGAAGCATTTTTATTCGCCTTTGGGGCATTTCGTAAAAAATGTGACCTTTCTGATCGGTATTTTAACGGTTTTAGTTTCAGTTCAGTTTGCCCCAACTGCTTAAAAACGCTTCGAATGCTTCTTTTCCCCAGACGAGATCCCTCAACCCGACGTTATAAATTTAAGAGTTTAAGGTCGAGTTGTAAAAAATGGGTTTGATTGCATATTGACAAATTTGGATTGGAAATTGAATGAAATGGACGTAGGTCCCTGCCATTTCATTGGCTTACGAAGCATCAGAGGCGGATATAATGAAACGTCAGCCTCGGGACCCTTATCATGATAAGCTCGTAAATCGCAGGTCGGTGGTATTTGGTAATCTGTTATGTCCGTTAAACCATTTTCATTTTCCACTTTGGATGAATTTTATTTTTTCTAGTACTTATTATTAATTATTTAATGTGACTGCGCCAAAGCCTCAATGCAAGCATTGCATATTGCATTAATTATAAATGATAATCAAACAAATACAAGTAAATTAATCGCAGGCTGAAATGATTGAAAGAACGAAGCTATCTTATTTTTATTATTATTATTACGCAAAACTGTAATACTATTATGCATTTCAGTCGTCATTTAAGTTCTGTCAGTGTGGTCCATGTGACTCACACACTGTCCATTACTTAATTATTCATTTCACAGCTTGAATTGAGTTCATTTTTATGATTTCCTAGTTTTGCATAAATGAAACAGACAAGTTATGAATCGACACGATTCGTTTAAGAGAGAGTTCAGCTCTGAGAATTTTCCTACACAAAGATGTCGTTAAAATCAGCCCACTCTCCCTTAAGGGGTCCTTGTATTCTCTCTTAATCGAAGTAAACAGGTCCTCCCACATAATATTTCACGACCAGCAACCATATCCAACGATTTTTACAGGTATACCAAAAAACACAGCCAATGCCAATGTTAGCCAAAACCGCAATACCATTGCCATGAAATTACCATGCCGGAATCAGACATTTTTACTTTGAAATAGCAACGCTAACTCTCAATCTGTTTTTTTTGCCGTACAAATACAGAATATTTTTCCAAAGAAGCTGGAACTTATTACATACTACTGCTGGTGATGGGGACATGTGCTGATTTTTAAATTAAACTTATACTAACTGATGATGTAATACTTTGTACTTGTGATGACTTATTATTGATTGGTGATTGGCGAAGGTGGATTAATAATACTTATTAACACTTTAAACAAAAAAAACCTCCTTGACTTGAACTTGAGTGTGCAGAATCCGTTCGTTCGTCTGTAATCTTATACTTTTTGAATGTTCTTCATATTGCTTACTGCCACAACCGCTTTCCGTCTGTGGGAACTGCTTATTACTCTAAAGACCTAGTCTGTGTCGTAAAAAAAGAGTAGTTGACGGACTTTTCAAACGGAAAGTAACTAATCCTTGATTAATGTACGTTCAAAAGGTTGATTTCCATGGCATACGGTCAGATTGGTATGATCCAAGCCGCCGCAGGGTTCTTTACCTACTTTATCATCATGGCTGAGAATGGATTCCTGCCCGGAAAGCTGTTCGGTATTAGGAAACAATGGGACTCGAAGGGTGTTAACGATTTGGAGGACTCTTACGGACAGGAATGGGTAAGTTTCATCGGAATCCGTGAAAGTTCATGAAAATCCATGAAATGGAAGAATGGGCTTTTGACTCTGATTTTGACTCTGATTCCATAGACTTACACCGACCGAAAGAAGTTGGAGTACACTTGCCACACTGCGTTCTTCGTGGCTATTGTCGTTGTGCAATGGGCCGATTTGATCGTTTGTAAGACTCGTCGTAATTCCATCATCCACCAGGGAATGAAGTAAGATACCACCGGATTTTGACTTTTTAAACATTTGCGAAAAAAATCAGTAAACTAATGATTTTCAATTGTTTCCACTCTAGCAATTGGGTCCTCAACTTTGGTCTCGTGTTCGAAACCGTTCTCGCAGCTATCTTGTCATACACTCCTGGAATGGACACTGCCCTCCGAATGTATCCACTCAAGTAAGAGATACTGGAATTATGGAACTTATCGATACATCGGCGAGTTTGATTTTGGTTCTCATTGTTACGATCTCGTGTTTTTTTACAGAATTAACTGGTGGCTTCCCGGACTTCCCTTCTCCATAGCTATTTTCATTTACGATGAGATTCGTCGATTCATCCTCCGCAGAAATCCAGGTGGTTGGGTGGAGTTAGAAACATACTATTAGTCCAGAATAAAGTTTTTAGTGATCGTAGCTATTAATATTCTATATTAAATATCAAGTTCATGAAAATCTTCAATGACATGTGGAGGTGACAAACAACGTAGTGTACATTAAATACTAAATAGAATTATATACAACTACACTACTATTGCTATATACTATGTTAATTAATTATTCTATTATTATTATGATTATTATTATTCTGATTATTATTGAATAATTATGATTACTATTACTACCATGATACAACAACAGCTACAACTACTGTTATGTTAAATACTATATACAATCTACATAGGCGTACGTACCGCGAGTGAGGGCAATGAATGGAATAATTAATACTGTTATTACATTACATGTTATGGATGACGATGCATTGTTGAAATGATGATGATATATAAGTTATAATGATGATGATAAATTGATGTTGATGATGATGATGTTGGATGACTCTGTTTATAACCACTACCAACCACCACCTCAACTGAAAAACTGGAGATGAGGAACAAAGGCCTTCAAGGTCAAAGGTCAAACTCTTCACCTAACCTCATCACCATCTCCTTCAAGAGGACAAGAAACGAGGAACCAACAAATTCAGAAGCCGAAACTCCTCTCAAGATTCAAATCTACAACTGTCATCCTTCAGAATATCTGGTGTAGCGACAATTTCAAACTCTACTGTTTCCGACCTCCTAGAGAAACCAAAAATCAAAAAGAGCCCGATTCAATCAGGATAGTGTTTGTAACGTTATAAAAAAGAACAAGCTAAGAATAATAAACCTAGAATAACCTAGAGTAATTTTTAGACTACCACTTTAGCAAAACTCTAAGGATATGATGAGAAAAGTATGAACCGTACGTGTACACTTACCACCACCGTCGTATATAAATAATAATAATAATTATGATGATGCTAAGGATATAAAAAATATAGGAAAATAATTCTGGAAGAAGGGAGTTTCGAGTTGTTGTGCGTAGAGAAAAAGACCTTTTAACAATCATACCTTTAAAGTTAAACTGAAAAAATACACCATTTAAACATAAAAAGCATACTTAAAAATTGCTATGTACTACTGTAATAACTTACCTGAAAAATTATGATGATAATGATGCTGAGTTTTTTGGAGTAGAAAAGAGAAAAAGGAATAAATTCAAATTAATGTTACAAAATCTTTTAAAAATTTAACTGGGCTCCAAACGATCGAAAATCCACTCCTTCCACACACATCCTCCGTAGTCAGGCTCATCTAGACTTAACAGCTAACTAACTTTAAAGCAAAATACTACTAGCCACTACCAATTAATAACTTTAAAATCATCATCAGTCACAACAACACAACCACCACATCATCCATCACCAGCATCATTATCCACTTCTTCCTCCATAAAAAAACCAAGTCATAATTCGTAGAACGGTATTAACCCCAACTAATTATAAAGGATCATCATCATCTCTGGGACTTAAAAATAATATCATGCAATTAACTCAATCTCCCTTAATCCATCATCAATAATCATCCGGAACAGTTAATAAGGTGCGAAGATAAGCCTGTAACAAAACTCCTCTTCGTACGGAGGCATTTTAATTAAAACCCATCCGATTCCACACGTTCCCTTCTTCTTGTAAGGAAAAAACAATATTCAAAAGAACAAGTTATACTGCAACGGCTCAAGTAATTCCAATAATTACTCCGATTGTAATTAGTAAATCAATTGCAGTTAAATCAATGTAATTTAAGCCAGAGTATGCAGAGAGTATAAATTCACATGCGAAAAAAGGGTAGCTATCTATAAATAGTATTGTAATGATAATAAGTAGGGATTTATTACAGTTATGATTAGAGGTGTTAATAAAAGGTAGAGAAAATCCGGATGAAAGTGTTAAGTTAATTAAGTAACGGGTTAATTATTAAGTGGTGTTAATTATTATTAAATTATGGTTACAAAAGGATTTGGTTGTGTTGTAGGGGTCTGTTAATTTCTAAGGAGAAAATTATTATAATCTAGAGATTCATCAATATGTATTGCAATGTAGGGTAGAGTTGAACTATTGAACCCGGTGGTATAGTGTATTAAATAGATATAAACATATATATAGTTTTAAAATTGTAGGAACTTAAAGTTTCGAAATTTCCAAAAAAAAGTTAATTACTCTATAGATTTCCATTATACACGTTAACTAAAATCATTGTGTTCCTCCTCGTCCTCGAATGGTAATTAATTAAATTACTTTTTAAAAAAACATCTCTCCATTGTTGCTCTTATTCCTAAATACATACAAAAATATCTGTTTTGCCTCTCATATGTAATTTATATATTCTATTAACAAACCGACTACTCACGGGTTAGCCCTTCTGATTCTCTATATAATCATTAATTGCTCTAATTAATTAAAAAAATCAATAACCAACCAACAAGGAAAAGCCCATGAAAAGTGTATAATAACTAATCAATAAATTGTAACTCTGCATAATTTAGGATTAAGTTCCGCTTTTACATCTTATGCCATAGTTTCATATAGTTAAAAAAATCTTTACTTACTTTCTCACCTAATTATACTACTAATTAACTGTTAATTACCACTAATAAGTAATTTATTGTCATATAATATTATTAATTATACTAATTCAGTGTCAACACAAAAACTATTATCCAAAGGTTTCAAGAAGTATCTCTTCCCATGTGCATTTATATACAATTAAAAAAATACAAAGGCCAAGGGGGGTTACCGACAGATTACTCAAGAAAAGCCCATAAAAATGGCATCATCATCTACCAACAAACAGTTCATCTCTCCCACTTTCGGTGAAGTTGTTCAGAGAGATAGAAGACAAATACATTACAATATAATACTATATTAGTACTACGAACAATACAGTTGAAATAGAACTTATTAAAGTTGACTAAAACGCTAATTAAAATACCAACCTTTTAGAACCACAACAACAAATTGAAGATCCTATTGTTGAAACTTTAAATGATTCTTACTTAAAATAATTTAAATGATAATGATAATTAATTAGACGAGGAGACTAGCTACCGCTACTGCTGCTAACTTAATATAGTATTTAATATATATATTGATGATAATCTATAATTTACACCTCAATTGTAATTCTAAGAACGATTAATCATAAGTCACACCACAAACCAATTTAAAAAGCCCTACCATACTATATCTACCTGTAAGAGGAAATGAAGGTTCGTATGTAATATTTATATTAGCCTAATCGTAAAAACGTTGTAACTCTATAAGATTTTTGCGTAGTACTGTTTGAAAAGTTTTAAAAAATGAAACGGCGACGAAGAAAAGATATGCAGACTCAATTTAGTAATAAAATAAAATGATGAGAGAGGAATAAATTTCAATCTTCGGATAATTAAATTTTAAGAAAAAAATATGGGATAACTTGCTGTAAATGCAGCGTCTTCTCTCCACCGAAAAGATGCATATTTGTAAGTTATCCAGATGATCTTGTGCTAATTAAGGGAAGATTTAATTTGTAATTAAAAAGGGAAAAAGAGTTAAACTTTACGACAAAATGAGGAAGAGAAAAAATAAGCAACTCTGTGAGTAAAATATGGGAGTTAGTTTGTCAAAAGCTAAAATTATGATCACAATCCGTCGGAAATTATGGGAATTTTTGGAAATTTTTGGAAACTTTTCGGGTGACAAAGTTGTGGGACATGAATTGTAAGGCTCATGGTCTGTGCAAAGCTGGGGATTAGGATTGTAAATTGTAATGTTAATACGAACTAACTGCTCTACTAACTACCAATGCTGCTGCTACTGTTGCTGCCGCTATATGTAATTAACGAAGAAAACTCTGTTAATTGCCATTTCAAGCACGGAGACAAAATAAAATCAATTTCAAAGTCGGTTAGTTAATTAGGTTCCATTTATTATAACTATGATAATAATTAAAGTTAAAGATCCTCCACATGTTTAATTTAATCAGAAATTGAAGCTCTGTATTCTTGGTTTGTAATTATCTGTATATGGAATCTAAATTGATTTTTGGCGATTGTGTTTTCTTCTGCAACAAATTGTCAAAGAATATGACATAATGAGTTGTATTTTAGTTTGAGTGAACATATTTTAATAGTTACTAAAAAATGGATTTAAAAGGACGGATTATGTTAAAATTATTGAACTGAGTTTATTACTGAAATGTCCCATTTTAAGCACTATTATATTTTAAGATATTGTTAAAGGAACATAATATATTTCCATTAAGGAATTTCTTTACTATATTATTAGTTAATTGTGTGTATCCAAACCGAGTCAATCAGTAAAATGTTGCAGTAGCACGTTGTTTAACTAACTTGTAGCCTTTATTGTGACCGTATTTATTTTGTAAATTCCATAAAGTTGTCCCATATTTATCCACATGAAAAACGTTCGCTTGCTCCTGAATTTGAAGGTTCATGAAATCATGAATATGATAATAATATAGGGATTTCGGCTGTGGGACAGAACTGAAAAGCTTTGAAACCAGATACTCTTTAGGTACCTGCTGCTGGAATTCTGATGAAGTCGACGTCAAGATATCAATATTTTTACAGACCGTGTATCCAAAATTTTTGGATACAAATTTGTCGGCCTCACTGGAGCATAAAACTATATAAATTAATTGTCAGTTATAGTCCGTGGTATTTTTACTTGAGGGACACGTTTGGCTTTTCGAAACCTTACGGATTAATGATAATGGAAATTATTCCAGGTGGGACTGAAGTCGGGATTTACAGTAACAAAACGAAGTTGAGGACCCGATTTAAAGTGGGGTTATTAAACGATATGCAAACCTTTAGTAATATGATCGTGAAACTATCAATAATTTCCGTTCCTTACCTAATATTCATTGTATGATTTTTTAGAAGGTACTTCTTTCAGGTGGACTTATTTTAGAATACTTGGTCATGATTGAAGAGGAGCTATCAATGAAACATTATTCAAGGGGAGAGGAACTAGTTTATTTTACTGCCATCACATCAGCATTGCATAAAATTGGTCCCGAAATGTCATCATGAATTCAAGATTCAGCATATATACAATTACAATATTGCTCAATTTTTATAGGAATTTAATATAACGATGGTGCAGTTTAAAATTTTGATGATGGAGTCAGTTTTACCATACTGTCCTTTCCTAATTACTAAATACATCTTGATATATATTATGATCTTTACTCTAATGGAAAGAAAATATACACGGACGTAGTTTCTTGAGACAATTTTTTGCTTGTCGTCTGAAATTTAAGACATATCACTCATCAGTTGCTGCAATCGTAGGATATGCATTTGAGAGAATATTCTTGAACTTATGAGAATAATTTTATTGGGATGAACTAAATACCTATAAGAAATGTAATTCAATGATCTGTCTTATTTACCGAGAGAATCCTCGTGCTTTTAAATCATATACATAACTGCAGCTTTAGAGAAATATCTTAAATAATAAAGATATCTTATTCATACAAATTCCGCATTTATCCTTCATACTTTAAGCGTCGTTAACCATACAATAAAAAAACTCGGCCCATGATTTTTCATTGATTCACTGTTTGTCTTGCTTGTTGTTAGGGGTTAGCTGACCCATGCCATGACCTGGCTGGATTTCGTATTATCAGAAAGATAGCGATTTAGTATTAAAGAACATTCATTTTTTGTTCCATCAAAGCTGAATGGATCAATACATGATTTTCGAAGACAGCAGACATATAAATTATATACTAGTGCTGTTTTGTTGATGGAGAAGTGAGGTTATAAATAAATAATAATTGGCAGCATGTCCAAACTGAAATTGAAATACTGTAGTAACCTTTACTACACGGAAACAACGGGGTTTAAATTGAAGAGGTGACGTATAAATGTATCGAACCACTTTTCCCTACAAACAAACGGAGAATTGTTAGATCATGATTTTACGCAGAATCTCATGGTCCTCCCTCACAAGTTGAGCTATATAAAATAATATAATATACAAGAACTTGTCTCCCACAGCTGAACAGTTTAAAATAAATTTTGCGAAATCATCATAATTAAAATTAAAAATTAAAATATCCAGTTGGGTTCCTTTAAATTAAACGGTTTGGCATTGTTTAGGTCGTTTTTAAGTGTAAATAGATTACAATAAATTACAGTACATCCTCTAGGGATTCTCATAGGTTTTTTAAGGTGTTTTAAGAGTGAAGGGTGAACTTGTTAAGAAGGACCTTGAACATCTGATGGGATTTGATGAAAGGCACTCTCAAGTCCTAACCATTTTTATATATTTTTCTGATAAAACTATCCAGATATTAAAAGAAATCGATAGTACATTATTATTATAGTTAGGATATGAAAAGACTTTGTTTAGTCGAGCACGTGCTGTTGGGCAGTATTATTTTGTTTTGTTTCTGGGGATGCTCGGAGGGTCTTCATCCCATCATTCTTGGTAATTTATTTTAAGTCCCTTATATTTCAATGTATAATTTTAAAATTAAAAATTGTTAATCTCAACCCATTCATAATTTTTTGTGATTTCAGTGCCAGGGGATGGAGGGAATCAGTTGGACGCCAAGTTAGATAAGCCATCCGTCGTCCACTATATGTGCCAGAAGAAAACAGCGGACTTCTTTAACATTTGGCTAAATTTGGAACTACTCGCACCGTACGTTATCGACTGTTGGGTTGATAACGTAAGGCTCGTTTACAATCATACTACAAGACGGACCGAGGATAGTCCAGGAGTTGAGATCAGAGTCCCTGGATTTGGCAATACGACGACAGTCGAGTTCCTCGATCCTTCACAAGCCTCTCCTGGACTTTACTTCAAAAACATCGGTAAATTTCCAGTTTATCGTATTAAATAATACTGGGCAAAACAACAGTCCACTTATTTTTTTGTTTATTTACCAATGTTTGCTTAGATTGATAATCTTATCGGCTATTAGGGTTAATCACATTTTAAGTAACAATCTTATCTTGCTGTATCAGTTGCAATTACAGAGTAAATTATATTGCCTTATCTAACCATATGAAGACAAGTAATGACAGTATTTTACAAAAACAATAAATTTTGAGATTTTAATGAAGTCAACACTGTAATTTATGTCCTTGTGGCCATCCCCAATGCCAATCGGTCATTGCAATTTTGAGGGCCGTTTTAATTAAAATATGTCGGAGCTATTTCATTAATTTAAAAAGATGATATGTTATATAGCATATTAATAAAAAAAATTGCATTGTTTTGATGTTTAGTTGAACAATCCTTGATTCCATTGGGCTACGTCCGTGACAATGACATCCGAGGAGCACCTTACGATTTTCGAAAGGCTCCTAATGAGATGGAGGAATGGCTGAAAGATTTTAAAGCTCTTGTTGAGGATTCATACAGAAACGGTGGAAATTCTTCGGTGATTCTTCTAAGTCACTCGATGGGGGGTCCAATTGCACTTTACTTCCTTCACCACGTTCCCCAAACTTGGAAAGACAAATACATCAGGGTACATAATTAAATGCTAATTATATTCTTACGTGTCCTGATTTAAAATCCTTTTAAACTGTAAGTATAATCCCGTTATTACTTTTAAGGCAATAATATCTCTCGCCGCTCCGTGGGGAGGATCGGTTAAAGCTTGGAAGGTTTTCGCTGCTGGTAATTGTCGAATTTAAAGGAACAATTCTGATCGCTAAGTTAACAGCGTCTGAATTTAAATTTGTATCGTTCAGGTGACGATCTTGGTGTCTACGTACTTCCGGCCCATACGATGAGAGGAATGCAAAGAACATCACCTTCCACAGCGTTTCTCCTTCCTTCCAAGTTGTTTTGGAGTGAGGACGAAGTGATTGTCTCTTGTCCTGGTAAGGGAAACTACACTGTCAATGACTTTGAACGGTTCTTTGAAGACATGGAGTTCCCAGTTGGTTACGAAATGGTTAAGGATACAAAGAATCTGATGGGAAACCTGGAAGCTCCGGGAGTGGAAGTTCATTGTCTCCATGGTCTTGGAGTCAATACAGTCGAAGGGTACGTTCGAAATAAGGAATTTGAATATTTTTGTTGACGTATGATGCTTATGTTTAAATATTATTCATTAGAATGACCTTCAAGGAAGAGAAACATTTTCCAGACAAACCGATACTGAAAATTGGGAACGGGGATGGGACGGTTAATGTTCGGAGTCTTCATGGCTGTCTCCGATGGGATTCAGATGAGCGAAATAAAGCCCGAAAACTGCATTACAAAGTGAAGAAATATTGGAAGAATCGGTTATTAAACGACACAAATAAAGCTCGCAAAAACGTCATCCACCATAAGGAGTTTTCTGGGGTTGATCACATGGATATACTTCGAGATCCCGGTGTTATTGCATACATCCGGGATGCTGTAGGAAAAATTAACTCCGAGTAATTGCTTCAAAGCCGTCACCGATAATATCGCCCTCCGAAATAGGGCAGTCTAATATATATAGCGTACTCGTTGTTGAAAAAACCTTTATTTATCGTTAATTATTTGACTTGTATATTTTGTACGGTAATATAGAGCTGTTTTCATCATTTCAAAGTCATATTGTGTGATTTGTTTGGAATACCAATGATCTTAATTTACTGAATATTAAGTAGGATTGATATTGATGTTGATATTAGTTATCATACAAATACCATTAGCATAATTTTGCTATAAAAGGTGTATCAACCGAGTCCGTATGATTTAGTCACAAAATGAGTTGCTCTCAAGCTTTAAATTGTTTCAGATTTTAATGTAGAACGATTTTGTTTGTCGAAGAACAATATTAAAATGACAAATTAACAAAAATACAAGGAAATATTGACTCAACAGTTGACAGTTATGACATAAATGACTAGGGAGAATAGTTTAAAAGTGTACCCAAGGTCCTAAATCCTTAGCGACTTAATTTACTTTACTTACTATTTACTTATTGGAATCTTGTCGTTGTAGATTTAGGGCCTTGGGTGTACCAAAATCGTTAGGAGATAAAAAAGATAAATGATAATTATATTTATGTTATTTATTTCCTATATTGCTTTCATCGCATATTTCCGAGTGGGTTATTCTGGGTTGGGAAATGGGAATGAAAATGTGGTTAGACTCGCAGTGCAGTGGGGCACTTGGGTTCGTTCGAAGCCGTTCCTCCCTTATTTGGTCTTGGCCAAAGCAAAATTCGAAATTCGTCGAATCTCGAATTGAATGAAGGTAGAAGGAGACAGGTAAGTAGTAACCCCACCCATATGTACGTGAAACATCAATGGTAAAGTAATCGTAAAAGTCAAAAGTTTTTCATTGCAACATGCAGTTTGAAGGTATCTAACCACCATAGATAGGCATCCATCTTCAGGCAAAGACTTTCTGCCCTCATAAGCAGAAAATGAGAGAAGAGTTTGCTAAGTACAATTTCCATCGTCTCACTTTGTATGTAATACATGGAATACATGAGAGACAGTCACACCGTCTAGGTTAAAATAGTTTAAAAAAATAATTAAATTAAAAAGCTATTGATTAGAGTGTGATGAAGCCTCCCAGGTTCCCCTGTCGATATTCCTGAATCCTCGGTCGACTTTGAACGGCCCCAGGGCACACCCCCTTTGACTTGGGGTGACCCCACTCCACTTAAAATGACCCCTTGCTTAATCTCTAATTGATACACCGAGGACGAAGGTCAATTGCTGCAGCAACCCACCCAAAATAAATAAAGTACCAAACACTAATTTTAGATTCCCAGTTGACTCTAATCTAAACGTCCCCACCCAAGGCACATCCCCTTTGACGTAGGGTGATCCCATAAATCAGTGGTGGACGGGTTCGTCCATCTCTAATATATGGGGTGATCCCATCTCCCTTAAAATGACCCCCAGGCCAATCCCTAAATTATACACTGAGGACTAAAGTCTTTGAATGCAACAACGCAACCAAAATAAATAAAGTACCCAACACTAATTTTAGATTCCCCGGTTGACTCTAAACGACCCCAAGGCACACCCCCTATGACGTAGGGTGATCCCACCTCCCTTAAAATGACCCCCTGGCCAATCCCTAAATTATACA
The DNA here is from genome assembly GCA_906901685.1 of Desoria tigrina. NCBI lineage: Eukaryota > Metazoa > Arthropoda > Collembola > Entomobryomorpha > Isotomidae > Desoria > Desoria tigrina. The sequence continues at coordinate 812,023 of CAJQTU010000060.1, forward strand.
ATGAGGACTAAGGTCTGCGAATGCAACATAACCTATCCAAAAATTACATTATTAGCTCGCCTATTGAAAATAGGGTTTAGAGCTAATGAAGTCAACCAGTTCGTCTGTCTGCTCGTCTGTCTGTCCGTCCGGCCTTTTTCTCAATGTAAATCAAGACAAATTGCAAAGTGCCAGAAGCAGATGGAAGCAAGCTTTTGAGGTTTGATATGAATTGTTAAACATGAAAATGGTTTTCGAGGAATTCGTATTGGTTTATATACTAAATCTATATATATGACCTGGATGCCCCTTTTCTAAATTTAAAACAATTTTAAGACATTTTGAGGTTTGATATGAAACGTGAAACATGAAAATGGTTTTCGAGGAAATCGTATTGGTTTATATACCAAATGTTTTTTAAAAAATTTATTTTTCTTTAACCTCTTTCTTACCAATGATACATAAAAGTACTTTTTTGAAACGTTGTCGTGGGACCAAGGATGCTTTTATGTCACCTGAATTTGCATCTTTGAGGGACCAAGGATACATTTATGTACTTTTTGAAAACGTCGTCGTAGGACCGAGGATGCTTTTATGTATCCTGTAGAAAACGCTCCCAGGAGACCAAGGATCCTTTTATGTACTTTTTAATTTCAATTTTTCAAATATAAAGAATCGAAAATTACGTTCCATAATTTTAGTTAAAGATTAAGTCGTGCGATTCGGGTACTGTTTTTAAGAGATTTGAGTGTCACCCTCTGACATGGAGGCTTTAATAGCATAATAGCCAAATGCATTCTCAGATATTTTAGTAATAAAAAAAATTCGGGAGTATTTAGTCGACCCACAGAAACTCTTAAATTCTTCATAAAAATGTCATTAATTTCAAATGTTCTTAATTTGGTCATATCCTATGATTCATCATTTTACGAAACATCATTAATTGTCATTCATTGAACTTCCGATTGGCATCGACAGTTTTGCAATTTTGTAAAACTAAACTTTTAAGATATAACAGGTTCATTAAAATCAGCTGTATTTTAGCTGAAACAAAGAACAAAAAATTTGAAGATAAACTAACCCTCTCCTTAAATTGAGGTACACGTTTGACCATTATAACGTGATTTTAAAATATTAAGTCTGTTTGAGGCCTCGTTGTGTACTTATGTATTACATGCAATTTTAAAAAACATACAACCTCTGAATCGCGTTTGATAGGACAACTTCTAATAACTTTACATGCTAACTTTAAAAAATCTGCCCTGGACCAGCACATATGTAAATATTAAAGTCGCCTGACAGTAGGGATTCACCTATATCTAATCGGTTCCTGAGGAACGGTACGCCGTTCCCGTTCCCCAAAAGCCACGGAATACCGTTCCCCAGGCACGGTACACTGCACTGTTCCCATGAATTCGGGGGGATAAATGAATTTAAATCAAGACAAATTGAAAAGTGCCAGAAGCAGATGGTAGCAGGCCGGTTTAAACGCCATTCAATTAAGAACGGGTGGAAGCACAATTTTAAGACATTTTGAGGTTTGATATGAATTGTGAAACAAGAAAATGGTTTTCGAGGAAATCGTATTGGTTTATATACCAAATCTATATATATGACTTATCTGCCCTTTTTCTAAATTTAAAACAATTTTAAGACATTTTGAGGTTTGATATGAATTGAGCAACATGAAAATGGTTTTCGAGAAAATCGGTTGGTTTATATAATTGGTTTATATACCGATACGATACATTTAAATCAACACATTAAAACTTTAAAAGTTAAAAAATGTTACCAGTAACATCTTTTAAAATACTTAAGAGATAGTTAATTAAAAGATATTTCGATGACAACCTGTAATTTTAATTAAGTGAATTTGATTGAGAAACCTAAATTACAATTCCTTTGTTGAAATCGCACTATCTCCGTATTTCCTCAATCCTAAAATTGTACAAATAGATTCAAAATTTAGACAATTAGTTGGGCTAAATGCCTCTTCTATTTATTTTTAACTAGATATCGGCAACGGTGGACCCGCTAGGGTCTGTGAAAGTGGCGTTGCTAAGGGTTTTGAATGTAGGTTTTAAAGTAGATTTCTTTAAGTTGTCATGGCAACTTCAACTTTAATTTTTTTATGTAAAATTGAAAAATCCTCCTCCGAGATGGGGGGTTCTTTCACTGAGGTCTTCAATTGTTCCAAAATACATTGACTTATATTATATATTACTGTTTCCCAATTTGTGAATCCATGTTGCTATTTAAACCTGTACAATTTCGTTAACAATTATTTTATTGTTTTACAAATGCATTCAAAATCAATTTTATCAATTTGTTTAAATCCCAAATACGGCTTTTAAATGATAGATTCAATTTTTGGATCAATTTGAACAGATCATGAAACAATATCATAAAATGTCGCTATTAAGGCTCTCACGAGCCCTAAATTGTGTTTTGTATACAAAATATGTTATATCATATGTGTAAGTGTAAGACGTCCAATCTCCATTAGTAATTTACTTTATACTTTACACTGACCTTTTACTAACCGTCGTACAATCATACTAATAACAGTAAATATGTTTAGAAAACCTAAATTACTAAACACCATTAAAGAGTCAATACGTATTCCTTTCCTTTTCCTTTCCGACGGAAAACCATACAATATTTAGTATTACTCTACAAAATTCAATAATGCAACTTTAATTTATAATTAAGCTAAATTACAATTATTTATACGCATTTCCTGTCCGCGACACCTCGTGTGATAGATTTGAAAGTAGCATCGATAAAGGCCCATTTGATGTCAATGAACGCCTTTATGGCATACTCCCTTGATCTCAAAGTTGCCTCAAGCCTAGCTACAATTTGGTGCAGTGCCGCCTCAGTTGAGACCCCTGCCATATATGCATATTGATTGTTAGCTCTCAGTTGTCCAGTTAATTCTAAAGTTCTGATATGCCAGTCAACAAATCGTTCTACTGTTTTTAGTATAAAGGAGGTCAACGAGATTGGTCTTCATGAGGAGACTCTGTCGTAGTTATCCTTTCCGGGTTTAGGTATGAAGACAATCTTCATTTTCCTCCACTCAATCGGTGTATAGCCATATTCCAAGCAAGCCCTAAAGATAGGAATTAAGAATGGGATAATTTAATCTAGGACATAAGTCAACATAGCCGGAAATATTTCATTCGAGCCCGGGACTTGAAAGCCCCAAAGGATCTTAGAGCCCGTTCGATTCGTGTGGAAGATACAATCTTTTCGATTTCTCCCCCACTCCACTTCTCACAGTCACTTCGTTAGGTTTCCTTGTTAGGATCCCTCGGGAATTGATGCTCGAGAAGTGTTTGCAGAGTTTCCTCTGCATTTTGAGTGTAGGAGCCATCAGATTTCTCGACAGCTTCTAGACGGATATTAGAATCTGATTTAAGAATTCTATGTCGGTAAGAAAGAAGTCGGGACGCCTGAGGGCAATCCTCGATGCTTCCTCAGAAATCTTTCCATGACTTTCTTTTTGCAGCTCTGGTCGCAGAATTATATCTGTTCCGAGCTGCAATATAAGAAGACCATGCTAGATCTCGCTCTCCAGGTTTAGTTCTCTTGTAAAGTCTAGTGGACTCCTTCCTCAAAGAGGTGAGCTTCTGACTCCACCAAGGAACTGTTTTCCTGTTAGCTGTAACTTGCTAAATGGGGCACGCATCGTTAAGCGCTTCCCTCATTAAGTTTGATAGCTGTGTCGTGCCTTCCTCAATGTCTCTTATCGAGTTCATTTGGGTTGGCTTTAGCAGTTCTTTGCCTTACTTAGCCTTCGTAACAAAGATGCCCTAATTCGTCGTCCTACGGTTCCTAATGAGTACAGGCTCCGGTGGACCGAGCTGAATTGCTGCCCTTATGTATTTGTGGTCCGAGGATGATGGAGTAGTACATATAGCCTAGTCCGTTCAAGCCCCGAACTCGACACTTCCATGCCCTCGGTTCTTGAATTAGGCATATGTTTGTCTGCATCGTTCTCAGACTTCGATATAGAGAAATCGAAGCCTTTTCTGAAGGGTGCAAGTTGATTTGAATCAAAGAATGACTTCTTTGAGTCGCCGAAGAGTGACCACTACTTTGGCCTTTGTAAACGGGGGGAGTATGTGAGAAGTTAGTGTTTTTTTGGGATTTTGTGTTTTTTTTGTTTTTTGTTGTTGTTATTAGTTTATTATTCATCTACCCCTTACTCCTTTCTCACCACAGAGTCGGCTCTGACATTGGTAACATTGCCCCCTAATGTCCGCTCCTCTGTTGTAGTATCAGATGGAGGGTCAGCCTGCCCCGCAGAGTTGCCTCCAAGGATTGCACCCCTACCATCATTTTTTGAGAAGTCAGCTAACTCCCCTGGGTTACCCCCCGGGGGTGCCCCTTCTCTGCTTGGTCCACTACCCTGTACTTTAGCTCCCAACTCAGTAAAAATGAGTCGGTCGCAGTAAAGGTGTAGTGGGTTTTTGTCCACTCCCCCCGGTAGCCCAAGGAGAAGTCGTCGCCCCTTGTCTTCCACCATGACGGTCAAGTATAATCCCTCCCCCGAGAGAGTGGCACTCTTGATCCACCATGTGGAAAGGTCGACCCCTCCACTATGGTTTGAGATGAGTGGCAGTAAGATATGCCCTTTAGGGGGTGTATCCGTGCCCCTCACCAACACTCCAACACACTACATTTGGTGTATAAACCAATACGGTTTTCTCGAAAACCATTTTCATGTTGTACAATTTATATCAAACATCAAAATTTCTTAAAATTGTTTTTAATTTAGAAAATGGGATAAAAACTATAAATTGGTATTAAAACCAATACGATTTCCTCGAAAAATGTTTTAATGTTGTACAGATGCAGTTAAAATTTACTTTATCAATTTGTTTAAATCCAAAACACTGTTTTTAAATGATAGATTATGAAATGTCCCAACTACGGTTTTTACGAACCCTAGCTTGTTGTTTTGTATATAAAAAATGTAAATATCTTTAAAATATGATTAGTGTTTCAAAACGTTTGGATTTATATATCATTCCTGTTTCCAAAAATTTTAATCCACTTTCCTATTTAAACCAATACAATTATGTTGAAACTTAATTCTGTGTTCGGAATTTGTTATACACTAGCGTATTACATTAGCGTTACTTCCTTCCGTATTACTGTCGAAAACTACTAGGTTATCACAGTGTTTAATTTGAGTATCTTTATTTCCATCATTCCCGTAATATTAGGCTAAACATATGTGTTGTTATTTTGTTATTCGTGTGAAAAACATAGTTTGCGTGATATTTTATTTATTGAGAAAGCATCATTTAAAGAAAGACAACCTGAAGGACGTTTTGACCCATTTGTGTACACTGGAATATTAAAGGATTACACTATCGGTTCCAAGAAAGCTCTACCGGAAGGAGACTATATTCGTATTACTTCCTTCCGTATTACTGTTGGAAACTACTTGGTTATCACAGTGTATAATTTGAGTATCTTAATTTCTATCATTCCCGTAATATTAGACTAAACATATTTGTTGTTATTTTGTTACTCATGTAAAAAACAAAGTTTGCGTGGTATTAAATGTATTGGGAAAGCATCATTTAAAGAAAAACAACCAGAAGGACGTTTTGACCTATTTGTGTACACAGGCATATAAAAGAATTGCATAATCGGTTCCAAGAAAGCTCTACCGTAAGGAGACTATATTCGCATTACTTCCTTCCGTATTACTGTCGAAAACTACTAGGTTATCACAGTGTTTAATTTGAGTATCTTGATTTCCATCATTCCCGTAATATTAGGCTAAATATATGTTTTGTTATTTTGTTATTCGTGTGAAAAACATAGATTGCGTGGTATTTTATTTATTGAGAAAGCATCATTTAAATAAAGACAACCTGAAGGTCGTTTTGACTCATTTGTGTACACTGGAATATTAAAGGATTACACTATCGGTTCCAAGAAAGCTCTACCGTAAGGAGACTATATTCGCATTACTTCCTTCCGTATTACTGTCGAAAACTACTAGGTTATCACAGTGTTTAATTTGAGTATCTTTATTTCCATCATTCCCGTAATATTAGGCTAAACATATGTGTTGTTATTTTGTTATTCGTGTGAAAAACATAGTTTGCGTGATATTTACTGTATTGGGAAAGCATCATTTAAAGAAAAACAACCTGAAGGACGTTTTGACCCATTTGTGTACACTGGAATATTAAAGGATTACACTATCGGTTCCAAGAAAGCTCTACCGGAAGGAGACTATATTCGTATTACTTGAGAGCCATTTCAACAGCCAACGGAGATAGACGTGCTCTCATATCACTCCTCCAAACTCTCTCCTTGTGCCTGACAAGAAAATATTTTTGCAGTAAAATGCAATCCTGCTAAGGAATTGACGGATCTGTGACTTCTGATCTCCATCGTTATTGTGATTCTACTCAGTTGGAAAATCTTTTCGAAAATTTTGCCCAAAAAGTTTCGATAAAACTTTGTACCATTTTGAACCAGACTTTCTGTGATGTTATTGTTCCTGTGCAAGTGAAACAAATTCCATCGAAACCAGCCGACCCTAACAATCTCGCTGAATTGCCCGGTGTACAAGTACCTTCAAGCCTTGACCTAGCACGGATGCATATGCAGACCGGGGAGCCCTTCACCAGTTGCGGAATGCCGACTTCACGTCTTCAGACAATGTCCCTGCGGAGCGCTAGGACCCTTGAGGGACGCCTTGGGGGTTACCAGTGCCTTGACCTTGCTGCCGCTCGGGGAATCCGGAGGGGCGGTGAGGATACCTACCAGTTAAGGCTCCGTGGGACTACGAGCCAACGCCCTAACCCCGTTCTTTGGACATTTGATGGTGGTGGATCATAACTTTGGAATTCGATGTCATTTAACACCCTCTCTATCCGGTCTGCTGATCGTGCCTTATCTGCTATTTTGAGTTTAATTGTACTCACTATGTATATTCAAGTATAAGAATTTATTTATATCTTATTATTGTGCTATAAGTACTTTTTATATCTTTCCACTTCAACATACAGGAATCTGTTGAACATAATCTTTTGTTTTCTTTACTTTACGATTGACCAGAATAATAGTTTACTAGCTAGTATGCAATTTTTAATCTCAATTGAGAATGAATGTTGATATGAATGTTCATAATTACACCCGATTCTTTATTATTCAAAATGTTATATGTCACGACTATCTATTGGCGAATGTATCTTAAGTGAACCACACTTTTTATATCTTGTATGGAATTGTAACTTTGAATTTGCAAATGGAACTTTAATCTTTATTTTACATTGAAACAAACTTACATGTTAAGATAACCGTCTGTCTCTAGTAATTTAATTAAGTTCATAATTTAATAATGACTCTCAAGTTAAATACAATTATGTAAACTGACGTACCTTCATGGACCAGTACTGGTCTTAAAAAGGATTGAATAAATATCTATCTATCTATCTATCTATCTATCTATTCGTATTACTTCCTTCCGTATTACTGTTGGAAACTACTTGGTTATCACAGTGTATAATTTGAGTATCTTAATTTCTATCATTCCCGTAATATTAGACTAAACATATTTGTTGTTATTTTGTTACTCATGTAAAAAACAAAGTTTGCGTGGTATTAAATGTATTGGGAAAGCATCATTTAAAGAAAAACAACCAGAAGGACGTTTTGACCTATTTGTGTACACATGAATATAAAAGAATTGCATAATCGGTTCCAAGAAAGCTCTACCGTAAGGAGACTATATTCGCATTACTTCCTTCCGTATTACTGTCGAAAACTACTAGGTTATCACAGTGTTTAATTTGAGTATCTTGATTTCCATCATTCCCGTAATATTAGGCTAAATATATGTTTTGTTATTAGCTCGCCTATTGAAAATAGGGTTTAGAGCTAATGAAGTCAACCAGTCCGTCTGTCCGTCTGTCTGTCCCTCCGGCCTTTTTCTCAATGTAAATCAAGACAAATTGCAAAGTGCCAGAAGCAGATGGAAGCAAGCTTTTGAGGTTTGATATGAATTGTGAAACATGAAAATGGTTTTCGGGGAATTCGTATTGGTTTATATACCAAATCTATATATATGACCTGGATGCCCCTTTTCTAAATTTAAAACAATTTTAAGACATTTTGAGGTTTGATATGAATTGTGAAACATGAATATGATTTTCGAGGAAATCGTATTGGTTTTAATACTAAATTTATATATATGGTTTTTATCCCCTTTTCCAAAATTAAAACAATGTTGAGGTTTGCTATGAATCGTGCAACATGAATATGATTTTCGAGGAAATCGTATTGGTTTATATACCAACTGTTTTTTTTTTAATTCTATTGCTTTAAATAGGTAATCAAAACAACATGAATGATATATCTATATAAAGCAATACGTTTTGAAACAGTAATCATATTTTGAAGATGGTATCATATTTTATATACAAAACAACAATCCAGATTTCGTAAAAGCCTTAATTGGGGCATTTCATAATATTGTTTCATGATCTGTTCAAATTGATCCAAAAATCGAATCTATCATTTAAAAACAGTAATTTGGATTTAAACAAATTGATAAAATTGATTTCAACTGCAATTGTGAAACAATAAAATAATTTTTAACAAAATTGTACAGGTTTAAATAGCACCATGGATTCACAGATTGGGAAACAGTAATATAGAATATAAGTCAATGTTTTTTGCAACAATTAACAAATATTCAGTTTCTTCACGTATTTGTTATGGAAACTATCTTTATCGGCTTATAGCATATTCTTTTGGATGTAAATCAATTCATGATAGAACAATTACTAAAGCTACTTGATTAAAACGCAGTCGGCTAGGTGAACGCAAATTATGATATTTTGATTTTATACAATTCATTTTTAATAGTTTTTCTTGTTATTGCAAAGCAACACGATTTCAAGTAATATTGAACAACAATCTTTATGAATTGTGCGAGCTGTCGTTAACGTTTACAACGTTTTATTTTGTTATTCGTGTGAAAAACATAGATTGCGTGGTATTTTATTTATTGAGAAAGCATCATTTAAAGAAAGACAACCTGAAGGTCGTTTTGACCCATTTGTGTACACTGGAATATTAAAGGATTACACTATCGGTTCCAAGAAAGCTCTACCGGAAGGAGACTATATTCGTATTACTTCCTTCCGTATTACTGTTGGAAACTACTAGGTTATCACAGTGTATAATTTGAGTATCTTAATTTCTATCATTCCCGTAATATTAGACTAAACATATTTGTTGTTATTTTGTTACTCATGTAAAAAACAAAGTTTGCATGGTATTAACTGTATTGGGAAAGCATCATTTAAAGAAAAACAACCAGAAGGACGTTTTGACCTATTTGTGTACACAGAAATATAAAAGAATTGCATTATCGGTTCCAAGAAAGCTCTACCGTAAGGAGACTATATTCTCATTATTTCTTTCCGTATTACTGTCGAAAACTACTAGGTTATCACAGTGTATAATTTGAGTATCTTGATTTCTATCATTCCCGTAATATTAGGCTAAATGCATGTTTTGTTATTTTGTTATTCGTGTGAAAAACATAGATTGCGTGGTATTTTATTTATTGAGAAAGCATCATTTAAAGAAAGACAACCTGAAGGTCGTTTTGACCCATTTGTGTACACTGGAATATTAAAGGATTACACTATCGGTTCCAAGAAAGCTCTACCGTAAGGAGACTATATTCGTATTACTTCCTTCCGTATCACTGTCGGAAACTACAAGGTTATCACAGTGTATAATTTGAGTATCTTAATTTCTATCATTCCCGTAATATTAGACTAAACATATTTGTTGTTATTTTGTTACTCATGTAAAAAACAAAGTTTGCGTGGTATTAAATGTATTGGGAAAGCATCATTTAAAGAAAAACAACCAGAAGGACGTTTTGACCTATTTGTGTACACAGGAATATAAAAGAATGGCATAATCGGTTCCAAGAAAGCTCTACCGTAAGGAGACTATATTCGCATTACTTCCTTCCGTATTACTGTCGAAAACTACTAGGTTATCACAGTGTTTAAGTTGAGTATCTTGATTTCCATCATTCCCGTAATATTAGGCTAAATATATGTTTTGTTATTTTGTTATTCGTGTGAAAAACATAGATTGCGTGGTATTTTATTTATTGAGAAAGCATCATTTAAAGAAAGACAACCTGAAGGTCGTTTTGACCCATTTGTGTACACTGGAATATTAAAGGATTACACTATCGGTTCCAAGAAAGCTCTACCGGAAGGAGACTATATTCGTATTACTTCCTTCCTTATTACTGTTGGAAACTACTAGGTTATCACAGTGTATAATTTGAGTATCTTAATTTCTCTCATTCCTTTAATATTAGACTAAACATATTTGTTGTTATTTTGTTACTCATGTAAAAAACAAAGTTTGCGTGGTATTAACTGTATTGGGAAAGCATCATTTAAAGAGAAACAACCAGAAGGACGTTTTGACATATTTGTGTACACAGGAATATAAAAGAATTGCATTATCGGTTCCAAGAAAGCTCTACCGTAAGGAGACTATATTCGCATTATTTCTTTCCGTATTACTGTCGAAAACTACTAGGTTATCACAGTGTATAATTTGAGTATCTTGATTTCTATCATTCCCGTAATATTAGCCTAAATGTATGTTTTGATATTTTGTTATACGTGTGAAAAACATAGATTGCGTGGTATTTTATTTATTGAGAAAGCATCATTAAAAGAAAGACAACCTGAATGACGTTTTGACCTATTTGTGTACACAGGAATATAAAAGAATTGCATTATCGGTTCCAAGAAAGCTCTACCGTAAGGAGACTATATTCGCATTACTTCCTTCCGTATTACTGTCGAAAACTACTAGGTTATCACAGTGTTTAATTTGAGTATCTTTATTTCCATCATTCCCGTAATATTAGGCTAAACATATGTGTTGTTATTTTGTTATTCGTGTGAAAAACATAGTTTGCGTGATATTTTATTTATTGAGAAAGCATCATTTAAAAAAAGACAACCTGAAGGACGTTTTGACCCATTTGTGTACACTGGAATATTAAAGGATTACACTATCGGTTCCAAGAAAGCTCTACCGGAAGGAGACTATATTCGTATTACTTCCTTCCGTATTACTGCTGGAAACTACTTGGTTATCACAGTGTATAATTTGAGTATCTTAATTTCTATCATTCCCGTAATATTAGACTAAACATATTTGTTGTTATTTTGTTACTCATGTAAAAAACAAAGTTTGCGTTGTATTGTATTAATTGAGAAAGCATCATTTAAAGAAAGAAAACCTGAAACACGTTTTGACCTATTTGTGTACACAGGAATATAAAAGAATTGCATAATCGGTTCCAAGAAAGCTGTACCGTAAGGAGACTATATTCGCATTACTTCCTGACGTATTACTGTCGAAAACTACTAGTTTATCACAGTGTTTAAGTTGAGTATCTTGATTTCCATCATTCCCGTAATATTAGGCTAAATATATGTTTTGTTATTTTGTTATTCGTGTAAAAAACATAGATTGCGTGGTATTTTATTTATTGAGAAAGCATCATTTAAAGAAAGACAACCTGAAGGACGATTTGACCTAATTGTGTACACAGGAATTTAAAAGGATTACACTATCGGTTCTAAGAAAGCTCTACCGTAAGGAGGCTATATTCGTATTACTTCCTTCCTTGTTACTGTCAGAAACTACAAGGTTATCACAGTGTATAATTTGAGTTTCTTGAGTTCTATCATTCAAGTAATATTAGGCTAAACATATGTGTTGTCATTTTGTTATTCGTGTGAAAAACATATTTTTCGTGGTATTGTATTAATTGAGAAAGCATCATTTAAAGAAAGACAACCTGAAGGACGTTTTGACCTAATTGTGTACACAGGAATTTAAAAGGATTACACCATCGGTTCCAAGAAAGGTCTACCGTAAGGAGACTATATTCGTATTACTTCCTTCCGTATCACTGTCGGAAACTACAAGGTTATCACAGTGTTTAATTTGAGTATCTTGATTTCCATCATTCCCGTAATATTAGGCTAAACATATGTGTTGTTATTTTGATATTCATGTGATAAACATAGTTTGCGTGGTATTTTATTTATTGAGAAAGCATCATTTAAAGAAAGAAAACCTGAAGGACGTTTTGACCTATTTGTGTACACTGGAATATTAAAGGATTACACTATCGGTTCCAAGAAAGCTCTACCGTAAGGAGACTACATTCGTATTACTTCCTTCCGTATTACTGTTGGAAACTACTAGGTTATCACAGTGTATAATTTGAGTATCTTAATTTCTATCATTCCCGTAATATTAGACTAAACAAGACTGGTGGGGAGGCCACGAATAGTGGGCAGGGGCCATTTAGTTTTGCCGGAGGCCCAGCAACGGTACAATTCGATGCATGAGTTCAAATACCTACCCCTATCTACATCGAATAGCACGGTATCCCACCCCTACCTACCTACCTCGCTTAGCTCGGTATCCTACCCCTACCTACCTACCTCGCTTAGCTCGGTATACTACCCCTACCTACCTTGCATAGCTCGATATCCTACCCCTAACTACCTTGCATAGCTCGGTATCCTACCCCTACTTACCTCGCATAGCTCGTTATCCTACTCCTACCTACCCATACCTACCTCGCATGGCTCGGTATCCTACCCCTACCTACCTAGCATGGCTCGGTATCCTACGCCTACCTACCTCGCATAGCTCGGTATCCTACCCCTACCTACCTCGCATAGCTCGATATCCTACCCCTACCTACCTCGCATAGCTCGGTATACTACCCCTACCTACCTCGCATAGCTCGGTATACTACCCCTACCTACCTCGCATAGCTCGGTATACTACCCCTACCTACCTCGCATAGCTCGGTATGCTACCCCTACCTACCTCACATAGATCGGTGTCCTACTCCTACCCCTATCTACCTCGCATAACTCGGCATCCTACCCCTACATACCTCGCATACCTCGGTATCCTATCCTAATCCTATCTTCCTAACCTAAATCAACGGTATTTTTTTTTTACATTTTGGCGCCTGCCGGCGGGGCCCCTGCCGGGGGCAGCGAAGTGGGGAGTTCAATGCTATACTGCTCAGTATACGAGGCGAAAATTAAGGCTATATAACAACAATCGAATGTTACAAAAATCAACGTGTAAAATACCATGATAAAAAATGGGGAAAACTCGTACAAAACTGATTTTTAATCGGTTTTTGGGTTAGTATTTGGCGAATTTCTCACGAACGCTTCGGAGATATGACAATCTGGTTAGTGATAAAAACTCGTAATTAAATTGTTAACAAACAGTTACATCATTTTGTCCACGTATACAATCATAAAGCACCTAAAAATAAATAAAATCCGAAAAAACCCGATTTTTACCCGGTTTTCGGGTTTTATATCGAAAGTTTTTGTTACATTCGCGGGTTTTGTTTGCAGATTCGGAATCTACGAAAAATGTGCGACAAAATGATATATAATATGTCGATATTGAAAACTATGACCATATCCTTATGTAATCGTAGTAGCGTATACTAACAAATGTGTTGGTATTTTGTTATTCGTGTGAAAAACATAGTTTGCGTGGTATTTTATTTATTGAGAAAGCATCATTTAAAGAAAGACAACCTGAAGGACGTTTTGACCTATTTGTGTACACAGGAATATTAAAGGATTACACCATCGGTTCCAAGAAAGGTCTACCGTAAGGAGACTATATTCGCATTACTTCTTTCCGTATTACTGTCGAAAACTACTAGGTTATCACAGTGTTTAATTTGAGTATCTTGATTTCCATCATTCCCGTAATATTAGGCTAAACAGATGTGTTGTTATTTTGATATTCATGTGATAAACATAGTTTGCGTGGTATTTTATTTATTGAGAAAGCATCATTTAAAGAAAGAAAACCTGAAGGACGTTTTGACCTATTTGTGTACACTGGAATATTAAAGGATTACACTATCGGTTCCAAGAAAGCTCTAACGTAAGGAGACTATATTCGTATTACTTCCTTCCGTATTACTGTTGGAAACTACTAGGTTATCACAGTGTATAATTTGAGTATCTTAATTTCTATCATTCCCGTAATATTAGACTAAACAAATGTGTTGGTATTTTGTTATTCGCATGAAAAACATAGTTTGTGTGGTATTTTATTTATTGAGAAAGCATCATTTAAAGAAAGACAACCTGAAGGACGTTTTGACCTATTTGTGTACACAGGAATACTAAGGATTACACTATCGGTTCCAAGCAAGGTCTACCGTAAGGAGACTATATTCGTATTACTTCCTTCCGTATTACTGTTGGAAACTACTAGGTTATCACAGTGTATAATTTGAGTATCTTAATTTCTATCATTCCCGTAATATTAGACTAAACAAATGTGTTGGTATTTTGTTATTCGTGTGAAAAACATAGTTTGCGTGGTATTTTATTTATTGAGAAAGCATCATTTAAAGAAAGACAACCTGAAGGACGTTTTGACCTATTTGTGTACACAGGAATATTAAAGGATTACACCATCGGTTCCAAGAAAGGTCTACCGTAAGGAGACTATATTCGCATTACTTCTCTCCGTATTACTGTCGAAAACTACTAGGTTATCACAGTGTTTAATTTGAGTATCTTGATTTCCATCATTCCCGTAATATTAGGCTAAACAGATGTGTTGTTATTTTGATATTCATGTGATAAACATAGTTTGCGTGGTATTTTATTTATTGAGAAAGCATCATTTAAAGAAAGAAAACCTGAAGGACGTTTTGACCTATTTGTGTACACTGGAATATTAAAGGATTACACTATCGGTTCCAAGAAAGCTCTAACGTAAGGAGACTATATTCGTATTACTTCCTTCCGTATTACTGTTGGAAACTACTAGGTTATCACAGTGTATAATTTGAGTATCTTAATTTCTATCATTCCCGTAATATTAGACTAAACAAATGTGTTGGTATTTTGTTATTCGTGTGAAAAACATAGTTTGCGTGGTATTTTATTTATTGAGAAAGCATCATTTAAAGAAAAACAACCTGAAGGACGTTTTGACCTATTTGTGTACACAGGAATATTAAAGGGATACACCATCGGTTCCAAGAAAGGTCTACCGTAAGGAGACTATATTCGAATTACTTCCTTCCGTATTACTGTTGGAAACTACTAGGTTATCACAGTGTATAATTTGAGTATCTTGATTTCTATCATTCCCGTAATATTAGGCTAAATATATGTGTTGTTATTTTGTCATTCGTTTGAAAAACATAGTTTGCGTGGTATTTTATTTATTGAGAAAGCATCATTTAAAGAAAGAAAACCTGAAGGACGTTTTGACCTATTTGTGTACACTGGAATATTAAAGGATTACACTATCGGTTCCAAGAAAGCTCTACCGTAAGGAGACTATATTCGTATTACTTCCTTCCGTATTACTGTTGGAAACTACTAGGTGATCACAGTGTATAATTTGAGTATCTTAATTTCTATCATTCCCGTAATATTAGACTAAACATATGTGTTGTTATTTTGTTATTCGTGTGAAAAACATAGATTGCGTGGTATTTTATTAATTGAGAAAGCACCATTTAAAGAAAGACAACCTGAAGGACGTTTTGACCTAATTGTGTACACAGGAATTTAAAAGGATTACACCATCGGTTCCAAGAAAGCTCTACCGTAAGGAGACTATATTCGTATTACTTCCTTCCGTATTACTGTTGGAAACTACTAGGTGATCACAGTGTATAATTTGAGTATCTTGATTTCTATCATTCCCGTAATATTAGGCTAAATATATGTGTTGTTATTTTGTCATTCGTTTGAAAAACATAGTTTGCGTGGTATTTTATTTATTGAGAAAGCATCATTTAAAGAAAGAAAACCTGAAGGACCTTTTGACCTATTTGTGTACACTGGAATATTAAAGGATTACACTATCGGTTCCAAGAAAGCTCTACCGTAAGGAGACTATATTCGTATTACTTCCTTCCGTATTACTGTTGGAAACTACTAGGTGATCACAGTGTATAATTTGAGTATCTTAATTTCTATCATTCCCGTAATATTAGACTAAACATATGTGATGTTATTTTGTTATTCGTGTGAAAAACATAGATTGCGTGGTATTTTATTAATTGAGAAAGCACCATTTAAAGAAAGACAACCTGAAGGACGTTTTGACCTAATTGTGTACACAGGAATTTAAAAGGATTACACCATCGGTTCCAAGAAAGCTCTACCGTAAGGAGACTATATTCGCATTACTTCCTTCCGTATTACTGTCGAAAACTACTAGGTTATCACAGTGTTTAATTTGAGTATCTTTATTTCCATCATTCCCGTAATATTAGGCTAAACATATGTGTTGTTATTTTGTTACTCATGTAAAAAACAAAGTTTGCGTTGTATTGTATTAATTGAGAAAGCATCATTTAAAGAAAGAAAACCTGAAACACGTTTTGACCTATTTGTGTACACAGGAATATAAAAGAATTGCATAATCGGTTCCAAGAAAGCTCTACCGTAAGGAGAATATATTCGCATTACTTCCTGACGTATTACTGTCGAAGACTACTAGGTTATCACAGTGTTTAATTTGAGTATCTTGATTTCCATCATTCTAGTAATATTAGGCTAAATATATGTTTTGTTATTTTGTTATTCGTGTGAAAAACATAGATTGCGTGGTATTTTATTTATTGAGAAAGCATCATTTAAATAAAGACAACCTGAAGGTCGTTTTGACTCATTTGTGTACACTGGAATATTAAAGGATTACACTATCGGTTCCAAGAAAGCTCTACCGTAAGGAGACTATATTCGCATTACTTCCTTCCGTATTACTGTCGAAAACTACTAGGTTATCACAGTGTTTAATTTGAGTATCTTTATTTCCATCATTCCCGTAATATTAGGCTAATCATATGTGTTGTTATTTTGTTATTCGTGTGAAAAACATAGTTTGCGTGATATTTTATTTATTGACAAAGCATCATTTAAAGAGAGACAACCTGAAGGACGTTTTGACCCATTTGTGTACACTGGAATATTAAAGGATTACACTATCGGTTCCAAGAAAGCTCTACCGGAAGGAGACTATATTCGTATTACTTCCTTCCGTATTACTGTTGGAAACTACTTGGTTATCACAGTGTATAATTTGAGTATCTTAATTTCTATCATTCCCGTAATATTAGACTAAACATATTTGTTGTTATTTTGTTACTCATGTAAAAAACAAAGTTTGCGTTGTATTGTATTAATTGAGAAAGCATCATTTAAAGAAAGAAAACCTGAAACACGTTTTGACCTATTTGTGTACACAGGAATATAAAAGAATTGCATAATCGGTTCCAAGAAAGCTCTACCGTAAGGAGAATATATTCGCATTACTTCCTGACGTATTACTGTCGAAGACTACTAGGTTATCACAGTGTTTAATTTGAGTATCTTGATTTCCATCATTCTAGTAATATTAGGCTAAATATATGTTTTGTTATTTTGTTATTCGTGTAAAAAACATAGATTGCGTGGTATTTTATTTATTGAGAAAGCATCATTTAAAGAAAGACAACCTGAAGGACGATTTGACCTAATTGTGTACACAGGAATTTAAAAGGATTACACTATCGGTTCTAAGAAAGCTCTACGGTAAGGAGGCTATATTCGTATTACTTCCTTCCGTGTTACTGTCAGAAACTACAAGGTTATCACAGTGTATAATTTGAGTTTCTTGATTTCTATCATTCAAGTAATATTAGGCTAAACATATGTGTTGTTATTTTGATATTCATGTGATAAACATAGTTTGCGTGGTATTTTATTTATTGAGAAAGCATCATTTAAAGAAAGACAACCTGAAGGACGTTTTGACCTAATTGTGTACACAGGAATTTAAAAGGATTACACCATCGGTTCCAAGAAAGCTCTACCGTAAGGAGACTATATTCGTATTACTTCCTTCCGTATTACTGTTGGAAACTACTAGGTGATCACAGTGTATAATTTGAGTATCTTGATTTCTATCATTCCCGTAATATTAGGCTAAATATATGTGTTGTTATTTTGTCATTCGTTTGAAAAACATAGTTTGCGTGGTATTTTATTTATTGAGAAAGCATCATTTAAAGAAAGAAAACCTGAAGGACCTTTTGACCTATTTGTGTACACTGGAATATTAAAGGATTACACTATCGGTTCCAAGAAAGCTCTACCGTAAGGAGACTATATTCGTATTACTTCCTTCCGCATTACTGTTGGAAACTACTAGGTGATCACAGTGTATAATTTGAGTATCTTAATTTCTATCATTCCCGTAATATTAGACTAAACATATGTGTTGTTATTTTGTTATTCGTGTGAAAAACATAGATTGCGTGGTATTTTATTAATTGAGAAAGCACCATTTAAAGAAAGACAACCTAAAGGACGTTTTGACCTAATTGTGTACACAGGAATTTAAAAGGATTACACCATCGGTTCCAAGAAAGCTCTACCGTAAGGAGACTATATTCGTATTACTTCTTTCCGTATTACTGTTGGAAACTACTAGGTGATCACAGTGTATAATTTGAGTATCCTAATTTCTATCATTCCCGTAATATTAGACTAAACATATGTGTTGTTATTTTGTTATTCGTGTGAAAATCATAGTTTGCGTGGTATTTTATTAATTGAGAAAGCATCATTTAAAGAAAGACAACCAGAAGGACGTTTTGACCTATTTGTGTACACAGGAATATAAAAGAATTGCATTATCGGTTCCAAGAAAGCTCTACCGTAAGGAGACTATATTCGCATTACTTCCTTCCGTATTACTGTCGAAAACTACTAGGTTATCACAGTGTTTAATTTGAGTATCTTTATTTCCATCATTCCCGTAATATTAGGCTAATCATATGTGTTGTTATTTTGTTATTCGTGTGAAAAACATAGTTTGCGTGATATTTTATTTATTGAGAAAGCATCATTTAAAGAAAGACAACCTGAAGGACGTTTTGACCCATTTGTGTACACTGGAATATTAAAGGATTACACTATCGGTTCCAAGAAAGCTCTACCGGAAGGAGACTATATTCGTATTACTTCCTTCCGTATTACTGTTGGAAACTACTTGGTTATCACAGTGTATAATTTGAGTATCTTAATTTCTATCATTCCCGTAATATTAGACTAAACATATTTGTTGTTATTTTGTTACTCATGTAAAAAACAAAGTTTGCGTTGTATTGTATTAATTGAGAAAGCATCATTTAAAGAAAGAAAACCTGAAACACGTTTTGACCTATTTGTGTACACAGGAATATAAAAGAATTGCATAATCGGTTCCAAGAAAGCTCTACCGTAAGGAGACTATATTCGCATTACTTCCTGACGTATTACTGTCGAAAACTACTAGGTTATCACAGTGTTTAATTTGAGTATCTTGATTTCCATCATTCCCGTAATATTAGGCTAAATATATGTTTTGTTATTTTGTTATTCGTGTAAAAAACATAGATTGCGTGGTATTTTATTTATTGAGAAAGCATCATTTAAAGAAAGACAACCTGAAGGACGATTTGACCTAATTGTGTACACAGGAATTTAAAAGGATTACACTATCGGTTCTAAGAAAGCTCTACCGTAAGGAGGCTATATTCGTATTACTTCCTTCCGTGTTACTGTCAGAAACTACAAGGTTATCACAGTGTATAATTTGAGGTTCTTGATTTCTATCATTCAAGTAATATTAGGCTAAACATATGTGTTGTCATTTTGTTATTCGTGTGAAAAACATATTTTTCGTGGTATTGTATTAATTGAGAAAGCATCATTTAAAGAAAGACAACCTGAAGGACGTTTTGACCTAATTGTGTACACAGGAATTTAAAAGGATTACACCATCGGTTCCAAGATAGGTCTACCGTAAGGAGACTATATTCGTATTACTTCCTTCCGTATCACTGTCGGAAACTACAAGGTTATCACAGTGTTTAATTTGAGTATCTTGATTTCCATCATTCCCGTAATATTAGGCTAAACATATGTGTTGTTATTTTGATATTCATGTGATAAACATAGTTTGCGTGGTATTTTATTTATTGAGAAAGCATCATTTAAAGAAAGAAAACCTGAAGGACGTTTTGACCTATTTGTGTACACTGGAATATTAAAGGATTACACTATCGGTTCCAAGAAAGCTCTACCGTAAGGAGACTACATTCGTATTACTTCCTTCCGTATTACTGTTGGAAACTACTAAGTTATCACAGTGTATAATTTGAGTATCTTAATTTCTATCATTCCCGTAATATTAGACTAAACAAATGTGTTGGTATTTTGTTATTCGTGTGAAAAACATAGTTTGCGTGGTATTTTATTTATTGAGAAAGCATCATTTAAAGAAAGACAACCTGAAGGACGTTTTGACCTATTTGTGTACACAGGAATATTAAAGGATTACACCATCGGTTCCAAGAAAGGTCTACCGTAAGGAGACTATATTCGCATTACTTCTTTCCGTATTACTGTCGAAAACTACTAGGTTATCACAGTGTTTAATTTGAGTATCTTGATTTCCATCATTCCCGTAATATTAGGCTAAACAGATGTGTTGTTATTTTGATATTCATGTGATAAACATAGTTTGCGTGGTATTTTATTTATTGAGAAAGCATCATTTAAAGAAAGAAAACCTGAAGGACGTTTTGACCTATTTGTGTACACTGGAATATTAAAGGATTACACTATCGGTTCCAAGAAAGCTCTAACGTAAGGAGACTATATTCGTATTACTTCCTTCCGTATTACTGTTGGAAACTACTAGGTTATCACAGTGTATAATTTGAGTATCTTAATTTCTATCATTCCCGTAATATTAGACTAAACAAATGTGTTGGTATTTTGTTATTCGTGTGAAAAACATAGTTTGCGTGGTATTTTATTTATTGAGAAAGCATCATTTAAAGAAAGACAACCTTAAGGACGTTTTGACCTATTTGTGTACACAGGAATATTAAAGGATTACACCATCGGTTCCAAGAAAGGTCTACCGTAAGGAGACTATATTCGCATTACTTCTTTCCGTATTACTGTCGAAAACTACTAGGTTATCACAGTGTTTAATTTGAGTATCTTGATTTCCATCATTCCCGTAATATTAGGCTAAACAGATGTGTTGTTATTTTGATATTCATGTGATAAACATAGTTTGCGTGGTATTTTATTTATTGAGAAAGCATCATTTAAAGAAAGAAAACCTGAAGGACGTTTTGACTTATTTGTGTACACTGGAATATTAAAGGTTTACACTAAGGGTTCCAAGAAAGCTCTAACGTAAGGAGACTATATTCGTATTACTTCCTTCCGTATTACTGTTATAAACTACTAGGTTATCACAGTGTATAATTTGAGTATCTTAATTTCTATCATTCCCGTAATATTAGACTAAACAAATGTGTTGGTATTTTGTTATTCGTGTGAAAAACATTGTTTGCGTGGTATTTTATTTATTGAGAAAGCATCATTTAAAGAAAGACAACCTGAAGGACGTTTTGACCTATTTGTGTACACAGGAATATTAAAGGATTACACCATCGGTTCCAAGAAAGGTCTACCGTAAGGAGACTATATTCGAATTACTTCCTTCCGTATTACTGTTGGAAACTACTAGGTTATCACAGTGTATAATTTGAGTATCTTGATTTCTATCATTCCCGTAATATTAGGCTAAATATATGTGTTGTTATTTTGTCATTCGTTTGAAAAACATAGTTTGCGTGGTATTTTATTTATTGAGAAAGCATCATTTAAAGAAAGAAAACCTGAAGGACGTTTTGACCTATTTGTGTACACTGGAATATTAAAGGATTACACTATCGGTTCCAAGAAAGCTCTACCGTAAGGAGACTATATTCGTATTACTTCCTTCCGTATTACTGTTGGAAACTACTAGGTGATCACAGTGTATAATTTGAGTATCTTAATTTCTATCATTCCCGTAATATTAGACTAAACATATGTGTTGTTATTTTGTTATTCGTGTGAAAAACATAGATTGCGTGTATAATGAGGGCTATATTTGGGGGAAAACGGAAGGGGCAAGCGGAAAATAACAATTTAGTGGCCTTCGGCCTTTTTACCTGGAGAGAGGTCGATGGTCACTATAAGTTGAGGAAGGGCGGATAATTCTGAACTGTAGTCCGAACTGATGAGGGGTCCGAAAAGTCTTCCGATAATTGGACGCTGGGAAGCGTAAGTGAAAATGGAGGATGGAATCGGAGTGAAAATGAGAATAATTCTCAAGGAGCTCTTGACTCTAGGGAGGTTGGGAGCGGAATGAGGGACTGGGCTTCCTGGGCAGAATAGAGAGAGAGAGAGAGAAAGGAAAGAGAGTGGTAACCTAGGAGATGTGGACCTAAGAGCGCCACATTTCATGCCCCCCGTTGGGCATCTCGGAGCATAGGGGGAAAGCGAAGAGGAAAAGGAAAAAAGAAATAAGAATAAAAGGAAATATTTTAACGGAGTGGACAGGTAGGGGCTAAATGGTCCAAGGTGCCACATATTTGGCATTTATCCTTAGGACAGAGGGCTGTGGAATGTCCCATGAGGGAACACCGCCCACAGGGAAGGGTGGGACAGGTTGCGACGGTGTGCCCGGTTTTTCGACAGGCAAAACACCGGTTGCCGTAAATAAGGGATTTCGATGGGGTGTTGGGACATCGATGGGAAGGATGGGACGTTTCCGTACATGAGGTACAAGGGATATTAATGAGGGATGGATGTAGGGTGTTGGGTGTAATACTCATTAATAATGGAGGTTTGGGTGTAATAGGGTTAGAAATAGAAGGAGTAGGGTTTGGAGGAGGTAGAGGAATGTAAGGTGGGGAAAAGGTAGAAATACAGGAGGGAGCGGGACAAGGGGAAAGGGGTGGAATTGTGGGTGGGGGGCCCAAGAGGGAAGTAGTTGTTAAGGGGGTTGCGGATCCAGGGGGTTTTGGGCAGTCTTGGGAGAAATGACCCCCTTGACCGCAAACGTAACAATTGGCTCGCTTATTGTCCTCAGCAGAAGCTTGGACCTCTGCGAGGAGAAGGAGTTGAAACGTTATATCGTAGAGTGCCCGCTCATCTTCAGTGAAGACGACAGACAGGAGAGGAGTTTGGGATTGGGGTTGTGATGAAATGGTTTGAGGTAACGTAGTTAACACAGGTGATGGGGATCGAGGTACAGAGGAGGGAGGAGGGGAATGAGGTACTTGTACAACCGGGGAGTAGGTCCTACGGGATGAAGAAGATCGACTCCGAGTTCGTCGGGTTCGTCGACTAGGGGAAGGGGTAAAAGGGGTCCGGGTTATAGGAAGTGGGGACTGATGGGGGGACGAAATCTGGGCTTTTGGATACTTTGACTGGGAGGGTGGTAGACGACGGGGTTTCTTTGTCATTGCATAAGGTGACGATTGGAATGACGTTGGAGAGGTGGGGTCGATATTGACGCGGGTGACTGTCTGGACTCTCTCACTATCCCGAAGCCTTCTGAGTTTCTTCAACTCCGCTGCTTCCTCCGCCATTCGTTCTTCAATGACGGCCAACTGCCGAGCCTCCGCCACTGCTTTACTCAGTGGAGCGGGGTGTAAAGGGATTTTAAACGGAGAGGATGCAGGGAGGGGAGGAAAATCCTCAATGGTGGGGATGGACTGAGGTTGCGGGGGTTGGGGTTCGGTGAACTCAAAAAGTGAGGAAACTAGGAGAGGAGGTGAAGAACGAAGAATTTCTTCTTCCTCTTCTGGGGAAATATGGATATCGATATCCATTTCCTCGGGAATCGTTGAAAGCAGAGACATATCCTGTAAGAAAAGATTAACATCTGATTTTTCATGCCTTGAATTGGGTTCAGTTAAGCAAGCGGAAAAGAAGGGTTTTAGATGTCGAGCGTTAGCTTTGAAAGTATGGGTTTTTGTACGACGGCGGGTTCGAAGGTCCTCGATTTCATATGTGATTGGGGAGGTTTGGGAAATAATACGATAAGGTCCTTTCCAGCGGGGTAAGAATTTTTGAACTTGTCCAGGGGAGGACTCAAGACGAGCATGAAGGACTAATTGACCGGGAGTAAATGAAATGGAAGGGTGAGACGAGTCAAATACTGCTTTTTGTTTTTCTTGAAAGTCTAGAGTATTCTTCTGGGCGATTAAATTTGCTTCAGCGAGCTTACGAGCTCGTGTGGTAGGGCCTACGGGTTGAGAAGGTTCAGTAATGGTCGGGAATTTAGTATCACAGGGTAGTCTAGCTTCTCGACCGTAAATTAAAAAATATGGGGAAAATTTAGTGACAGAATGGGTGGAAGTATTGTGGGCAAACACGGCGTCAGCTAAGTGATTTTCCCAATCAGTTTCTTGGTCATGGATAAGTTTAGCCATGGTGCGTTTTATGGTGTCATTGTTTTTTTCACACACACCATTTACGTTAGGGGAATAAGGGGGAGTAAAAATGATTTCAATATGTAGGGATTGACAGAAAGACTTAAATTCATGAGAGTCGAAGTGAGTACCATTATCGGCGACTATTGTTTTGGGGATTCCATGTCGTTTAATAACATGTTTAATGAGGGCGGAAATGGTATTGCTAGAAGTTGCCCGAGGGACAGGGCAAGCTTCAATATAACGGGATAAATGATCAGAGATGGTAAGAACATAACATTTGCCTGATTGACTTTTGGGGAAGGGCCCGATAAAATCGATTGCGATACGTTCGAAGGGAACCGGTGGGGGAGACATTGGGCAGAGGGGACCAGAAGGGAGGTGATTTCTTCGTTGAAACAACTGACATGTCATACATGCCTCAATATATCGACGAGTGTGGGAATACATATTTGGCCACCAAAAGCGGTCCTTAATTCGACTCCAGGTTTTGAAAAAACCAAAGTGGCCACCAGTAGGGTCGTTATGGATAGAGGTGAGTACAGAGGTACGAAGGGGTTTGGGAACGCAGACAAGCCAGAGGGGACCATTGGGGTTCGAATTGGCTTTATATAAGATGCCCTCTTTAAGGGCATAATCTTCTAAATTGGGGAATTGGGAAGATTCGCCGTCAAGGACTCGTAATTTTTCTCGAATCTTTGGACCAAAAATGGGGTCTTGACGTTGAGCAGAAAGAAGATCGGGAAGGGTTTCTTGGTCTTTTGAGGGACAAAGTGAGAGATTCAGTAGATAAGTATCATCAAACACTTCTTGGTTTGGAGGTGCTGGAAAAACTGGATATCGGGATAATGCGTCGGCATGGCCATGGGATTTTCCACTAGTATGGATGACGTTAAAGGTGTAGGGTTGGAGGGATAATGCCCATCTAGCGAGCCTACCATTTGGGTCCTTCAAATTGAGAAGGTGACAGAGGGAGCAGTGATCTGTCACAATGGTAAAGGGACGACCATATATGTATGGCCGGAATTTATGAATGGCATAAACGAGAGCAAGGCACTCGAGTTCCGATATGCCGTAATTTTGTTCGGCAGAGTTGAGTACCCGAGAGAGGAATGCGATAGGCTGTTTAGTGGGAGGGGATTGGGAAGTATCTAATTGCATAATCACAGCACCTATTTCTAGTTTACAGGCGTCAGTATGGATTTCTAATGGGGCATCGGGATTATAATGAGCTAAAATTGGGGAAGAGGTTAAAATCTCTTTAAGAGTGGTAAAGGCGGTTTGTTGGGGTATATCCCAGTGAAATGGGGTATCTTTTTTACTTAAGGAAGTTAAAGGGTTAGCAATACGAGCAAAGTTTGGAACAAAGCGACGATAAAACGAACAGAGGGACAAAAATGAACGCACATCGCGGAGTTTCTTAGGGGTAGGGAATTCGGACACAGCTTGAACTTTGGCGGGGTTAATTTCAATACCATGTTCACTAATGATATGACCTAGAAAGCGAACTTTGGGGTGCGCAAAGTTACATTTTTCGGGTTTGAGGGTAAGGTTGGCTTTAATTAGGGCTTGTAAAACTTGTTCAAGGATCTGATTATGTTCCTCAAACGTTTTACCAAAGACAAGTATATCATCCAAATATACTAACAAGGGAACATTCCCAACTGTACCACCCCGATATTTTTCAAACCGGTGTCATTCGACAGAGGAATTAAAATAATGAAACTTTAATATAGGAACTATGGGTGCATAAAATATATTTGACCTAGTAAAGTGGGTGGGAAGGTCAAGGACCGCGAGTTTCAAGTGAAAAACTAGCATGGGCGAGAAGGGGAGAAAGAGGAGAAAGTCGAGTTTTCCCTTTTTCACCTCTTTTCGCTGGAAAGTCGCGATGGAGATAGGGAGCTAACATTGGAGAAACCCCCAAATTAGTATTGCGCTGATCCAGCCTTTTCGCAAAATCTAAACGGGGATTTACCATAGGAATCCCTCAAACAGCGCCAGGTCTCGAACTTTCCGACCTACTTTACTAGGTCAAATATATTTTATGCACCCATAGTTCCTATATTAAAGTTTCATTATTTTAATTCCTCTGTCGAATGAGACCGGTTTGAAAAATATCGGGGTGGTACAGTTGGGAATGTTCCCTTGTAAGACCATGGACCATTTTAAATGGGAAAGGGTATTATCCATCAGTCTTTGAAAGGTGGCTGGTGCATTGTTGAGGCCAAAGGGGAGTCGGGTGAATTCGTAGGAACCATCAGGGGTTACAAAAGCGGTTTTGGCTTTGGATGATTCGTCAAGGGGAACTTGGTAATAACCCGACATCAAGTCGAGAGAAGTGGCGTACTTCAAGCCATTGAGCCGGTCAAGTGCGTCGTCCATTCTGGGAAGGGGATATGTGTCTATTTTGGGGATTGCATTTAATTTTCTATAATCTACGCAGAATCGCCAGGAACCGTCAGGTTTGGAGACTAGGACAACTGGGGAAGCATAAGGAGATATTGAGGGAACTATCACTCCCAGATCGAGCATTTTTTGAACTTCTTTTTTGATTTCTTGACGTTCAAAATAAGATACGCGGTAAGGGCGTTGATGGACTGGGGAATTATCACCTACATCGATGTGATGGGAAGTGGCTTTAGTATTTCCCAGTTCTTGAGAGCTGAAGGCAAAAGCTGGTCGATAACGGGATAAAAGAGAATAGAGGGAAAGTTTTTGGTCGGGGGTTAAATGGTCACCAAGTTCAAATTTGGCAATATCGGGGTCAATATTAGTATTGGAGGCGGTTGTGAGACTGTTTAGGTTGGGAGAAACAGAATTGGAAGTGGATTCGGTGACTTGGGTTTTGATATCGTAAGGATTTAGAGGAGTGGCGATACAAACTTCACTTCGAGCTTTAATATTTATAGGGAATGAATGGGGATTTGTAACAAAAGTGTTGGTCTCACCACTTTTCAAAGATACAATATTATTAGCAAATGCGAGAGGGTATTTGGTTTGAAAGATGGGGGAAGATTGTAATGAAACGTCTATATTCTCAGACTTCTTTGAGTGGACAACTACTCGGGAGATACTTTTGGGAGGAATTGTGGTATTAGATTTAGAGTAAAGACTGAATGGTAGTGTGGGAATTTGGGGGTCATCGGGGAATTGAAGAGAGCCAGATTTTGTGTCAAGAATAATACAATAATCCCTTAAGAAATCTAGGCCTAGTAAAATGGGGTTATTGGAGTTCGGGAGGACATAAAAACGGTGAATGAATTTGCGATCGTTTAAAAAGAAAATAATTTCCGCCAACTGATTAACAGCACAGGATGGAGAATTCGCTGCTAACGATATGGGGCGGGGATGGCAAGATATAAGTTTATGAACTGACTTGTGAGGTAAAGTGTGTAGGAGTTTTGGACAAATTGTGGAAATTGTTGCACCAGAATCGATTATAACATTTACGTATGTATTATCGAATTGTAAGGGAATAGTAATGAGGGACGTAGATTTTTCTTTTCGAAAAGGACATGGTAATTTTGTACCATCATGTAAATGGGTATATAAAGAAGGAGTTTTAGAAGTATGGTCGCTGAAAGAACGACGTGAACTTAGGGTGGGAGAGGGGGATCGTGAAATTTCTGATTTCAAAGGGGAATGGGGGACTTGTTTGGAAGGAGTAATCTCAAAATTCAGTTGCGGGACTACTGATTTGATATTATTTTTAGGATTTTGGGATTTGGGTTGTTTTTTATAGGGGACTGGGCTTCCTGGGGAATTGAGTGGAGATAAAGATAAGTCAAATTGAGTTGATGCTTCTTTTGTTAAAGTAATTGAAGAAAGAGGAATTGGGGAGAAAAGTTTTTTAAAATTACTAGAAGTTGGGATTTTGGTGGAATTTAAAATATATAATTGACATTTTAAAATGGAATCGATGAAGGGACATAAAGATAGAAGTGTTGGGAGAGATAGAGGGGGTGGGGGAGAGAGGAGAGAGAGAGAGGGGTTTGAACTTTGGGCCTGTCGTTCCCGCAACAACAGGCTTTCTAGTTTTCCGACGGCTGGGGTTTCCAGGGGGTGGTATTATTTATTTGTGGGTTTCGTGTGGTTTTGGAGGGAACAACACGACCTTCCTCTCGAGCTTTGATGTAGCATTCTGCCTCGGTATGGTGTAATTTAAGACAGTAAGTGCAAGTTATAGGGGTCTTTGAAGAAGTTATTCCGGGTGGAATGAGGGGTGGAATGTTGGTGGGTAAAATAGGATTTGGGAGAAGTGTGGAATTTTGTAAAGTGGGACGAGGATTAAAGTATGATTGTTGGGATCGTGGGAAGGAAGATTGGGTTTGAGGAAAAGAAAGTGATTGGGACAGAGTGGGCTGAGAAGTTTTTAATGATTTCAATTCTTTATAGGCACGGAGGCCTGAAAGAAATTGAGTAGGAGTAGTGTCAGGGTCAAGAGCTAGGGTCATTTGGCATGCCAAATCAGAGGGTAGACCTTCGATAAGGTGTTTCAATTTCTTGTGATTGCATATTGGGGTTTATTTGGGATAACAGGGCAAGTTTGCGCATAACGTATGTGTGGGGATCGGACTTTAGATCAAACGTTAGGGCTTTATTGGCTACTTTTGCGGCTGATGCTAAATCGTCATCGCTAAAAGATGTAAGGAGGAGATCTTTGATGGTGTTCCATCTACTTTCATCAGTTTCAGGAGAAACTAAGGGGGAATCTATGAGAGATTGGTGACCTTTGTACCATAATTGGGCTTTATCAGTGAGGACCCGGTCAAGATTTAGACGGGCCCATTCATGGCTAAGACTATGGTCAGCACAATCTGATTCAAATTTAATTAGCCAAGACCGAGCAGAACTAGTTCCGTCATAAGTCCGAAAGCCAGCAACAATTTGACTGATAGGGAATGAAAAACGGTTGAATTGTGTTGGAGGAGCATTATAATAAATAGGTAGTGGTGGTGGATGAGAAACCTGGGGTTGAGGGTCAGGAAGGAAAAAGGAATTTTCAAAATTAAAATTTGAAGGAGTAGCCTGGAATTGGAAAGGCTCTGGTGGTGGAATTTGTCGAGGGGTAGGTAGGGATATGGGAGTGCGATGAGGGGTTACTGGGGTACTGGGTATTCTATTTACTGAATTAGGTATATCTTCAGGGGTTGGAGGATTTTGGTTAAGTGTTTGATCGGGGTTAGGAGGATTAGGTGCATTTCGATTACGTGTATTGTAATAAATATATGGATCGGGTTGGTGTCTTTTTCTGGCAATACGTTTAGGGCGATCCATAATAATTTCTATTGTGCTTGCTTTGATATGAAGGGGGTATTTTGCTAAGTTTTACTTAGAAGGTGTTGGGCGTTGTATTGATGCAGATGGGATGCTAACCTATTGCTATGGAACGCTATATAGACGCTAGGTGTTGTAACCACAATGCGCTAGGTGCTAACTTTAGCGTTCAAAAAATTTCGGGGTCAAAAGAGAAAATTTGGGATTTGTGGAGAAAATTTCGGGGTCAAAAGAGAAAATTTGGGATTAGTGGAGAAAATTTCGGGGTCAAAAGAGAAAATTTGGGGTCAGGAGAGAAAATTGGGGGTTAATGGGGAAAATTCGGGGTCAACGACCTAAAAAACGGCTTGGGGGGCTCGCTTTTTTAATGGGAGGTACAAGGGGTATCGCCGTAACTTCTCACGACATGGGGGGGGAAGTTTCAGCAATAATGAAAAAATAAAAGGACCCGCACCTTATAATGAGGGCTATATTTGGGGGAAAACGGAAGGGGCAAGCGGAAAATAACAATTTAGTGGCCTTCGGCCTTTTTACCTGGAGAGAGGTCGATGGTCACTATAAGTTGAGGAAGGGCAGATAATTCTGAACTGTAGTCCGAACTGATGAGGGGTCCGAAAAGTCTTCCGATAATTGGACGCTGGGAAGCGTAAGTGAAAATGGAGGATGGAATCGGAGTGAAAATGAGAATAATTCTCAAGGAGCTCTTGACTCTAGGGAGGTTGGGAGCGGAATGAGGGACTGGGCTTCCTGGGCAGAATAGAGAGAGAGAGAGAGAAAGGAAAGAGAGTGGTAACCTAGGAGATGTGGACCTAAGAGCGCCACATTTCACGTGGTATTTTATTAATTGAGAAAGCACCATTTAAAGAAAGACAACCTGAAGGACGTTTTGACCTAATTGTGTACACAGGAATTTAAAAGGATTACACCATCGGTTCCAAGAAAGCTCTACCGTAAGGAGACTATATTCGTATTACTTCCTTCCGTATTACTGTTGGAAACTACTAGGTGATCACAGTGTATAATTTGAGTATCTTGATTTCTATCATTCCCGTAATATTAGGCTAAATATATGTGTTGTTATTTTGTCATTCGTTTGAAAAACATTGTTTGCGTGGTATTTTATTTATTGAGAAAGCATCATTTAAAGAAAGAAAACCTGAAGGACGTTTTGACCTATTTGTGTACACTGGAATATTAAAGGATTACACTATCGGTTCCACGAAAGCTCTACCGTAAGGAGACTATATTCGTATTACTTCCTTCCGTATTACTGTTGGAAACTACTAGGTGATCACAGTGTATAATTTGAGTATCTTAATTTCTATCATTCCCGTAATATTAGACTAAACATATGTGTTGTTATTTTGTTATTCGTGTGAAAAACATAGATTGCGTGGTATTTTATTAATTGAGAAAGCACCATTTAAAGAAAGACAACCTGAAGGACGTTTTGACCTAATTGTGTACACAGGAATTTAAAAGGATTACACCATCGGTTCCAAGAAAGCTCTACCGTAAGGAGACTATATTCGCATTACTTCTTTCCGTATTACTGTCGAAAACTACTAGGTTATCACAGTGTTTAATTTGAGTATCTTGATTTCCATCATTCCCGTAATATTAGGCTAAACATATGTGTTGTTATTTTGATATTCATGTGATAAACATAGTTTGCGTGGTATTTTATTTATTGAGAAAGCATCATTTAAAGAAAGAAAACCTGAAGGACGTTTTGACCTATTTGTGTACACTGAAATATTAAAGGATTACACTATCGGTTCCAAGAAAGCTCTACCGTAAGGAGACTACATTCGTATTACTTCCTTCCGTATTACTGTTGGAAACTACTAGGTTATCACAGTGTATAATTTGAGTATCTTAATTTCTATCATTCCCGTAATATTAGACTAAACAAATGTGTTGGTATTTTGTTATTCGTGTGAAAAACATAGTTTGCGTGGTATTTTATTTATTGAGAAAGCATCATTTAAAGAAAGACAACCTGAAGGACGTTTTGACCTATTTGTGTACACAGGAATATTAAAGGATTACACCATCGGTTCCAAGAAAGGTCTACCGTAAGGAGACTATATTCGAATTACTTCTTTCCGTATTACTGTCGAAAACTACTAGGTTATCACAGTGTATAATTTGAGTATCTTGATTTCTATCATTCCCGTAATATTAGGCTAAATATATGTGTTGTTATTTTGTCATTCGTTTGAAAAACATAGTTTGCGTGGTATTTTATTTATTGAGAAAGCATCATTTAAAGAAAGAAAACCTGAAGGACGTTTTGACCTATTTGTGTACACTGGAATATTAAAGAATTACACTATCGGTTCCAAGAAAACTCTACCGTAAGGAGACTATATTCGAATTACTTCTTTCCGTATTACTGTCGAAAACTACTAGATTATCACAGTGTATAATTTAAGTATCTTGATTTCTATCATTCCCGTAATATTAGGCTAAATATATGTGTTGTTATTTTGTCATTCGTTTGAAAAACATAGTTTGCGTGATATTTTATTTATTGAAAAAGCATCATTTAAAGAAAGAAAACCTGAAGGACGTTTTGACCTATTTGTGTACACTGAAATATTAAAGGATTACACTATCGGTTCCAAGAAAGCTCTACCGTAAGGAGACTATATTCGTATTACTTCCTTCCGTATTACTGTTGGAAACTACTAGGTTATCACAGTGTATAATTTGAGTATCTTAATTTCTATCATTCCCGTAATATTAGACTAAACAAATGTGTTGGTATTTTGTTATTCGTGTGAAAAACATAGTTTGCGTGGTATTTTATTTATTGAGAAAGCATCATTTAAAGAAAGAAAACCTGAAGGACGTTTTGACCTATTTGTGTACACTGGAATATTAAAGGATTACACTATCGGTTCCAAGAATACTCTACCGTACCGAGACTATATTCGTATTACTTCCTTCCGTATTACTGTCGGAAACTACTAGGTTATCACAGTGTTTAATTTGAGTATCTTGATTTCCATCATTCCCGTAATATTAGGCTAAACATATGTGTTGTTATTTTGATATTCATGTGATAAACATAGTTTGCAAGGTATTTTATTAATTGAGAAAGCATCATTTAAAGAAAGACAACCTTAAGGACGTTTTGACCTATTTCTGTACACTGGAATTTAAAAGGATTACACTATCGTTTCCAAGAAAGGTCTACCGTAAGGAGACTATATTCGCATTACTTCTTTCCGTATTACTGTCGAAAACTACTAGGTTATCACAGTGTTTAATTTGAGTATCTTGATTTCTATCATTCCCGTATTATAGGGCTAAACGTATGTGTTGTTATTTTGTTAATCTTGTGAAAAACATAGTTTGCGTGGTATTTTATTTATTGTCAAAGCATCATTTAAAGAAAGACAACCTGAAGGACGTTTTGACCTATTTGTGTACACAGGAATATTAAAGGATTACACTATCGGTTCCAAGAAAGCTCTACCGTAAGGAGACTATATTCGTATTACTTCCTTCCGTATTACTGTTGGAAACTACTAGGTGATCACAGTGTATAATTTGAGTATCTTAATTTCTATCATTCCCGTAATATTAGACTAAACATATGTGTTGTTATTTTGTTATTCGTGTGAAAAACATAGTTTGCGTGGTATTTTATTAATTGAGAAAGCATCATTTAAAGAAAGACAACCTGAAGGACGTTTTGACCTAATTGTGTACACAGGAATTTAAAAGGATTACACTATCGGTTCCAAGAAAGCTCTACCGTAAGGAGACTATATTCTTATTACTTCCTTCCGTATTACTGTTGGAAACTACTAGGTGATCACCGTGTATAATTTGAGTATCTTAATTTCTATCATTCCCGTAATATTAGACTAAACATATGTGTTGTTTTTTTGTTATTCGTGTGAAAAACATAGTTTGCGTGGTATTTTATTAATTGAGAAAGCATCATTTAAAGAAAGACAACCTGAAGGACGTTTTGACCTAATTGTGTACACAGGAATTTAAAAGGATTACACTATCGGTTCCAAGAAAGCTCTACCGTAAGGAGACTATATTCGTATTACTTCTTTACGTATTGCTGTTGGAAACTACTAGGTGATCACAGTGTATAATTTGAGTATCTTAATTTCTATCATTCCCGTAATATTAGACTAAACATATTTGTTGTTATTTTGTTATTCGTGTGAAAAACATAGTTTGCGTGGTATTTTATTAATTGAGAAAGCATCATTTAAAGAAAGACAACCTGAAGGACGTTTTGACCTAATTGTGTACACAGGAATTTAAATGGATTACACTATCGGTTCCAAGAAAGCTCTACCGTAAGGAGACTATATTCGTATTACTTCCTTCCGTATTACTGTTGGAAACTACTAGGTGATCACAGTGTATAATTTGAGTATCTTAATTTCTATCATTCCCGTAATATTAGACTAAACATATGTGTTGTTATTTTGTTATTCGTGTGAAAAACATAGTTTGCGTGGTATTTTATTAATTGAGAAAGCATCATTTAAAGAAAGACAACCTGAAGGACGTTTTGACCTAATTGTGTACACAGGAATTTAAAAGGATTACACTATCGGTTCCAAGAAAGCTCTACCGTAAGGAGACTATATTCTTATTACTTCCTTCCGTATTACTGTCGGAAGCTACTAGGTTATCACAGTGTTTAATTTGAGTATTTTGATTTTCATCATTCCCGTAATATTAGAAAACACATATGTGTTGTTATTTTGTTATTCGTGTGAAAAACATAGTTTGCGTGGTATTTTAATAATTGAGAAAGCACCATTTAAAGAAAGACAACCTGAAGGACGTTTTGACCTAATTGTGTACACAGGAATTTAAAAGGATTACACTATCGGTTCCAAGAAAGCTCTACCGTAAAGAGACTATATTCGTATTACTTCCTTCCGTATTACTGTTGGAAACTACTAGGTGATCACAGTGTATAATTTGAGTATCTTAATTTCTATCATTCCCGTAATATTAGACTAAACATATGTGTTGTTATTTTGTTATTCGTGTGAAAAACATAGTTTGCGTGGTATTTTATTAATTGAGAAAGCATCATTTAAAGAAAGACAACCTGAAGGACGTTTTGACCTAATTGTGTACACAGGAATTTAAAAGGATTACACTATCGGTTCCAAGAAAGCTCTACCGTAAGGAGACTATATTCTTATTACTTCCTTCCGTATTACTGTCGGAAGCTACTAGGTTATCACAGTGTTTAATTTGAGTATCTTGATTTTCATCATTCCCGTAATATTAGAATAAACATATGTGTTGTTATTTTGTCATTCGTTTGAAACACATAGTTTGCGTGGTATTTTATTTATTGAGAAAGCATCGTTTAAAGAAAGAAAACCTGAAGGACGTTTTGACCTATTTGTGTACACAGGAATATTAAAGGATTACACTATCGGTTCCAAGAAAGCTCTAAAGTAAGGAGACTATATTCGTATTACTTCTTTCCGTATTACTGTCGAAAACGACTAGGTTATCACAGTGTATAATTTGAGTATCTTGATTTCTATCATTCCCGTAATATTAGGCTAAATATATGTGTTGTTATTTTGTTATTCGTGTGAAAAACATAGTTTGCGTGGTATTTTATTAATTGAGAAAGCATCGTTTAAAGAAAGAAAACCTGAAGGACGTTTTGACCTATTTGTGTACACTGGAATATTAAAGGATTACACTATCGGTTCCAAGAAAGCTCTACCGTAAGGAGACTATATTCGCATTACTTCTTTCCGTATTACTGTCGAAAACTACTAGGTTATCACAGTGTATAATTTGAGTATCTTGATTTCTATCATTCCCGTAATATTAGGCTAAATATATGTGTTGTTATTTTGTCATTCGTTTGAAAAACATAGTTTGCGTGGTATTTTATTTATTGAGAAAGCATCATTTAAAGAAAGAAAACCTGAAGGACGTTTTGACCTATTTGTGTACACTGGAATATTAAAGGATTACACTATCGGTTCCAAGAAAGCTCTACCGTAAGGAGACTGTATTCGTATTACTTCCTTCCGTATTACTGTTGGAAACTACTAGGTTATCACAGTGTATAATTTGAGTATCTTAATTTCTATCATTCCCGTAATATAAGACTAAACAAATGTGTTGGTATTTTGTTATTCGAATGAAAAACATAGTTTGCGTGGTATTTTATTTATTGAGAAAGCATCATTTAAAGAAAGACAACCTGAAGGACGTTTTGACCTATTTGTGTACACAGGAATATTAAAGGATTACACTATCGGTTCCAAGAAAGGTCTACCGTAAGGAGACTATATTCGCATTACTTTTTTCCGTATTACTGTCGAAAACTACTAGGTTATCACAGTGTTTAATTTGAGTATCTTGATTTCCATCATTCCCGTAATATTAGGCTAAACATATGTGTTGTTATTTTTATATTCATGTGATAAACATAGTTTGCGTGGTATTTTATTTATTGAGAAAGCATCATTTAAAGAAAGAAAACCTGAAGGACGTTTTGACCTATTTGTGTACACTGGAATATTAAAGGATTACACTATCGGTTCCAAGAAAGCTCTACCGTAAGGAGACTACATTCGTATTACTTCCTTCCGTATTACTGTTGGAAACTACTAGGTTATCACAGTGTATAATTTGAGTATCTTAATTTCTATCATTCCCGTAATATTAGACTAAACAAATGTGTTGGTATTTTGTTATTCGTGTGAAAAACATAGTTTGCGTGGTATTTTATTGATTGAGAAAGCATCATTTAAAGAAAGACAACCTGAAGGACGTTTTGACCTATTTGTGTACACAGGAATATTAAAGGATTACACCATCGGTTTCAAGAAAGGTCTACCGTAATGAGACTATATTCGAATTACTTCTTTCCGTATTACTGTCGAAAACTACTAGGTTATCACAGTGTATAATTTGAGTATCTTGATTTCTATCATTCCCGTAATATTAGGCTAAATATATGTGTTGTTATTTTGTCATTCGTTTGAAAAACATAGTTTGCGTGGTATTTTATTTATTGAGAAAGCATCATTTAAAGAAAGAAACCCTGAAGGACGTTTTGACCTATTTGTGTACACTGGAATATTAAAGAATTACACTATCGGTTCCAAGAAAGCTCTACCGTAAGGAGACTATATTCGCATTACTTCTTTCGGTATTACTGTCGAAAACTACTAGGTTATCACAGTGTATAATTTGAGTATCTTGATTTCTATCATTCCCGTAATATTAGGCTAAATATATGTGTTGTTATTTTGTCATTCGTTTGAAAAACATAGTTTGCATGGTATTTTATTTATTGAGAAAGCATCATTTAAAGAAAGAAAACCTGAAGGACGTTTTGACCTATTTGTGTACACTGGAATATTAAAGAATTACACTATCGGTTCCAAGAAAGCTCTACCGTAAGGAGACTATATTCGCATTACTTCTTTCCGTATTACTGTCGAAAACTACTAGGTTATCACAGTGTATAATTTGAGTATCTTGATTTCTATCATTCCCGTAATATTAGGCTAAATATATGTGTTGTTATTTTGTCATTCGTTTGAAAAACATAGTTTGCGTGGTATTTTATTTATTGAGAAAGCATCATTTAAAGAAAGAAAACCTGAAGGACGTTTTGACCTATTTGTGTACACTGGAATACTAAAGGATTACACTATCGGTTCCAACAAAGCTCTACCGTACGGAGACTATATTCGTATTACTTCCTTCCGTATTACTGTTGGAAACTACTAGGTTATCACAGTGTATAATTTGAGTATCTTAATTTCTATCATTCCCGTAATATTAGACTAAACAAATGTGTTGGTATTTTGTTATTCGTGTGAAAAACATAGTTTGCATGGTATTTTATTTATTGAGAAAGCATCATTTAAAGGAAGAAAACCTGAAGGACGTTTTGACCTATTTGTGTACACAGGAATATTAAAGGATTACACTATCGGTTCCAAGAAAGCTCTAAAGTAAGGAGACTATATTCGTATTACTTCTTTCCGTATTACTGTCGAAAACGACTAGGTTATCACAGTGTATAATTTGAGTATCTTGATTTCTATCATTCCCGTAATATTAGGCTAAATATATGTGTTGTTATTTTGTTATTCGTGTGAAAAACATAGTTTGCGTGGTATTTTATTAATTGAGAAAGCATCGTTTAAAGAAAGAAAACCTGAAGGACGTTTTGACCTATTTGTGTACACTGGAATATTAAAGGATTACACTATCGGTTCCAAGAAAGCTCTACCGTAAGGAGACTATATTCGTATTACTTCCTTCCGTATTACTGTTGGAAACTACTAGGTTATCACAGTGTATAATTTGAGTATCTTAATTTCTATCATTCCCGTAATATAAGACTAAACAAATGTGTTGGTATTTTGTTATTCGAATGAAAAACATAGTTTGCGTGGTATTTTATTTATTGAGAAAGCATCATTTAAAGAAAGACAACCTGAAGGACGTTTTGACCTATTTGTGTACACAGGAATATTAAAGGATTACACTATCGGTTCCAAGAAAGGTCTACCGTAAGGAGACTATATTCGCATTACTTTTTTCCGTATTACTGTCGAAAACTACTAGGTTATCACAGTGTTTAATTTGAGTATCTTGATTTCCATCATTCCCGTAATATTAGGCTAAACATATGTGTTGTTATTTTTATATTCATGTGATAAACATAGTTTGCGTGGTATTTTATTTATTGAGAAAGCATCATTTAAAGAAAGAAAACCTGAAGGACGTTTTGACCTATTTGTGTACACTGGAATATTAAAGGATTACACTATCGGTTCCAAGAAAGCTCTACCGTAAGGAGACTACATTCGTATTACTTCCTTCCGTATTACTGTTGGAAACTACTAGGTTATCACAGTGTATAATTTGAGTATCATAATTTCTATCATTCCCGTAATATTAGACTAAACAAATGTGTTGGTATTTTGTTATTCGTGTGAAAAACATAGTTTGCGTGGTATTTTATTAATTGAGAAAGCATCATTTAAAGAAAGACAACCTGAAGGACGTTTTGACCTAATTGTGTACACAGGAATTTAAAAGGATTACACTATCGGTTCCAAGAAAGCTCTACCGTAAGGAGACTATATTCTTATTACTTCCTTCCGTATTACTGTCGGAAGCTACTAGGTTATCACAGTGTTTAATTTGAGTATCTTGATTTTCATCATTCCCGTAATATTAGAATAAACATATGTGTTGTTATTTTGTCATTCGTTTGAAACACATAGTTTGCGTGGTATTTTATTTATTGAGAAAGCATCGTTTAAAGAAAGAAAACCTGAAGGACGTTTTGACCTATTTGTGTACACAGGAATATTAAAGGATTACACTATCGGTTCCAAGAAAGCTCTAAAGTAAGGAGACTATATTCGTATTACTTCTTTCCGTATTACTGTCGAAAACGACTAGGTTATCACAGTGTATAATTTGAGTATCTTGATTTCTATCATTCCCGTAATATTAGGCTAAATATATGTGTTGTTATTTTGTTATTCGTGTGAAAAACATAGTTTGCGTGGTATTTTATTAATTGAGAAAGCATCGTTTAAAGAAAGAAAACCTGAAGGACGTTTTGACCTATTTGTGTACACTGGAATATTAAAGGATTACACTATCGGTTCCAAGAAAGCTCTACCGTAAGGAGACTGTATTCGTATTACTTCCTTCCGTATTACTGTTGGAAACTACTAGGTTATCACAGTGTATAATTTGAGTATCTTAATTTCTATCATTCCCGTAATATAAGACTAAACAAATGTGTTGGTATTTTGTTATTCGAATGAAAAACATAGTTTGCGTGGTATTTTATTTATTGAGAAAGCATCATTTAAAGAAAGACAACCTGAAGGACGTTTTGACCTATTTGTGTACACAGGAATATTAAAGGATTACACTATCGGTTCCAAGAAAGGTCTACCGTAAGGAGACTATATTCGCATTACTTTTTTCCGTATTACTGTCGAAAACTACTAGGTTATCACAGTGTTTAATTTGAGTATCTTGATTTCCATCATTCCCGTAATATTAGGCTAAACATATGTGTTGTTATTTTTATATTCATGTGATAAACATAGTTTGCGTGGTATTTTATTTATTGAGAAAGCATCATTTAAAGAAAGAAAACCTGAAGGACGTTTTGACCTATTTGTGTACACTGGAATATTAAAGGATTACACTATCGGTTCCAAGAAAGCTCTACCGTAAGGAGACTACATTCGTATTACTTCCTTCCGTATTACTGTTGGAAACTACTAGGTTATCACAGTGTATAATTTGAGTATCTTAATTTCTATCATTCCCGTAATATTAGACTAAACAAATGTGTTGGTATTTTGTTATTCGTGTGAAAAACATAGTTTGCGTGGTATTTTATTGATTGAGAAAGCATCATTTAAAGAAAGACAACCTGAAGGACGTTTTGACCTATTTGTGTACACAGGAATATTAAAGGATTACACCATCGGTTTCAAGAAAGGTCTACCGTAATGAGACTATATTCGAATTACTTCTTTCCGTATTACTGTCGAAAACTACTAGGTTATCACAGTGTATAATTTGAGTATCTTGATTTCTATCATTCCCGTAATATTAGGCTAAATATATGTGTTGTTATTTTGTCATTCGTTTGAAAAACATAGTTTGCGTGGTATTTTATTTATTGAGAAAGCATCATTTAAAGAAAGAAACCCTGAAGGACGTTTTGACCTATTTGTGTACACTGGAATATTAAAGAATTACACTATCGGTTCCAAGAAAGCTCTACCGTAAGGAGACTATATTCGCATTACTTCTTTCCGTATTACTGTCGAAAACTACTAGGTTATCACAGTGTATAATTTGAGTATCTTGATTTCTATCATTCCCGTAATATTAGGCTAAATATATGTGTTGTTATTTTGTCATTCGTTTGAAAAACATAGTTTGCATGGTATTTTATTTATTGAGAAAGCATCATTTAAAGAAAGAAAACCTGAAGGACGTTTTGACCTATTTGTGTACACTGGAATATTAAAGAATTACACTATCGGTTCCAAGAAAGCTCTACCGTAAGGAGACTATATTCGCATTACTTCTTTCCGTATTACTGTCGAAAACTACTAGGTTATCACAGTGTATAATTTGAGTATCTTGATTTCTATCATTCCCGTAATATTAGGCTAAATATATGTGTTGTTATTTTGTCATTCGTTTGAAAAACATAGTTTGCGTGGTATTTTATTTATTGAGAAAGCATCATTTAAAGAAAGAAAACCTGAAGGACGTTTTGACCTATTTGTGTACACTGGAATACTAAAGGATTACACTATCGGTTCCAACAAAGCTCTACCGTACGGAGACTATATTCGTATTACTTCCTTCCGTATTACTGTTGGAAACTACTAGGTTATCACAGTGTATAATTTGAGTATCTTAATTTCTATCATTCCCGTAATATTAGACTAAACAAATGTGTTGGTATTTTGTTATTCGTGTGAAAAACATAGTTTGCGTGGTATTTTATTTATTGAGAAAGCATCATTTAAAGGAAGAAAACCTGAAGGACGTTTTGACCTATTTGTGTACACAGGAATATTAAAGGATTACACTATCGGTTCCAAGAAAGCTCTAAAGTAAGGAGACTATATTCGTATTACTTCTTTCCGTATTACTGTCGAAAACGACTAGGTTATCACAGTGTATAATTTGAGTATCTTGATTTCTATCATTCCCGTAATATTAGGCTAAATATATGTGTTGTTATTTTGTTATTCGTGTGAAAAACATAGTTTGCGTGGTATTTTATTAATTGAGAAAGCATCGTTTAAAGAAAGAAAACCTGAAGGACGTTTTGACCTATTTGTGTACACTGGAATATTAAAGGATTACACTATCGGTTCCAAGAAAGCTCTACCGTAAGGAGACTATATTCGTATTACTTCCTTCCGTATTACTGTTGGAAACTACTAGGTTATCACAGTGTATAATTTGAGTATCTTAATTTCTATCATTCCCGTAATATAAGACTAAACAAATGTGTTGGTATTTTGTTATTCGAATGAAAAACATAGTTTGCGTGGTATTTTATTTATTGAGAAAGCATCATTTAAAGAAAGACAACCTGAAGGACGTTTTGACCTATTTGTGTACACAGGAATATTAAAGGATTACACTATCGGTTCCAAGAAAGCTCTACCGTAAGGAGACTATATTCGCATTACTTTTTTCCGTATTACTGTCGAAAACTACTAGGTTATCACAGTGTTTAATTTGAGTATCTTGATTTCCATCATTCCCGTAATATTAGGCTAAACATATGTGTTGTTATTTTTATATTCATGTGATAAACATAGTTTGCGTGGTATTTTATTTATTGAGAAAGCATCATTTAAAGAAAGAAAACCTGAAGGACGTTTTGACCTATTTGTGTACACTGGAATATTAAAGGATTACACTATCGGTTCCAAGAAAGCTCTACCGTAAGGAGACTACATTCGTATTACTTCCTTCCGTATTACTGTTGGAAACTACTAGGTTATCACAGTGTATAATTTGAGTATCTTGATTTCTATCATTCCCGTAATATTAGGCTAAATATATGTGTTGTTATTTTGTTATTCGTGTGAAAAACATAGTTTGCGTGGTATTTTATTAATTGAGAAAGCATCGTTTAAAGAAAGAAAACCTGAAGGACGTTTTGACCTATTTGTGTACACTGGAATATTAAAGGATTACACTATCGGTTCCAAGAAAGCTCTACCGTAAGGAGACTATATTCGTATTACTTCCTTCCGTATTACTGTTGGAAACTACTAGGTTATCACAGTGTATAATTTGAGTATCTTAATTTCTATCATTCCCGTAATATAAGACTAAACAAATGTGTTGGTATTTTGTTATTCGAATGAAAAACATAGTTTGCGTGGTATTTTATTTATTGAGAAAGCATCATTTAAAGAAAGACAACCTGAAGGACGTTTTGACCTATTTGTGTACACAGGAATATTAAAGGATTACACTATCGGTTCCAAGAAAGCTCTACCGTAAGGAGACTATATTCGCATTACTTTTTTCCGTATTACTGTCGAAAACTACTAGGTTATCACAGTGTTTAATTTGAGTATCTTGATTTCCATCATTCCCGTAATATTAGGCTAAACATATGTGTTGTTATTTTTATATTCATGTGATAAACATAGTTTGCGTGGTATTTTATTTATTGAGAAAGCATCATTTAAAGAAAGAAAACCTGAAGGACGTTTTGACCTATTTGTGTACACTGGAATATTAAAGGATTACACTATCGGTTCCAAGAAAGCTCTACCGTAAGGAGACTACATTCGTATTACTTCCTTCCGTATTACTGTTGGAAACTACTAGGTTATCACAGTGTATAATTTGAGTATCTTAATTTCTATCATTCCCGTAATATTAGACTAAACAAATGTGTTGGTATTTTGTTATTCGTGTGAAAAACATAGTTTGCGTGGTATTTTATTGATTGAGAAAGCATCATTTAAAGAAAGACAACCTGAAGGACGTTTTGACCTA
Organism: Desoria tigrina; assembly: GCA_906901685.1. Classification (NCBI taxonomy): domain Eukaryota; kingdom Metazoa; phylum Arthropoda; class Collembola; order Entomobryomorpha; family Isotomidae; genus Desoria; species Desoria tigrina. The sequence continues at coordinate 855,320 of CAJQTU010000060.1, forward strand.
TTTGTGTACACAGGAATATTAAAGGATTACACCATCGGTTTCAAGAAAGGTCTACCGTAAGGAGACTATATTCGAATTACTTCTTTCCGTATTACTGTCGAAAACTACTAGGTTATCACAGTGTATAATTTGAGTATCTTGATTTCTATCATTCCCGTAATATTAGGCTAAATATATGTGTTGTTATTTTGTCATTCGTTTGAAAAACATAGTTTGCGTGGTATTTTATTTATTGAGAAAGCATCATTTAAAGAAAGAAACCCTGAAGGACGTTTTGACCTATTTGTGTACACTGGAATATTAAAGAATTACACTATCGGTTCCAAGAAAGCTCTACCGTAAGGAGACTATATTCGCATTACTTCTTTCCGTATTACTGTCGAAAACTACTAGGTTATCACAGTGTATAATTTGAGTATCTTGATTTCTATCATTCCCGTAATATTAGGCTAAATATATGTGTTGTTATTTTGTCATTCGTTTGAAAAACATAGTTTGCATGGTATTTTATTTATTGAGAAAGCATCATTTAAAGAAAGAAAACCTGAAGGACGTTTTGACCTATTTGTGTACACTGGAATATTAAAGAATTACACTATCGGTTCCAAGAAAGCTCTACCGTAAGGAGACTATATTCGCATTACTTCTTTCCGTATTACTGTCGAAAACTACTAGGTTATCACAGTGTATAATTTGAGTATCTTGATTTCTATCATTCCCGTAATATTAGGCTAAATATATGTGTTGTTATTTTGTCATTCGTTTGAAAAACATAGTTTGCGTGGTATTTTATTTATTGAGAAAGCATCATTTAAAGAAAGAAAACCTGAAGGACGTTTTGACCTATTTGTGTACACTGGAATACTAAAGGATTACACTATCGGTTCCAACAAAGCTCTACCGTACGGAGACTATATTCGTATTACTTCCTTCCGTATTACTGTTGGAAACTACTAGGTTATCACAGTGTATAATTTGAGTATCTTAATTTCTATCATTCCCGTAATATTAGACTAAACAAATGTGTTGGTATTTTGTTATTTGTGTGAAAAACATAGTTTGCGTGGTATTTTATTTATTGAGAAAGCATCATTTAAAGGAAGAAAACCTGAAGGACGTTTTGACCTATTTGTGTACACTGGAATATTAAAGGATTACACTATCGGTTCCAAGAAAGCTCTACCGTAAGGAGACTATATTCGTATTACTTCCTTCCGTATTACTGTCGGAAACTACTAGGTTATCACAGTGTTTAATTTGAGTATCTTGATTTCCATCATTCCCGTAATATTAGGCTAAACATATGTGTTGTTATTTTGATATTCATGTGATAAACATAGTTTGCGTGGTATTTTATTAATTGAGAAAGCATCATTTAAAGAAAGACAACCTGAAGGACGTTTTGACCTATTTCTGTACACTGGAATTTAAAAGGATTACACTATCGTTTCCAAGAAAGGTCTACCGTAAGGAGACTATATTCGCATTACTTCTTTCCGTATTACTGTCGAAAACTACTAGGTTATCACAGTGTTTAATTTGAGTATCTTGATTTCTATCATTCCCGTAATATTAGGCTAAACTAATGTGTTGGTATTTTGTTATTCGTGTGAAAAACATAGTTTGCGTGGTATTTTATTTATTGTCAAAGCATCATTTAAAGAAAGACAACCTGAAAGACGTTTTGACCTATTTGTGTACACTGGAATATTAAAAGATTACACTATCGGTTCCAAGAAAGCTCTACCGTAAGGAGACTATATTCGCATTACTTTCTTCCGTATTACTGTCGAAAACTACTAGGTTATCACAGTGTTTAATTTAAGTATCTTGATTTCCATCATTCCCGTAATATTAGGCTTACCATATGTGTTCTTATTTTGTTATTCCTGTGAAAAACATAATTTGCTTGGTATTTTATTCATTGCGAAAGCATCATTTAAAGAAAGACAACCTGAAGGACGATTTGACCTAATTGTGTACACAGGAATTTAAAAGGATTACACTATCGGTTCTAAGAAAGCTCTACCGTAAGGAGGCTATATTCGTATTACTTCCTTCCGTGTTACTGTCAGAAACTACTAGGTTATCACAGTGTTTAATTTAAGTATCTTGATTTCCATCATTCCCGTAATATTAGACTAAACATATGTGTTGTTATTTTGTTATTCGTTTGAAAAACATAGTTTGCGTGGTATTTTATTAATTGAGAAAGCATCATTTAAAAAAAGAAAACCTGAAGAACGTTTTGACCTATTTGTGTACACAGGAATATCAAAGGATTACACTATCGGTTCCAAGGAAGGTCTACCGTAAGGAGACTATATTCGCATTACTTTCTTCCGTATTACTGTCGAAAACTACTAGGTTATCACAGTGTTTAATTTAAGTATCTTGATTTCCATCATTCCCGTAATATTAGGCTAAATATATGTGTTGTTATTTTGTCATTCGTTTGAAAAACATAGTTTGCGTGGTATTTTATTTATTGAGAAAGCATCATTTAAAGAAAGAAAACCTGAAGGACGTTTTGACCTATTTGTGTACACTGGAATACTAAAGGATTACACTATCGGTTCCAACAAAGCTCTACCGTACGGAGACTATATTCGTATTACTTCCTTCCGTATTACTGTTGGAAACTACTAGGTTATCACAGTGTATAATTTGAGTATCTTAATTTCTATCATTCCCGTAATATTAGACTAAACAAATGTGTTGGTATTTTGTTATTTGTGTGAAAAACATAGTTTGCGTGGTATTTTATTTATTGAGAAAGCATCATTTAAAGGAAGAAAACCTGAAGGACGTTTTGACCTATTTGTGTACACTGGAATATTAAAGGATTACACTATCGGTTCCAAGAAAGCTCTACCGTAAGGAGACTATATTCGTATTACTTCCTTCCGTATTACTGTCGGAAACTACTAGGTTATCACAGTGTTTAATTTGAGTATCTTGATTTCCATCATTCCCGTAATATTAGGCTAAACATATGTGTTGTTATTTTGATATTCATGTGATAAACATAGTTTGCGTGGTATTTTATTAATTGAGAAAGCATCATTTAAAGAAAGACAACCTGAAGGACGTTTTGACCTATTTCTGTACACTGGAATTTAAAAGGATTACACTATCGTTTCCAAGAAAGGTCTACCGTAAGGAGACTATATTCGCATTACTTCTTTCCGTATTACTGTCGAAAACTACTAGGTTATCACAGTGTTTAATTTGAGTATCTTGATTTCTATCATTCCCGTAATATTAGGCTAAACTAATGTGTTGGTATTTTGTTATTCGTGTGAAAAACATAGTTTGCGTGGTATTTTATTTATTGTCAAAGCATCATTTAAAGAAAGACAACCTGAAAGACGTTTTGACCTATTTGTGTACACTGGAATATTAAAAGATTACACTATCGGTTCCAAGAAAGCTCTACCGTAAGGAGACTATATTCGCATTACTTTCTTCCGTATTACTGTCGAAAACTACTAGGTTATCACAGTGTTTAATTTAAGTATCTTGATTTCCATCATTCCCGTAATATTAGGCTTACCATATGTGTTCTTATTTTGTTATTCCTGTGAAAAACATAATTTGCTTGGTATTTTATTCATTGCGAAAGCATCATTTAAAGAAAGACAACCTGAAGGACGATTTGACCTAATTGTGTACACAGGAATTTAAAAGGATTACACTATCGGTTCTAAGAAAGCTCTACCGTAAGGAGGCTATATTCGTATTACTTCCTTCCGTGTTACTGTCAGAAACTACAAGGTTATCACAGTGTATAATTTGAGTATCTTAATTTCTATCATTCTTGTAATATTAGACTAAACATATGTGTTGTTATTTTGTTATTCGTTTGAAAAACATAGTTTGCGTGGTATTTTATTAATTGAGAAAGCATCATTTAAAAAAAGAAAACCTGAAGAACGTTTTGACCTATTTGTGTACACAGGAATATCAAAGGATTACACTATCGGTTCCAAGGAAGGTCTACCGTAAGGAGACTATATTCGCATTACTTTCTTCCGTATTACTGTCGAAAACTACTAGGTTATCACAGTGTTTAATTTAAGTATCTTGATTTCCATCATTCCCGTAATATTAGGCTTACCATATGTGTTGTTATTTTGTTATTCCTGTGAAAAACATAATTTGCTTGGTATTTTATTCATTGGGAAAGCATCATTTAAAGAAAGACAACCTGAAGGACGATTTGACCTAATTGTGTACACAGGAATTTAAAAGGATTACACTATCGGTTCCAAGAAAGCTCTACCGTAAGGAGGCTTTATTCGTATTACTTCCTTCCGTGTTACTGTCAGAAACTACAAGATTATCACAGTGTATAATTTGAGTTTCTTGATTTCTATCATTCAAGTAATATTAGGCTAAACATATGTGTTGTCATTTTGTTATTCGTGTGAAAAACATATTTTTCGTGGTATTGTATTAATTGAGAAAGCATAATTTAAAGAAAGAAAACCTGAAAGACGTTTTGACCTATTTGTGTACACTGGAATATTAAAGGATTACACTATCGGTTCCAAGAAAGCTCTACCGTAAGGAGACTATATTCCTATTACTTTCTTCCGTATTACTGTCGGAAGCTACTAGGTTATCACAGTGTTTAATTTGAGTATCTTGATTTCCATCATTCCCGTAATATTTGGCTAAACATGTGTGTTGTTATTTTGTAATTCATGTGAAAAACATAATTTGCTTGTTATTTTATTCATTGGGAAAGCATCATTTAAAGAAAGACAACCTGAAGGACGTTTTGACCTAATTGTGTACACAGGAATTTAAAAGGATTACACCATCGGTTCCAAGAAAGGTCTACCGTAAGGAGACTATATTCGTATTACTTCCTTCCGTATCACTGTCGGAAACTACAAGGTTATCACAGTGTATAATTTGAGTATCTTGATTTCTATCATTCCAGTAATATTAGGCTAAAAATATGTGTTGTCATTTTGTTATTCCTGTGAAAAACATAGTTTGCGTGGTATTTTATTAATTGAGAAAGCATCATTTAAAAAAAGAATACCTGAAGAACGTTTTGACCTATTTGTGTACACAGGAATATCAAAGGATTACACTATCGGTTCCAAGGAAGGTCTACCGTAAGGAGACTATATTCGCATTACTTTCTTCCGTATTACTGTCGAAAACTACTAGGTTATCACAGTGTTTAATTTAAGTATCTTGATTTCCATCATTCCCGTAATATTAGGCTTACCATATGTGTTGTTGTTTTGTTATTCCTGTGAAAAACATAATTTGCTTGGTATTTTATTCATTGGGAAAGCATCATTTAAAGAAAGACAACCTGAAGGACGATTTGACCTAATTGTGTACACAGGAATTTAAAAGGATTACACTATCGGTTCCAAGAAAGCTCTACCGTAAGGAGGCTATATTCGTATTACTTCCTTCCGTGTTACTGTCAGAAACTACAAGATTATCACAGTGTATAATTTGAGTTTCTTGATTTCTATCATTCAAGTAATATTAGGCTAAACATATGTGTTGTCATTTTGTTATTCGTGTGAAAAACATATTTTTCGTGGTATTGTATTAATTGAGAAAGCATAATTTAAAGAAAGAAAACCTGAAAGACGTTTTGACCTATTTGTGTACACTGGAATATTAAAGGATTACACTATCGGTTCCAAGAAAGCTCTACCGTAAGGAGACTATATTCCTATTACTTCCTTCCGTATTACTGTCGGAAACTATAGGTTATCACAGTGTTTAATTTGAGTATCTTGATTTCCATCATTCCCGTAATATTTGGCTAAACATGTGTGTTGTTATTTTGTAATTCATGTGAAAAACATAATTTGCTTGTTATTTTATTCATTGGGAAAGCATCATTTAAAGAAAGACAACCTGAAGGACGTTTTGACCTAATTGTGTACACAGGAATTTAAAAGGATTACACCATCGGTTCCAAGAAAAGTCTACCGTAAGGAGACTATATTCGTATTACTTCCTTCCGTATCACTGTCGGAAACTACAAGGTTATCACAGTGTATAATTTGAGTATCTTGATTTCTATCATTCCAGTAATATTAGGCTAAAAATATGTGTTGTCATTTTGTTATTCCTGTGAAAAACTTAGTTTGCGTGGTATTTTATTAATTGAGAAAGCATCATTTAAAGAAAGAAAACCTGATGGAAGTTTTGACCTATTTGTGTACACTGGAATATTAAAGGATTACACTATCGGTTCCAAGAAAGCTCTACCGTAAGGAGAATATATTCGTATTACTTCCTTCCGTAATACTGTCGGAAATTACAAGGTTATCACAGTGTATAATTTGAGTATCTTGATTTCTATCATTCCAGTAATATTAGGCTAAAAATATGTGTTGTCATTTTGTTATTCCTGTGAAAAACATAGTTTGCGTGGTATTTTATTAATTGAGAAAGCATCATTTAAAGAAAGAAAACCTGAAGGACGATTTGACCTAATTGTGTACACAGGAATTTAAAAGGATTACACTATCGGTTCCAAGAAAGCTCTACCGTAAGGAGGCTATTTTCTTTACACTTCCTTCCGTGTTACTGTCAGAAACTACAAGGTTATCACAGTGTATAATTTGAGTTTCTTGATTTCTATCATTCAAGTAATATTAGGCTAAACATATGTGTTGTCATTTTGTTATTCGTGTGAAAAACATATTTTTCGTGGTATTGTATTAATTGAGAAAGCATAATTTAAAGAAAGACAACCTGAAAGACGTTTTGACCTATTTGTGTACACTGGAATATTAAAGGATTACACTATCGGTTCCAAGAAAGCTCTACCGTAAGGAGACTATATTCCTATTACTTCCTTCCGTATTACTGTCGGAATCTACTAGGTCATCACAGTGTTTAATTTGAGTATCTTGATTTCCATCATTCCCGTAATATTTGGCTAAACATGTGTGTTGTTATTTTGTAATTCATGTGAAAAACATAATTTGCTTGTTATTTTATTCATTGGGAAAGCATCATTTAAAGAAAGACAACCTGAAGGACGTTTTGACCTAATTGTGTACACAGGAATTTAAAAGGATTACACCATCGGTTCCAAGAAAGGTCTACCGTAAGGAGACTATATTCGTATTACTTCCTTCCGTATCACTGTCGGAAACTACAAGGTTATCACAGTGTATAATTTGAGTATCTTGACTTCTATCATTCCAGTAATATTAGGCTAAAAATATGTGTTGTCATTTTGTTATTCCTGTGAAAAACATAGTTTGCGTCGTATTTTATTAATTGAGAAAGCATCATTTAAAGAAAGAAAACCTGATGGAAGTTTTGACCTATTTGTGTACACTGGAATATTAAAGGATTACACTATCGGTTCCAAGAAAGCTCTACCGTAAGGAGAATATATTCGTATTACTTCCTTCCGTAATACTGTCGGAAACTACAAGGTTATCACAGTGTATAATTTGAGTATCTTGATTACTATCATTCCAGTAATATTAGGCTAAAAATATGTGTTGTCATTTTGTTATTCCTGTGAAAAACATAGTTTGCGTGGTATTTTATTAATTGAGAAAGCATCATTTAAAGAAAGAAAACCTGAAGGAAGTTTTGACCTATTTGTGTACACTGGAATATTAAAGGATTACACTATCGGTTCCAAGAAAGCTCTACCGTAAGGAGACTATATTCGTATTACTTCCTTCCGTAATACTGTCGGAAACTACTAGGTTATCACAGTGTTTAATTTGAGTATCTTGATTTCTATCATTCCCGTATTATAGGGCTAAACGTATGTGTTGTTATTTTGTTAATCTTGTGAAAAACATAGTTTGCGTGGTATTTTATTTATTGTCAAAGCATCATTTAAAGAAAGACAACCTGAAAGACGTTTTGACCTATTTGTGTACACTGGAATATTAAAAGATTACACTATCGGTTCCAAGAAAGCTCTACCGTAAGGAGACTATATTCGTATTACTTCCTTCCGTATTACTGTTGGAAACTACTAGGTTATCACAGTGTATAATTTGAGTATCTTAATTTCTATCATTCTTGTAATATTAGACTAAACATATGTGTTGTTATTTTGTTATTCGTTTGAAAAACATAGTTTGCGTGGTATTTTATTAATTGAGAAAGCATCATTTAAAAAAAGAAAACCTGAAGAACGTTTTGACCTATTTGTGTACACAGGAATATCAAAGGATTACACTATCGGTTCCAAGGAAGGTCTACCGTAAGGAGACTATATTCGCATTACTTTCTTCCGTATTACTGTCGAAAACTACTAGGTTATCACAGTGTTTAATTTAAGTATCTTGATTTCCATCATTCCCGTAATATTAGGCTTACCATATGTGTTGTTATTTTGTTATTCCTGTGAAAAACATAATTTGCTTGGTATTTTATTCATTGGGAAAGCATCATTTAAAGAAAGACAACCTGAAGGACGATTTGACCTAATTGTGTACACAGGAATTTAAAAGGATTACACTATCGGTTCCAAGAAAGCTCTACCGTAAGGAGGCTATATTCGTATTACTTCCTTCCGTGTTACTGTCAGAAACTACAAGATTATCACAGTGTATAATTTGAGTTTCTTGATTTCTATCATTCAAGTAATATTAGGCTAAACATATGTGTTGTCATTTTGTTATTCGTGTGAAAAACATATTTTTCGTGGTATTGTATTAATTGAGAAAGCATAATTTTAAGAAAGAAAACCTGAAAGACGTTTTGACCTATTTGTGTACACTGGAATATTAAAGGATTACACTATCGGTTCCAAGAAAGCTCTACCGTAAGGAGACTATATTCCTATTACTTCCTTCCGTATTACTGTCGGAAACTATAGGTTATCACAGTGTTTAATTTGAGTATCTTGATTTCCATCATTCCCGTAATATTTGGCTAAACATGTGTGTTGTTATTTTGTAATTCATGTGAAAAACATAATTTGCTTGTTATTTTATTCATCGGGAAAGCATCATTTAAAGAAAGACAACCTGAAGGACGTTTTGACCTAATTGTGTACACAGGAATTTAAAAGGATTACACCATCGGTTCCAAGAAAGGTCTACCGTAAGGAGACTATATTCGTATTACTTCCTTCCGTATCACTGTCGGAAACTACAAGGTTATCACAGTGTATAATTTGAGTATCTTGATTTCTATCATTCCAGTAATATTAGGCTAAAAATATGTGTTGTCATTTTGTTATTCCTGTGAAAAACTTAGTTTGCGTGGTATTTTATTAATTGAGAAAGCATCATTTAAAGAAAGAAAACCTGATGGAAGTTTTGACCTATTTGTGTACACTGGAATATTAAAGGATTACACTATCGGTTCCAAGAAAGCTCTACCGTAAGGAGAATATATTCGTATTACTTCCTTCCGTAATACTGTCGGAAATTACAAGGTTATCACAGTGTATAATTTGAGTATCTTGATTTCTATCATTCCAGTAATATTAGGCTAAAAATATGTGTTGTCATTTTGTTATTCCTGTGAAAAACATAGTTTGCGTGGTATTTTATTAATTGAGAAAGCATCATTTAAAGAAAGAAAACCTGAAGGACGATTTGACCTAATTGTGTACACAGGAATTTAAAAGGATTACACTATCGGTTCCAAGAAAGCTCTACCGTAAGGAGGCTATTTTCTTTACACTTCCTTCCGTGTTACTGTCAGAAACTACAAGGTTATCACAGTGTATAATTTGAGTTTCTTGATTTCTATCATTCAAGTAATATTAGGCTAAACATATGTGTTGTCATTTTGTTATTCGTGTGAAAAACATATTTTTCGTGGTATTGTATTAATTGAGAAAGCATAATTTAAAGAAAGACAACCTGAAAGACGTTTTGACCTATTTGTGTACACTGGAATATTAAAGGATTACACTATCGGTTCCAAGAAAGCTCTACCGTAAGGAGACTATATTCCTATTACTTCCTTCCGTATTACTGTCGGAATCTACTAGGTCATCACAGTGTTTAATTTGAGTATCTTGATTTCCATCATTCCCGTAATATTTGGCTAAACATGTGTGTTGTTATTTTGTAATTCATGTGAAAAACATAATTTGCTTGTTATTTTATTCATTGGGAAAGCATCATTTAAAGAAAGACAACCTGAAGGACGTTTTGACCTAATTGTGTACACAGGAATTTAAAAGGATTACACCATCGGTTCCAAGAAAGGTCTACCGTAAGGAGACTATATTCGTATTACTTCCTTCCGTATCACTGTCGGAAACTACAAGGTTATCACAGTGTATAATTTGAGTATCTTGATTTCTATCATTCCAGTAATATTAGGCTAAAAATATGTGTTGTCATTTTGTTATTCCTGTGAAAAACATAGTTTGCGTCGTATTTTATTAATTGAGAAAGCATCATTTAAAGAAAGAAAACCTGATGGAAGTTTTGACCTATTTGTGTACACTGGAATATTAAAGGATTACACTATCGGTTCCAAGAAAGCTCTACCGTAAGGAGAATATATTCGTATTACTTCCTTCCGTAATACTGTCGGAAACTACAAGGTTATCACAGTGTATAATTTGAGTATCTTGATTACTATCATTCCAGTAATATTAGGCTAAAAATATGTGTTGTCATTTTGTTATTCCTTTGAAAAACATAGTTTGCGTGGTATTTTATTAATTGAGAAAGCATCATTTAAAGAAAGAAAACCTGAAGGAAGTTTTGACCTATTTGTGTACACTGGAATATTAAAGGATTACACTATCGGTTCCAAGAAAGCTCTACCGTAAGGAGACTATATTCGTATTACTTCCTTCCGTAATACTGTCGGAAACTACTAGGTTATCACAGTGTTTAATTTGAGTATCTTGATTTCTATCATTCCCGTATTATAGGGCTAAACGTATGTGTTGTTATTTTGTTTATCTTGTGAAAAACATAGTTTGCGTGGTATTTTATTTATTGTCAAAGCATCATTTAAAGAAAGACAACCTGAAAGACGTTTTGACCTATTTGTGTACACTGGAATATTAAAAGATTACACTATCGGTTCCAAGAAAGCTCTACCGTAAGGAGACTATATTCGTATTACTTCCTTCCGTATTACTGTTGGAAACTACTAGGTTATCACAGTGTATAATTTGAGTATCTTAATTTCTATCATTCTTGTAATATTAGACTAAACATATGTGTTGTTATTTTGTTATTCGTTTGAAAAACATAGTTTGCGTGGTATTTTATTAATTGAGAAAGCATCATTTAAAAAAAGAAAACCTGAAGTACGTTTTGACCTATTTGTGTACTCAGGAATAATAAAGGATTACACTATCGGTTCCAAGGAAGGTCTACCGTAAGGAGACTATATTCGCATTACTTTCTTTCGTATTACTGTCGAAAACTACTAGGTTATCACAGTGTCTAATTTAAGTATCTTGATTTCCATCATTCCCGTAATATTAGGCTTACCATATGTGTTGTTATTTTGTTATTCCTGTGAAAAACATAATTTGCTTGGTATTTTATTCATTGGGAAAGCATCATTTAAAGAAAGACAACCTGAAGGACGATTTGACCTAATTGTGTACACAGGAATTTAAAAGGATTACACTATCGGTTCCAAGAAAGCTCTACCGTAAGGAGGCTATATTCGTATTACTTCCTTCCGTATTACTGTCGGAAACTACTAGGTTATCACAGTGTTTAATTTGAGTATCTTGATTTCCATCATTTCCGTAATATTTGGCTAAACATGTGTGTTGTTATTTTGTAATTCATGTGAAAAACATAATTTGCTTGTTATTTTATTCATTGGGAAAGCATCATTTAAAGAAAGACAACCTGAAGGACGTTTTGACCTAATTGTGTACACAGGAATTTAAAAGGATTACACCATCGGTTCCAAGAAAGGTCTACCGTAAGGAGACTATATTCGTATTACTTCCTTCCGTATCACTGTCGGAAACTACAAGGTTATCACAGTGTATAATTTGAGTATCTTGATTTCTATCATTCCAGTAATATTAGGCTAAAAATATGTGTTGTCATTTTGTTATTCCTGTGAAAAACTTAGTTTGCGTGGTATTTTATTAATTGAGAAAGCATCATTTAAAGAAAGAAAACCTGATGGAAGTTTTGACCTATTTGTGTACACTGGAATATTAAAGGATTACACTATCGGTTCCAAGAAAGCTCTACCGTAAGGAGACTATATTCCTATTACTTCCTTCCGTAATACTGTCGGCAACTACTAGGTTATCACAGTGTTTAATTTGAGTATCTTGATTTCTATCATTCCCGTATTATAGGGCTAAACGTATGTGTTGTTATTTTGTTAATCTTGTGAAAAACATAGTTTGCGTGGTATTTTATTTATTGTCAAAGCATCATTTAAAGAAAGACAACCTGAAAGACGTTTTGACCTATTTGTGTACACTGGAATATTAAAAGATTACACTATCGGTTCCAAGAAAGCTCTACCGTAAGGAGACTATATTCGTATTACTTCCTTCCGTATTACTGTTGGAAACTACTAGGTTATCACAGTGTATAATTTGAGTATCTTAATTTCTATCATTCTTGTAATATTAGACTAAACATATGTGTTGTTATTTTGTTATTCGTTTGAAAAACATAGTTTGCGTGGTATTTTATTAATTGAGAAAGCATCATTTAAAAAAAGAAAACCTGAAGAACGTTTTGACCTATTTGTGTACACAGGAATATCAAAGGATTACACTATCGGTTCCAAGGAAGGTCTACCGTAAGGAGACTATATTCGCATTACTTTCTTCCGTATTACTGTCGAAAACTACTAGGTTATCACAGTGTTTAATTTAAGTATCTTGATTTCCATCATTCCCGTAATATTAGGCTTACCATATGTGTTGTTATTTTGTTATTCCTGTGAAAAACATAATTTGCTTGGTATTTTATTCATTGGGAAAGCATCATTTAAAGAAAGACAACCTGAAGGACAATTTGACCTATTTGTGTACACAGGAATTTAAAAGGATTACACTATCGGTTCCAAGAAAGCTCTACCGTAAGGAGGCTATATTCGTATTACTTCCTTCCGTGTTACTGTCAGAAACTACAAGATTATCACAGTGTATAATTTGAGTTTCTTGATTTCTATCATTCAAGTAATATTAGGCTAAACATATGTGTTGTCATTTTGTTATTCGTGTGAAAAACATATTTTTCGTGGTATTGTATTAATTGAGAAAGCATAATTTAAAGAAAGAAAACCTGAAAGACGTTTTGACCTATTTGTGTACACTGGAATATTAAAGGATTACACTATCGGTTCCAAGAAAGCTCTACCGTAAGGAGACTATATTCCTATTACTTCCTTCCGTATTACTGTCGGAAACTATAGGTTATCACAGTGTTTAATTTGAGTATCTTGATTTCCATCATTCCCGTAATATTTGGCTAAACATGTGTGTTGTTATTTTGTAATTCATGTGAAAAACATAATTTGCTTGTTATTTTATTCATTGGGAAAGCATCATTTAAAGAAAGACAACCTGAAGGACGTTTTGACCTAATTGTGTACACAGGAATTTAAAAGGATTACACCATCGGTTCCAAGAAAGGTCTACCGTAAGGAGACTATATTCGTATTACTTCCTTCCGTATCACTGTCGGAAACTACAAGGTTATCACAGTGTATAATTTGAGTATCTTGATTTCTATCATTCCAGTAATATTAGGCTAAAAATATGTGTTGTCATTTTGTTATTCCTGTGAAAAACTTAGTTTGCGTGGTATTTTATTAATTGAGAAAGCATCATTTAAAGAAAGAAAACCTGATGGAAGTTTTGACCTATTTGTGTACACTGGAATATTAAAGGATTACACTATCGGTTCCAAGAAAGCTCTACCGTAAGGAGAATATATTCGTATTACTTCCTTCCGTAATACTGTCGGAAATTACAAGGTTATCACAGTGTATAATTTGAGTATCTTGATTTCTATCATTCCAGTAATATTAGGCTAAAAATATGTGTTGTCATTTTGTTATTCCTGTGAAAAACATAGTTTGCGTGGTATTTTATTAATTGAGAAAGCATCATTTAAAGAAAGAAAACCTGAAGGACGATTTGACCTAATTGTGTACACAGGAATTTAAAAGGATTACACTATCGGTTCCAAGAAAGCTCTACCGTAAGGAGGCTATTTTCTTTACACTTCCTTCCGTGTTACTGTCAGAAACTACAAGGTTATCACAGTGTATAATTTGAGTTTCTTGATTTCTATCATTCAAGTAATATTAGGCTAAACATATGTGTTGTCATTTTGTTATTCGTGTGAAAAACATATTTTTCGTGGTATTGTATTAATTGAGAAAGCATAATTTAAAGAAAGACAACCTGAAAGACGTTTTGACCTATTTGTGTACACTGGAATATTAAAGGATTACACTATCGGTTCCAAGAAAGCTCTACCGTAAGGAGACTATATTCCTAATACTTCCTTCCGTATTACTGTCGGAATCTACTAGGTCATCACAGTGTTTAATTTGAGTATCTTGATTTCCATCATTCCCGTAATATTGGGCTAAACATGTGTGTTGTTATTTTGTAATTCATGTGAAAAACATAATTTGCTTGTTATTTTATTCATTGGGAAAGCATCATTTAAAGAAAGACAACCTGAAGGACGTTTTGACCTAATTGTTTACACAGGAATTTAAAAGGATTACACCATCGGTTCCAAGAAAGGTCTACCGTAAGGAGACTATATTCGTATTACTTCCTTCCGTATCACTGTCGGAAACTACAAGGTTATCACAGTGTATAATTTGAGTATCTTGATTTCTATCATTCCAGTAATATTAGGCTAAAAATATGTGTTGTCATTTTGTTATTCCTGTGAAAAACATAGTTTGCGTCGTATTTTATTAATTGAGAAAGCATCATTTAAAGAAAGAAAACCTGATGGAAGTTTTGACCTATTTGTGTACACTGGAATATTAAAGGATTACACTATCGGTTCCAAGAAAGCTCTACCGTAAGGAGAATATATTCGTATTACTTCCTTCCGTAATACTGTCGGAAACTACAAGGTTATCACAGTGTATAATTTGAGTATCTTGATTACTATCATTCCAGTAATATTAGGCTAAAAATATGTGTTGTCATTTTGTTATTCCTGTGAAAAACATAGTTTGCGTGGTATTTTATTAATTGAGAAAGCATCATTTAAAGAAAGAAAACCTGAAGGAAGTTTTGACCTATTTGTGTACACTGGAATATTAAAGGATTACACTATCGGTTCCAAGAAAGCTCTACCGTAAGGAGACTATATTCGTATTACTTCCTTCCGTAATACTGTCGGAAACTACTAGGTTATCACAGTGTTTAATTTGAGTATCTTGATTTCTATCATTCCCGTATTATAGGGCTAAACGTATGTGTTGTTATTTTGTTTATCTTGTGAAAAACATAGTTTGCGTGGTATTTAATTTATTGTCAAAGCATCATTTAAAGAAAGACAACCTGAAAGACGTTTTGACCTATTTGTGTACACAGGAATTTAAAAGGATTACACTATCGGTTCCAAGAAAGCTCTACCGTAAGGAGGCTATTTTCTTTACACTTCCTTCCGTGTTACTGTCAGAAACTACAAGGTTATCACAGTGTATAATTTGAGTTTCTTGATTTCTATCATTCAAGTAATATTAGGCTAAACATATGTGTTGTCATTTTGTTATTCGTGTGAAAAACATATTTTTCGTGGTATTGTATTAATTGAGAAAGCATAATTTAAAGAAAGACAACCTGAAAGACGTTTTGACCTATTTGTGTACACTGGAATATTAAAGGATTACACTATCGGTTCCAAGAAAGCTCTACCGTAAGGAGACTATATTCCTAATACTTCCTTCCGTATTACTGTCGGAATCTACTAGGTCATCACAGTGTTTAATTTGAGTATCTTGATTTCCATCATTCCCGTAATATTGGGCTAAACATGTGTGTTGTTATTTTGTAATTCATGTGAAAAACATAATTTGCTTGTTATTTTATTCATTGGGAAAGCATCATTTAAAGAAAGACAACCTGAAGGACGTTTTGACCTAATTGTTTACACAGGAATTTAAAAGGATTACACCATCGGTTCCAAGAAAGGTCTACCGTAAGGAGACTATATTCGTATTACTTCCTTCCGTATCACTGTCGGAAACTACAAGGTTATCACAGTGTATAATTTGAGTATCTTGATTTCTATCATTCCAGTAATATTAGGCTAAAAATATGTGTTGTCATTTTGTTATTCCTGTGAAAAACATAGTTTGCGTCGTATTTTATTAATTGAGAAAGCATCATTTAAAGAAAGAAAACCTGATGGAAGTTTTGACCTATTTGTGTACACTGGAATATTAAAGGATTACACTATCGGTTCCAAGAAAGCTCTACCGTAAGGAGAATATATTCGTATTACTTCCTTCCGTAATACTGTCGGAAACTACAAGGTTATCACAGTGTATAATTTGAGTATCTTGATTACTATCATTCCAGTAATATTAGGCTAAAAATATGTGTTGTCATTTTGTTATTCCTGTGAAAAACATAGTTTGCGTGGTATTTTATTAATTGAGAAAGCATCATTTAAAGAAAGAAAACCTGAAGGAAGTTTTGACCTATTTGTGTACACTGGAATATTAAAGGATTACACTATCGGTTCCAAGAAAGCTCTACCGTAAGGAGACTATATTCGTATTACTTCCTTCCGTAATACTGTCGGAAACTACTAGGTTATCACAGTGTTTAATTTGAGTATCTTGATTTCTATCATTCCCGTATTATAGGGCTAAACGTATGTGTTGTTATTTTGTTTATCTTGTGAAAAACATAGTTTGCGTGGTATTTAATTTATTGTCAAAGCATCATTTAAAGAAAGACAACCTGAAAGACGTTTTGACCTATTTGTGTACACTGGAATATTAAAGGATTACACTATCGGTTCCAAGAAAGCTCTACCGTAAGGAGACTATATTCGTATTACTTCCTTCCGTATTACTGTTGGAAACTACTAGGTTATCACAGTGTATAATTTGAGTATCTTAATTTCTATCATTCTTGTAATATTAGACTAAACATATGTGTTGTTATTTTGTTATTCGTTTGAAAAACATAGTTTGCGTGGTATTTTTATAATTGAGAAAGCATCATTTAAAAAAAGAAAACCTGAAGTACGTTTTGACCTATTTGTGTACTCAGGAATATTAAAGGATTACACTATCGGTTCCAAGGAAGGTCTACCGTAAGGAGACTATATTCGCATTACTTTCTTTCGTATTACTGTCGAAAACTACTAGGTTATCACAGTGTCTAATTTAAGTATCTTGATTTCCATCATTCCCGTAATATTAGGCTTACCATATGTGTTGTTATTTTGTTATTCCTGTGAAAAACATAATTTGCTTGGTATTTTATTCATTGGGAAAGCATCATTTAAAGAAAGACAACCTGAAGGACGATTTGACCTAATTGTGTACACAGGAATTTAAAAGGATTACACTATCGGTTCCAAGAAAGCTCTACCGTAAGGAGGCTATATTCGTATTACTTCCTTCCGTGTTACTGTCAGAAACTACAACGTTATCACAGTGTATAATTTGAGTATCTTAATTTCTATCATTCCCGTAATATTAGACTTAACATATGTGTTGTTATTTTGTTATTCGTGTGAAAAACATAGATTGCGTGGTATTTTATTAATTGAGAAAGCACCATTTAAAGAAAGACAACCTGAAGGACGTTTTGACCTAATTGTGTACACAGGAATTTAAAAGGATTACACTATCGGTTCCAAGAAAGCTCTACCGTAAGGAGACTATATTCGTATTACTTCCTTCCGTATTACTGTCGGAAACTACTAGGTTATCACAGTGTTTAATTTGAGTATCTTGATTTCCATCATTTCCGTAATATTTGGCTAAACATGTGTGTTGTTATTTTGTAATTCATGTGAAAAACATAATTTGCTTGTTATTTTATTCATTGGGAAAGCATCATTTAAAGAAAGACAACCTGAAGGACGTTTTGACCTAATTGTGTACACAGGAATTTAAAAGGATTACACCATCGGTTCCAAGAAAGGTCTACCGTAAGGAGACTATATTCGTATTACTTCCTTCCGTATCACTGTCGGAAACTACAAGGTTATCACAGTGTATAATTTGAGTATCTTGATTTCTATCATTCCAGTAATATTAGGCTAAAAATATGTGTTGTCATTTTGTTATTCCTGTGAAAAACATAGTTTGCGTCGTATTTTATTAATTGAGAAAGCATCATTTAAAGAAAGAAAACCTGATGGAAGTTTTGACCTATTTGTGTACACTGGAATATTAAAGGATTACACTATCGGTTCCAAGAAAGCTCTACCGTAAGGAGAATATATTCGTATTACTTCCTTCCGTAATACTGTCGGAAACTACAAGGTTATCACAGTGTATAATTTGAGTATCTTGATTACTATCATTCCAGTAATATTAGGCTAAAAATATGTGTTGTCATTTTGTTATTCCTGTGAAAAACATAGTTTGCGTGGTATTTTATTAATTGAGAAAGCATCATTTAAAGAAAGAAAACCTGAAGGAAGTTTTGACCTATTTGTGTACACTGGAATATTAAAGGATTACACTATCGGTTCCAAGAAAGCTCTACCGTAAGGAGACTATATTCGTATTACTTCCTTCCGTAATACTGTCGGAAACTACTAGGTTATCACAGTGTTTAATTTGAGTATCTTGATTTCTATCATTCCCGTATTATAGGGCTAAACGTATGTGTTGTTATTTTGTTTATCTTGTGAAAAACATAGTTTGCGTGGTATTTAATTTATTGTCAAAGCATCATTTAAAGAAAGACAACCTGAAAGACGTTTTGACCTATTTGTGTACACTGGAATATTAAAGGATTACACTATCGGTTCCAAGAAAGCTCTACCGTAAGGAGACTATATTCGTATTACTTCCTTCCGTATTACTGTTGGAAACTACTAGGTTATCACAGTGTATAATTTGAGTATCTTAATTTCTATCATTCTTGTAATATTAGACTAAACATATGTGTTGTTATTTTGTTATTCGTTTGAAAAACATAGTTTGCGTGGTATTTTATTAATTGAGAAAGCATCATTTAAAAAAAGAAAACCTGAAGTACGTTTTGACCTATTTGTGTACTCAGGAATATTAAAGGATTACACTATCGGTTCCAAGGAAGGTCTACCGTAAGGAGACTATATTCGCATTACTTTCTTTCGTATTACTGTCGAAAACTACTAGGTTATCACAGTGTCTAATTTAAGTGTCTTGATTTCCATCATTCCCGTAATATTAGGCTTACCATATGTGTTGTTATTTTGTTATTCCTGTGAAAAACATAATTTGCTTGGTATTTTATTCATTGGGAAAGCATCATTTAAAGAAAGACAACCTGATGGAAGTTTTGACCTATTTGTGTACACTGGAATATTAAAGGATTACACTATCGGTTCCAAGAAAGCTCTACCGTAAGGAGAATATATTCGTATTACTTCCTTCCGTAATACTGTCGGAAACTACAAGGTTATCACAGTGTATAATTTGAGTATCTTGATTACTATCATTCCAGTAATATTAGGCTAAAAATATGTGTTGTCATTTTGTTATTCCTGTGAAAAACATAGTTTGCGTGGTATTTTATTAATTGAGAAAGCATCATTTAAAGAAAGAAAACCTGAAGGAAGTTTTGACCTATTTGTGTACACTGGAATATTAAAGGATTACACTATCGGTTCCAAGAAAGCTCTACCGTAAGGAGACTATATTCGTATTACTTCCTTCCGTAATACTGTCGGAAACTACTAGGTTATCACAGTGTTTAATTTGAGTATCTTGATTTCTATCATTCCCGTATTATAGGGCTAAACGTATGTGTTGTTATTTTGTTTATCTTGTGAAAAACATAGTTTGCGTGGTATTTAATTTATTGTCAAAGCATCATTTAAAGAAAGACAACCTGAAAGACGTTTTGACCTATTTGTGTACACTGGAATATTAAAGGATTACACTATCGGTTCCAAGAAAGCTCTACCGTAAGGAGACTATATTCGTATTACTTCCTTCCGTATTACTGTTGGAAACTACTAGGTTATCACAGTGTATAATTTGAGTATCTTAATTTCTATCATTCTTGTAATATTAGACTAAACATATGTGTTGTTATTTTGTTATTCGTTTGAAAAACATAGTTTGCGTGGTATTTTTATAATTGAGAAAGCATCATTTAAAAAAAGAAAACCTGAAGTACGTTTTGACCTATTTGTGTACTCAGGAATATTAAAGGATTACACTATCGGTTCCAAGGAAGGTCTACCGTAAGGAGACTATATTCGCATTACTTTCTTTCGTATTACTGTCGAAAACTACTAGGTTATCACAGTGTCTAATTTAAGTATCTTGATTTCCATCATTCCCGTAATATTAGGCTTACCATATGTGTTGTTATTTTGTTATTCCTGTGAAAAACATAATTTGCTTGGTATTTTATTCATTGGGAAAGCATCATTTAAAGAAAGACAACCTGAAGGACGATTTTACCTAATTGTGTACACAGGAATTTAAAAGGATTACACTATCGGTTCCAAGAAAGCTCTACCGTAAGGAGGCTATATTCGTATTACTTCCTTCCGTGTTACTGTCAGAAACTACAACGTTATCACAGTGTATAATTTGAGTATCTTAATTTCTATCATTCCCGTAATATTAGACTTAACATATGTGTTGTTATTTTGTTATTCGTGTGAAAAACATAGATTGCGTGGTATTTTATTAATTGAGAAAGCACCATTTAAAGAAAGACAACCTGAAGGACGTTTTGACCTAATTGTGTACACAGGAATTTAAAAGGATTACACTATCGGTTCCAAGAAAGCTCTACCGTAAGGAGACTATATTCGTATTACTTCCTTCCGTATTACTGTCGGAAACTACTAGGTTATCACAGTGTTTAATTTGAGTATCTTGATTTCCATCATTTCCGTAATATTTGGCTAAACATGTGTGTTGTTATTTTGTAATTCATGTGAAAAACATAATTTGCTTGTTATTTTATTCATTGGGAAAGCATCATTTAAAGAAAGACAACCTGAAGGACGTTTTGACCTAATTGTGTACACAGGAATTTAAAAGGATTACACCATCGGTTCCAAGAAAGGTCTACCGTAAGGAGACTATATTCGTATTACTTCCTTCCGTATCACTGTCGGAAACTACAAGGTTATCACAGTGTATAATTTGAGTATCTTGATTTCTATCATTCCAGTAATATTAGGCTAAAAATATGTGTTGTCATTTTGTTATTCCTGTGAAAAACATAGTTTGCGTCGTATTTTATTAATTGAGAAAGCATCATTTAAAGAAAGAAAACCTGATGGAAGTTTTGACCTATTTGTGTACACTGGAATATTAAAGGATTACACTATCGGTTCCAAGAAAGCTCTACCGTAAGGAGAATATATTCGTATTACTTCCTTCCGTAATACTGTCGGAAACTACAAGGTTATCACAGTGTATAATTTGAGTATCTTGATTACTATCATTCCAGTAATATTAGGCTAAAAATATGTGTTGTCATTTTGTTATTCCTGTGAAAAACATAGTTTGCGTGGTATTTTATTAATTGAGAAAGCATCATTTAAAGAAAGAAAACCTGAAGGAAGTTTTGACCTATTTGTGTACACTGGAATATTAAAGGATTACACTATCGGTTCCAAGAAAGCTCTACCGTAAGGAGACTATATTCGTATTACTTCCTTCCGTAATACTGTCGGAAACTACTAGGTTATCACAGTGTTTAATTTGAGTATCTTGATTTCTATCATTCCCGTATTATAGGGCTAAACGTATGTGTTGTTATTTTGTTTATCTTGTGAAAAACATAGTTTGCGTGGTATTTAATTTATTGTCAAAGCATCATTTAAAGAAAGACAACCTGAAAGACGTTTTGACCTATTTGTGTACACTGGAATATTAAAGGATTACACTATCGGTTCCAAGAAAGCTCTACCGTAAGGAGACTATATTCGTATTACTTCCTTCCGTATTACTGTTGGAAACTACTAGGTTATCACAGTGTATAATTTGAGTATCTTAATTTCTATCATTCTTGTAATATTAGACTAAACATATGTGTTGTTATTTTGTTATTCGCTTGAAAAACATAGTTTGCGTGGTATTTTATTAATTGAGAAAGCATCATTTAAAAAAAGAAAACCTGAAGTACGTTTTGACCTATTTGTGTACTCAGGAATATTAAAGGATTACACTATCGGTTCCAAGGAAGGTCTACCGTAAGGAGACTATATTCGCATTACTTTCTTTCGTATTACTGTCGAAAACTACTAGGTTATCACAGTGTCTAATTTAAGTATCTTGATTTCCATCATTCCCGTAATATTAGGCTTACCATATGTGTTGTTATTTTGTTATTCCTGTGAAAAACATAATTTGCTTGGTATTTTATTCATTGGGAAAGCATCATTTAAAGAAAGACAACCTGAAGGACGATTTGACCTAATTGTGTACACAGGAATTTAAAAGGATTACACTATCGGTTCCAAGAAAGCTCTACCGTAAGGAGGCTATATTCGTATTACTTCCTTCCGTGTTACTGTCAGAAACTACAAGGTTATCACAGTGTATAATTTGAGTATCTTAATTTCTATCATTCCCGTAATATTAGACTTAACATATGTGTTGTTATTTTGTTATTCGTGTGAAAAACATAGATTGCGTGGTATTTTATTAATTGAGAAAGCACCATTTAAAGAAAGACAACCTGAAGGACGTTTTGACCTAATTGTGTACACAGGAATTTAAAAGGATTACACTATCGGTTCCAAGAAAGCTCTACCGTAAGGAGACTATATTCGTATTACTTCCTTCCGTATTACTGTCGGAAACTACTAGGTTATCACAGTGTTTAATTTGAGTATCTTGATTTCCATCATTTCCGTAATATTTGGCTAAACATGTGTGTTGTTATTTTGTAATTCATGTGAAAAACATAATTTGCTTGTTATTTTATTCATTGGGAAAGCATCATTTAAAGAAAGACAACCTGAAGGACGTTTTGACCTAATTGTGTACACAGGAATTTAAAAGGATTACACCATCGGTTCCAAGAAAGGTCTACCGTAAGGAGACTATATTCGTATTACTTCCTTCCGTATCACTGTCGGAAACTACAAGGTTATCACAGTGTATAATTTGAGTATCTTGATTTCTATCATTTCAGTAATATTAGGCTAAAAATATGTGTTGTCATTTTGTTATTCCTGTGAAAAACATAGTTTGCGTGGTATTTTATTAATTGAGAAAGCATCATTTAAAAAAAGAAAACCTGAAGTACGTTTTGACCAATTTGTGTACTCAGGAATATTAAAGGATTACACTATCGGTTCCAAGGAAGGTCTACCGTAAGGAGACTATATTCGCATTACTTTCTTTCGTATTACTGTCGAAAACTACTAGGTTATCACAGTGTTTAATTTAAGTATCTTGATTTCCATCATTCCCGTAATATTAGGCTTACCATATGTGTTGTTATTTTGTTATTCCTGTGAAAAACATAGATTGCGTGGTATTTTATTAATTGAGAAAGCACCATTTAAAGAAAGACAACCTGAAGGACGTTTTGACCTAATTGTGTACACAGGAATTTAAAAGGATTACACTATCGGTTCCAAGAAAGCTCTACCGTAAGGAGACTATATTCGTATTACTTTTTTCCGTATTACTGTCGGAAACTACTAGGTTATCACAGTGTTTAATTTGAGTATCTTGATTTCCATCATTTCCGTAATATTTGGCTAAACATGTGTGTTGTTATTTTGTAATTCATGTGAAAAACATAAATTGCTTGTTATTTTATTCATTGGGAAAGCATCATTTAAAGAAAGACAACCTGAAGGACGTTTTGACCTAATTGTGTACACAGGAATTTAAAAGGATTACACCATCGGTTCCAAGAAAGGTCTACCGTAAGGAGACTATATTCGTATTACTTCCTTCCGTATCACTGTCGGAAACTACAAGGTTATCACAGTGTATAATTTGAGTATCTTGATTTCTATCATTCCAGTAATATTAGGCTAAAAATATGTGTTGTCATTTTGTTATTCCTGTGAAAAACATAGTTTGCGTGGTATTTTATTAATTGAGAAAGCATCATTTAAAGAAAGAAAACCTGATGGAAGTTTTGACCTATTTGTGTACACTGGAATATTAAAGGATTACACTATCGGTTCCGAGGAAGCTCTACCGTAAGGAGAATATATTCGTATTACTTCCTTCCGTAATACTGTCGGAAACTACAAGGTTATCACAGTGTATAATTTGAGTATCTTGATTTCTATCATTCCAGTAATATTAGGCTAAAAATATGTGTTGTCATTTTGTTATTCCTGTGAAAAACATAGTTTGCGTGGTATTTTAATAATTGAGAAAGCATCATTTAAAGAAAGAAAACCTGATGGAAGTTTTGACCTATTTGTGTACACTGGAATATTAAAGGATTACACTATCGGTTCCAAGAAAGCTCTACCGTAAGGAGAATATATTCGTATTACTTCCTTCCGTAATACTGTCGGAAACTACAAGGTTATCACAGTGTATAATTCGAGTATCTTGATTTCTATCATTCCAGTAATATTAGGCTAAAAATATGTGTTGTCCTTTTGTTATTCCTGTGAAAAACATAGTTTGCGTGGTATTTTATTAATTGAGAAAGCATCATTTAAAGAAAGAAAACCTGAAGGAAGTTTTGACCTATTTGTGTACACTGGAATATTAAAGGATTACACCATCGGTTCCAAGGAAGGTCTACCGTAAGGAGACTATATTCGCATTACTTCTTTCCGTATTACTGTCGAAAACTACTAGGTTATCACAGTGTTTAATTTGAGTATCTTGATTTCTATCATTCCCGTATTATAGGGCTAAACGTATGTGTTTTTATTTTGTTAATCTTGTGAAAAACATAGTTTGCGTGGTATTTTATTTATTGTCAAAGCATCATTTAAAGAAAGACAAGCTGAAAGACGTTTTGACCTATTTGTGTACACTGGAATATTAAAAGATTACACTATCGGTTCCAAGAAAGCTCTACCGTAAGGAGACTATATTCGTATTACTTCTTTCCGTATTACTGTTGGAAACTACTAGATTATCACAGTGTATAATTTGAGTATCTTAATTTCTATCATTCTTGTAATATTAGACTAAAAATATGTGTTGTCATTTTGTTATTCCTGTGAAAAACATAGTTTGCGTGGTATTTTATTAATTGAGAAAGCATCATTTAAAAAAAGAAAACCTGAAGTACGTTTTGACCAATTTGTGTACTCAGGAATATTAAAGGATTACACTATCGGTTCCAAGGAAGGTCTACCGTAAGGAGACTATATTCGCATTACTTTCTTTCGTATTACTGTCGAAAACTACTAGGTTATCACAGTGTCTAATTTAAGTATCTTGATTTCCATCATTCCCGTAATATTAGGCTTACCATATGTGTTGTTATTTTGTTATTCCTGTGAAAAACATAATTTGCTTGGTATTTTATTCATTGGGAAAGCATCATTTAAAGAAAGACAACCTGAAGGACGATTTTACCTAATTGTGTACACAGGAATTTAAAAGGATTACACTATCGGTTCCAAGAAAGCTCTACCGTAAGGAGGCTATATTCGTATTACTTCCTTCCGTGTTACTGTCAGAAACTACAACGTTATCACAGTGTATAATTTGAGTATCTTAATTTCTATCATTCCCGTAATATTAGACTTAACATATGTGTTGTTATTTTGTTATTCGTGTGAAAAACATAGATTGCGTGGTATTTTATTAATTGAGAAAGCACCATTTAAAGAAAGACAACCTGAAGGACGTTTTGACCTAATTGTGTACACAGGAATTTAAAAGGATTACACTATCGGTTCCAAGAAAGCTCTACCGTAAGGAGACTATATTCGTATTACTTCCTTCCGTATTACTGTCGGAAACTACTAGGTTATCACAGTGTTTAATTTGAGTATCTTGATTTCCATCATTTCCGTAATATTTGGCTAAACATGTGTGTTGTTATTTTGTAATTCATGTGAAAAACATAATTTGCTTGTTATTTTATTCATTGGGAAAGCATCATTTAAAGAAAGACAACCTGAAGGACGTTTTGACCTAATTGTGTACACAGGAATTTAAAAGGATTACACCATCGGTTCCAAGAAAGGTCTACCGTAAGGAGACTATATTCGTATTACTTCCTTCCGTATCACTGTCGGAAACTACAAGGTTATCACAGTGTATAATTTGAGTATCTTGATTTCTATCATTCCAGTAATATTAGGCTAAAAATATGTGTTGTCATTTTGTTATTCCTGTGAAAAACATAGTTTGCGTCGTATTTTATTAATTGAGAAAGCATCATTTAAAGAAAGAAAACCTGATGGAAGTTTTGACCTATTTGTGTACACTGGAATATTAAAGGATTACACTATCGGTTCCAAGAAAGCTCTACCGTAAGGAGAATATATTCGTATTACTTCCTTCCGTAATACTGTCGGAAACTACAAGGTTATCACAGTGTATAATTTGAGTATCTTGATTACTATCATTCCAGTAATATTAGGCTAAAAATATGTGTTGTCATTTTGTTATTCCTGTGAAAAACATAGTTTGCGTGGTATTTTATTAATTGAGAAAGCATCATTTAAAGAAAGAAAACCTGAAGGAAGTTTTGACCTATTTGTGTACACTGGAATATTAAAGGATTACACTATCGGTTCCAAGAAAGCTCTACCGTAAGGAGACTATATTCGTATTACTTCCTTCCGTAATACTGTCGGAAACTACTAGGTTATCACAGTGTTTAATTTGAGTATCTTGATTTCTATCATTCCCGTATTATAGGGCTAAACGTATGTGTTGTTATTTTGTTTATCTTGTGAAAAACATAGTTTGCGTGGTATTTAATTTATTGTCAAAGCATCATTTAAAGAAAGACAACCTGAAAGACGTTTTGACCTATTTGTGTACACTGGAATATTAAAGGATTACACTATCGGTTCCAAGAAAGCTCTACCGTAAGGAGACTATATTCGTATTACTTCCTTCCGTATTACTGTTGGAAACTACTAGGTTATCACAGTGTATAATTTGAGTATCTTAATTTCTATCATTCTTGTAATATTAGACTAAACATATGTGTTGTTATTTTGTTATTCGCTTGAAAAACATAGTTTGCGTGGTATTTTATTAATTGAGAAAGCATCATTTAAAAAAAGAAAACCTGAAGTACGTTTTGACCTATTTGTGTACTCAGGAATATTAAAGGATTACACTATCGGTTCCAAGGAAGGTCTACCGTAAGGAGACTATATTCGCATTACTTTCTTTCGTATTACTGTCGAAAACTACTAGGTTATCACAGTGTCTAATTTAAGTATCTTGATTTCCATCATTCCCGTAATATTAGGCTTACCATATGTGTTGTTATTTTGTTATTCCTGTGAAAAACATAATTTGCTTGGTATTTTATTCATTGGGAAAGCATCATTTAAAGAAAGACAACCTGAAGGACGATTTGACCTAATTGTGTACACAGGAATTTAAAAGGATTACACTATCGGTTCCAAGAAAGCTCTACCGTAAGGAGGCTATATTCGTATTACTTCCTTCCGTGTTACTGTCAGAAACTACAAGGTTATCACAGTGTATAATTTGAGTATCTTAATTTCTATCATTCCCGTAATATTAGACTTAACATATGTGTTGTTATTTTGTTATTCGTGTGAAAAACATAGATTGCGTGGTATTTTATTAATTGAGAAAGCACCATTTAAAGAAAGACAACCTGAAGGACGTTTTGACCTAATTGTGTACACAGGAATTTAAAAGGATTACACTATCGGTTCCAAGAAAGCTCTACCGTAAGGAGACTATATTCGTATTACTTCCTTCCGTATTACTGTCGGAAACTACTAGGTTATCACAGTGTTTAATTTGAGTATCTTGATTTCCATCATTTCCGTAATATTTGGCTAAACATGTGTGTTGTTATTTTGTAATTCATGTGAAAAACATAATTTGCTTGTTATTTTATTCATTGGGAAAGCATCATTTAAAGAAAGACAACCTGAAGGACGTTTTGACCTAATTGTGTACACAGGAATTTAAAAGGATTACACCATCGGTTCCAAGAAAGGTCTACCGTAAGGAGACTATATTCGTATTACTTCCTTCCGTATCACTGTCGGAAACTACAAGGTTATCACAGTGTATAATTTGAGTATCTTGATTTCTATCATTTCAGTAATATTAGGCTAAAAATATGTGTTGTCATTTTGTTATTCCTGTGAAAAACATAGTTTGCGTGGTATTTTATTAATTGAGAAAGCATCATTTAAAAAAAGAAAACCTGAAGTACGTTTTGACCAATTTGTGTACTCAGGAATATTAAAGGATTACACTATCGGTTCCAAGGAAGGTCTACCGTAAGGAGACTATATTCGCATTACTTTCTTTCGTATTACTGTCGAAAACTACTAGGTTATCACAGTGTTTAATTTAAGTATCTTGATTTCCATCATTCCCGTAATATTAGGCTTACCATATGTGTTGTTATTTTGTTATTCCTGTGAAAAACATAGATTGCGTGGTATTTTATTAATTGAGAAAGCACCATTTAAAGAAAGACAACCTGAAGGACGTTTTGACCTAATTGTGTACACAGGAATTTAAAAGGATTACACTATCGGTTCCAAGAAAGCTCTACCGTAAGGAGACTATATTCGTATTACTTTTTTCCGTATTACTGTCGGAAACTACTAGGTTATCACAGTGTTTAATTTGAGTATCTTGATTTCCATCATTTCCGTAATATTTGGCTAAACATGTGTGTTGTTATTTTGTAATTCATGTGAAAAACATAAATTGCTTGTTATTTTATTCATTGGGAAAGCATCATTTAAAGAAAGACAACCTGAAGGACGTTTTGACCTAATTGTGTACACAGGAATTTAAAAGGATTACACCATCGGTTCCAAGAAAGGTCTACCGTAAGGAGACTATATTCGTATTACTTCCTTCCGTATCACTGTCGGAAACTACAAGGTTATCACAGTGTATAATTTGAGTATCTTGATTTCTATCATTCCAGTAATATTAGGCTAAAAATATGTGTTGTCATTTTGTTATTCCTGTGAAAAACATAGTTTGCGTGGTATTTTATTAATTGAGAAAGCATCATTTAAAGAAAGAAAACCTGATGGAAGTTTTGACCTATTTGTGTACACTGGAATATTAAAGGATTACACTATCGGTTCCGAGGAAGCTCTACCGTAAGGAGAATATATTCGTATTACTTCCTTCCGTAATACTGTCGGAAACTACAAGGTTATCACAGTGTATAATTTGAGTATCTTGATTTCTATCATTCCAGTAATATTAGGCTAAAAATATGTGTTGTCATTTTGTTATTCCTGTGAAAAACATAGTTTGCGTGGTATTTTAATAATTGAGAAAGCATCATTTAAAGAAAGAAAACCTGATGGAAGTTTTGACCTATTTGTGTACACTGGAATATTAAAGGATTACACTATCGGTTCCAAGAAAGCTCTACCGTAAGGAGAATATATTCGTATTACTTCCTTCCGTAATACTGTCGGAAACTACAAGGTTATCACAGTGTATAATTCGAGTATCTTGATTTCTATCATTCCAGTAATATTAGGCTAAAAATATGTGTTGTCCTTTTGTTATTCCTGTGAAAAACATAGTTTGCGTGGTATTTTATTAATTGAGAAAGCATCATTTAAAGAAAGAAAACCTGAAGGAAGTTTTGACCTATTTGTGTACACTGGAATATTAAAGGATTACACCATCGGTTCCAAGGAAGGTCTACCGTAAGGAGACTATATTCGCATTACTTCTTTCCGTATTACTGTCGAAAACTACTAGGTTATCACAGTGTTTAATTTGAGTATCTTGATTTCTATCATTCCCGTATTATAGGGCTAAACGTATGTGTTTTTATTTTGTTAATCTTGTGAAAAACATAGTTTGCGTGGTATTTTATTTATTGTCAAAGCATCATTTAAAGAAAGACAAGCTGAAAGACGTTTTGACCTATTTGTGTACACTGGAATATTAAAAGATTACACTATCGGTTCCAAGAAAGCTCTACCGTAAGGAGACTATATTCGTATTACTTCTTTCCGTATTACTGTTGGAAACTACTAGATTATCACAGTGTATAATTTGAGTATCTTAATTTCTATCATTCTTGTAATATTAGACTAAACATATGTGTTGTTATTTTGTTATTCGTTTGAAAAACATAGTTTGCGTGGTATTTTATTAATTGAGAAAGCATCATTTAAAAAAAGAAAACCTGAAGTACGTTTTGACCTATTTGTGTACACAGGAATAT
Source organism: Desoria tigrina (assembly GCA_906901685.1). Classification (NCBI taxonomy): domain Eukaryota; kingdom Metazoa; phylum Arthropoda; class Collembola; order Entomobryomorpha; family Isotomidae; genus Desoria; species Desoria tigrina. Next base: position 885,792 of record CAJQTU010000060.1, read on the forward strand.
TAAAGGATTACACTATCGGTTCCAAGGAAGGTCTACCGTAAGGAGACTATATTCGCATTACTTTCTTCCGTATTAATGTTGGAAACTACTAGGTTATCACAGTGTTTAATTTGAGTATCTTGATTTCTATCATTCCCGTGTTATAGAGCTAAACGTATGTGTTGTTATTTTGTTAATCTTGTGAAAAACTTAGTTTGCGTAGTATTTTATTTATTGCGAAAGCATCATTTAAAGAAAGACAATCAGAAGGACGTTTTGACCTATTTGTGTACACAGGAATATAAAAGAATTGCATTATCGGTTCTAAGAAAACTTTACTGTAACGAGACTATATTCGTATTATTTCCTTCCGTATTACTGTCGGAAACTACTAGGTTATCACAGTGTTTAATTTGAGTATCTTGATTTCTACTATTCCCGTAATATTCGGCTAAACATATTTGTTGTTATTTTGTTATTCATGTGAAAAACAAAGTTTGCGTGGTATTAAATGTATTGGGAAAGCATCATTTAAAGAAAAACAACCAGGACGTTTTGACCTATTTGTGTACACAGGAATATAAAAGAATTGCATTATCGGTTCCAAGAAAGCTCTACCGTAAGGAGGCTATATTCGTATTACTTCCTTCCGTATTACTGTCGGGAACTACTAGGTTATCACAGTGTTTAATTTGAGTATCTTGATTTCTATCATTCCCGTAGTATTTGGCTAAACATGTGTGTTGTTATTTTGTAATTCATGTGAAAAACATAATTTGCTTGTTATTTTATTCATTGGGAAAGCATCATTTAAAGAAAGACAACCTGAAGGACGTTTTGACCTATTTGTGTTCACAGGAAATTTAAAGGATTACACTATCGGCTCCAAGAAGGGTCTACCGTAAGGAGACTATAGTCTTATTACTTCCTTCCATATTACTGTCGGAAACTACTAGGTTATCACAGTGTTTAATTTGAGTATCTTGATTTCCATCATTCCCGTAATATTAGGCTAAACATATGTGTTGTTATTTTGTTATTCGTGTGAAAAACATAGTTTGCTTGGTATTTTATTTATTGTGAAAGCATCATCTAAAGAAAGACAACCTGAAGGACGTTTTGACCTATTTGTGTACACAGGAATATAAAAGGATTGCATTATGGGTTCCAAGAAATGTTTACCATAAGGAGACTATATTCGTATTGCTTCCTTCCGTATTACTGTTGAAAACTACTAGGTTATCACAGTGTTTAATTTGAGTATCTTGATTTCTATCATTCCCGTAAAATAGAGCCAAACGTATGTGTTGTTATTTTGTTATTCTTGTGAAAAACATAGTTTGCGTGGTATTTTATTAATTGGCAAAGCATCATTTAAAGAAAGACAACCAGAAGGACGTTTTGACCTATTTGTGTACACAGGAATATTAAAGGATTACACTATCGGTTCCAAGAAAGGTCTACCGTAAGGAGACTATATTCCTATTTACTTGATAAACATATGTGTTGTTATTTTGTTATTCATGTGAAAAATATAGTTTGCGTGGTATTTTATGGATTATTAGCTCGCCTATTGAAAATAGGGTTTAGAGCTAATGATGTCCGTCCGGCCTTTTTTCAATGTAAATCAAGACAAATTGAAAAGTGCCAGAAGCAGGCTGCATCAGAACTAACGCAAAGAGAAACATCTGCTGCTTCAATGGATAACAGTGATATTTAGAAACAAGAATGATATATAAATCAAAACATTTTAAAACAATAATCATATTTCAAAGGTCTTTAGATTTGTTATATACAAAACAACAATTTAGAGTTCGTGAAAGCCGTACCTGAAGCATTTCATAACATTGTTTCATGATTTGTTCAAATTGATCCAAAAATCGAATCTTTCATTTAAAACCTACAGTGTGCAGTGTTATATAGCCCGATTCAGGATGCTTCAATTTGTCTGCATTTCAAACCTATTCCCTTGGCAACTCTACTTTGCATGAACCCCACGGGTCAACCGATCGACCGATTTTTCCACCTTCGAACTTAGCCTTCGCATTTGCAAAATACACAAGTGTCACGGACAGACGGACGGACGGACAGCATGATTCCATAAGCCCTGACTCGAGCTAAAACCAGTAATATGGATTTAAACGAATTAATAAAGTACATTTTAACTGCATCTGCCCAACAACATTAAAACATTTCTCGAGGAAATCGTATTTTTCTTAAAATCAAATCAATATTTATGGTTTTTATCTCATTTCCTAAAAAAAACAATTTTGAGAAATTTTGAGGTTTGGTATAAATTGAGCAACATAAAAATGGTTTTCGAGAAAATAGTATTGGTTTATTTACCAAATGTTTAAAAAAAGGTAATAGAAAATAGGTAATCAAAACGACATGAATGATATATTTATATAAAGTAATACTTTTTGATACAATAATCAAATTTTGAAGGTGGTATCATATTTTGTATACAAAGCAATTTAGGGTTCCGGCGAGCCTTAATTGGGACATTTTATGATATTGTTTCATGATCTGTTCAAATTGATCCAAAAATTGAATCTATCATTTTAAAACCGTGTTTGGGATTTAAACAAATTGATAAAATTGATTTTAACTGCATTTGTGAAATATAAAATAATAATTGTACATGTTTAAATAGCAACATGGATTCACAGATTGGGAAACAGTAATATAGAATATAAGTCAATGTTTTTTGGAACAATTCTCAAATATTCAGTTTCTTCACGTATTTGTTATGGAAACTATCTTTATCGAGTTATAGCATATTCTTTTACAATTACAATAGAACAATTACTAAAGCCTGTTTTATACTTTCACTTTTTACACGACTTTACTGTTCACTTTTCATACAAGTTAAACGGGCAAGTACTTTATTTTGACTTAATATTACTGCGTACGCTAAAAAGATTCAATTACCACCTAATTAGATCAAATGAAAAAAAGATCAATGCTGCAACTAAAAAGAAATTGTTACCACCTTTTATGATGCATCTGCATAGCTAAAAGGATGCCTTATGATGATGTATTTTTTAAGGTTTATGGGAGACTACACCTATATATTTTCTTATCAAATTTGCTAAGCGTATGCATATGAAGATTATCGTACCGTTATCTCTTATCTCCAGCATTTATACCTTGTTTGCTTGCATTAGGACTTGTTTTCTTCCCAATAAATGTACTCAATTTTTAAGAAGCAAGCAAGAAACCTATTTTAATAAATAATTCTAAAATATGGCTTCCTTCCTTCCATAATATAATTCCGAATCTGAATTCGGCAGATGATTCTGATTCCGAAAATAAAAGGAGTTGCTGTTAATTACACCATAGCTCCACAAAAGGTTTTTAGTACTTTAGAACTTGCGAAGGACTTCATTAAAAGTCAGAATATGTGGTGTCATAGGACCACACGAAATACAGCAAGGGGGCGGAAATATTTTTACATCTGCAAGTTTGACAAAAAATGTGTTGCTCGTAGCTTTCTTTTTTTGGATTCTAAAAAAACGGACATCGCTTTCTATACGACTGGAAAGTTGCACACGCATATAACCAAATTGTAAAGAGTTTGCTCTGATGCCTATTTTGTCAACAAAAATTTTGACACATGCATATGATTACTCGAAACTTAACCCATAGATCCGAATAAGGAAACAACGAGATGGTTCCACGAGGTTTTACATCCCTTCGTCGTCGTCCAACCAATTGTCACTTCGTGAAACCGAATTGCAAAAATACGATCGACAAATAAAAACAAATAGTTGGAAAACATTCGACACCTATTTAGGTCGTCAAACGCGTTTGTGGAAAGTTGTTTCGCATGAACTTGGAACGGATTGGAAAATGTCTTCTTGCACTTGTGTAGTTTTTAAGAAAAAAATACATATGTAAACACATAATCACTGTAGCCATTCGTTTGGGTAACTATGCGTTTTCTGATATTGCAAAAACTATTCCGATTGGTAAAAAACGAAAAAGGGGTAGACCAGGGCCCTGTTTTTCAAGGCACTTTTCACTCCGCACTTTGCAACTTTGCAACGAATTTGCAAAGCAGAGCGTTTTTCATGGCAACCAAAATGAAGAGTGAAAAGCGAAAAGTGCGGAGTAAAAGTTGTAGGGAAAGTGAAAAGTGCAGAGAAAGTTTGCGTTTTTCAACTCCGCACTCTTCAACATTTACTCCGCACTTTTCATTGGAAATTGCAAAGAATCGGATCGCTTTGCGCTTTTCACTCTTCAACTTATTCTCGATGAATTTGAAATTCCAAACCGCCTCCCCCCACAATTCACCCCCCTACTATAATTTCTAGTTCAAGCCGATTTTATTTTATTAATCCCAATATGGGGTAGGATTATTATATAATATAGGATCAAATAGGATTCACTTCAAATTTAAACTGCTTTTTGATTCTTTCGTTCTGATTTTATCATTCTAACACAGATTACCTTTTCTTTGCTTAGGCTTCTAATCCCTTTTTATGGAAAATGTTTAAATTCTTTCTCAAATCTTAATCTTAAATACGTTTTTCTAAAATACTTCTTTTTTTTGCTGATAATGTGACCAATAAAAGTTTTCAGGATTCATATTAAATCAATCAACACACAAAGTTGGCTCAGATTTAGGTAGGAAGAACAATAGGAATAATAATCCGATTCTTATCGTATTTTTTACTTTCGAATCCAGTCAATACTGACCAGTGGCGTTGAATATTTAAGGTTCCAGAGTAATTATCAATATGGGAAAATGAGTGTCATAGGGGGTATTTTGAACCCATATGCCTTTCCATCCGTACTAGCTAAAATTTTTGAAAAAATTATGTTATGTAGATATTTTAATGCCAAACATTATAAAGTCATTGTAAATACCCTACAAGGTATAGAAAGACTGGAATTAAAATGTAATCAATGACTTGTTTTTAACTTTCCAAGAGGCCCCGTTCCGAGCCCGATAGGATCATCATTTAATCTCAAAACCGGTTTCAATAGATAAAACATTTCTTGTCCGAGGGAGTATAATAGGGGGTTCAAATTTTAAGAAGCAATTTTATGAAGCGATCACTTCGAAAAATGCACTTTAAACAAACAATCACTCATGTTGTTTCGGGTTTTAGTTTTTTTATGCAAACTCCATAAGAGATTCATTAATTTTGACCCCCTACACTCTTTCTCTCATATAATTGTCATTGATAACATTTTAGTTCCGGGCTTTCTTTATCCTATAGGGTAATAACGATGGCTTCATAATATTCCACATTAAAATATCTACCCAAAAATATTTATTTTAAAATTGTAAGTGCTAAAGGATCGAATGCCATTAGGGTTTAAAGAACCCCCCATGACATATATTTTCCCATAGCGATATTAAAAAATCGGAGGATAGAGTTCAAAAGATGTGAAAAGTGCGGAGTGAAGAGCGACTGAAAAACAATTTACTCCGCAAACCCTGTTTTTCTGCAGAGTGCAAAGTGCAGAGTTTGGTTGCCATGAAAAACGCTCCGCATTTGCACTCTGCATTTTTTTGAAAATGCAGAGTGAAAAGTGCGGAGTGAAGAGTGCAAAGTTGAAAAATAGGGCCCAGCAATGTCTAAAAAGGCACTTATTGTGCAATAATTTGTAATTTCGACCATTCGTTTCTTGAATTCTTACCAAATAGTTATTAATTAAAGCTGTTGACTTGTGTAATTTGCTCGTTAATTAATTATCATAAGGTATCCTTTTAGCTATACAGATGCATCATAAAAGGTGGTAACAATTTCTTTTTAGTTGCAGCATTGATCTTTTTTTCATTTGATCTAATTAGGTGGTAATTGAATCTTTTTAGCGTACGCATTAATAGGTACCCCTTTATTTTACTTCCCCGTTCCTAAATCAATATAATAGAAAAGAATATGATGCTAAATATGCTTGATAAGGATTGTTTTGATCTCATTTATACCACATCTAGTTGAAATATGAAGTAGAGTCCTTTTGTGCATACGCTTGAGAATTTTTACTTCCCATCGGGGAGCTGTATGGGAGAGGGAGGGGGTTGATTTTTGTAAAACGGGTCATTCTGACGCTACATCTTATTATGAATACTGATTGTGAGAACCCACAAGTAAATTTTGATGATGAAGTGATATGAACTCCAGTTTTTATTGAAATTCAAAGGATGAATCACATCCGTCTGATGTTCCCTCGTCATTATTGTTTGGTATACAAAAATAAAAGATAGGAACCAAGTCGAATTTGATATTTAATATTACTATTTATTCATTGAGTAAAGTAATATATCGCAGAGTTTGTATATAAAAAAAAATTTTGTTTACTATTGTATTACAAAATATAATTAAAAAAAACTGACCTTTGACTTTCTCACATTAATGTTCCCTAAAAATACCGTAGCACCAATTAAAATTAATATCACTTGATATTACAAAACACACAATCACGTTATCAAACCATTGGGGACAAAAAAATCACAAAACTAAAAATTACAGTAGAAAAATTTCTTCCAGCTCCTTACCGGCTGGAAGAGTACCTAAAATGGAGGCAACATTGCCCCTTTGAACAGCGATCCCAATACGCTGGATTAAAAATGAGGATGACCGAGGTTCGCCGGTCACCTCGGAAATCCTCTGACCTATTGAGGAGATCAGACGGAGTCCCTCCTTTCCCCAAATCCCAGTTGTCTCCAATGCAATGGGGACAAAAATGAATCAATCGAGGAGAAAATCGTACTTTCTCCTCTTCTTTTCTTCGGCAGTCTCAGCAGCAGACCCGGAGCGTACGGCAGATTGGGCAACATAAGAGGGGGCGAAGGTGTCTACACAGGTAAAGTCCCACACAAGAGACTTCCCTCGTACCCATGGGATTAGTGTCTGTCCGTCGGGCCGTTTAAATCCGACCTTGAACACCCAGCCGGTTCACGAATGCATGGAACCTCCGCCGAACGGAGGGCCCTTGCGATCACATCGTTGGCCCCTTCGTGCCGGGACTAACGACCTGCACTTTTTTTGCAGGATAAGCCATGATATCCCCTTGAAGTAACGAGTACCCCACATGGGCACTTATTGGGTTCACAAATGTCCGCTCCTAGTCGGAGGGCGCAGGCAATCCTGAAGGATTCATTGGGGAGGTGGGTCCCAAGCTGGGGGGAGGGAAGAGCATTAAGCCAATCGCCGGCGTGTGGTTTGGCACTTGCTAGCAATCGCGCCTTGTCCTCCTGGCTTCCAGCGGCTAAGAGCAAAGACTCCACTGTTCGCTGGACGAGAGGTCCCTCCCAACATTTTTGAATACCCCTTTCAGTGGGGTCAGGGAGGTCACATAAAGTCTGAGTACTCCAGCTGTCCACAGCCTCCGCAAGAGAAACATCGGCGGCCAAAATTTCTGGCGGCGCGAGTTGGGCGACAAGGGACGACACACTGTGGAACGACGCGATAAAACACGGAAGCGCCGTTTCCACAGCATGCCGGATACCAAGGCCTCCCAACTTGACCGGTAATGACGATTGTAACCACGCCTCAGGAGATAGGTGACAGTTCAGAGCGCCCTCTACCGCGAGTTTCAGAACTGCATCGTAGTCCGCAAGAAGACCTCTCTTTTTGTAAGACGGAGCGCACCGAAGGAAGTATATTAGGCGCGGTGTCGCGATTGACGCCCTTAAAGAAACAAGAAGAAGAAACAAGGCGGAGTAGGCGGTCAGCGTAGCGAGTCTCGCCGAAAATATTTTTAAATTGGCGGTTTTTTCCGCTAAAACATTTTCCATCGCCAAATCAGTCAGCGGACTACCCAATAATTTGGCGGAATCAGAAGTGATGACCTGGATGCCCGGTACCATCTCAGAAAATTGGTGTTGAATTTTTTGGCGGGTCGGCGTCGCCAGCTCCAAAAATCGCCAATTCGCATTTTGTCGGGTTGAGGGTGAGTCCAACCTCCTTCCCCTTTGAAATAATTGTTTTAAGGGTCGATAGGGATTTTTCGGGACTATCTGCTACAGTGCCGTCATCCAAATACCAAACATTCAGTTCCGACTGAAGCGACTCCACAATGGGTTGGATCACGAGGGCGAAAAGGGCTGGGCCTAAGGGATCACCTTGGTGAACACCTGATAAGGAAGGAATGGGAGTAGTCCCATAGTAGAGATTTGACGGCTCCCAGTAGCACGCCTTTATGAACGGGTATGCGGTAGGGATAGTCGACACGACCGCCGAAAACATCATGTCCCTCCGAAACTCGTTAAATGCATTGTTTGCATCGATTTTAACGAAGGCTTTTGGGGTGGAATGGGTGGCTTCGAAATACAGTCGGGCGGTATGCGCTCCCGCCTCAGCACCACCTCTAATTCCAACTCCGAGTTGGTGGGGCGAGAATTTTTCCACCAAAATCGGAGTAACTCTCCGGACTAGAATTTTTGCTGCCAGCCTCCTCCAAGTATTTCCAACCGCAACAGGGCGGATGCCTCCGGTCTTTTTTTTCAGGGCCGTGAGTGATGCACCGAAAAATATAGGACGAAAAGTTTCATTTACCCCACCTTTTAAAATCATATCAATAAAAACCCTAATGACTTTGCCTAGTTTTTCGCTGGTGTCCCCCGACCGAATTGAGAGCAAGTCCTTAAGGATTTGGGGACGGAGGCTGTCTAAACCCCCTGCGGAACCGTTCGGAAAACTAGCTACGGCCCTTGACATTTCCTCCTCCGAGACTGGTATCAGATCCTTCAACTCTGGATCTTCAGGGTAGTTTGTCGGTTCGGGGTGCGGAGGGTGCTTTTTTTTAAGGGCAGTAAGTGTAACGTCATCATTGGGGGCAATTGTGTCATCTGACAACAAAAGACGAATGGCGCCCCTCACATCACCATCTGCTAATTTTGCCTCCACTTTCTTGGCAATTTGTTATTGAGGGTTTTTATTGTGAGCGGGGCGCGGTGGGCGGGACATTGGGAGTGCACTGCTTGGATCAAGAGTCCACCTGGCCGTGTTGGCCTTCACCCACTTTGTGAGGTTAGTTACCTCATCCGTATGTTGGGGCACTTGGAGGACAGCATACGGGAACAGGAACAAATTTCCCCAGGAGTCATCATCATGGCGGGAAGTGACTTGTTCCAAAGTCGTGGTAAGGGCTTGGGCCACTTGAAGACGTGCCCCTCTTGGGCAGCGTCGGAGGGTGGGGACGGTTCCCTTAAGAGTAGAAAGCTTAGCCCCCCAGTCAACAGCATCATTTTGGGGCAGTTGGGCCGCCCAGGCTAGGTTAGAGTAGGTCCTTAAAGCCCCCCCCCCCCTACTTACCGGTCTTCCCCCTTCGTCTAGTGGGATGTTGGGAAAGGCCTCTCGTAAATATTTGACGAAAGTAGCCGTCAAAACGGCGACCTCGCCTTTTTCGAGCATGAAATTGGCATACCTATCGGTTACCTCTGACCTAAGAAGGCTGAAGCCGGGTGATTCCTCCAAGTTAGCACGGATCCATTGGATGGATCGGGCCTTCGTCCGATTTTTTGAAGGTGAGGTACTCCGTCGATTAGCAGTGGTGGCCGAAAGCCTTGACGAGTTGATAGACTGGTCCAGCACACTGTCATTCAAGTTTGAACTCCCTCCTGGATCGTCAAGGGGCGGTGAGGGCATATTAAAGCCCAAAAAAGCACAATCTCACGTTCCCCAGTTCACCAAAACAAAGAGTTTTTAACTCTCAATAAACTACACCAAATCACCACAGCCCCACTAAAAACTCGACGATTTTTCAACCCAACTGACAAATAGCCGACTGTGGGTCAGAACGTACAACGTACAAGTCAGTGGACTGGGATAATTTTTCCTTGGGATAAAACTGTCTTAGCTCAACATTCGGAAAAGTAGTTAGCTAAGGCTAGTGGGCTGGTATAAATTTTCCTTGGGATAAGACTGTCTTAGTTCAACCTGGGTACATCTAATTTGCTAGACCAGGGGAAATTTAGGATGAAAGTGGAAAATCGTTCCAAATGTCTAGCTATATTGAACCGCTCTGGTCAATGTCAATAATAATACAAAGTTCTAAACACAGCTTCGTAACTTACTGAACAGTAGCTCTTTATTTATCTCAAATATCTCAAAATTATTCGAATTCCACTTTAAATCTTAATTGGTTTTTGTCTAACGATTATTCACTTTCGACTCTCCTCGAAGCCTGAAATATAATCGAAAGTAAATCTCTTTGAATTTGATTACAATTCATTCCGATCAGGTCAATTAAGAGAAGAAAGCTAAAGAATAGCCGGGGAAAAAAGTACCAATATTATTCAGATATTTTATCTTGCCACGCACACCCATGATCATCTCCTAAAACAAAACAATCAGGGGGCCTCTCCGAATCATGAATGGCTGATTTTCAAATTGATACTAATTATTACTGCATGCATTCATGCTCATTTGTCTGTCTTTTCTTTTGATAAAATACAAAAATCTAAAAAGATACTTAGCTTCGAACTAACACCGTAGCTCACCCATTTTTCCGTCCACTTTCCATTTTCCATCCCGAATTCTCAAAAATCCTTAAGAATTCAATCGAACAATAATTATTCATTTATTTTTATGCTTCTTCGTTGCTTTCATTTTTTCTTAATACTTTGAGTATTACATTTTTTATTACGGTGTTTCTTACTCAATCTCAAAAAAGCTATGGTAAAAATGTATGATTACCGTCTTCAGCGTTATAAACTGTTTGAAGGGTTCGTATTTAATGAGATGTTTAGAATGTTTAGATCTTCTCCCCTATATATATTAAGATATACCAAGAATTTTATCTCATGAAGTTTAAACGACGTGGAGGTACGTTCATTATTAATTGTAAGCCATTACAAAGATCATTGAAACGCGACCACTCAATTTTTTTACTTGAGGTAAGCCTAGCATATCCACTTTCTTATGTGGAAAGTGAACGGTAAGTGAACGGTCAAGTAAACTCCTCGTTTGAAAAAGAAAGCATATATGAGGACAGGTAAAGTAGTGTGAATGTCATGGGAACGGCAAGTGAACGGTATGTGAAAGTATAAAACGGGCTCAAGGGGGGTTTAAAAAATAATTCACGGCCTAAAATGGCCATCCATAGATACACATAACGACAAAACTTTGATGTGGATTTTTATCAAAAGCCTAAGCAATTTGAAAATTGCTTGGTAATGCAACCATAATGTTGCTTGATATCAAAGTGATTGTTGAAGTTACTATGGTTACCGTCGCAAATGCCCATGTCAACGACAATTTTCATTTACTTTCACACTTTTCAGAAAGTATTAAAAAAGTGGCCAAACCGTTTTACGGGGGGGCTCCCACAGCCCCAACCAATCCATCAATCGAACTAATTTTTTTCCTAAAAATTCCTTTATAAATTCAAAATTAGAGATGATCCTTCGATTTTTTAGTTTCATGTTAGAACTACCTCAAAACCGAAATTTTTGTAATTTTTGCTTTGCGGGTGTGGTCCAAAAAACTTAAAAAATCAAAGGATCATCTCTAATATTAAATTTATAAAGGAATTTTTAGGAAAAAAAAATTAGTTCGATTGATCGATCGGTTGGGGCTGTGGGAGCCCCCCCCCCCCGTAAAACGGTTTTTAACATTGGTTTAGACGCAAATTATGATATTTAGCCCGACTCCGAGGGCTAATAGAATCGAGGCAGTGTCCTGTCTGTGGAAGAGCACGATAACTATCGAACAGAGTGACGTAACGTCACCAAATTTGGTACACACCGTTTTTTTGTAAAATTAGGAGTTAAGTTCGAAGATGGGCAAAATCGGTCCATTGGTTGACCAGTACGGGTCATTTTGTGGAAGTATGTATTTGTATGTATTTTAAACCTAGACAAAAACCGGTAGAAAAATAATGGCATATGTTTCTATAGAAAATATATTCATATCATTTAAAATTTAAAGTGCCCCAAAGAGTCGGGCTAAATAGAGTTGTACCGATAAGTTTTTTGATTTTATACAATCGAGCCACACGATAAGTAATATTGAACGACACTCGATATTAATTGTGCGAGCTGTCGTTAACGTTTCCACATATAACATACAACGTAATATAACACACAATTCAGATAAGTTTTTGTTGAATGTTATATTTGCTATTCTATTGGTTTAAATATAGCAGAAAAAACCATTAAAACTTAAGGAGTGTAAAATTATAAGAGCAAGAAATCAAAATTTACGTTCATCATGTATACTAACTAAATATATATTTTAAGCAGCTCGATTGATTATTAACAAACCTCTGCTTGAGATCTTATTTTATTCGTTATGGTTCTTTAAAACAAAATGCAAATACTTTCGCATGGATATTCAATGATTTAGAAATTAATAACTTTATTGTGTTTATTCAATGAGTAATATATTAAAACGCAGAGTTTGTATAAAAATTTGATATTTGCTATTGCATAATGCATTACATTTTATATAATTGAAAAAACTGACCTTTGACCGTCTCACATGAATACTCCCTAAGAATTCCGCAGAACAAATTAAAACAAATATCACTTCAAGGTTGATATACTTTTGGTTTCCTGGGTGTCTTTCTTTCAGAAAGTTGTGACAGAACTCCGATTTCGAAAGGAAATTTTGCTCCCCGGGAAAACAAACTATTTTTGTCGTTTCTACGGGAAATTTTTTACAAAATTATGCCTAATCCATGGAATTTTTTATCAAAATACCGATTTTAGATCTACCTACTCTAAGGACACGATTATTCATTTCTAAAAAATGATGACAGAATTCCATCAAGCTCCTCAATGGTCACTGGTCACCCACACCACAAGTACTTAAAGAAGTGTATTATTACTATTCCCTGAAATATTTCTCTCCACTCTCATTGCCTAAATAGGCCCCATGCATTCCCGTTCCGGAAATGACCTCTTTGCTCACCGAAGCTGCCCCCCCCCCTCGTGCCATAAGGAAACTTGCCTCCCTTCCATACTGCTAGTGGAGACCGTCCCCATAACTGTCCCGATTTGCCCTGTTGTACTTGTAAGTCAATGAGTCCGAGTAGTTTCCTTTGTGCAAGATTTAGACATTTGGTATTCAACCTGCCGCTGCCCTGTCCGAATGACCCTTACCTTATAAACGAACCGTCCAAGGCATATTATGCATATCCAAAATCCAGGATTGCTTGACAACCGGCGTCTCAGGACGTCTTCAGACGCCGGTTGTCAAGCAATCCTGTCCAAAATCCGCATTTTGATGATGGACTTTATGGGTTTGACAATTTCTAGTCGAAAAATTGTCGTAGAAACGACAAAAATAGTTTGTTTTCCCCAAGACCAAATTTCTTTTCGAAATCGAAGTTCTGTCACAACCTTCTGAAGAAAAGACACCCAGGAAACCAAGAGTATATCAACCTTGTATCACTTGAAATCACAAAAAAACACAATCATAATATGAATAATATCAATCCATTTGGCACAATAAAATCACAAATCACAAAAAAATTATAGTAGAAAAATCTCTTCCAGCTCCTTACCAGCTGGAAGAGTACCCAAAATGGAGGCGACGTTGCCCCTTTGAACAGCGATCGCAATACGCTGAAGTAAAAATGAGGATGACCAAGGTTCGCCGGTCACCTCGGATATCCTCTGACCTATTGAGGAAATCAGAGTCCTTCCTTTCCCCAAATCTCTGTTGTCTCTAATGCAACGGGTACAAAAATTAATCCATCAAGGAGAAAGTCGTACTCTCTCCTTTGCTTTTCTTCGGCTGACTCGGCAGCGGACCCGGAGCGTACGGCAGATTGGGCAACGTAAGAGGGGACTAAAGTGTCCACACAGGTAAAATTCATTCCTCTCCTGGAGCTCCTCTGGGATGGTGTGGTTTGTCTTCTCCTCTCCACCTGGGATTCCCGATCCACTTAATCTGTGAAGCTACAAAGATACTGGTCTCGGTGTGGTCAGTGGTACTGCAGTGCTGGTGAGATTGTCGACAGTGAACCTAGTCCCCTCACTTGACACTAGCCCACTCGTCAAGTGCATACCACTGCCACACCCCCAGCACCGCGGGAGTTGGGGCATCATTGCCTTCTTCGTACAAGTCTGAAGACGCCGACTAAACCACCTCCCATCTCAGAGGATAACCAGGAGAGGAGTCCCCTTAAAGGTCAACTTTTTTTTATATCTTTTCTCATTCTATTTTTTCTAAAATTTGAAATTATTCTGTTCCCTTAAATTCTCTTTTCATTGGTAAAATTTGGCCTTGAGTAACCTTCAGTTATCTCAAGGTAGTCGGCCTCACGGGTATTATATCCCCTATGTAGAGTTCGTCTTTCCAATTTGTATGTCTAGCCTTGCTCCCTCACGGGTTACCTTTGGCATTGCTATCTGACCATTCAGATTTGCTTGATTGTATGAGAACTATGCCTCCTTCACAGGTTACCTATATCATAAGGATAGTTATTATTTAAATGTCTTATTTGTATTTTTGTGAATCCCCTGTTTTGGGTTACCTTTATCTATAGATTTGCTAGTATCAAATAGAATATGGTCAAAATCTTAAATATTAATCTTGAATTATTATGGTTACAACTTATGTATTACTGATACCGTCTATTGCCTATGATTATATGTATGATGAAATTGGGATCCGTGTCACGGGTGGAAGAACAGAACTGAAAAGATCTGAACCTTTTTGACACGTTAATAAAGTTTAAATCAAATCAAATCAAATCAAATCAAAATCAAACATCAGAGACTTCCCTCTTACCCATGGGATTCGTGTCTGGCCGTCCGACCTGGAATACCCAGCCGGTTCACGAATGCATGCAACCTCCGCCGAACGGAGGGATCTTGCGGTCATGTCGTTGGCCCCTTCGTGAAGTAACGAGTGCCCCACATCTATAAACAAGTTGCCCGATTTCGAAATGTCAATTTTTAAATTACCGCTACGTTAGCGCGAACCGTATTCCACGCTTTAATGTCAGAATTTCGACCGTCTAATACTCAATAGGATTGTGCACATGTAGCGCGTCCTTTTATTGATTTGGCCGGTTCCTACACACCGATGTCAATATTTCGCGCCATGACCTTTCCGCGGTATTTGGATGACCTATATAGGTCATCATTAAGGTACCTTGTTTGTTTAGTTCATGTTATGACCTAGCGCGGTGAAAAAGTTTCAACCCTAAACATTTATATTTTTGAAATTTTTAATGGTTCGTTTGTGTTCATTACGTGTTTCACGAATGGCCCATTTACTAATAATAATATAATAATAATAATAAGTTCTACACGGGTTGGAGTCGAACTATCATGGATAGTTCGAAACTGTGGTAAACCCCTTGAACACCCGGGACACTTTTTGACACAGAGTGTGAGGTACTGGGGGCTATGTGTTGGATCTTTTATTCGCTAGATTTATATTTTCTTGGTCGAGAAGAGAATTCGTAGATCTTGAACAATGGGAATGAGACGCAAGCAAAGATGTTAATTTTAATCCCTTGAAGATTGAAGATCAACAAAGGAAGCTGCATGGTCTGTCCTCCTGTCCACGTAAATCCATCCTCGGGTGGAGTTTTCACTCCAAAAGAAGCAAGCTTCTAAGCAATACACAGAACAGGAATGTATTCTGCGGACACTAGTGGGCATATAACCCGGTTGAGCATATAGCTCGGGTGAAGATAGACCGCAGCAGACAGAAGAAAAGGCCAGACACATTATCCTAATTGTTCAACGATAAGCAAATTAAAAGTCGGCATGGCACGGCCATTCCAATTTCAACTCAGAAATTTCAAACTAATTCTCAGTTTTCTCGAAAAAAACGGACCACAATTAGCACCAATCCATTCTATCGACACTGCAAATCTAACGATCTGACATCAACACTGTTTCACTGACACTCTGACAAAAAAGAATAGCCCAAATCGCAGTATATCCGCCAGAAATCGAGAATTTAGTCCGGAGCGAATCCACACACAACCTCCCAGTACCTACACTAAAACGACACTCTCCAGAATTCTGAACTCTTAATGTGCCCTTTTCTCTTGGACGGCCACATATGTCGAGTATATAGTGACAATAAACTAAATCCCAAATTGTCACAGTACCACACCCAATTGGATCGTAACCACCCCCAACGTCCACGGGTTTACTACAATTTAAAAGCAAAAGTCCAGTTTTCAGCGACAAAGATTTTTAAGGTTTCAGTTATGTCCTTAAAACACTATTCAACGATGTGTATTATTTTACTATATGGCTGGGGAAAAAACATGCGATTGTTATACAAAACGACTCTCAGGTGTGTGACGGGAAATGACGGTAAATGTTTTAAAAGTCATTTCGTGTTGTTTCACCCCTTTTTGATGTGCGCTTGCAACGGTTTATTTAAGGGTGAAACCCTTTTTATGGCTATACTCTGACAGTCCGTTCGCGCTCTAACTTTTGAATGGATTGATATTTTGAATTTGTTTTTCGGAAAATTATTTATGATGCTGCAACGGAGGCTGAGTTCGTTAAAGGTTCGTGTAGGTCAAAGGTCATGGGTGGGCGGACAAAGGTTACAATTTTTTTTAATTTGAACTTCACATATGTAATGTATGGTTGGAATGTTGGAAAGTTACTGTCAAGTGCTATTCAACGATGTATATAAATTCACTCTTGGGTTGGTAAAATTTGAGATTCTGGTACAATACTGTGTAGAATGTATAGAGACCCTTTTTGTTATTAATTAATTATTATTTTACAGAATATTATTATTTAGTGTAGAATTAAATTACAATATTGATGGTGAATAAGCAGTGGTTGGTAATTAATAAAATAAAAAGTTAAGAAAATTACTCTCCAGCAAGCACCAAGATTCTGTCAGAATTTCCGCTTTGCATCTTCTTCCAACCCGCAAACGAAGGTCTTAAAGCAAATGATAAGCTGTCCGGGTTGAATACCCGGAAATGGCGATAACGCCACGACCCTTCCTCTGGATTTTACCAATTTTCACGGACGCGGCCGAGCAACTCTTTGGCTTTCAAAATTTTGACCTTCAGACGGTTTAATGGTCGAATTTTCAACATTGTTTTTTAATTTCAGTATACTGAATGACTGATGTATAGGCCTGTCTGTGGCTGCATAGTTTCAAATCAATTCTTCTTTAGGATTTGATTGAGTCACTAAAATAAATCTAGATTTTGTGAGGGAAGTAGTATGTTGAGTAATTTGAAATTGTTGTGTAACTTTCCACTTCGGCTTCCTTATGGTCGCTTTAAACCAATCTACGCTTTTTAAATCAATATTTTTCTGCACTTCAAGCATGAATAATAAACATGCGATTCCCATTAATCCCAAGAAAAGCTTCAGGAAAGATGTCAAATGTTGGAATTTAATTTCAGAGGAGGGTGTGGTTAATGATAAACCTCTCAGTGACTCATGCATGTGGAAGTTGAAGTACTTAAAATACTCAAATTTCTCAAGAAACTTAACAATTCCTGATTCCACGAAGGTACGAACTTTTCTGATTATTATCTCGCGTATATGGGTGAAAACCATAGTAAAATACATATTTGTACTTAATTGCTCGGCTATGCGCGTACACTTACGTGTTGGAACATACGCCTGTACACTACTCAGAATTAAAAACGATCTGGACTCGGAATTGCTTCTGTCATAAAACGCATATTGTACGTATTTGTCGGACAGGTATGAAGCAATGTCGGAAAAATTCAGAAACCCGTTGTAAATTGTGACAGTTTTAATGGAATCATTAAGCCTTTCTTCGATGTGATGTTTTTCAAAATCATGTCGCAATATTTCATGTAAACCAGGAGATAAACTCCCGTCTGGATTAAAATGCAAAATTTTGTAGTTTTCATCGATCGCTTCAGCGAGATTAGCTAGAGGTTTGGATTCTGCTGGTACAATGATTTGACTCGTGAGAATATTTTCATACAGTCCCATAACGAGCATAATAGCAAATGTTATAAATGTCAATGTGTATTTGTTTCTGTTGGTTGTCACACATTGTTTCAACGAAATCGTCACGATTAAAAAAAAGTTTTGAGCGAGGTTTCGAGAAGTTATTACTTTGGTTTTCGCAACTAGATACGAAAGAACCATGACTGCTGTTAGACTGATAATGATCCAAACTGATGTACGAAATGGAGAGAACCACACCCCCATTTCCCAGTTTTCAGACCCTTTCCCAAGAGCACAATAAATAAGGTGATCACCAGAGTACCCCTTACCGAAAAGAGTATTGGCATCTTCAATACGGTAACTTTTTAAGGCGTTGCTTAATGTCAATTTTCGAGTGAAATGAATTCTATTACTATCGTCGTATCGTATCCGAATTCCACAGGCTGATGCCACCATTTCCATTAGAACATGATAATATTCGCAGTCATTTTTCATAAAATTTTGATCCCGATTTTTGTTCCAAATACTTGTTTCGCAGCTAATGAGCGGTTGATAACCAGCAACAATGACTTCAAAAGTTTTCCAGTGATGTTTAAATTCTAGTCGATTCTTCCACTTAATTGTTGTGTGACCTCCATGATAAAAACCATAACAATATGGACAATAAAAGAACCATTTATATCCAAACCCAGTTTGTTGTTTGGTTCCGGAATTGTCCACCAAAGAAACGACGTAAAACGATACAGGCCAAATGCCTAGTTTTTCTAAAGCAAACGACATAGGGTTCTTATTTTCAACCACTAAAATAAAACTGGAATGGTTTAGACTTGCATAAGTATATGTGTTATCAAACATGTAATCACCTAGAAAATCAAGTGGTTTTTTAACGTTCCCTTCGATAATCAAGTTTATGGTGCAATGGGAAAAGAACTGAATTGTGGGAGCTACTGAAGTGGTATCATGCCACCATTTTGACAAATAGAATGTCCAGAGGGAATGCAACCTATTCCGATAAATCATTTGCTCCACAATGTCGATGTATTTCGACGTATTTGAAAAGGTTTTAAAGTGCAAAACACAATTTCCAAAATCAGTTAGGTCTAGGTCTAGATTTATCGATGAATTTATTCCACAATGAATGACAAGGATCGAAGAAAGAAGAAGTAAAAATTTACTAGTTGATTCAGAGAAGATATTTAACTTCATGATTCTCCTGCTTT
Organism: Desoria tigrina; assembly: GCA_906901685.1. NCBI lineage: Eukaryota > Metazoa > Arthropoda > Collembola > Entomobryomorpha > Isotomidae > Desoria > Desoria tigrina. The sequence continues at coordinate 904,830 of CAJQTU010000060.1, forward strand.
CATGCAATCCAGCATCGGTAACAATTTAAGTGGTGATCGGACCCATTGTTAGGATTTATATTAGAAATGTTTTTAATTCAGAGTAGGAATTGGGCAAGATTGCTCGACAGCTGGCGCTGGAACAGGATATGTCAAATTAAGAGTTTTTGAAAAAATAGCAATCAAATCAATAAAGAGTCAAATCACAAGCACTTGATTAGGAATACAAAACGGAAGGAAATGAAGTTGATAAGCGTGCGTTGATGATTTGATGTTGACATTATAAAAGTCTATTTCCAGTGAGATTAATTGCACGGCTGACAAAATCAAAGTTTAATGCCCGATGGATCGATCGGACCGATGAGGAATCTGGCACAAAAGCCGAGAAATTGGAGTTGATTTGAGACGCACGCACATTACAACTTACAACTCATTGTCAGATACAAGGCAACTAAAAAAAGTTTGCTCTGTAACGGAACTGATTTTCTTTAGTTGCCTTGTGTCAGATACGGATGTCGAATTTTACTATTTTCCATTTGACATCACATGTTAGGACTCAAGGCAACTCAAATGAAAAATCGTAAGGAGGTAGCGACACGTGAAGGACTTTCAAAGATATTGCTTTTGCAAAAGTCTTAGCTAAGCCCATGACAACCAAATTCGCAAGCATTTGCCTCTATTTGACCTGCGAATTGGCAAGAATTTTTGCAGATTTTTCGCAAGGATTTACACGTTCTGTGATAGATTTTGCATGGTTTTCGCAATAATATTTGCAAGCTGTTGATAATGATGAGGTCACTGGAGCCGGATTTTGGGCTCCAAGAAAAAAGTTGTTTATTTTTTCGAAAATCTTCACGTGTCGCTACCTTCTAATGGAGATTCAACTTTACCTGCCTTGGTTAAGACTGGTTGTCAAGACATCTTGGAAATTGGGATAGAGCAAGGTCTATATACTCTTGGTTGCCTGGGTGTCTTTCTTTCAGGAGGTTGTGACAGTTCGTCGATTTCGAATTCGAAATCAGGTCTTGGAGAAAACAAACTTTTTTAGCTGTTTCCACGGCATTTTTGAGGCCAAAATCGAGATTTTTAATCCAACGTGCAGTTCAAATTCAGACATCACTACTTTCCGATTGGATTTCTACTATGAATAATTTTGAATCAGTATTTAAATGCATACTTAGCAACCGCCGAATGTCATTCCCTGAAACGCTACCCCTAGCGCGACCCCTTGTAACTATGGCCAAGGCGATGTCGAATTTTTTTTACTAGCGCACTCACAGGGCCCGATTGGGTCATGATATCAACCTCTTTTTTTCGCCGGATCAAAGATTTAATAGGCAACACGTTATACTGATTCAAACAAATCCTATCTTTTACGGATTTTGCGTCATAAATCAAAAACCGCAACAAAGCATTACTAGTTTGGCTTAAAATGCTTTTATTAAATTGTCTTTCCGATGAAAAAAATGAGGTTGATATCATGACCCTATCGCCATCGAGACCAGTGAGTCATCTAGTAAAAAAATAAACTTTTAAATGAATTCAATTTCCCATCTCTCCTTACACAACTTGATATAAATAGTATTTCGGTATTTTTTATATAAATAATACATGTTAGTACAAGTTTCTAGTTGCATTTGGTCATGAAATATCGGGGTTCAAAATACACCCCTATGACACTCGTTTTCCTTAGTGATTAATACTCTGGAACCTTAAATGAATCTTGTCGATAAGAATTTATGGCCTTGCTTCTGACGATTTAGAATAATTTCATTGTCCTGAAAATTGGAATTTCTGAAATAATTTTGAATTTAAAGGTCCAGGACACTTGGAACCAATAGAATTGCAATTGTTTGGGTCCGCCGAGGCTGACTAACGATTAATATGTGACTATTTTGTGTATAGATATAAAATGTATTAGAAAGATGACACGAATCTGAGGTTAAAAAATATTATGTGTTATGGATCGATGATCGGGGTCATTATCTTTTTCATTTATTTAGTGGGTCACGGAGGGTAAAACGGAAATAACAATTTACGGTTATCTTCAAGTAAAATGGCCAACACATGATAGATGTACGCTGTACGATGTAGTTTATTCCAGCAATATATTGTTTGTATACCAATTTAATAAATTGATCAATTAAATACTTCTTGAAACTAACTTAGGTATTAGAATAAGTGGAATTGGAGAATAATTGAAAAATAGGAATGGAGAATAAAAGCTTTTGTAGCCCATTTAACCGTTCACAAACAGGCAAGGTGTAGGTGAGTCTGTTGTCTGTAGGTAGCTACATAATTTTAATTCCCAGTAAATGACTAGTCTAGCCTGTGATACTTATTTGTTCAGGCTTCTTGAAAAGGCAACAAAAGACGCATTGTTTGGAATGGTTATCGTTTTAATTTATTTTTAGTCTCTAATACTATTTAAGTCCATTCGAATTCATTCTGGAACATACCGAATGTTAAGCATCCGCTCTAATCTCTGATCCATGACGTTTCAGATATATTTAAAATCAAGGTCTAAACTTACCTATCGATGCTAAATCAAAGTAGAATCAAAACTTACCAACTCATAAAGACTATTGTGTTCAGTTATAGTAGAATACTTATTAGCTCATTTGATCATAATTTATGAGTTTTCATAGATTCAACCGGATCTATCGTCTATGGGACTTTTGGACCCTATGTACATCTCACTCGAAACTCAATTAATAACAATGGTTAGAAGCTCATATTATTGCTTCTCGGAAATCCGGAATTGCTCCTGGAATAAATTATGTCTCGGGAAATAATTCAAGGATGAAGTTGGAAGCAGTCGTATATTTAAAAATAGAATGAGATGTAATAATATCCAGACGTCATACCTGCTGATTACTTTGTACTTGGTTTATCCTATGAATTTTTACAAACAATTATTGTTTGGAAAAGCAAAAAGGCAATTAGATCGTCATTGTGATTTGTTTTACCATTTTGGAAAAAATTACGCGTATTTTGTATTTTACAGCTCTCGAAACCTTCCATTAGTTCCATTCCATCCATATCAACGAAAGTTTATGTATTATCTATTTAGCGATGACTGTGTTGTGGATTGTTCATCATTATCAATGATTGTAGATTAATTGATTCTTTGCTCTAAACTAATGCTATTTTTAACGGTGTTTTTAAATCTTGGAATGGTCGGAACAGTACACAACTATTTCGAAAATTAACAAAGATAATTTCCAACCCCACAAAATTAAATGGCTTAAATCCCAACCTGGTAGCAACTTCACAGTTTATGAACCACTCTGAAAGAAAATTTACATGTTCACATATCAGTTCGGCATAATTAATGAATGTAAATTTTAAGCTGATCTCATCCTCGTATAGATAATCTCAGAATAGATTGAGAGGTACGTGTTTTAAACTAAATTACTCTTAATCTTCTCGTCTAAAAATCCCAAAACTTCGCACTTTTACTTTTGAAGAAATGCAGAATAGAACAAGGATTCTGAGAATCGTAAAAATATTGCCTTGGAAAACCCGACTGATTATATAGTGCCTATACCGAAGGAACGAGAACTAAGGCGAAAGTACCGAATCTATCAACATATTTATGAGATTTTTCAAAATATATAAAACCTGTAGTCGTTTTTAAAGTCACATTCATTGTCAGTTATACTCGCCCCGTTTTAATAAGACCTTCGGTTCCGATTTCGATTGATTAGAATTTGGGATCAAATATAGTTTATCAAAACACACGTCAGTTTTTTTAAATCCAAAATGATTTTCTGGACTCTAATAATAAATTCTTCTCTATCTCCGTCATTTGACTTGGAGTCACTGATAACGCTTTGGCGTTTTAGTCCGTTTAGGATATAATAAAAAGCTTATTGTGGGTCCTAATAGTCCTAAAGCTTAAAACTGCCTTCCCGACGACTGAGCACGTGTATATTTTCTGTTTTGAAGTTTTATAATCGTTTTAAACATCTGAATCATATTCCTAATTAACCCATCACCCGAAAAAATAAAGGTAAGAAATTCATTGTCTTATTTTAACCCTACTGTAGTTTTAGAAAGCCCTTATTACAATACAGAAACATAGTTATTGCTAAAAACTCCCGAAATGCAAGATGTTCATACCCAGTATATCCAGTCTCCAATATTTCTAAAATAATGGGAAACAATTGATTAATTTGATGCATTTCTATTAATTCTAGTTAGAGGAGGAAAACTCGTCATGATTGCACAAATTAATAAGAAGCTGTGAATTTATTAGTTTACCTATTTAACTGCATCATCAATCTTGTTTGTAGTCTCCGAGATAATATCTCACTTTACAATTTTGTTCAGAATTTAGAATTAAATAAATCTTGATTTAAAAGTTATTTTGATATTCAAAACTAAATATTTATTGTGTGAAGACTAAGAAGACAAGACGAGTCTGAAATGTACAATTGCAACCTTTAATGTTATGGTAAAGGAAAATTAAGATTTTGTGACTGACGAAATCAATGGAAATTAAAACCAGAAAAAATTATAATACGACTTCGCTTCGCTAGTCATGATAAAAATAAACTATTCGAAATAAATATCGCGGAGAAACTGATTTATTCAAAACATAGTAAAAAAACTCATGCCAAATCAAATTAACTTTACAGTTATCGCATATATCCAACCCAACCTGAACGAACATATCAAAAGCTGAAAATTACATAATACCGTTCTTTCAAAAAATTACTCGTCTTCTTCGAAGAAATCAATCCCAAACTTTGTTTTCAATTTGCAATGAAGCCCCGATGTCAAGTGCTTCCCAGCTCGAACAGTCCCGTGTGTATTGACTAAACTCTGTTTCAGTTTCCTGATCCATTTCATCGAATTCGGTTTATCTCCCAAGGCCACAAAACTTTCGATCAAAGCTTGAGCAATATCAACTTTGTTTACTGTGGAGCAATTATCCAATGCAACTTCGTGAACTTTTGCATAAATCTCAACAAAAGTCTTGTAGTCTTTCTTCTGGTTAAGTTTCCAACATACGATCTTAACACTGTCATCAAGGAGAGCTAAATTTGTCTTTGGGTAATTCCGTCGAAGACTAATCAGTTTCCTAATCCTGGTAACTTGAGTTCGCAAATCGGCAGTATCCAGCCCTGTCCTAATTAGATTCAAAGTCTTATCAACTTTTTCTCGAATCATCGAATTTTCGGAATCTTCCATTCGACAAAGACTACAATTGCACTTCAAATTCCGAGTCCGAATGAATTCCCTCCGGATTGGGTTCGTCGGTGGAATCTTGAAAATTGTGACCTCCTCCCCTTTCTTAATTGGTTTCATAGCTCGAACTAACGAGAATACTCCGGCATGAATCACAGCTGCATTGCAATCCATACAACTATGGTTGAGATATGACGGCAGAGTCCAAAGTCCTGCGAGCCCTACGGAACCCCCCGAGGGGGTTTTCCCACGCGTGTCAGTCACATTATATTCTAGAATATATATCGCCGAAGTTGCATCATCAGACTCGATTTCCGTCGTCTTCGTTTTAGCACTCTCAGGAATTTCAGCTGTAGGACCGGCGTACATGTCGAAGAAGCTTTTTCTGAGGCTTGGGTCCAATGATAATTTTCGGCAAATTATCGCAAGACAGTAGTCCATCGTGTTTGAAATATGGACCGAGACCCTTTTTTGGAACATGAGAAGATTATTATTTAGTTTGGAATTAGATTACAATATTGATAGTGATTAGGCAGTGCTAAGTAATTAATAAAATAAAAGTTTAAGAAAATTACCCTCCAGCATCAAGCTTTTGCCCGAATTTCCGCTTTGCATCTTCTTCCAAACCGTAAACGAAGGCCTTAGAGCAAATTATAAGCTGTCCTGGTTTAATATCGGAAGTAGCGATAACTCCCCGACCCTTCCCCTGGATTTCGCCAATTTTCACGGGCCCGGTGTATTCTGCAACTGGTTCCTTCAAGTCCCGTAATTTTAAAACATCCTCCATTGTAAAATGGCCCTTTGATTGTTCAACCAGTTCCCGACATTTCGGTATAAGAGCCTCGAAATCCGGTTTTGCTTTGATTTCATTTTGAAGGCCTAGAGCAAAGCTAAGGGCTTCTTCGTATCTTCGTAATCCACAAAGAGCTTTGATCTTTCGATAGAGACATTTCTCGTGTTCGGGGTTGACTTTGAGGACGGCTTCGATGTCCAAGAGTGCAGTATTGTAGCATTCAAACTGCAGACTTGCAAAACCACGGTTCGACAGAAGATCGATGTCATCGGGACAGATGGAGAGGCCCTTACTGTAGTTACCAATGGCATCGTAGAATTCTCTCTTCCGGAAATCGGAGTTTCCAAGCTCTTTGCACTCTTGGGCATATTGTCGTTTTGCATGCTCATCCATTTGACCGATTCGTTCCCATTGGAGGGTCTCCTCTAGCCAATTAACGGTTTTAGGCGTCATGCGATACATGTTTTCCAGGCACTGTAAAATGAAAAGACGAGACCGCTATAAATATTAAAAGAATTTTAGAACAAAATATCATTCCGAATCCGAGTCGATGACCCGTGACTGTGCTATTTATATGATTGCACATTTAAATGTTGCACTAATGATCATATTTAATCACTAATGATCAACTAATGTTAATCTCTATATCTGTAATCATTTGATCATTAATTGTTAATAGACCGTGATCCGTGATCGGTGTCTGATCAGTGTGACGTGAATGTGGCCGTGGTCAATATTGGACAATGCCTTGTTCAGTGTATTGTCGAGTCAACTCGGTCAACCGTTCACCGTTGCCCGTGAATAAAACACTTGGAATTCCACCCACAACAATGCACACGACAGACAACAGAAGAAAAACTGTCATCTTTGATCTTATACATAATGAAGCAATACGTAATGAGCAATACGCAATGCATAATGTATGTATATGCTAGAAAAGTCAAGTGAATTAAAAAATGCTTGTTTACCTTAATATTCGCCAAGGTACAAGGCAAAATTTGACTGTTTGCTTTTATTCTGTACTTTTGCAAACTGAACTTGTAAATTCGAACAGGGTTTTTGAAGTTTCCTCCCTTGGCTTATCAATTAGCTGGAAACTGATTTAAAATGAAAAATACGATATTGAAGGAGCTGCAATCTCCATCCGTAATCTGTAATCGGTATGAATTTAAGAGTTATATAATATTGCTTGTGCTTGTTCTATACGAAATTATTCGAAAGAAAGCAGCGGGAAATGAGACAACGTTTGGTTCTAATTCTGAGAATTCGCAAACCTCACAGGGAAGGGGCAGGGTGAAGGGTCAGAGTCCGGAGTACTTCATACTTCACTGCTGGAGGATTGGATATCAATAAATGTAGCTCTACAGGTTGTAGTTTAAAGTAAAAAGGGTCTAATTCATAGACAAATGATAAACAATATTTATATTTGTATCTAAAATACATGCGACATTCTTAACTTGTAAGGAGTACCTATTCGGTGGAGAGTTAGACAGCTCCAGTGGTTCCAGGATCTGGAAGTGGAACATGAAACGTCATGTTCTATTTATGTTTATGTTATTGTATCCAAATCCAGTCCAGTGGGTCTACTAATACATGAAGTTAATCCTATTAAATATTAGTAATATTTGACTGGAGGCTGGAAGACAATGACCTTACTGTGTGGACTGCTGAAGTGCTGAGTGAACAAAATGGAATTTGAATATGTAGATGTGGTTCTAATCTGGAAATGCATGCTTTGGTCATAAAATGTATGTTGTTATGTATTTGTTGGACCAGATAAGGTGACACTGGCTGGTGACAGGAACGAAGTTTTTATATTTTTTTAGAAAAACAACCTTGTACATATAACCTTGTATATCGATCCGCAAATTTTAAATTTTTGTTAGATATATATTAGGGAAATCTTATCGCAACCTGATGGATTCCTGTATTCAGTCAGAAGGATATCAGATCAGGTTACAGTGTTGAACACAAAATATCTTAATTTTAGGGTGTTGGATAAATGTAGAATATAATACGTCTGAAACTCTGACCAATCAATCACCAAAGCTAATAAATGTCAAAAAAGAGGACTAGGTGACTTGTTAAAATATAATAAATGATAGAACCTACTCATTAACAGTCTTCATACAATTTAAGTTTTTGGCAACACTAGTGCTGCCTGCGGCTTGGTTTTTTAATGAAAAAAATAACGGTTATCTGAAGTCTCTAAATCTTTGCTCACGGCAAAGAAATATTACCTCTCAGCGTATTTGGTTATTGTTTTTTTAATTCTCGCTTTCCAGGAAAATACTGCAAGTTAATAGTTTCAAACGCATATGCCTGTTGCATTTTTTTCGAAATTTTAGTCTCAGATAGTTCGTTGATGTTTTTTGGAAATGAATGGCCGAAAAATCAGTGCCGGAATCATTAGTAACTTATTTTTTCTGATGCTATGCAAATGTTATTCCGAGGTGCATCTTTAATAATTTCTTTTTTATTAGCTATTTTAATTACTAAAGCACCCTGGATTACAATCGTACCAAGTTTAATTCATTAGGAAATCATGATTTGAATAATTAGATTTATTTTGACCGAATACCAGAGTTGAAAACGATCTTATAATCTTATTGTTAGAATACTTCTCAATCGAACAATTTAAACTACACGTTGATTGCAGGCCTTGCTCCTGTGCATTGAAACGTGTTTTTTCCAAATCTAGCACAGTGTGAATTCTTATTGGAACAGCATTGGTTTCCGCATTTTTCAATCCCCTTTGCACAAATAACCGCATTTAACTTGGAATTGGTGGTCTTAATACTTCGCCTGCTTAATTGATGTCCAAATGGGGTGTTCGAGAACTGGAATTAAAAGTAAACACAAGCAAAAGATATTAAAAAAGAACGGGCTTTTGTTTAAATTATATATCCGCAGATCGTACAATCGAACTCAATTTCGTAGATTATTAACTGTAATAAAATGAACATTAAGGGGCGGTGTCCGGCCACCTCGCCCCGCCAATCTTGCCCCCGGCTCACTCGCCATTAGCAATCTCGCTCCTGGCCAATTTCGCCCCCGGACATTTCGCCAATTTCGCACATTTCGTAATAATAAAAGACCTTAAAAATAACTTTCCCGAAGATCCTATTTCAATCTTTAATCAATGATTCAGATGTCGATCAGTAAACTAACCATGTTTTGATCCAGAACCTTCGGTGACAGTCGCAGAAAGTTCATCCACGGATGATCGAGGAAGCCCAAGTCAATAGATTCACATTTTGCAGTCGGGGAAAACAAAATCGGAACAATACGTAGAAGCAGAAACCAAAAACTGAGGTTCATGTCTGTTTTTTTAATAATAGTCAAATTATTGCTAATTAAAGAACACAATTTTGATGAAGAATGAGGCCTTAGTTAGAGTTACCGTTGACTTTAAATGTTCTGGAGTGGTTTTAATGGTGGCATTTAAATTTGCATATTTTTTTTATTTCCAACTATTAATTTATTTTTCTACGAAAAACAAAGCTTCAGTCTTGGTCGATACAGTCAAACTTTATTGAAATTAGAAATAAAATATTTTATTAGTCATATTATGAGGTTAATCTACAATACAACTGTAACGATGATTTTTTAGCATCAAGCAGATCTATTATAGGGAGAATCGTAAATTTTATACTGTTGACTTTTATGACTTCAGTCAAATACGTACGTGTATTAATGTGACGTCAATGGTAATTGTACTGGCTTTGTTGCTACACTGACGCGTGTTTCTTGCAAATTTTAAAATAAATGTCAAAAAATACGGTATTGAATTCTACATTCATTCGGACAGTCTGAGATTTCATCAATATTTGCCCGATTTGAAATATTATGATCCCTGATATTCATTTTGGATCATAAATGGTGTAAAAAACAAATCACTTAACAAACTTCTATTCAAATTCGATCGTTTTATTAAGCGACCAAAATGCTTAATTTGGTTTATAGATGTTTTCAGTGCAAAGTCTTATACGAGAAAATTTGATACAAACTTTGCGAAACTTCAAATTACGTTAAATGATAAATATCTTTCTATACTGCTTAAGCAGTCAACATTTCGGCTAAATAACTCATTACTTTAATTCATAAAAAATATCATATGCAATATTTTATTATTATTTTATCAATTTTAGAGCAATTTCAACAGTCATCAGTGCGGTTCCAGAGGAACGGTTTAGATAGAGCCTATAGGGTCGAATCTTTACTGTTTGTGGGTGTGGGTATAATCCCCCGACGGAGTTATCGTTTTATTACCAAACAATCTAATCGTTTCTGTATCAGTTTGAGGTTTTAATCAATTCGAGGCTTTATTCCGATTACAATTGGGTATCCTGGTTTTGACGATAGGAAAGTCTATAATATTTTTCCATCAAGATTTCATTCCCTAAGATTGAAGCCGTTCATTGATAATTCATCTGCAATACGTAGAATAAGCAAGTCACTTTAAGTAGATGAGAAAGATGTCTCACGAAAGAATAGGTGACAGGCATATTTAAAATATTTAAAGGGGGGAGTGGTGTAACTCGAACCCCATCCGTCCCATATTTTTAACGTCTCGATTAGAACTCAAACCTTAGTCTGTTCCTCTAAAAAGCCTCTCAATGTGAACCTAGCTTCGCATGGTAGTATGATTCTTCGAACCAACTAGAGCACGAAAACTACATGATCAGGAAAAACTTCGATCGAAATTTTCTAACGCGAACATTCATCTACAATATTAAAAATAATGTTTTGTTTCAATTTTAATATAGCTTTTGTTCAAGCAACTTGCACGGCTCGTTATTTGCTCCTTTTAAATAATTAATTCGAGTATGACTTATGAGTCTTGACCACTTTGTTTTAGAGGACAATTAGTGACCGATACCATACCATGCTGGGTTGTCTAGACTAGGACATATCTAAACTCTGGATTTCTGATCGGAATATTCTATCTAGTAGTTGTGGACTTCAACGGGGCCGGAAAGGTCATGCTGGTCCTCGAGATGCGTAATTTAGTTTCTATCTCGAATTTGAAACGCCCAAGGTTCGAGTATCCGCTATTTAATTTCTACGTACGTAGCAATCGCAATGTCAACTCTGATACGTTCGACTTTGGGCCTGCATGTTGTTGAAGGGCTTACGGATTTGATCAACTCAATCTCCGAATGTCACATTCGGCTAGTCTATGACGAATTAGATCTTGGTGACGTCAGGATTGACAAAAATCCCATGACAATTCGTCGCTACCAGTATCAGCTTTCGCCAAAATCGGAACTGTCTCTCCGCGTCGAAGATCAAGACCAAAAATCAACGAATGTTGCAAAGTCAAATGGGATTTACTGCGTTTTCCACGTAATGTATTTCGAACTAGAATCTAATTATCGGAATTATCCGTGGAAATCCGAAAATGCCAGGAGGAACTATCTTTTTTCGGTTGGAACGGCCATCCAAGAAGTCCGTCAATTTTATATATACGGCACAAATAGTCCAGATCCTATATCCGGATATAATACTCAGCAATTCAATCAATTTTTATTGAAGCCTCTCTACAATTATTTTGTGTATTTCACCCATTTTTTCAACTTGGATACTACTACTGAAGAAATCTTATTGAAATTTATTGAAAACCCAAACAATCCGAAACTCTTAGCAGAGGCGTACAAAGGAACTATTGATGGATTGCGATTTGCGATTCAGAATAAACACTTTAGACCAGTGGAACCGGATCAAGAAGAGGTCGATTCTTTGCTTCTATTGTCCACAAGCAAGATCAATTTCAATAGATTCTGAGGAAATTGTGGAAACTAGGAAAGCATGGGACAAAGTTTTCGAATCATTCTCTCCTCAATTTTGGAATGGGGTCACTTTAAGCAATCCTAGTGGGTTCTCTGAGTTGATGCAACAGCTTCAAAAGGGGCAACTCGAGCGCAATCCATTTCGAATCCCATTTGCTCGAGACTCACCCTTGTCGAATTTTGAGTTTTATATTTGGGCCTTGTTGTTCGAAAAAACGAATAACAGTATAATCGAAGACAAGCTAGACTGTAAGGAATACCCGGAATACACAGACAATTACTGTTTCGATCTCCTTTCTCGGTATCCAACTGTTCAATACAATCGAGAGATCTCAGAAAGCCAACTATCGGAACAGGAGTTCCACTTCGTTTGGGAATCAGTTCTAACGACATCCTCGGACAGTTTGACTTTCCTCACTTGTTATGCCGAAGAGACGCTAGCGTTTGAAGTTTACCTCTATCCCTTTCAATACCAAGTTTGGGCCGCCATTTTGATTTCTGTCACAACAATCGCCATCTTACTCCACGTGTTTCTGAGGAAATTCAAACGGATCCGCCAAACCTTCTCGTCCTATTTCTTTATGTTTGCAACGGTTATGGAACAATCTTCCTTCATACCGTCGTTTCTTGACGAGCTCCCAGTTTACAGGATCGTACTGGGCATTTGGCTGATTCTCGTGGTAATTTTTACGAACGCTTACAAGGGGCTCGTCATTACAGGCGTTACGTCTCCATTTCCTTCACGAAGCGTTGCGTATTTTAAGGAGTTGGTTAAGCCCCGCTTTACAGCCATCGAGTCAGGTAACTGGCGTGACGACGTTCAGCATATCTATATCAATTGTAGCGAGAATAAGTTATCAGAATTTGGCATATTTTCAACCCTAGGAGGAATCGATCGTCCCGATTTATTTCGTTCCCATTTGTTGGAATCGTATAAGGCGATTCTTAAGAGGATAAGCCTCGCATTCTTTTTAACAAATGTCACAATAAACGCGACAGAGACAGAGTTGCTCTATAAGCACTTGGTGATTCCAAATCATCAGTGTTTCCTGAAAAGGGATGATTATGATTCGACACTCGTTGAAGTAGAAGGGGCAATTGAAGCAGAAATTGTCCAATGCGGTCGAACCGTTTATGCTGACTTTTCTTCCAAGACACGAGCTGAGTTTGCATACTTGTCAAAACATTATGATAAATTGACCTTTACTTCATCGAGGGACAGCATTTTCCAGACAAATTACGGGTGGAAATTCGATAAGAACGAAGGGTCAAAGCTACCTTGGGCTTTTCGAACCATAATTTCCTCAGGGATTTACGATAAAGTAAAGGAATATTCTGTCAGAGCTAGTTATTTTTTGAGGTTGAATTACACATTGGGAGTAACGAGAGGAAAAGTAGGGGAGCGTGCTAAACCCGTCAAGATGACAGATAACATTCAAACTGTTTTCTTTTTGTATTTGGTCGGAATTGGATTAAGTTTTTTAGGGTTTGCGGCTGATGTCTGGATTATACCATTACTTGATGGTGGTTACAGGAAAAATTGTAAATCAATGGCCAAAATGTGGATCACAGATATGTGCTGGCGAAAGTGGTGGAAATTTAAAAAAAGGATATTTTGCAATAAGTTTTTAGTCAAAATGGTGGAAATTGATGCAAAATGCTTGGAGCAGGTTGATTGACAACCATGAAAAACTCTCAGACTCATATAAATGATATTCTTGGTATAGTACATATAGGCTGTTTATGTCACAGGTAAAATCGGATGAATAACTCTATAATTAGTAATGTGGTATAAAAAGGTGATGTGTGTATAGGATTAATAAATTAATTCCGATAGTAAAACGTAGTGCAATATGATAAATTTCATGGTTTGTAGAAAATATCAATAAATTTAACGAGTTGACTCTTAGGACTCGATTATCAACTAATTTATTATTACCTACTGTTATCTGTACCCCTGGTCTCGGGAACCCAATTACCCCCTCTGCGTTTAGAAGATATAGATGTACAGGTAGAATTTCAAGGAATATATGGTTAAATGCCAAAATTTTTTTAAATGGTAGCCTTTGACAAATGACAACATAAGAGGTAAAAAGAGCTACTAATGAAAATGTGAAATCTATTGATTTACTAGAGAATTTTAATAACAATGTATTCTGCCAACTTGGCCATGTAAAAGGGTTAAAAAATTATAATTATAAATATTAATCATAAGGTATTAAAAAGAAGTCGCAACGAAATAAATGACGAAACGAAATATTTCCCATCATTTAAATCAATAATATAAATTGTAATACATTCCATTTAATAAATTACTCGTCAAAGCAATCGATCCCAAACGTAGATTTCAATTTGTCCTCAATTCCAGATCTCAAATGCTTGAAAGGTTCAGCAGTCCCGATCTTATTAATCAAGTCCCTTTTGAGTTGCTTGGCCCACTTCATCGAATTCGGTTCATCTTTCAAGGCAATATAGCATTCTACTAAAGACTCAGCAATCTGAATGGATTTTGCTCCGAGGTGCCAATTATCCACTGCAACTTCGTGGATTTTCTCATAAATCTCGGCAAAGTTCTTGTAGTCTTTCTTTTCTTTAAGTTTCGAGCAAACGATTTCGATACTGTCGTCAAGCATGGCTAAATTAGTCTTTGCAAAGTCCTGTCGAAGACTAATGATTTTCCTGATCATCGAAACTTGAGTTTCCAAATCGGCTGTATCCAACCCGGTCTTGATCTCATTCAACGTTTCCTCAACGTCGTCTCGGATTTCGGTACTTTCGGAATCCTCCATTTGACAAAGACTGCAGTTACAGTCGATATTCCGGTCTCGAAGCATTTCCCTTCGCCTCGGGAAAGTCGGCTCTACATAGAAAATTGTGACCTCCTCTCCCTTCTTGATTGGTTTCAAAGCTCGAATAAATGTGTATTCTCCGGACTGAGTCGCAGAGGCAGTTGAATCCATACAACAGTGATTGAGATACGAAGGCAGAACCCAAAGTCCTACAAACCGAGCTTTACCAGTGTTCTCTCTACCCAAGTGAGGGGGTGTTACCTGGGTATCAAATACATTAAGTTCCAAAATTTGTGACGCCAAAATTGCATCGTCACAGTCGATTTCGGACCTGTTTGCTTTTAGAATCTGGGCTTCAGTGGCGTAAGTAGCGGCGTACATGTCGAAGAAGCTTTCCCTCAGGTTTGGTTCCAATGATAATTTTCGGCAAATCATCGTAAGAGTGTAGGTCATTATGTCATGAATCTCAATGGAGACCCTATTTTTTTGACAAAAAAGTATAAATTCAGTTCATAATCTTACGTATATTATTAGGATATTGGAAGTGCCCTAAAGATGATAGCTACATCTAATTCAATTTAATTGAAGTCTTGCAAGGAGAGTATCAGATAGTGAACTCTCAGAAACTCGTAAGTTTTAGGATATGATTGAAATATGAACTAAAACTAGAAGTTATATTATTTATAGCTGTCGAATTTCTTATTGATCTTGTCAAAGAAATTGTGGATAATAAAAATCTCCAAAACGGACATTTTAAGGAGCTTGTAAGAGTGAAAAGGGTGAGTTGAAGGCTGATTTTGAAACTTTTAGAAGCCCTTCAGTTAGAATTGTTTTTTTTAAGGAAATGCAACGAGCTCGATTTTTTTTCGAACAAATAAATTTTTTCATTGTTTACCGTTCCCAAAATCTCGAAAAATTACAAAAATTGAATTTGTAACAATATGAAGAAATTTTACCGTTTCTATAAAAGCATTACTTCTAGTTCATCTTGAATTTTTTGAGAATTCACTCTCTAATACTTCTAAATACTTTCCTCGTTAGCACGTTAGCAGTATACTTATATACGTATTCTGGGTAGATCCTATTTACCGAGAATTACGGTAAACTGTACAAGAACCCGAAATATTAATAGACTACGAAAGTTAAAGTTGTCGAAGCATTGTCAAATCAAAGTAAAAGATTACCCTCCATTGTCACCTCCAGCGTCAAGCGTCTTGCCGAAAAACGGCTCTGCCTCCTCCTCTAAAACGTACACGAAGGCTTTGGAGCAGATGATAAGTTCCCCCGGTTTGATATCAGAGGTGGCGATTAAGCCTCGGCCCTTCCCAGGAATTTCGGCAATTTCTACGGGCCCCGTGTATTCTGCAACGGTGTCGTTTGTCTCTGGAATTCGGTAAATATCCTCAAAATCGAAGATCCCCTTAGACTGCTCAATCATTTTAAAACATTTTTCTTCCAGTGATCGGAAATCCGGTTTTGTTTTTATTTCATTTGGAAGAGCTTGGACAAAGCCAAGAGCTTCTTCGTATCTTCGTAAGCCCCAAAGAACTCTGACCTTACGATGCAGACATTTCTCGTGTTTGGGGTTAATTTGCAGGACAGCTTCGATATCCGAGAGTGCATTTTTGTAGCATCCGAATTGCAGACTTGCAAAACCACGGTTTGACAGAAGGTCGACGTCATTTGGACAGAATTGCAGGCCCCGAGTGTAGTAGAAAATGGCTTCGTAGAAATCATCCTGATAGAACTCTATGTTTCCGAACCCTTTGCAATCAAGGGTAATTAGTTTTTTAATTAGGGGTTCCATTTGATTCCTGAATTGAGTCTGAAATTCATTGCCAAGAGGAGGGCACAACGGACTTTTGGGCGTTATTCGATACGGACTTTTAGGCGGTATGCGATGCATATTTTCGAGTCACTGTAATACCAAACGATAATGAGAATTTGAATTATCTATTAAAATAGGCTATTCCGAGATGGTAAATTTCAACCAGTTTGGTTTTTAACCTGACATTAACATTTCTACAATTTCTGGCCATCATTAGTGCCAACTAATATCAAGTCAAGAGTATTAAAATACCAAACATTAAAAACGTTCGCTGTAATTTGTAATGCGGAATGTATCCAATATTTTATTTCTACCAATAAATTACTAATTCTTACCTTGCTCAATTTGTACACTGTCACTCTTTGACTAACAAATCAGTTTTAACAGGCTCAATTAAAAAATTAATCCAGTGTTCAATGAAATTAGAAGCCACTAATTTCTTTCTTTGACTTCTGTTGTTCCCGTATAACTTGAACTGACTAAAATGAATTAAATTAGAACTGCAGTAGCTTGGAGATGTAGAAACGTTTTTGATTTTTTTGTCAGATAGTTTACAATTCTGAGAATGTAAACTGATCGGACTGAAGGCTACGTGATATCCAGTAACGAGAGTAAAGTATATATGCGATTGAATCCTTAGACAGTAAATGACAGTCTTAACACCAAGGACAACAACAAGTATCAAACGTAATCCCTGTTTGGTGAGTCATCGTAAGTGTCCTTCAGTTTGCTGAAATTGGAACATGCATGAATAGTCATGTTCTATTTATATTATTGGATCAAGTTTCAAAAAAGGACGAAGGCAAATGCTAATAATACATTGTAAAAGTAAATTTTGCCCTTTCTCGTTCAAAATAAATAATTATAGATAAATTCGATCCGATCTGGTATAAATTATAAACGCAGATTTCATTTTTAAATATTTTAAATTATGGAATCAAATACACAAACTATTTAAGGCATAAGAAAATACCAAAAATATATTTCAATGCATCTTTTACGTATAATACTTTATTTAATTGCCTTGTAATTCCGATTGCCTGAGCTCCATTATATTAGTCCGAATCAGATTACGTTTTCTACTCCTTCAACGTTTACCAGTCCTACAAACCTTCATCAAGGGAGATACGCTACCAGAAGTAGTAAACTTATAATATTATTCTTAATCTTAAGGAAGGCATAGTATGTCGTATGTCAGGGTGAATATATAGTATTGTCATTTGACCGAATGGTGAGTCATTTATTTTTGCAATGCATACATACGTTCTACGTAATTGTTTGAATTCAGCAATAGTTTGCATATATTTAAATAAAAAACTTTTGGATTTATAAAACTCATCAAGTTTTAAAATCAGACTGAAATCAAAATCCAATGCTTGTCAAATACGAAATGTTCGATTTTTTGGATTTTCGAATTTCATCAATTTACATCTCACATAAAAGCATTGTATTTTTGGTTCGAAACTTATTTGAATAGAATAATTAATTGTACAAGCAGAAGCACCGTTTACTATTCATCATTTTCTCTCAATTGAAAGCCCTTGCTCATAGCTTTCGAATGACCTATCAAATGATTAATCTCAATTTGCCCCAACCATAGAGCAAAATTACATACGTCATTCAAAAGCCCTTGATCATAGCTTTCGAATGGCGTATCAAACGATTAAAACACACAAAATATCGAAAATCTCAAATTGCCCCAGTCATAGAGTAAAATTACATGCGTCATTCGAAAGCCCTTGATCATAGCTTTCGAATGACGTATCACACATTTATGTTTGTAATTTGACCTCTTTGACCCCTCCCCACCCGTCAGGGGGTGACCCCATCCTCAAATCAAATACGTCATTGAATAGCCCTTGACAATAGCTTTCCATCGATGTATCACACATGGGGGGTTGCTATTTAAAAAAAATGTTGACCTTTGACCTTTCCCCCCTTGACCTTTGACCTGCAGGGCTCCCAAACGAACTTGAATGTCCGCTTGTCATGTCGGACATGTCCCCGCTTGGATGTCCTATATAGATACCCGAAAGAAAAATTTGAAAAAGTTAAACCATTCTCGAGTTATCGCGATGACGGACGGACGGACGGACGGACGGACGCACGGACGGACAGACGGACAGACGGACACCATCAACGAAAACATAAAGTATCTCCGATACTTAATAAACCGTTGCAAACGCACATCAACAAAGGGTGAAACGACACGAAAGAAGACTTCTAAGACTTTTTGAACTTTTAACATCGTTGTACGACACATTTGAGTCATTTTATAGAAGAATCTCACATTTCCCCAACCATAGAGTAAAATCGTATACATTTGTGAAAAGCGCTTCACTGTACCTTTCCAACAATGTATCATAAACGTAGGGTTGCCGGTTGCTATTGCAAAAGAATATGACTCTTGATGGTACACCCTTGACCTTTGACCTACACGGCCCTTCTTCTAATTCAGCCTTCGCTAGAAAGTCAGAAATGGTTTACCGAAAAAAGACTTTCAAAATTATCAACCATTCGAGAGTTAGAGTGCGAAGGACGGACGGACGGACAGACGGACAGACGGACAACGTGAACCCATTAAAGGGTTTCACCCTTTAATAATGTAAAGTAAAGACATCCTGAACCTTTGACACTCTAATACAGTTGAGACAGTAAACCAAATCAAATCAAGTTCTCACTTATAATTTCCAATCCCCATGATTCCATTATTAATATATTCAATGCCGAATACTATTATAATTTTAAGACAGTGCAAAATAATATTCATAAAAATTGTAATCGTATAAGGTTGACGCATTTGTCACAAGGCGAATTCGTCGTTAGACCCATATGTCACTGAATATAATGTCGGGAACCATTTGTCGGTATGTGTCTCGTTACACCGTGTTCATCAACACGCTTCATTCTGACATGCAATCCCAGGACATCCAGGAAAAAACTTTTAGCTCATTTAATTAATTCATCACCAGACCCACAAGCAACAAGGCTCATGATTTTTGCGCTTTCCCAATTCATTTCAATTCGACTTTGATGCTTTTCATTTTTATAGGTCTAAGAAGACTAAGAACCGTAGTCTTATTAATTTGCATTACCATTCAACTTCAAATGTGGTTTGATCCGCAAAATTTTGAGCAACGTGTGGCTTCAGGACAACGAGTAGTCTGATTAAAATGCAAATACAATAGACAACAACCGTTGCAAAACCAGATCCAGGGAGGGTGAAACGACACGAAAAGACCTAGAATAACATTGTTGTAGGTCACGTGAGAGTATTTTTCGACAAAATTCTCAAATTTTCACAAAACTAGAGTATTTCATATACAGGGTGTCTTTTATTATTAATACTTGACCGTATCTTCCCAGGAATGTAGCACACAAGTAGCGTTCTTATTTAAAAAAAATGTGACCGTTGGCCAAACCCGCTTGACCATTGGCCTGTAAGGTCACGGCCGACAAAAGATCATGAATAGTTTCCCGATTTTTTTTAATTCAGCCGTTCAAAAGTTACCGACGGAGAGACAAGCAAACAGACAAACATAAAAGGGTTTTTCACCCTTTAATAATTTAAACTCGTTGAGCGACAACTTTTTACAGGGTGTCTGTTCTAAAGGTGTAGAACTTGTATATATAATATATGGAAGTCCGACACCTTTTGAAAAGACACCCTGTAGTATATTATGAGGAATTTAGAAGTGCCCCGATGGGAGTTTTGGTTTTATACAATATTATTTAAGTTTTAGTAGTTATATTTTTCTTTATTGGTTTGAGATTTTAAATAATAAATGTCTGGATTAAAAATGATTTTTTCGTACGAGTTTAAGTATGTTGGTCATTCATATTTTGAATATGGGGGTCCTATTTTTTTCAAGTATGAAGCATGTCTTTCATTAATAATTCCAGCACTAATTAGAATTTAAGCAAGTCAGTTCAAGGATATTAGAAATACAACCAACAAAAAAGGAGTTACTGCATGCGCTATTCTGTTCACTCTTCTCCTTAACGTTTTTTTAATAAAAAAAATTTCTACATTTAAATTTTCGATGTGATTCGAACGGTATATTCCGCAGTTCACACTACATACAAAACCATATACAAATGAAGAGGAAATGGAGTGAAAACGCTGAATCGATCGACGCTATACAAATGTATCGGTTCTTCAAGGTCCAACTTCCGATCTATTTTTGAAATTCCAACTCCAAACGCTCAAAGAGTTTCTCGTTGTCTGTCCTATATTTTCACGGCTATAAATTATTTAGTTCACCGCATCAGGGTCGCCGTCTTCAGAATGTATCACTTTGCCCAACCTCAAACGTGAGACACCTAAAACTGAAGTATTCGTTGTCTCCATTCGTCATCACAATCGCAATATCAATTCTCATTAGTTATACTTTGGAACTGAACGTTGTCGACGCCGTCGATGGGTTGGTGGATTTGATTAACTCGGTCTCCGAATGTCACATCCAGCTCGTTTATGACGAAATAGATCTCGGTCAAATACCGATTGACAAAAATCACCTGACGATCCGTCGCTACCAGTATCAGCTTCATTTAACCGAATCCGAACTATCCTTCCCCGAAGAAGACATTCAAGAAAGATCAAAGGTGGATAAATGTTGTAAAATCGAAGGGGATTTACTGCGTTTACCACATCTTATATACCGAAATGGAATCGCACTGGAAGACTTATCAGAGGAACTCGGATTAGCAGACGTGTTCCAAATTTGTAGTTAAAAGCGCTATCAACATCAAGGACGTCAGTCGATTCTATATTTACAGTACCCATAGTTCAGATAGTTTCCCCGGAGTAGTTTCTCAACGATTTCAACAATTGAAGCCCCTGCACAATTACTTTGTGTATTTTACACATTCCTTGAACCTGGATTTTATTACTCCGGTAATTCTATTTCAATTCATCCATAGTCCCAGCGATTGGGACATCTTATTCGAACCTTACTCAGGAATGATTGATACCTTGCGGTTCAGAATATACAGTTTGGACGACTCGAATCGGATCGTAAAAAGGACAATCTTTTGCTTTTACTGTTTAGAAGTAATATCTATTCCAATAGATTTTGAGGGAATAGTTTAGAGACTAGGAAAGCATGGGACAAGGTTTTCGAATCCTACGCTCCCAAATTTTGGAACAATGGGGTACATGAGCGTAGAATAAATCCTGAACAAATTGACTTGTCTGCCTTGATTCAACGGCTTTGGGAGGGTAAAATTGAGCGGAATCCATTTCGCATCCCATTTGCTCGACACGCATCCTTCTCAAAGTTCGAGTTCTATATTCTAGCTTTGTTAATCGAGGAAACAAACAGCAGTCTACTTGAACTCAGGGATAGTTTCCTGGAATATCCCGATTATGACTCTTCTGAAACTTCTGATTCCCATTCTCGGTATCCGAAGATCCAATACAATCGTCATATCTCACAAGGTCAGATATTAGAGTTGGCGTTTTTATTCGTTTGGGAATCGGTTGTAACGACTTCCTCCGAAAGCTTTACCTTCCTCACTTGTTATGCCGAAGCGAAGAGGGACTGGCTTTTGAAGTTTACCTCCATCCCTTTCAATACTAATTTCAATACTGCCGGGCCGCCATTTTGGTTTCTGTCACAACAATCGCCATTTTACTCCAAGTGTTTCTGAGGAAATTCAAACGGATCCGCCAAACCTTCTCGTCCTATTTCTTTATGTTTGCAACGGTTATGGAACAATCTTCCTTTATACCGTCGTTTCTCGACGAGCTCCCCGTTTACAGGATCGTACTGGGCATTTAGCTGATTCTCGGGGTCATTTTAACGAACGCTTACAAAGGTCTCGTCATTACTGGCGTTACGTCCCCACTTCCTTCACGAAGTGTTACTCATTTTAAGAAGCTTGTAAAACTCCGCTTTACAACCATCGAGCTAGTCTATTTAAAAATATACCATCCAGCCAGATTCATTGAAATACGCCCCCTTTTGGATTTCCGATTGTAACGAGAATTCGTCAGAATTCAGAATAGTTTCGACTCTCTCAGGATTCAATGACTCCTATTCACTATTCGTTTCACGAATATTTGTTCCAGTCTTTAAGGCGATTGAATTTTGGATAAGTCGCGTATTCTTTTTAACAAATGTCACAATAAATGCGACAGAGACGGAGTTGCTCTATAAGTATTTGTTGATTCCAAGTCACCAGTGCCTCCCGGAAGGGATCAAAGAAAATTCGAAATTGCTCGAGTTGGAACAGGCTATCGAAACAGAAATTATCAAATGTAGACGAACCGTGTATGCTGACTTTTCATCCAAGACATTAGCTGAGTTTGCATATTTGTCGAAGCATTATGACAAATTGACCTTTACTCTATCGAAGGACAGCATTCTCCAGACAAATTACGGATGGAAGTTCGATATAAACGAAGGGTCGAAGCTCCCATGGGTTTTTCGAACCTTCGTTTCCTCGGGTATTTACAGTAAAATTGAGGAATATTTTACAAGAGCTAGTTATCTTTTGAGGTTGAATCACACATTGAGGATCACGAAAGGGAAAGAAAAGGAAAACTTCGAAGCTGTTAAGATTGCAGATAATATTCAAACTATTTTCTTTTTTTATTTATTTGGAATTGGAGTAAGTTTTCTTGGGTTTGTGGTTGATGTCGGGATTATTCCATTATTTGAGGGCGGTTGCAGAAAGAATTGCAAATCAAGGGCTAAAATATGGATTAGTGAGATATGCTTGCGAAAGTGGTTGGAAATTAAAAACAGGTGTATTTTGCAAGAAGAATTTTTGGCCAAATTGGTTTAACTTGATGCCAAAGGCTTGGGGCAGGGTTATTGGCTGCAGTAATTCATGAAAAACATCCCCTGGATATAAGGATTTTGGTGTATTTTTTGTATGAACTCAGGGCTAACCTGGAATTCCCATTCGGTTAAATAGCTTTACAGTTAACAGAAAAAAGAGTGTGTATAGGAAGAACAAATAAATTACGATAGAATAAAACTAATTATAGTAACATAATTGTTATAATTTGGTGAAAATCTAAATCAATATCCTAAGTCCTACAGAGTCAACTATTAGTAATTGATGTTGTTCTACATGTTAAAGTAATTATAAGATTCGTAGTCCTGATAGGAGTATTTATATATCGGGTGAATATTCTCAATCTAGGAATAAAACTAACAAGGTGATTCGTTTAAAAAAAGTGTACTGAACAAACCTCAAGAGATCTACGATCAAATGCAAAAAAAAATTGAAGTAGGAAGTGGTAACCTTTAAAATATGATTTGCGCTAATAATAAAACTAAAAAATTAATTTGCCAGTGTAAATAAATACATATCATCGCGGCTTAAATATTAATATGAGGATTTAAGGTTTAATAATTAATCAAAAAGAAATTATCGAATAAATAAACATTTTCCATTGGCAAAATAATACTATATTACCGTTCAATCAATAAATCGCTCATCGTCAGTTAAAAAATCAATCCCAAACGTAGATTTCAATTTGTAGTAAATTCCAGATCTCAAATTTTTTCCAGGTTCAGTAGTCCCGAACGTATTGATCAAATTCCTTTTGAGTTTCTTGATCCACTTAATCGAATTTGGGATATCATTCAAAGCAATAAAGCATTCGATCAAAGCTTCCGCAATCACAATGGATTTTGCTCCAAGGGGACAGTTATCCAATGCCGCTTCGTGTATTTTCTCATAAATCTCGGCAAAGGTCCTGTAGTCTTTCTTTTCTTTAAGCTTCGAACAAACGATCCTAATACTGTGGTCAAGTATGGCTAAATTAGTCTTTGCAAAGTCCTGTCGAAGACTAATAATCTTCCTTATCTTAGAAACTTGAGTTTTCAAATTGGCTGTATCCAACCCGGTCTTGATCTCAGTCAACGTTTTCTCAACTTCTTCTCGGACTTCGGAACTCTCAGAATCTTCCATTCGACAAAGACTGCAGTTGCAATCGATATCCCGCTCTCGAAGCAATTCCCTTCGAATATGGTAGGTCGGCTCTACATAGAAAATTGTGACCTCCTCCCCCTTCTTGATTGGTTTCAAAGCTCGAATAAACACGTATACTCCGGAGTGAGTCGCAGAGGCAGTTGAATCCGTACAACTATGATTGAGATATGAAGGCAGAATCCAAAGTCCAATAAACCGGGATCTACCAGCGTTCGCTTCATCCAGACGAGGGGGTTCTTCCTGGGTATCGAATACATTAAGTTCCAGAATATGTGACGCCAAATTTGCATCATCACAGTCGATTTCCGATCTTTTCGTTTTAGCAATCTGGGCAGCATCAGCGTAAGAACCGGCGTACATGTCGAAGAAGCTTTCCCTTAGGCTTGGTTCCAATGATAATTTTCGGCAAATCATTGTGAGACAGTAAGTCCATAGGTCATGAATCTGAATGGAGACCCTAGACAGAGAAATTAGAGATTTAGTTCATAATTTGATGGATAATGTTAAGGAAGTATCGTAAAGGTGGCTACATTTGTCTTGATCTGATTAATTTTAAATAAAAATAGTCTTGAAAGAGCAATATATTGTCGTATTTGAAACACAAATTCCAGCCGTACCCAAAATATTTCGATGTTTACAGCTCAAAACTTTTTTTTTAAAGAATGGTAATTTCTGGGGATCTGGGATAAGGGAAAATTGTATAGGAAGCCGGGAACTGATGTAAGATACTGACTCGGAAACTGATATTAAAAGAAAGTAAAGTAAAAGATTACCCTCCAGCGTCACCTCCAGCGTCAAGCGTCTTGCCAAAATTCATCTCTGCATCTTCCTCTAAAACGTACACGAATGGTTTTGAGCAGATGATAAGTTCTCCCCGTTCAATATCCGAGGTGGCGATTAAGCCTCGGCCCTTACCAGGAATTTCTGTAATTTTTACGGAGCCCGTGTATTCTGCAACTGTGCCGTTTACCTCTGGAATTCGGTAAATATCCTCAAACTCGAAAATCCCCATCCACTGTTCAATCATTTTAAAACATTTTTCTTCCAGTGGTCGGAACTCCGGTTGTGCTTTTATTTCATTTGGAAGAGCTTGGACAAAGCTAAGAGCTTCTTTGTATCTTCGTAAGCCCCAAAGAACTTTGACCTTTCGGTAGAGACATTTCTCGTGGTTGGGGTTCAATTTCAGGACAGCTTCGATATCCGAGAGGGCATTGTTGTAGCATCCAAATTGCAGGCTTGCAAAACCACGGTTTGACAGAAGGTCGACGTCATTTGGACAGAATTGCAGGCCCCGAGTGTAGTAGAAAATGGCTTCGTAGAAATCACCCTGCTGGAACTCACTGTTTCCGAACTCTTTCCAATCTCGACCAATTCGTCGTTTCGTTGTGTCGTCCATTTTATTTCTTAACTCTTCCTGATATTGGTGGCCGCCGGGAGGGCACAACGGACGTTTAGCCCTTATGTGATCCATAATTTCGAGTCGCTGCACACTGTAAATCCAAACAGTACAAATATTTTTCAGAATTTGAATGTCAACTAAAATATGACATTCTGTTTTGGTAAGGTCAAAGGTTAATCTTAGCAAGTTTATATGCCTAATGTGATATTCGCATTTACCGTATTAAAATTTCAAACACGATAAACTTAATCGATTAATTACTCCAAAGCTTCTTGAATCACTAATTCTTGTAAGAATGTCTTACCTTGCTCACTTTGCACACTGTGCACTGCCACCGCACCGTCTGACGAAGAAATTTAATTGCAGGGTCAAAAATAAATCGAGTGTAATCAATAAATGACAATAACAGTGCAATTTGAATTTACAACTTTCTTCCTTCAACTCCGGTTGTTCCCGTATGGCTTGAATGAAATAAAATGAATTATGAAATAAAAAATACAGTAGGTTGGACTTGGATATGTAAAAACGTTTTTTGATTTTTAGATAGTTTACAATAGTAATCTGAGAATGTAAACTTCACGCACAACATCAAAGGACTGAAAGATAAATACAAAATAATATCCAGTGTAAAGTCCGGGCGAATTCTAAGACAGTAATCCAAAGTCCCAACACAAAAGACAAAACAAACGTAAAACGTGATCCCTGTTAGGTGAGTCATCATAAGGCTCCTTCGGTTTTCTGGAATTGGGATATGCATGAAGAATAGTCATGTTCTATTTTAGTTATATTTATGTTATTGTGCTAGTTACAAAAGTGTACAAAAGTGTAAAGACAAATACTAATAATATTGTAAAAGTAAATTATCTCTCTGGAGGATTCAAGCACAATCATAGGTTAATCTCTACATGAATTCATTTCGATCCGATCTGTAAGAAAGTACCGAATAGATTGCTTTTTTGAAAGATTTTATATCATATAATTAATTATATGAACTATTTAAAGTGTAATAAAATTATTGTTCCTGAAAGATTGACAAGAAGTATTTATATGCATCTATTTCACATACACTTTATTTAATTGCCGTGTAATTGATATAGCCTGAACTCAAAACCCTCCATACTCCATACACCACACAACATAATAATATATGTGTGATGCACTGGCCATCCCTCATATATGACCAGATACAATATTAAGAGAAGTTTTGAACCTCGTCTTGAGTTGGGATTTCATCTGGAAAAAAATTCCAGGAAGTTAACAAAATGACCCCAACAAAACGAGGTTTGGATTTCGAGTAAATAATATTGTAAAAAAATGATCCTAAACGTGACACTGTCACCGATGGGCAGATCGGCTGAAATCAAAGTCATAATCATAGTCACAATCATAGTCATAATCATAGTGGCAAGCTAACACACGTGTATCTCCAGCCACACATTTAATGCAGTTCCCAAGCAAAGTTCAATCATTATAAAAGTACAAGATAAGAATACAACAATTTACGTCGTCTTTCACAGAGACTCTAGGACTACGTTTTTATCTTTTTTTTTATTTGGTAGTACATTTGGTTGGATTCTACCCGTTTTTGTACAAAATGTAAGTCTCCCCTGATTTAGGACATCCGACTGTGGACGAAATTGCGGAACAAAAAGAAAACCCAGCGAGAAAAGTGGATCCAACTGAAGCAGGTTGCTGCTGTGTGATTCATGGAGATGAGATTAAAAATATCGACGATGAAACTTTTGATATTCGAATAAGGTGTTTGTGAAAAAAATCATCTCTTGTAACTTGTATCATCATCATGTAAACTGTAACACGGACTAATGAGCCTAATTGTCAGCCAATTTATGTCCATGTACCAAGCCGAATGCCTATGCTAACCCAGTTTAGGATGTTATCCTACTTCTATAGAAGAGTTATCAAGTTATCGCTTTCTCGTTCATTTGTTCAGGGTTCGAGGAACCTCGGGTTTAAACTCCTAAACACTGAAGTGTTTCAGTCATATTGCATATTTATAAAAAAAAATTCTCCCCGAAATAAATCCTCACTTTTTATTTTTGTAATTTTAAACTGCATGTCTACTAATTAAAAAAAATCCAGGAAATTCAGGATTTTTCCCTTGTTGCTTGTGAAACCCAGACCCTAGAACTCTGTATCAATCTTCTCAATTATGTATTGTCGAATCTTTGTGAAGACAATAAGGCATTCGGCATTCAAATGCTAGTGACATAGGGGGTTTTAAGAATGTGATAATCACTGCAATCATACTAATAATTTATAATACCCTCTGCTTTCAACTCCGCGTCTACTGAACCGATTTCGACATTTTTGTCTGGACTTTTTCTTCTCAAGGTGACAGTGACAGTCTGTTCATGAAAAATCCAGATAGTGTAATTGCAAATGGGTTTCTTTCTTTCCTTGTTCGAATATGCCGACAAGAGTGAGTGGTGTAGCTGTAGGGGTTTTCATCGTTTACAAGTGGATGACAATTTTACTTCGATTTGTGACACTGCACAAACAGAAGAAGTCTGCATAATCTTTGACAACTTGCAACAACGTGCTCATTACACCTTTACAGACAGTGTAGCACAAATTACAATACATTAATTAGTTTTCCCATCCAATTGAGCTTAATCAGGAGTTTTTGCATCGAATTAGTTCCGGATGTGATGAGTACATGTACTGTATTCTTTATATTTTTGCAGGAGATTTTTAAGCCTACTTAAAATTTAAAAAATCCAAGCCTAAAATGCTTAAAGTCTTGGCAAACGAATCAAATTTACATCGTATCGTATCTCCATGTGTAGAGGACCTGCTTATTATTTCAATACTTGGGTTTTTTGTAGCGTTTATTTATTTACGATTTTTTGCCATTCAAGTACAACTTTGTATTCTGAGGTTCTGGCAATTTCTAAGCTTACACGATGAGTCAGATGCCTCGGGATTCGGGATCCCAGGAAGACAATCTCGTCACGAAACAGTAACTTATCCCTCCTTATCATCTTCTAATTTACAATTTATAATAGCCAATTAAACCATTTTACGATATCCAAGTCAGTTTAGGAGCTTAGACGTTTAAAATGTGCTGGATCATTTGGACTAATTTACGGGATTTTGAACACTTCTATTCACCTTAATCCTTTTGCAACTCTTCCTTTTGTTAGAATATTGGGGATTAGGCCGATTTTAAGATTATGGAGATACCAAGAGAATGTAAAACTACAGGTTGTGTAATACATTTTATAAAGCTGTGTAATCCTCCTTTGTTTTCTATAGATGCAAGTTCCTGTCCAATGCAGATGTACAGTTTGCGTTTGTTGGGACAATAAAATTAGTTTTAATTGTAGGGACTGGAATTATTCTCCTAACAACTCCTTAGAATGACTTGCTTCCTGGATGACTTCTGACATTTTAAAATCGAGTTATAATAAAATTAATGCGTTATAGATAGTCTAGAATTATGGAGGTGGCAAGAATGCGTTGGATTCCAAAATCCTTGTATTAATATTTGCAATACTTTGTTGATATTGAGAGACTTTAGTTTTAAATTTAAATACACACAGTTGAAGAACCCTTGACTTTTTAAATTAGTTATTAGTGTTTACTTAAGTATAAACACGAACTTAAAAGTGCATCCACTTGTCTAAAACTAAGTACCTCAAAAATGACAATATTTTTACTGTGCTGACATTTTTACAGATTAAAATATTTGTTCAACGCCTGACCTGGAGTTTCCAGTGGTTTAGACTAACTGGCTTATATGATGAAAAATCCAAATGACTCTTATAGTGCTTTACCAATATTTGTGTATTGACCTGTAGCTTAATATGGTTTTGTATATCAATTTTGGCTTTCTATCTAGGATTTGTATCCTTAAACTACAATAAAACCAACTGTGACTATTTCGCCCATTAAAAACCGAACGCGAGAAGTTAGTCTTAAAATTGTCCGGTACAAAAAACCTGACGTTTAAATATGTTTAAGAGACGATTCGAAGTAGGAACAAAAAGCTATTTAAAAGGACGTGTAGATTAGCTCATGAATTATGGTCAGCAGTTTCTCGAGTCGACTTCGGGATTCTCAGAATAAAAGCTCA
The DNA here is from genome assembly GCA_906901685.1 of Desoria tigrina. NCBI lineage: Eukaryota > Metazoa > Arthropoda > Collembola > Entomobryomorpha > Isotomidae > Desoria > Desoria tigrina. The sequence continues at coordinate 934,652 of CAJQTU010000060.1, forward strand.
GTTTTGTATAAATCCATGCAATTATTTTCTCCACAAATGCTTTAAAACCCCAAAGCTTTTAAAACACTCCTCACGACAGGGTTTAAAAAGTATTAAAAAGTTGTAGCCGAATAGTAATCATCGCCTTCATCATCATTATATATTATTATGAGCATCCCTCTACACTTTGTAATTGTATATTTTCAATGGGCTCTGGTAATAGAAAGAACAATCAACTCCAGGCCCAACAAATGCAGTAGGAACATGGTTAACATATAACGACCAGTATTGTTCATAACCATAACTCATCATGAACTTTGTATTGTTTGGGTTTTGGAGATTGAGGCAATAAACCAAAACAAATTGGACTCGTCCAGCAATAAGGAAAACACTCCATTCCTTTCAATAAACAAAGGACATGAGACTCTTGAACTCGTAAATTGTAAATTCTTAATTGTGAACACCACATCTTGCATACCGTTAGTCCTGAAATAATGTCCTCCCCTGAATTATTGTTAGGCAAATCCTTGGAATAGGTTACAAGTTATTTATAAGGTGGGGAATTATTTAAGCAGAAACTAGCTGTAAATGAAACTGGCATATGAATGGACTATATTTCCATTTTCCCTATTAGGAATTATTATTTAGCTTTTAAATTTTTGGGGTTTAAGTCCCTCCGTATAAGTCCACTTGCAGTCCCCTTAAAGTCGCTTTAAAAATTAAAATAAAGAGAAACAGGTTACTCTTTAATATATTTGGTTTTATTAAGCTGAAGTCTACGTTTTATGTTGTAAGTACAATATATTGGTAAAAATACGGTTTGGTCTTGAAACTTTATAACTATAATACGGTGAGATTTTACAAGTGGATCTTTATTTTGAAACTTACGGTAAAGCACTAAATTAAGAAGATAGTGATTTTTACCGTCGAGGAATATAAAATTGAATCTTGGAAAGCCCCCTGTCCGCCTTAAAGTCTAGGCTGATATATCCTTTCCAAGCCATTTTAGTTATTAAAAAAAGTTTTGGATTATCTGCCCAGAATGACTAATTGCTTGCTTAGTTCAACTCAATATGTGTTTTGGGTTTCGAATTGCTCATTGTCTATTTGACACGAATACAATGTAAACAGTCTGTATTACTTTTTAGTTTAGAACGCGTATTTTTATTTTTATGTTGTATTATGTTGCTCTTTTTGTTTGTAGTTTCATGACTTAAATTCCAAGACAGACGAAATAGTAAACAAACAAAATTTCCACATTAAGAACAGAGGAACTTAACTATGAATGATAATTTTTAGCTATCAAGAATGTATCCTGTTCTACTTGATTATGTGATCGTAGTTTTGTTTTAGTTAATTTATTGAAAGCGTGCTTAGTACCGACAAGTAGGTGCACTAATTAAAGTCTTATCCATAAGGGCAGATTTTCAATTTCAATCTCGTTAGTGTGTCAAGAATTCATTTCAAAACTTTATATTAAATGTCAGTTTTTGACAAAAGTGGAAGAAGGTCGTTTATCTCTGACAGATGACTCTTTTGGATTTGTTAGGACATGATTTTTTATCCGTTTTTTGTAATTTTAATTATTACCTTCCATTTCTTAATTAACCTCGCCTAGGATTACATGAAAGGACCAATAATATTTTCATAACCAGACAAAAAATATTAAATTCGTCAAAAAACGAGAATTTTTATGCTATTAATAGAAACCTGTTACCTAATCAGTAATCACATAAGTGCAAGTGGTAAGCAAGTGGTGATCGTACAATTACGATTTGTCATCTCAAATCCTTTCATCCCAATCGCACATCTAGTTTCACTATAAACCGTTTTTTACTTCTCAAAAGTTAATTTAAAATTGCAGTCGTTACACATTAACAGCTCTGTTATTCTGTTGTAACACATAAATATGATCATATAGTTTGCAGGGACGTGTTAACGAAAATTAACTGTTCCCAGCCGAACCAAAAAATGCAGATTGCAAACTCCAATTAAGAAAATATTGAAAAGAATGTGTTTTTTATTTTATTTCAGAGGAATGAGAGCACCGTATAAAATTCGTAGTTTACAATGGATAATAATAGCACGGTAATAATATAATATACATTGGTATGGTCGTTTCAGTTGGTAGTTGGTATTGTTGGCGTGAAAACGTACGCTGAGGATATAAAAAATGTATAAAAGTTTTGCACCATAAAAGCAGATTTAAAGGATCCATAATAATAATAATAATAATCCTTAATTTCCATCATATCTCATATATACACAATAAAGAACCATAAACGCACCTCAGGGTTTTCAAGTCTTTTGAGACTTGAGGCTCAAAGTCTCGTAGACTTCGAATCTTGCACAAACGTGAGAACTACAAATCAGCTCTAGGAAACGGAGCTAAAATCCATTATATTTCAGATTCAAAAATTCACATTCAAGCCAGCGTTTCATATCCATTACTTGTTACCTCACGGGGCTAATTTAATACTAATAATAAAAGCTATTTACAAAAAGTCTTTATAAAATAAATTACAGAATTTACAAGAACTGTTTCAGGGAAGGACACTTGTTAGGAGTCTCTCTATTCATTTTTAAGCAGTTTTCGTCAAAGTTGCGGCAGCAGTCTGATTTTGCGTCACCTTCGTTGCAGCATTTTTATTGGACCGGCGCGGCCGTTCCACGTCTTTCCTGAACAATGTCCTGTCGTACAAAAGCGCCCTCTTCCGCGCGACCCGTTTAGTGTTGCTTGAGCCGAGGGCGAGGAAGGGGTCGAACCCGTACCCGTAACCTGCCCCGTATTGGGGGTAAGGTGCAACTATGGGGGCAACAGCGATAGGGTTCACACGATGTGGGTGTGGGTAGCCACCCCCGTGCCCGTGACCTCCTGGATATCCTAATGGGCCGCTTACCTTTAGAACTGGCAGTGGCTCGGGCTCAACGAAATGGGGCACTTTGACATGGGCATAGGCTGGTGGTGGTGGTGGATGGATTCCTTTGTTGATGTATTGGATTGTGGGCCTGTAGCCGAATTTGTCTGCGACGTAGGAAACTATTTGAACTGGAAGAAAATTTCATTCAAATATTGGATTATTTGATGTAATTAATTAGATTAATTTGAAAAGTAGTGTATTGTTGGCCCTTGGGGTAAAATGATACATCGATTTTCTAACAATCGAAATCAGAGAAACGATTTGCGGATGTTTGCGCCCCATGATTGACGCCCCTGAAGGTTTTGTGCCCCTAAGCATTTGGCCAATAATTGACTAAATTAACCCTACCGAAAGACAACTTCAAATAAAATTGTAAGTTTTTTAGCCCAAATACTTAATATCAGCAGGTCATGAGGTCATCATCAGCAAATTCATAGAATATAACGCTAAATTCTAACCACTAAATACTCTGACCATTCGTGGCAAAAACAGTATGTAAATCCCATGTATAATTGCAATAAGAAAGGGAGTTAAAAATGACAAGAACTTTCACCCTCACCTACCAAACCGTCTATTAAATGCAAATATGCAAATGGCTCCGTTGCACTAATCTTAAGCGGAACCAATTACCTGATTGTCTGCATAATATTTATCTAATCAGACAACTATTCCTTATCCCCTTAGCTTAATACCCTAATCCGCTAAATACTGAATCTTGCTACTTTTTGTTCGTTTTTTTAACTCCATCACAAATTAAATTAATTCCTACTGCCCTGAACAATGCCTACATTTCTCACAAAAAGAGCAGATGTTATGAATCCACCCGAAAGTCTTTCAAGACTTCAAAAATCAAAATGTAGTAAGCAAAAGAATCGAGAATCAAAAGTCAAGTCTCAAGAGCCGAGAGACAACAACTCCTTGTTTTTTATTCTCTTAAACTTAAAGAATCAACCCTATCGTATTTTTTAAAGAAGAAATGAGGAGGTTCCCTTATGATTTCAATCAAATGAGAGTACCTTTCCTCCGGAGAATGAAGACCGAAGAGTTAAAAGATTTGAAACAAAAACAACTGAAGTTTAAGACGATAAACGAAAGGGCAAAAAATTTAAGTGAATTCTCATCACTGAAAATCTGACTATTCTGAGGGGCCTTGCATTCCTTCTAGCTTCTAGGTAAATTCTCGAGTTGGAATAAAATCATGCCGAATTTGTGGAAATAATTTACGTCTAAATTATGTCATATGATTGCCCATAAGGCTCGTGGTTTTTAAAGAGCTTTTAAGGACGTTCGATGTCAGGTTTTTTCTTGAGGTTTCAAATCGTGATGAAATTATATCTGACATTTAAAATTTTCAAGATTTCCATCCAAATTCCAAGAGATTTGTACAAAAAACCTTTGAGTTTAAGGGCCATTGAAACCACAAGAAATTCTAAAAAACAGACAGGGACGTCTGAGTTTTTCCTATTTATTTATGAACAGTCCTTATCAAATGACATTGTGCTGGAATTCCGTAATCAGTTACTAAAATGTAAAATGCTTGAAAAACGTCGGAAAAAATTCAGAAATCAGAGAGATCTTACTTCTTCCGTCGGGGAGAAGAACACGGTACTGTCCCTGGGTCACATCTCCGTCACGAACTTCCCATCGTCCATGTGAAAGGAGATTGTTATAAGCGTCCAGCCCATCAACTTCGTAACCAAATGCATATTTCGGCTTCGACTGCAATATTATCATTAAATTCATACATAAAGAGAGACTGGTCCATATTTAATTACGATTATTGGCTCATCGTAAAAATAAATGTGAAGAAATTAATCGGATAAAAAACGCAAGTTTTTCCCACTCGTAGTTATTATTAGGAAATTCCACAACCAGAAACAAACTACATCATTTCCTAAACTGCTAATTCATTCAAATTGATTCTTAAGGGTGCAATTTACAGACAGATATTCCCAAAACTGCATATTTTAAGGCATAATTTTATTGAAAGGGGCAAATTGAGACTCTAGGGTTTGTTTAAGAAAGCACCTTTCACCTCCATAAAACCTTAACTATCAAACATAAGAAATGATTAAAAAACACTTACGTAATAATCCACGACTTTTTTAACGACCGGAACGAAGTTGTTATGAAAAGGGTCCCCGATTCCATCGTAGTTATCATAGTCCCCAATGTACCCCTTCGGGTCTCCCATTGCCCCATGCATAAATAGGAGAGCCGTAAGGACACCCAAGCCCTGAAATGTACTCATCATCATCTGCATCCTCTCAACCTGAAACCAATTAATTCACTGAGATCAAAAACTTCAAGAAAGTTAACAACCAGTTAACGACTCGTCTGCTTACTTTTCCCATGCTTTTACTACAAAATCTTCTAGATCTACATTCTTCATAATATGACTGGGATATAGTGGGTTAGATGAATGAATCCCTAAATCTTTAAATCGTTAAAACCTCAAACCTCATCATGATCTTGTGTCAATCTCTTCAAGAGTAACAAGAGAAAAAATCCTGAAGTTACTTTTTAAGGGGCATGTTCACAATATCCTAAGACATGCTCTGCTTCTTAGCGCCGTAAAAAAATGGACTTGGGAGCAAAACTGATGAGGATTGACATGTCATGTCGACAACCGAGAAAAATGTATCGCGATTTTGGCCATAACGAATAGGGCTTTGAGAAGATAATATATAACAGGGGCAATCAGTCCAAATTCCAGCTAAGTTGATTGTTTTCTATCCTATAAACTATATTCATCTCGAGATCGTGTTTTTTGTGGTTTTTATTCAATATAATACATCCTACATCCTTGTGTATTGGAACGGAGTCAAAAAAGAATTGTTAATGGTAACTCATCTCTCTGTCCAGAGATTGATAACCCTAGGAGTTATTATGCGTAAGGAAACCAAACCACAGACGAGTCGGATGATTACATAAGATACGCATGTTGATCACTCGTGTATAGATAATTGCACAAAAACACTGACAACATTTCAGGGAATGGGGATAAAAAAGCCTTGAAAGGCCAAGTTACCACAAGATAAATGAACTCTTACCAACATCTTCTTCCTCCTCACTTTTTCTCCGGTTTCAGGTTTTTTATCCAAGTTTTCGATTTTTCTGTCGATTTTCGAAAATTTCCTCAATTTCCAAATATTTCAATTTTGAGCACTTTGTTTTATTCTCGATTTCTTTGAAAAAATTCACTCTTTTCTGAGAGATGGAAAGTGATCGGTTGGAGTCAGTTTGAGAGAGTGAAACTGAAAGTGCGTGAGCGTGTGATGTAAGAACAACAATGTGATAATGTTACACGGACACTGCCTTCCTGATGTTGAGCGACGGAGGTTTGAAAGAACAATGATCTCGAGGTGGATTGTTAAAGGGTATTTATATGGACCCCTCCCTTCCATTTATTAACCCTGCATCTTTGGGCTCTAGATTCGAGGAAATTTGATCAGTTGATGTTATTATGCAGTTTTGGACTTACGTCAAAATACCTTTCTACCTTCACAACTCACCTGTTAAGTCATACTTTTAATAGCAAAGAGAACTAGAGCTAGACGTAGTTGGGTTGGAGGAAAACGTTAGAATGTTTTAATTGCGATTGTTAAATTGAGACGAGACTACCTTGTCAGTTAGGAGAAATATTGCAATCTGTCAAAGTCATGTCATAACTCACCTGGATTTAGTTCTAAGGTATTTTTATGTTTTCATGTAAAATTCTCAATGATTCATTTTTCATGTGACACCTTTTTTCCTCTAGAAATTAATGGTAATGACCTAGCTCTATTTTGTGTTTTAAGTAGGGTTCAGGTACATTAAATTACACATCCGTATCATATCGTTTAGTGTGTTTTACATTTTTAATTGCTACATATTAATTTATGTTTATGCAATGGCGAATGAGATGTTTATAAAACAATGATAAGGGAAACGTTTAGGATACGGAAATTAGCTAATGATTAAATGCAAACGTTGACAGGATCTCAAGGACGTGTTTAGAAAAATGGAAATATGCTCATAAAAATAATTATGAAGAAAATTTAATAAGTTTTAGTTCAAAAATCATTAGTTTTTGATGGCAATTTGATTGTTTTAAATGACGAAGAGTTCCGATTTTGACGGCATTCTAAAAATAATTAACAATAATTTGCTAGAGCTAGAAGTTTTTGATGAGATTGCTTTAAACTTTTTCTGCTAGTTTTGCTCTGCAAACTAAAATCCATACTAGATTCTACAGCCTCTTTCCTGATATCAAAATTGTTTCTGGAATTTAATCCGATTGCTAGAAGCTGGGATGAAAAGCCTTCCGGAGGAATTGGTGGGTGCTGGAATTGTTGGACAAAAAATAGGTATGCCTTGAGGTGCCCTAAAGGATCACTTTCGTTATTATCACAATATCAATGGCAACGGACTGCCTTTCAACTGTAATGTTATCAACTCATTCCCTGCTCTTACGACGAGGTAGATCTTTAGAAGATGATAGGAAATGTAACACAAGTTTGCAGAGGCTGTCGGAGCTGGAGATCTGAATCTCTGGATCTCTGTAAAATGGATAAAATTCTATTGAAGGAAAGCCTAATACAGTCTGACAAAGTTCCTCGATCATGATCATCATCATAATGATTACTATTCATTTATAATGGCTCTCCTGAATATCAATTTTATTAACCCCTTATTACCTCAATTAACTTCCAACTTTGAAGTTAGGGAATGGCAGAGGAGCTCGTCATCCTGGGCATATCTTTGCATCTTATCCGCAGTTCCGATGCGAGATACCGGCGTCAGGGTTCGAACAATTGACTTTGTGGATTCAATTTTAAAAAAGCTCATTTTTAGGCCATCTTATTTTTTTCAAGGAACTTATGAAAACATTCTAGACATAATTAAAAGAATTAAGATTGTATTTTAAACTCTATTAAAAACTTCGAAGATCATGTCGGCTTTTGCCAGAAAAACAGTTCAAAGCAGGTATCATGAAGCTCTGTATACATCCTCTGAGAATTTTTTTTAGAATTTCAAAATAAAACAGTTTTACATTGGAAAGATGCAGTTAGGAATTATTTCGAGAAGAATTAACACCGAGATACGTAGTAGTTTTTACAATAAAAACCCCGAGTTTTTCAAACCCTGTTCTGAAACACGCCTCGCGTTGAACTCATCCTTCATGAAATCTTTGGATCTGTAACCCTCTGGATTACTGGATTAGGATTTACGATATATCTACCGAATTATAATAGATCTAGAATCTGCTACATGCATATTATATGGATGCATATGAATTGAAGGTGTGGGTATAAAATAATATATGCAAAACTGTCAGGATTAATCACATCACATTCTTTTGATTAAATACCAGAGCCGGCAATAACAATAACTTTTTATTCGTTCCGAAAACCCATTTCCTTATTTTGTTATTATCAGTTATAAAACGCTTAGTTAATTTTTTACCGGCATTTTGGTTCCTAGAGTGTCAGGATTAATGCAACTGCACAAACTCCACTAATTTCGAATTAACAAATTCTACGAATTTCAGATGAAAGAGAGTCTTAGGTTTATTCTTCATAAGCAAATTTCAACATTGATTTAGTAATTTAGGATTTTTTTTTATTTTAAACCTTTAATTGTATAAGTGGCATGAATGTAGTTAAGTAGTAGTCAAAGCTATCAGTTAATTATATATTTAGCTAGCTATTTTAGCCCAGAAACGGTTTTTAAGCTGATAATGATGATGATGTTGTAATTGAATTTCACCCAGGGTGGGATATTCCACTTAATAATTTTTGTATCTTCTGAACGCGAGATTGTTGGGAAGTAATAAATTAAGTGTAACAAAATAATAGGATAAAGTAATGATGGCATTTTGTATAGATAATCTTTGTAACACATGCATAGTCAACAATGTATTTGATGTATTTGAATATTTGTAAATTTATTATATAATACTCCTTGCTTGTAAAGGAGTGTTCATAAATTCAATCAGATCTGTTTTATATCTTTTAAATCACCGAACTATGTCTTTTTTAATCTAAAAATTTCATTATGTTTTTCCCAAAATTTCATAAACATCTAGACAAATTTAAGGACCACAACATCAACAAAACTCATGGAAGATTTTGAAAACTCCTGCAACATTTTGCTGATAAATTTTGCCTAAACCTTCTCCAACAAGAGACAATTCAGTTTCTAAAGAACAGCTTCATCCTAATTCAGATTCAACCTAAAAAACAGCGTTGCAACTGCAACCGCAATAAAAAAAACAAGTCAGTATGCCATGGGTTCCAATTGACGTAATCATTTATTATGCACAGTCCAAAACTTAATGAAATTGAGATTTGGATCAAAATATTTGAAATATGTCGAGCCAGAATACAAAGAGCAGCAGCTCGATTTGGTTTGGACGCGTGCCGTGCAAAATCCCAGATCACGAATTCCTCATTCAATTCTTAAGCCATGCTTTTTTGTACGCATATAAATTAAATTATTTAGATTCATCCGATTCCTAATAGACCTATCTACTCAATAATCTGATTATAATATTTTTACTGCCTCAAACTACTTAAATCTATATCCTGTAACGATATAGCTTAAAAAACGTTTGAAATTGATTCCGTCGTAGTCTTTGTTGTTCATGTAAATTGACGTAATGATATTTATAAGGAAGAGCTGTAATAATATTGTAGAATTGTCTCGGAGATATTCTTAGTATCAGGGTATGCAATCTCTGTTACATCTGTCATCTATAAAAGGACAAAGACTAGAGTTTCGTGAAGAATCAAAGAGAGAGTCATAATCTCATAATTCTCGTTACCGTTGTTTGAGGTAAATGAGATGTCAGTTTTGACTTAACAGGTTCAATTTGAGGCTCTGATTCTTTATTCTTATGTTTGCAGTTTATTCAATTAAAAATTTTATGTTAAACCACTGCACTTGTTTGGTTGAATTTAAATCTATTAAAAATTAATATGTAAATACATTGTAACTTTATTATGAGTAATTATGATAATTAATTTATAAATCCCAAATTCTGACTACACAACACAAAGGTGCACTGTCGAATTTTTAATTGTACTTTCGATTTTCCGTATTCTTTGCCCGAATTCTTAAAGGTTTTTTGGTTAATAAATTAGAATCACAATATACAGCTTTAAACAGGTATATATACACTCAATTTCTTTCTGTAAAAATTATCAGAATCGGGACCTCATTCAAATTATAACGTAACGGGATTGAAGCTGCAGTAATTTATTAATCTCTCAAATTACATTAGTAGTATTGTTTTTTAGAAAATATTTAATAACGCATCATCATTCATGAAGTTAAGTATTGGATGATTTAAAAAAATATGCAATTTCTTAGGCTTATGCAACTGTTGTGAGGGCGTATTGATTTAGGTCTAATATTTGGTTTCGTATACATATTGTGGGTTCCAATATCAAATATTTAAATTTCGAATTCACACGTTTAAAGGATGGTTTGACAATTGTTTGTTGTCTTTTTGCTCTCTTCTAACCAAAAATAATCTTTGTACATGTCTCTTATCATAATGATCTTATTTGTTTGCTAATCTCACGGTCATTAAAAAGTAATAAAAAACACAAACTAAAAAATTGATGCATTTCTGGTTGATTCATTCTCAAAGCCTGAATCTCATCGATATTTCAAGAAATTTGAAAGAGTTGACCGGATTATTGTTTATTTTGATTTCTCAATGTAAAAGTTCAATAAAAACAAATTAAAATCAATAACACAGAATTTTTTTAATTTCCAAGTACTTTTAATCGCTTTACGCATACTTTCAACGTTTCAACTCAAAACTAAATTTACTATTTTTATGCACGACACAGTAGACAGAAAAAGTAACATGTGTATTCGAGTACTCGAGTTCTCAATCTAAAATATGCAACAGAATCAAGAGTAATTTCACCGTCCATTGTTGTGATTGATTTCAAAACTGTAATAATATATTAATTTTCAAAATATCCGTCGAACACGCAATTACTTCGACACGAATCAAAGTAGCACCTTTACCTGTCAAGCCACTGAATTATATTCCAAAGCTATTAACGATTACAAAAACTACGACCGTACAAAGGTCATGAGTCAGGGGTATTGTAATAGCTGTATTTCCACCAAGTAAAACGAACAGGCAAAAGCTCGTAAAATACGTTTCCAACCATTAACTCCAAGTCGTAACCCAGTAAACTGGTCTCAAGCCCATAAATCAAAAACGTCTATTGTTTCAAACTTACCTAATTTGGCATATCAGATTATCACATAATGACTCTGGTCAATTATTGAAATCTCAAATCTCAGCTCACCCACACAACACCTTTAAAACATGAATGAAAGAGCCCATTCCTCCTATTCAATTTTACAAATAAAACTGCTCTAGTTCATCAATCAAAATGGGGCCTATAATCTGCAGTACTTTAAATACAAATTATCTAAGCGTGCCTCAAGCCACCCCTGAATTTTCAAATTGTTAGTTAAAGACCTTGAGTAGAAGCAGTTGCAATTTGCAATTTAAAGCAGTGATTATCGAAAACGGTAAGGAACGCGGCTAAATTGGCGAAGAGATAGGATTGTAAAACAATAGGATCATGCTTCTTTAATTACCGCATCAGGGGCAATGAGACCAAAGTCAGAAATAATCATGCAAAAAACACGCCCAATGATAATATTCTCAAAACTTGCTATTATATGCCTAAATTTTTACTTCAGATTTTGAATATTAGTTAAGAAAATTGCAATAATTATCATTATATCACTCCATTATATCAGGATCATGATTTAATATTGAGTAATCCGTTTTAAACCCCAGAGGACACATTTTTGATCCACATTCTGCGTCCCTCTTACTTTTAAAATTGTAAATCCTGTTTGCTTCAAACTCCATTTTTGTTTATCATCTGCAAAACTGCATTTCGAAAAGATGTTAAGTTTCCTTCAATAGCTAATCAATAATCGTTCCCATCTTTCATAATCTGCATGTGAAGAACCGCAAATGACGGAATTGATCTCATTTTGCATAATTAATTTCTTCGAATAAGATATGAGCCTGAAATCCCATCGATTTTTTTTAAATTCCTTTGTATATGCAGTTTAACCTGGCAAAATTATGGGCATGCATATGCATACGAGTAAAAGTAACACGAAATGTGGTTTGGCTTAGGTATATTCTTAGACCTTTATAAAATTGAACAAGAAACGACGATGACATAATAAGTGAAAGAGTTATATACTTTAAATAATAATGTTTGTTCTCAATTCAGGAAAAGGGATAATAAATTCGTTAAAAATGATCTGATAGATTCTTTTTGGCTTTTGAAACCTGATTATCTGATTGAAATTTGAAATGCCTCTTTGCCCCGAGTGATCATTTCTTCTTGTGAATGTGGATAATCGTTTATTTTTCACAGGATCCTTATTTGCAAAGAGATAAAGAGCTATTAGAGGTATTTAGATAATATGCTATTAGCAGATTGCTTGCTACACATCGGAATTCATACAGGATGATGATAATCACATCATGTTTCATGATGTGTGATGAAATGACAAAGCCCAAGTACTTTACTTACGATTTGAGATTTTGAAATTCTGAAATATTATTCGTTGAAGGATTAAAGTTCCTGAGGCTGTTTTTGAATCATGATTTTGATTATTAAAAATATTACGAGTTTGGGGTGGTCGATTGTTAGGGATTGATTCTATCTGTCATTTGTGCTGGACAAAAAAATTTAATAAAGGAACTTGTCATCATAATTCACAATGTATCATATGAGTGACTATTTAGTTTTTGATTGTTGAACAATTATAAAGGATCATCAACGACGTGGCTATTATTCATTTCCTCTGTAAGACTTAAGACATATCGCTGAATTAGGAGTAAGATCTTAAACGTCTTTTAGAACCTCTAATCGTAAGTGATCCAATGATTGACATCATTGTAACGATATGTGACGCTTTAGTTGTGTCATTTGATGTCATACGGATTTAAAAGATTGCAAACAAATGCTAAATTTGTAATACCGAGCCGTTCATAAATATTGCTTTCGAGCCTCTGTTTATTTTAGGTTTAATGTATTTTTCCAGCTTTTCTTATAAATAAAGCGGAATTATTTTTAATGATATGTAACCCTTAAAATCATTTAAATGAACTAGATTAAAATACTACATGCCATCATGGATCAACTCTGCTCTGCTCCTCTGTAAACCCATATCATATAGTACAATCGTATTGTTATTGATACAGACTGCAGATTTAAGAGATATGTTTTTCAGTACAGAAAATGGAAAAAAGTAGAGTAGAATCGTGAGGTGTAAAAAGTGAATTGGACTGATGCTTCTGATGATTATGGGAAGTTGCGGAAACCCATGTGGGCTTTGAATCATTTAGTGCAACTCCATCATGCCACCCCGGCCGAAATGCCGACAAGGAATCTACAAGATTGAGTTCTTGTCTTCTTGTGCCAAGTTATTTCTTGAAGTGAGGATTTCGCATGAAAAGAAATTCCAATAAGGATATTATGATGATGAGTGTGTGCAATTGTTTTTATTATGTATTACTTATTAGTATTATGTCACATAAAATCTTGACCAAGTCCAAAATCTGTCGATCGAAAGCGAGACCAATAGGTCTCTGAGAGATGGATAAAGAAGTAAACGGAAAATCCAATTTTGTCAAAAATTTAATTTACAGATTTTATTATTTAGTTCACAGAGTATTTCTGATTTCCGTCTTCTGCAAGGTTATCGCTCAATCATTTTGAGGCTAACAAATTCTTCCCAAAACTAAATACCCGCCTCAATACTTATTTTTTGTTGTTTTGTATTGTAATTTTCTAAGTTGGCTTTACAAAAATATGTCAAAACTGAAGTTGTCTGCCTTGGTTTCGATTTTTGAGGTGTAAAACATCGTTATTTCTAAACCAGAATGAGTGCTAGATGATTTAAAATTGGCTAGTACATATATTAAGGTGTTTCGAAAACGGAGATTTTGCAAGCTGGTCTATTTATTTTAATGTTTTCCTTATTGGGTTCAAATACTAAAGATGTTTTTTGATTAAACCTAACAACACCCAAATAAGCGTTTCTTTCTAGCTATAAACCTGCAAAATGGGATAAAAATACAAGCAACTTGACCACCTCGAAAGCCTTCACTATAATCGAACAAGCCATAATAATAAATGATGACAAATTAGTTATGATTTTATTTGGTGTGATTTCCAATAAACGCTTGACGTTAATGACGGTCATAATTACACAAAATGGCTTAACGTACTTGGAAATATTTGCTTGAAATTCGCCTCGTGTAATTAGCTAAGCACATTAAAACTGCGATGTTTACGAGATCACATCAGCCGTATATTTTTAAGGACCTCTAACTCATTGTGTACTGAAGTAATCGATGGACTTTATTACTCATGTTGAAATAAGACCAAAAATGTGAATTAAGTTTGCGTTTGATTTATGATACTTTAGTCTTCGGCTTGGAAAAACAATCACAGATCACAGCCCTTTATTGCCTTATAATTTAGAAGTTTTGATTCGACCCGTGCGTTTGCCTATTTGAAGTTGGATTTCTGATTTTCGATCGAAATTAAATATAATTTACCGTAACGTAACACAAGCCTACCACAGAATAAACTAAGCGGCAGCATACAATACAGCCCCGCCCCATTGAATTAGTTATCGTTACTGTACTTTACTGGTCACGAGTTTATGACAATTTGCTGAATTATCGCAAAATAAAGTCCCTAAATATGCTTAATTACAACGAGCATTTAATTGTCTATTTGGAATAATGAAGGTTATCTCGTTACGACTTTAAATTATGGCTTTGACTTACTTTTCATTCAAACTTTAAGTTCAGAATTGTGGTTGAACGCAGATTTCATTTAAAATTTAAATCGTGTAGGATTAAAAATAGCTTGCGATGGACGGATGAAATTAGAACTTTTTAATTTCAAAATTAATTTCTTGGATTTCAAGAAGCGCTTAAAATACCTAGAAGTTAAAGCTGAAATCTGTATGCATCTCCTTTGTCTACAACCCAGTCGCACGTTTCACTTATTAGTTTATCTTTCTACAGTGTCAAAGTACTTTAATTTATAAAATTCATTGGAGCTGTTTGTCATTCCTCATCTATCATGAATTCCTGTCTCGTAATAATCGTAATATATGAATGTGATAATAAGGTTAATGGGCTTATTAAATAATTCGTAACAACAATTAAGGATTTGCATTTGAGGACGAGGGATTTTTAGTTAGAATATTTAGGTTGGGTCCTCCGGGTCGAAGTCAGCTACCAAATTAGTAAAGAACCTCACGCTTCAATATCAACCTACAACACATCCACTTAGGAAATAAATCCTTCCGTTTGACTTTTACTCTTTTCAAACAACAATGGGTTCTTATGCACATTTAATAATGCCGAAAAAAACATTACACTTGGTACACATAAAATGGTAATAATAATAGTACCGCCGTTGTTTAATTGTTCTCGTGAATTAGCAAGGACGTTTAGAATATTCCATTCGGTAGGGTTTATTTCAACACTACAGAAGAATTGTCACACGTTTGCATTTAAAATGTATCCTTTGAATGAATGTCATGCTCTACTGTCCTGAAGTCATTCTCTGCATATAAATCATAAAAACGCGATAATTAGTTTACTCGTTAAATGCCGTTGATTTAAAAATAAACCCCCTGGGTAATTATTATTACAGGCAGGCCCATTAATAAGGGACCTATTTCAGGGTGGGGCATATTTAGGGAGGATAACTATTTAGGGAGTCTGTCAGTGAGTAGAAATACTAAATATATAGCTCAAGTGCATGTTATTTTAAAGAAAAATACATATTTATGTACAAACTTTGTAAACGATTGAAATTAAATCGCCCAGCGTGTAAATTAGGAATGCTTTGTGTTGCTGCTCGTTTGAATTCATTCAAAATAGGAAGTCGTCTATATTCTGCATGCTCTTTGCTGGTACAGAATATCTCACAATCAGTTCAATTCCTGACACTTTTAAAACTTAAAAAATTAGAATGTATTTTGATTGTAACGAGGTTTTGTTTTTATTTTAATCATTTAAAATTCCGTAAATCATCGCGACAATATAATTTTTTCCCGGTTGGTTATTCTCTGAATAATGTCGTCGCCATTGTTAGCTTACAATTAGATGCCGTCTTACAAAAACCATGATAAAATGGAAAAATCCGGAATTAAGGGAAATGTTGCGAGTTAGCTCGATTTAATACCGTTCGAAATATGAAAGTTTTACTTGCAAAATTAATACTGTCGTTGAATATACATCAGAAAACCTAAAATCATAATTTTTTATTTATTTGCCTTAATCATAAGGCTGTTTACGATAAACTATATACGATTGAAGTAAGAGGATACTAAACACTATCCTTGTTTTAAGGCCGAAATCATTACTCCTCACTTTGACGATAAAAGATTCAATTATTTTAGCGCCCTATAAAGCTTAATATCAGCAAGAGCTAATTACAAAGGAATTCAAGCAAGCCAATGACTAAACAAAACTAGACACACACTTTTCCACGGAACAATTGTAATTAATTGTATAAATGCATTTCGTAGGCAAATTCAACCGGAGGAACAAGGAACATACAAAATTATCCTGGTTACATCTATTAAAATGCAATGTGTTTTTTACAGATGAAATCTCAGCATGTAAATGTGCGTACATTGACGGCATCCTTTCCTTCAACCTTTCAAGGCCTTTTAGCTCTACTGACGGATTTCAACAAACTTAAAATTTATTGCTTAATTAGTCCACAAGTGCAAGCAGAGGGGTAGAAATAAATCCTCGTGTGTACAAAACAAATGAGGGCTAGACTTACAATTCGACACTTCGGGCTTGGATTCTAAATGTTCAGAGGTTCTAGTTTTTTATATTCTAATGTGATATCTAAAAGCTCTTTTGTCTTTATTGTTTCGAACCAACCATCATTCAATTAAGAGTTCTAGTGAGGGTTCGAACGTGAATAATGTAAATCCAAACAATGAAAAATGTGTAGATTCATGTAGTTTTAAGGAAACTTTATATTTAGAAAATTCTGAAATACTCCAGTGATTTAGTCAAATATTTTTTAACGTCTTGGATTTTAAATTGTTTGCATTCTTACATATAATTCCCTAGAAATATGTACAAGTAGGAATGGAATCATGCATCTACATTTATATCTCCTCCTCTATTACAAGACCGATTTTAAATATGAATAGTTTTTTGGAAACCACTGGACCAGATGCATATATATTCGGTTCGAAAATAGTCCCAAATTTCCTAAAAATTAAACCCGTGAAAGGTAAAATGACGGTTTTTGGCTCCTCCTGTAGATCGGCCAGTTTTGCATAAAAAATCTGGTAAAAATTAAAAATAGTCATCCGTGGACATCTAGCTCCTGATTTTATTTGCTCGCAATATTTTGTCAGCTTCATGGAGCCTTCATTTTTTTCCAAGATCGAACACCTATGCATATGAGATGTTAAATACTTTATATTCATAAGCCTAACCTCCAAATACATCAAAAGCAAAATTACAAAAGGTTCCAGTTCTAATTAGACCACATAGTTTATGAACCGTTCCATAAAAACCGAATAAAATCGGTTCAGGTGAGCATGAAAGAAATGCTGGCTCATTGTAACACCATAATATAGGCTTATCCTAGGCTTATCCCTTAAAACATCCCCTCATCTCAAGTTGGATATATGCGGAAGACATGTGATGAAAATATATTATGCGTATTGTAAAAGTTTGAATTTATGATCGGAAGATGAGCGGAGGAAGAAGAATAATGGGATGATGATGCATGACTGCATCTGGTAGGTCCGAGCTTTGACATGAGTTGATAATGGGAATAATGGACTGCCTCGTCCAACTCGCCAGTACAAACCCATTTATTTTCCAGCCGAGAATCCCAGCGAAAGAACACAATTAAAAGAGCCTCTGACATGAATGCACTGTTCTTTAAACACATCTTCTACAACAGCTAAAATGTACTAATAGTATCTTCCAATCTCAACTCAAATCTCAAATCTTAATGCACTTGCATACGGAATCAGTTAAATAGAAAACAGGGGTGCATTTATTCTCCAGTTCGAAATGAACTCCATTGTTCCATGAACGTGTAGGCCCATACTATGAATAATAGAGCTTTACAGAACTAAATGTACCATTCAAAATTGCAGTCATTGGAGTTTTTATTTCAGGGATTTTCGTGTCCTTTAAATACATCCCCACCCCTGGAATAAAATGATTTAAAGATAAACTCTTTTTAGTCGTTAGAAAATTAGATACGCCTCAAAGTATTTACAATTTGTATTTTAAAGGACCTGGAAAATAGATCAATCACTTGGAAAATTTTATTGAATGCCATGGGTAAATACCTAGAAAATAAGACAAGTAAATGCGGTACATAATAATATCTAATCAAGTCTATTATGCGTCCGATCAATCAGAAGCCGAAAGCTGTAAATGGATTCGATTAAATTCAACTAATGATTATCCAGATAATCGACAGGGTAATTTGTAATGAATCTCCTCTGCAAAAAATTAACTGAGCTGGAATCTCTTTCCAAAGACTCTGGGTGTAACGACTTTAAAGTTTCAATTCAAAACATTCTTATTTCGATTTAAAAAAAAACGTATTAATAGTTCCTCATATTATTATCCTCTTCCTGAATGGAGGCTTGAAAGACAATGGAAATGATTTACATCAGATCCCTCTTGGCCGTCTTCTTCCTCTTTTGCCCGTGGTGGTCAATCTGTAAAGTCTGAATTCTTTTTAGTGGCAGTATCATACTGAGGAGAATATTATTATAATGATGATGATGTACTCTTGGATGATGATGAGATGAGAATGCAGTTATTATTATTATTATTATGTTAAAGGGACTCTCTTCTGTAATATTTGCCTTGAGCTTGAGAGTTGAAACTAAAACCCCCGTCTGCATTTCCTTTCACTAAAAGTTCTTGGGAGCAAAAAATTTATTATGTAAACGAAGATGAAAATCGGGAGTGATGATGGTGGTGGTGGCTTTGTAAAGATTCTAGAATAAGATTGCAAGATGCGTTTGTTTGTTATTTAGTTATTTGTTAGCAAGTCTGGTAGACGTCTGGTTGGAAAGTGAGAGGGTTGTTTTATGATCTTGTACATGGTTTTGGGTTTTGTGGTCAGTGTGTTTCTTACACATGTTTTTGAATAATTTGGATGATTTAGGAGCCTGATTAACTATAAGTCTGGAAGAATTGTGCATGTTATACTAAGAATCATGCAAGAAATATAGGCACATGAATCCAAAAGAATGCTTAAGACAAAAGACAGTTTTAAGTAGAGGAACAACAACAAATATTTATTTATAATTTTTCAGGAGCAAAACAAACATCGTTCCAAAAACAATCAAATGTCAATACCATTCAGTCAGGTAGACTTACAAAATTACGATGTACAAAGCTCAAAACCGAAGGTTAAAAACGAAGCTAACATGTACTAACTACTGGCAATCCAATGTGCAAAGCTAAAAACAAAGGTTAAAAACGTAACTAAAAACTACTGGCATTGCAGTGTACAAAGCTAAAACACAAAGGTTAAAAACAGGACTAAAAACTACTGACAATGATGACAAGTTCCAAACAATCTAGTAATAGAACTGTCCCTATCAAAGTCAGGCAAAACAAGATAGAAAGGGTAGAAAGAGCATATTTACAGCACCAGGATCTTGAAAAAGAATCACTGCTAAGACTAGTATTATAATACATATGTACAGGTCGAAAACAAAAAGTTTCGGTAAAATAAATAAGAAAAAACGAAACAAAATTGAAAACCCTAACCAAAATCCGACTAGGCTTATAACACGACTCAAAAAAGACCGGAAATAATTTGTACAATAGAATAAAATGGAATTCGAACTCTTTTAAAAAAAACTGAATAAAAATCTGATCAAAACTCACTCACTACAAGAAATGGAGAAGATTTGACAGAGCCTGGCTTGCCATTCCCGTATAAGCTGTTCCGGTGATGAAAGCCAGTTTATGTGCGTACTGACATGGAGCTGGGACTGCAACCGTTCCGGACCAATTAAAGTAGAGATGGCACATCTTGAACGTGATTAACTGGATCTTGTCAGGGTCCAGTCCTTGGTCGTCGTAGAGGACATTGTAAGAGCAGGGGCTCACAGTTCCCTGACGAGCGGCACAGGACACGAGGAAAAAGTCGTAACTGAAATCGAAACAAAACAAGATTAAATTAGTTCATGGTGCTACTAGTCAATACGAAGACAGAAGTTTCAGAAAAAAAAATCGAGTAAAGTTTCATTTAAAAAAGCTCGCATACCGTTCAGGGATAGTCACGACGTCGTCAACAATGGATCCGGGAACCGGGTTGTCCATCTTCCCTCGGAAATCGGCAAAGATTCGGGTGTCGATCTTCTTAGTCACGACGATGAAAGTAAACTTTGGGAGGTCTCGTTCCGCGGTTCCGTAAATCTCCGACATGGCAGCCTGAAAGTGTCAAAATTAAGTTTGAATTTAGTTACAACTTGGCAAGGCAAGGATGTAAAATAGCATTATAATGACCACATACCCGAATTTGTTCCAACTCAACCGTGTAGACTTGGCTCAATTGACCCTCTCCAACTCCATCACGGAACATGATTACTCGATCGGGAAGACAGCCATTGACCTTCAGATATGCACGGCAGCATTCTGAAAATATAGGAAAAATACAGAGAAATTAGTTCATACTCTTTAAAAGCCATACGTTTCATGCCGATTTTAAATGTCGTACTTACTTGTGAAATCGACCATGATAGTCTTGGACAACTCATCGGGAGAGTTGAAGACGGAAGTAGTGCTGTAGTACTTAGCCAGGGATGGGCTGATAGAAGCAACCATTGCCCCGATGCTCCCGCCCTTCTGCCCCTTCGCCCCGTGGTACACGTCGAATCCGATGACCATCAAGTTTTTCAGAGGCAGCTTAATGGACCATGGCTCCCCGCCTAATTTCGCGTTCATCTGAACCACAATCTTGGTTGCGATGGACATCAAGCCCTTGCTCATCACGTTCCTGGCCACCATGCACTGGGATAGAACTGCAAGTAGAAAACAAGACAATTAGTAAATATAAAAACAAAACAACAACAAAACAAAGGATGCAAACCGAGACCACTCGACACTTACCTCCACAGTCTACTGCAAGCCGTTTCTTAACCGCTGAGTAAAGCTCAAGTTTATTGTTAGGCAGGATGACGAAAAGCATCTGCAGGTCCTTGTACTTCTCCATCATACTGTTCATGGCCCTAATGTAGGTCTGGGGCTTAATATCATTCACCTTGAACCTGAAATCAAATGCAAAATTCATTAGAATTTCAATATAAAAAATATGAAAGTGGCACAGAAGAGGTTTGAGATCAAATAGGCAACTTACACTTCCAATGGAGATTTAATGTTCATGTTGAGGGGGGTAGACACCTTCGACATCGTGCGAGTAAGATTCTCCACTCCACCGGCATCCTTCTGCGGAACGATCACGACCCATTTGTCCAAGTTGATTGTGGTCAACATCTGCTGAGCTGAAAAATAAAAACAAACAAAAACTTAGACCATTTCTAAGCTATAAAACGCACAATAAGGGTTCGAAGCATTCAATACAAACTTACATCTGAAGGCTTTAGTCCAATCCGCTTTTTCATCCGCCATTTCAGTCCCGTTTGCAAAGATCATGGTCTCCCTTGGAAGAACTCGCCCTTGGACAGAGGCCAACTTGGTATCGAATTCCACGCCCCATCGAGCTAGCTCATCAGACAACTGGTTAAAAAATTAAAAAAACAAATAAAATAATCAATCAAAAATACAAATATCAATTACAAGAGGCATGAAAAAATTTGGTAAAAATTGGAACTTACTTCTTGGCTTCCGCTCAAACGGCGAATGAAAGTTTGAATAGCTTTAACTCGTTCACTCGGTCCCATATGAAGATGCTTGGACAGGTCCTTCATGAGGGTGAAGTTGCTCCTCATTGCATCCGTAAGGCCAGTAAGTTGGCAGAATTCTGGGATCAGGATCACGTTCCCATCGAATCCCTTGTGAGCATCCTTCTTTGATGGACTGTAGGATAGAACAGACAAAAATTAGATCTAAAAACATATTGCATGGAGAATCCCTAAAAATTCCAAAAATGCGTAAATAAAAAATCCATACCGGCAGACAAGAAGAGGCTGGTTCTTATCCGTAACATTGAGCTGGTAGCGAGAAGCGTAGTAGTCCACGTAGCTGGTGGGGGTTTCCTTCACGTCAAAAGTGCATTTAGGATTGAGCTTAAAGTCCACGTCGTCAATCTTGTACGTCTTTCGGTTGTAACTGGTCATCACAATCGTGTCCCTCAACTCGGCCAGAATTGCTTGAATTGGGTCCCCACGGGCAGAGTCCTGAATGTTCCGGATGACGGTGAGGACGTTGTCCAATCGAAGAACTTTGTGTGTGACTTCTACGCAGAGCATCACGTCTTTCTCTTGTTGCCTCAAAGTCGTCACGTATCCTTAAAAGAGACAAGTAAAACAGAGGATTAGTAATTAGAAAGCTAATAATCGAAAATCAACACCATAAAATGTATTCACAAGTTTGGAAAAATAAAAAAGTCAATTATATAGGATTGAAAAAACAGGATTTACATTAAATGCGTATTCATTTCAAATGTGACACACGGTTAGGAATTCGAATTTCAAAACCAAACAAATAAAATGCAAAAAAAAATTACCTGGCCAAAGCACAAGCCGCTGCGCCGGAAGAGTAATAGCAGCATGTCGGTCAAAGAAATGACGGCCAATTTCCTCCAACTCCATTCCGAAAAGACATTTCCTCAGGATCAAATGGTAGAACTGCATGTAGGTTGGATCTCCGGGAATCGGGTCCTGCTTGTTCCGTACGATAGTCACTGTGACCATGCCCCCCTCCTTCTTTTCTGCGCTGAAAGTGAGGTCCTCAGCATCGATCAGTTTCGAAGTGAAGATCTTCATACTGTAAAAACAAAGTAAATAACAAATGTGATTAAATAACTATTGTTAAGCACGCCACGAACGAAAAACAAGCTATCGATCCGAATTTGAAATCTCAAAGACGTTCAATTATCATTAGAAAATGTTCCCTTGTAATGGCTAAACAGTAACAATAGAATAAAAAATGAATCCCTAAAGAGTAACAATAGAATAAAAAATGAATCCCTTACCCATCAAAGATGTAAGCTCCCAACTTGTCTTTCTTGGATCGAAGCAGATTCTTCTTGACAAACTTCCGGTCCTCCTGTGGTTCGAAGTAGGTGTGATACCCGTACAACTGCCACATCGGCCCCTTCTTCAGTCGGTAGAAGTTTGTGAGCATGTTCTGAGGAGTCCCTTTGGTTCCACGTTTCGTTGCAAGACACTCGGGTTTAGTGACGAGAAGAAAATCCAGTTCCTCACGAAGTCCACGTCGTGTTCCTCGAGAATCCGTCTCACCCTCCGGTGCCATAGGCGAGACACGCTTCTCCAGAATGCTCATCTTCGAAATCGCTTCTGCAGTTACACCAACGACACCCGTCTGCTCCCGTGGTCGAGATGAACGGCCCTCATTCTTCGGAGACAGCGAGGATGTACGGACTGCTGCACCGGTTGACGATGGGGATTTTGACCGGACACGAGATCCACGACCCCGGCCTCGGCCCAACGGCGGCTTTGGCGGGGTTGTACTGCTCATCTTACTGGTCTGAAAAACAAAAAAATCAGAAAAAATAGTTAGTAAAGGAATTGAGAGATTCCTTCCCTGAAAAATTCAACGTTAACCGTACAAGAAATCCAACGTAAAAAAATAAAAATACCTTACCTCTCAGAGCAACTCAGCAACAGAAGGTATAAGCAGAATAAGGAAATGAGGTTTAGCAGCGACGAATTTTCTGAAAGCAACAAAAATAAAAACTAGTTAGTAAACAATATGGAGATAGATCCGTTTCCTGAAAAATTCAACGTTAACCGTAGAAAAAATTGACCTTAAAAAATGGCAATACCTTACCTCTCGAGAGCAACAAGAACAGCAGTAGTAGTAGAATCGTGAATCGGCGTTCAGCAGCGGCGGCCAATTTTCTGAAATAAAAAAAGTAAAGAACAGTTAGTAAATGTATGGAGAGAGATTCGTTCCCTGAAACAAAAACAACAATAGCAATTAGACCCAGGAATAATAAAAAAGTATCTTACCTCTCGTAGCAGCAGTGTGGATGTAGTAGACTAGGACGACGACGAAAATAAAATTCGGAAAAATTCTCGGAAACTTTGAAAGTGGAAACTTTGAATTTCGAAGAAATTGGCAGTCTCTAGCAGAAGTAGTTACTCTTCTGAGGTCTGACCAACGAATGATAAACTGTATGGCAAATGGGCTCGCTTTTATACCCCCTGGAAAGGTCAAAATCTAGATTTCCGGGATTCAAAGTGCAAGCTCAAATGCTTCAGTTTCAACATTCGAACAACCGATCCGTTCCACAAACTCCGTCGTAGAGAAAGCGATGTTTGCCTTTGTACCTAAATAAAATAGCATACGAAACCATGTTTTCAATGAGCATACATTTTCGGGTACCTCGGGTGACCTTTCAAACGTACAAACTTTTTCGCTTGTACCTCTTGCTTCGTTGTAAGCGATCGTATTGCCATTGTAAGCGATCGTATTGCCAGGTACAGTGGTGAACTTCGTCTCTTGTCTTCTCTGTTCAGAAACACCAAGGAAGGTAGCACCCGACCCTTGGACATCCATGCATTCAAAGTTCAACCTGCCTCTTTGTAAGATGGTTCAAACGCATTCGGAATTACAAGGTAGTTCTGAGCCTGGGTCTGGGTGTATTTCAAACGGATTGTTTTAAACGTGGAGTAGTGTCCGATGAAGTCTGTGGGGCATATTATTCGAAGATGTCGAGTTGAACTTCGAGTCTCAGCTCCTCTATCTGAAAAATACGACGGATGGTTGTAATCGACCCTTGTACATCCATGCAATCAAAGTTCAATCTGCCTCTTTGTAAGATATTTCAAACACATTAGGAATTTCAGGTACTTCTGAGCCTAAGTGCATTTCAAATGGATTGTTTTAAACGTGGAGGGGGGTCCGATTGTACCTCTACTCAGAAGTCTGTAAGGCATATCATTCGTAGATGCCGAGTTGAACTTCGATTCTCATCTCATCTATCTTAAAAACACGACGGATGGTTGTAATCGACCCTTGTACATCCATGCATTCAAAGTTCAGCCTGACTCTTCGTAAGATGGTTCAAACGCATAGGAATTTACAGGGTACAAGTTGATCTGAATTCGTTTCAACTGGAAGATTCTAAACGTGGAAAAAGGGTCCAATTTTACCTTTGCTCTGTAGATGATGAGTTGAACTTCGTCTATCATCTCGTCTATTTGAAAAATACGACTGACCCGACCCTTGGATATCCATGCATTCAAAGTTCAACCAGACTCCTTTAAGATGGTTCAAACGCATTCGATATTTACAGTGTGGTTCTGAATGTGACTGCATGTCAAATAAGGGTTTTGAACATAAGGATTTGACCTATTGCATCCATATGGTATTTTGAAGACGATACACTAAGGTATCGGTTGAACTTCGTCTCGTTTCCTATTTCATTTTAAATACGAAGGTAGGTACTAGGTACGTAGGTACAGCCCGTAGAGCCTGGACATTCATATATTCAAAGTCCAAAATGATGTTTTTAGAAACCTTCAAACGCTTCAAAAACTTATATGGTACTTCTAATATTAATTTTAACTGACAGCATTCAAACCCGGTGCAGTATATACGCTTGCATATGCATTTAGCTCTGATTCATTTTGAAAACAATGTATTGTCATGCTAAAAAGGGATCGAAGTGATCTTTGTATCCTATCATTTCGTAAAAACGAAGAAATGTACTTTGGACATCTGGGAATTCGACGTCCAATCGCCCATTTTGAAGGAATTTTCACATGAAATGAAGAGGCCAGATTCGAAATCAGAATGTATTTAATATGATAGTAGTTTAAACGCATGGACTTGATCATCTATACCTTTGACCTGTTTTGTACCTAAATATCATACTCCGTTGAGTTGACATTTGTCTTCTCCTCTTTCATGTCCAAGCAGAGAGGTAGAACTTGACCTTTGGATATCCAAGCCTTAAAAGTTCGATGCAATGCCTGCTTCTTTTTGGAATTTCTTCAAGTTGTTGGAAGTTTGAAGTTGGAATGCACCGGGTGATTCTGAATAATCTGTCGGGTAAAATCAAAGTCCTAATTTAGGATGCAAAAGAGAAAGTATTTTTACTGAATCCTGTACATCCGTGGTTCATATTGATGTTTCAGAAAAATTGATGAACATCTTTAGCTTAATTTGTCAAGTTTAAACAATCCATTGATTAGAATGTTTATGCCAAAACCCAGTAAATTCAATAAAAAATTAATTTATGGAAGCCCAGTAAATCAATTCAAAACCCACGTTTCGAACATGATTTGTAGCATTCATACTTAATACGTGATAATACGGTGAGACGCTTTTAATGGGACGCTTTTTCCCATAAATCTATGGAGTGCAATATGGAATATGAAGGCAAATGGCTATGATCATCCAACGTTGTTTTCGGTGGACACTAATACTGTGAAACTGACTGGTAAAATCGTGGAAATCATTAGTATTTCTGGGATGGGGATTGGGATAGCTTGTATTGTTTTTTTTTTGCCGAGTTTGTTGTGAAATACAAGAGGTTCTGAAATTTTAAACCATAATTAACAGTTTTATTTTCTAGTTTATTAGATATCGCCTTTATTAGAAAAATTTTTGGCTTCTCAATTTTTAAAACGGTTTCAAAATTTATTGTCTTTAAATTTATTGTCTTTGCAGTCTCAGAAATAAAATAAATTCAAATAAAACGGATTGTGAGTTGTGTTTTAACTAAGAAGAGTATTTGCATAAAAATCCAACGAAATATTAATATTGATTCGTAATCCAATAGTAAAGTAATCCAAGTATTCAGGTATAACGACAAAAGTGGCAGGACAAAGGTGTCAGGCGACAGACTGGTCATATTTTTTCAGATATTTGATCTAATCGTTGTGCATGCTACCTGTCTTTGGAAATGCCTTTCCCTGACTCTTGGATTTTGAGGCATGGAGTTGCAGTAGTAATTATATTGAAAATACTCAAAGTTATGCTCGGTCACGAACACAATGCATGAAATCATAATTTGCAAATCCAGGCTTTGAAATCCGTAATTAGGTGAACTGTTGAAGATCTCAATTTCATTTATAGCTCAACTTATAACCAAATTTTCGTTGTCCAAAATTGTATTATTGTAATTTATTTAGAATTAAATCGAAAATGTAATGACAATTTTTTGTAAAAAACTGACACGAATAAATAAAGATTTCATGCAGAAAGATTAGATAAAATATCAGAAAATATCTCACCTTCGTCGCTGACTCCTTTGTCCTGACAAGTATGTCGCTGACACTTATGTCACCTAATTATGGATTCATATTTATAAAATAGTATTACCATAAATCTAACGTGCTGTCTGATCGTTCACGAAATGTTCTGACAAATGATTCCAATCTATTTCAATAATTTAAAGGTTAGATATTTGAAGACCTGCTTACACTTTACATATCAATGTGTTTGCTATCAATAGATAGACGGTTTCAGCTTAACTAAAGTACCATCAACCATTTGTATTTTGCTTAGCATGAAGCATGAAGCAGAGCAAAAATTGATATTACAAAATAAAACAAATCTCTCGTATTTTTTTTTTTTTAATAACACTCGTAAGTTAACACGGCTATTGAATTTATTGATTTGATTTTGTTACGAATACTTTTGAAACAAGTTGAACTTATAACAAACCAAGGATTCCACACAATTGTTTTATATATAAATGAAACATGGTAAATATGAATCTTTTGTTAGTCGGATGTATTTTTTAACTCTTCTTTCTTGGCTACGAATCGTAATTTTGTAAGTATATTCGGTATGGTAAAGTAAAATTTAGATGTGGAACAAATCATCAATGTCCCAATTCCTCCAGGCTGTTGACATACAAATAATTTCATCAACAATTATATGGTAAAAAATATTGTGTAAAGTAAGTATTCTCAATTCAGTTGCAGTCCAATTCACCAATATTGATACCTGTTAAAATAACTATGATAAAACTATCATGTTGCATGATAGCCTTTTGCTGTCTTACTCTCAAATTGGGGCATTGCGGTAAGTTTAGCCAAACATAATTATTTAACGTTTTTAAAAGTTAGTTAATCGGATCACTCACAGTTGAGGATTTATAGAACCAACAGATAAAGACTACATCCGAATTGACGACATGCTATTTCCCAAAGAGTCAGGTCCGTCCATTAGAGCCGGAATCGTAGATAAAGCGTGGCCTAGAGGAGAAATCCCGTATAAATTGGACAAGTCTCTTACTGGTAAAACCTTATTTTAATAAAATTTTAAAGTCTTGTATACATATCATTACTAAGCTGTAGTCAAACTTAGAGTCGAGAGATTTTTGGGAGCATTCTTTTTATTTGTAAAATGAGCATAAAAAACGCAACAATTGTTATTTTTTTTTACTTATTGACCTACGTCTTTTGGATAAATTTTTTTTTTCAAATTATTGTATCCCGTCTTTCTACATTTAAATAGGAAAAATCCAAAACAAACCCGATCGGTTTTCCAGATTTGCTAATTAAAACCCTGGTCTTCTTTGAACATGCTAAAGATTTTTATTTTTAAGACGAGTACCCGGATCTTGTCGTAACGATACATGGAGCTATGGAAGAGCTAAGTAGAAGGTCATGTCTCAAATTCAGACCTGCGACAGCGATGGATAGGTATTGGGTTTTGTATTGGGTGACTCTACAATTTCCTATAACACCTAATCCTATTGGATGGCAAAATGAGAAGGACCAGGTATTTACCAGAACAGAACCGATAAATGCCCTGTGCTCTTTGACTTGCCGGGTAATACTACAGGGTGTCTTTTTCAAGTGTATACGACTTCAATTAATCAATTGTTGAAGGTTTATAGACTTGGAAAATACACCCTGTAATTTCGACCTCTATAGCCAGTAGATATAGTCCCATGTTACGACAATAAGCTACAATCTTTTACTACACATATAGACGACATAAATTTTATCGGGCAAGTCAAATAGCACAGGGACTCCAACTGTTGGTACCAATGAACTAGTTTATAAGAGATTGAACATTTCTTTATTAAAGTGTTTCCTTGCACATTGGATTTTTGATCTGATCTGCAGCCAATAGGTTTAGGACCAACATATGTCGAAGGGAATGTAATTCATGAAACGATGCATGCCCTTGGATTTTTGCATGAAACAACGAGAGACGATAGGGACGAGTTTGTGATTATCAATTACAAAAACATGATGAAAGGTATTTCAGTAAAGCGATATGTTTTAAAATAATTAAAATTCTGAGATATCTTTCCCTTCAAAAGAGTATAGAAGCACCTTGAACAAAGATTCGGAATCCGGATTCAAGAGAACTAGCTACTATGGTGTGCCATATAATTACGAGAGCATTATGCATTACAAAGCTACCGATTATTCCATTTATCCAGACGATCCTAGCAAGCTCACTATTATCTCTAAAGTACGACAATACAGTTTAAACGTAATAAATGTGACATTTATACGTGATTTAGATAATAAATTCTGATTTTTTTTTCTAAAATCCAATTTTTTAGAACAATCCAAATGGAATCGGAGACCCCGAAAACATGGGCCAACGGGACGGGCTTACTCAAGGGGACATTATAATGATTAATAGAAAATACAATTGTAAGCATAATTCCAGCTTTTAACTTAAAATATTTGATGTCAGATAATTGCCTTTAGATTAAGTGAACTGAATCTATAATGTTGAAGGTTCTGCGAAAGTAAGTAATAACTGCAAGAAAGCGTCCCTCATCTTAAGAGAAACCCCCAAGGGTTCATAATAAAAATGATTAATTTCGGCTACGCTGCAATAAAAGTACGAATTTAACCGTTTTACAAAAAACCAAATATGTTGTATGTCGACAATTCCACCTCTAGAAATAAAATGCGTACACACTAAAAATAAAATATCGTCCAAAAAAATTGGCACCTATTGCAGGTTCGATAACTCGGGTAACTGAATTTGTAAATATTCAAAGAAATCACTTACAAATACATTTTAGCCTTTACAACTACACAAGATCATAGTCGTATGTCATTTTTATGAAGTTACGTTGAGTTTGAGTATCAGGCTCAAAGCAATAATGGAATTCGGACAAACAATTGTATTGTTGTTCATCATCACCTTTTCTATTAGATTTACAATGCATTACAAAAGTTCTGTTGAAGAACCATCAAGCCAGGCGATCCAATGTCCTTCTCAATAGAATTAATCAATACAGCTATTGAATCGTAAATTAATTTATACATCACTGCTGTGTATAAAGTATAAACCTAGAAGCCAACCAATAATTAATTTTAATTGTAGTTCAATTGAATCCAAAGAACTGCTCAACAAATTATTTATTGCACTAAACTAGAGCTAAAAATGGTCTATAAATACCGCGTCGTATGGGTCCTAAACATGAAAACACAACAAAATATTTGAAGCGTGTATTTTCGGCATTCAGCTTTTCAATCCTCAAAAACGTCATTCCAAGCATTTGTTATTACGAATTACGATTCAAGTGAACGAGAATCAGGAAATTTTTTATTGTTTACATAAAAACTTTTGAATTCAATGAATTTTGTGCTAGGACGTATTCAAAATGAGTTTAAAATATACCGACTATTCATACTATCATACTATTGTTCATGAAATTCTAAACCCACTTAAATCAACAAAGAAAAAATATCGATTCCAAATATATAACTAAGTGCGATGATTAATTGGCATAAACTAGTAGCCATAAACGCTTGTACTTTACTTCCATGTACACGCATCATTCGAAAAATCACATTTATGCAATCATTTTTAGTTTGTAGTTTTGAAAGCCGGTGACCGGTATTTATTACCCTCAACAATCGGTGTTAAACTTCAACATGCTTGCGAAAATGATAATGATTTTGCTCCTAATCTCAACCATTTCATCAATATTAGTACATACTCTTGAAACAGATAATATTTATCGCGTAGGCCTCACTGATTTAAAAAACTGCGACATTCACTTGATCCGATATTCGGGAACATTTTACAAACTAGACGTGACAACAAACCCTGAAGATACAAATCCTTGGGTGACTTCAACCGATCTACATCAAGTCAAATCTAACTACAACTCTTTCTCAACTTTCGCAGCCAAACCATTCATTTGGAAAACTTGCAACATTTTTATAGTTTCCGAACCATCGGAACCGGAAATCTCGGAAACGCTCAAAACGATTTTTGGCCACCGGAAAGATTCAATGTTCATATTTCTCCTTCCATTTGAATCGTTTGATCCGTCAATCAGAGAACAACTACATAAATACGATGCCCAAATACATTTTTTTCTTGCAGACCCTGCAAGAACTAGAGAAGCTGTTAAGCTATTTCATTGCTACCACTGCCAACCTGAAAGTTTACAAAGTGTGCCCAAGAAATTTCATCGATATGGGAAGGATCTTACGGAATATTGGATTCAAAAGACGTCGAAATTTCACGGTGCAACAGTAGTTTTTAGTGAATCCGAAAACGAGGAATGCAGGGTGCCCGACTTTCGACAATGGGACTGTAACGCAGATAATAAATTCATCCACATTGCGAAACAGTATTTAAATTTTTCAGTGTTGTATGACAATAGTGGCAGTTGGGTTTCGACGCAAATTCGACCCGCGCGTTATGTAGAGTGGCATCGGCGTGTTATGCCTGGAAGGCTGCCTTTTATTCGAAATATTCAGGAGAACTACGTCCTTTATTGCGAAAACGAAGTAAAAACGCGGACTTCTTCCTACAATTATTGGCTGTCTCCTTTTGATTGGATCACTTGGACACTAAACCTAATTACTATTTTAATAGCAACAGTTATAGCTACAATTAGTGAAATAACATCTTTTCCAAAACAACTGTTCATTCTAGTTGAAATTGTATTTGGTCAAAGTTCCAAAACGAAGTTGTTATTTCTTGAATTGGTAGTTTGCCTGGGTTCTTTCTTTCTTGTGTCAAGCTATGGCACAATTGTAACTGCGGATTTAACGGTTCCATCTCAGCCGATCGTTGCTCAAAATCTGAGGGTTCTTCTGATCGAGAAAGGATTCAAAATTCTATTTCCAGTATATAATCTTAGCGAACTGTATCGTTTCGACACAAATGATTTTAAAAGTGGTTTTGCAAAGTATAATTTATCTTCCATTTTTGAATCCAGTTTTCAAGTTCTCGACTCCCAACAGAGTTTCGAAGATACTTTCGCTAATAAGAGCAACTTAATTGCCACTGACATTTCCAAAAACGAACGGGCTTATCGGGTTTTTCAATTTGAAGTTCATGCTCGAGGTCAACGATTCTGTCATGTTACTCCCGAGAAATTTTTCGAGAATATTTATGCCTCTATGGTGGAAGGACGTGGGTTTTCGAAGATTGTGAAATTGATGCATTTGACAAGGGAGTTTGGATTTTTAGAATTTTGGTTGCAGTACGAAGAATGGATGAAAGTATTGAGGGGGTTGCGGGACCTTTATTCGTCCAAGGACTATATCCATCCCACATTATCTTTGGATGGAAGTAATGCCCTGAAGTTTTCGGGAAAAATTAGTCAGATTATTTTCATTTGTGGGGTTGGGATTGTTACAGGATGGATCGTTCTGCTACTGGAACTGATAATGAAACGGATGGGTGGGGTTGTCAAATTTTGACATTAATTTACATGTCCTCCAAATTTTGAAAATGGATAAGAGTAATTCATTTTTTACTTGTGATTTATTGCTTTCTATGTGCAAGAGAGTGTTTAAAAAAGTACAAGATGTTAAAATACAATGCTACAGTCTAAAAAGCTAATACATAAAAATTCTAAACATTTACTAAACTTAAAATTTAGTAGATTTGTGTATATCGACATTTTTCAGTAGCAACTAATACTACTCTGTTTTTTAGCAAATACAAACCGTTTAAAGTCGTGTTGCAACGTTAAAGTACAAATTATGACATAAGATTTTACTGTTGAGCTTTAGTTGAGATGCTGTTGAAAAAAGGTTACCTTCTCGGTAACATAAAAAAATACCGATTTGGAAATCCAATTTCACTCTATTTGGCGGAGCAAAAAAATTGGTAAATTTTCAAGCAATAAGTCCTTTTTTCGTATTTTAAGCTTAGACTCAATTTACAGCCTACTATTAAATATTATCCAGTCGAATAAAATATCTCTGGAAATTGAATTATTAATGATTCCATAACCTAAATCCCAATTTGCAACTGAAGTGATGCGAGAAATTACGTAGACCGTAAAACCTTTCATGATGTCAGCAAATCGATTAGTTCTGTCTAAAAAATATTCCTTTTCCTCAAGACTTATCCATCGTATATAATCCAACGGAAAATGCAATAATACAATTGTCTCAAGTTACAGAGTGACATTTAAATCCTAAAAGTCTACATGTGTCAGTGTTATAATTCCAGCTACTTCCTTATTCTCTAATCCCCAAAGTCTCCTCCAACTTCTAAAATATTCAGTCAATTTCAAGACATTCATCCGTATAATTTATTGATCCTCCTTCCTACACTGTATAAGCTACATTATACTATTAAATTTGCATACATTTTCCATTTAATGCCATCAAACTAGTTTTATTGTATAAAACGAGCTAAAAGAAGAAATATAAATATTAAGGTTTGCTACATTACATTATATCAATATAAAATATCCCAAAAATCCTAATGCCATACATAAAATATAAGAAACTATATTTAGACTCGTGGATTTTATTCATCCAAGCTATTTGAATTTGTTGGATGGGGTTTGACTGGAGAAAGCAATCTAGATTTTGGAATCCACTTTGGCAATCAAATCCCCAGAGTTTCGGGATCCCAGTTGAAGAGTGACGGTTATCAACTCCAGGACGTGAATATACTCCAGGCCAGGATATCCGTCACTATACCACCACTGCCAGAATTACCGAAGGAGACGGAACCATACCACCACCACCAACCAGGGCCACTTTCTCCACAGGTTGCTGGTCTGGTCTCTGAAGCCCAGAGGGATATCATTATACGGAAGAGAGAAAGGGTCATCATCACATCAAAACCAGCCTTTGAAGTTATAGAATCCGGCATAACCTTCCAGATCTAGGTTCCAAAACTACAATGGGCCCTCTGAGGAAATCGTTTATCGTTAATACTTAAATACGCCCTCTTGGAATAACTACACTTCAAAATAAGTCCATAGGGAGTAAATGCAATTTACAGATCCATTCTGGGAAAGTATCTTTGAATAAGTCCTCGCAATAAGTTCAGTATTTTAGTAGTATTGAATTTAACAGTATACGGGATGAAAGCCCCTGTAAGTTTACTACCGGAATAAGCGCCCATATATAGGGTTTTCCCGGATAAAAGGTTTTAAAAATTTCACCAGATCCTTCATAAGTAAGGCATTTAAAATCAAAATCAATTAAAGCCACTGTAAAATACATGTAATCGCCCTTGCCTCAGTCTGTGCAGATTAAAGGTTTTAAACAATTTCACCGGAATAAGATCCCTCATATATAGCAATGGGATTAAAGCATCTGTAAACGTCCTACCGGAATAAGTGCCCCAACAGAAACCTACGTGGATTAAAGCTTTCGGCTTCTAAATAACTTTCACCGAAATAAGATCCCCCCATATAATAGAATATGAAAAGTTGAAAAGTCCTCGACCTAATTGTACGAAAGAGAAACCCATAAATTGTCTAAAACAGTCGTACTCAATCTCCACTATATGAAACGAGCCTTTCATTCAGAGGTATCGCAACAACCCAATGACATCCGCATTTCATTCATTAACCCATGAATGATGCAAGATGCAACAATAACTCCCCGGAATAAGCTCCCACCCCCGAAATAAATACCTTTCTTTCAAAGACGGTTCAAAAAATAGCCAAGGGACTTGGATTTCTATCGAATTTTTCATCTCACGTACTTATACTTTATACAAGGAAGGGTGGATGAATCCAGTTTTGTTGGACTTGGAAGGTTGTGAATTTGGGAGAAAGTTTGGGCTGGAAATTGGAACTGTTTTTTTGTGTCTTGGAAATGTGTGTCTGGGAGATTGAGGTTTTGAGTTTTGAGTTGAATGAGACGGAAGAAAGTGGGTGAAAGGAACGGAGAGAGAGAGAGAGAGAGCAGGGAAATTGAAGGAAATCAGAGAGACGAGATCGATTCATTTTTTACGAGTCAGAAGCAGAACGGAGGAGGGCCGAGGCAGTCCTTTTCTAACAGCACAATAAATACAAAATAGAAAATAAAATATACAAAACATTTCAACATTTCCATTTCCACCGGAGGACAGAGCACAGAGGAGGAAGAGCAACATCAACATCCTGCCTTTATTTATCTCAATCCAATTGCATTTATTTCACATTTATTTACAGACAGACTTACTCGAGCCAACATCAAACAACACAAACAACATCAAACATTGATTTCCAGGCCACAGGCAGGTCCTAAAAATTCAGATTTTAAATTTATAAGCCTGTCAAGTACAAAATCAAAAGGTCAAAGGTAAGCGAACCTATCTTCTGATATCGTATAATTTAGTTAATTTTTGCAAATTTGAAATTGCATTGTCAATTGTATATATATTGTCACTTCACACTTGTCCCGATTCGATCACTTCACACTTCGTATTTTCCACGACAAACGATTGTTGTCATGAAATGCTCTCAACATTCAAAGTATTCAAACCAATCTTCCTAATTCCTAATGTATGTGTAATCGATTTATTATCTATTTTGTATTTGCTCATTGATGGATTGTTAGTTTTTAATTTATAATTTATAGGCTGCTTCAGATAACAAGCAACAAAAGACTTGAGGTTGACAGATGACTTAAGACACATAAAAGGTTTGTTGTGATATTTGTTCTGGGATTGGAAATCAATTAATCAACTAAATTGATGCTTGACGAGCTTGCCAGCTCTTGTTTCTTACCACTTTTGAGTTGTCGATTTTTATTCTGTTCAGTTTTTCAGTTAGGACGGACGAAGGACAATTTGACAATAATTTGCTGTATATTGCAGATTGCAACTATAGTGGACACAGGTGGAGGGGAATTGGCCGCAAGAACGTTAAGAATTCAAAACCGTTAGAAGTTTACAATTTTTAAATGGATCACATCTCGAAGGGAGCGGTTCAAGAATAATTTTGGAAAGGAAAGCGAAGGAAATGGCCACAGCGTCATCGTCACTTGATGAGGAGAGAGGGAGGGGTTCACCTTTAAGCGAGAAGAGTCAGCCCTCTTTGGACGAAGACGACTTGACTGCACCCAATCCAACAAGAGACGCTTTGGCCGAAGGAATCGTTTCGCTTTTGTCCCCGACGCTGAAGACGCTTGATCAAGGGGTTCTAGCCACTAAGTAAGTCACTAAAGCTGCATTACTACAATTTAAGGCTAACTACCTTCAAAATTCAATAAAAGTACGACTTACGACAAGTTTGATTCGAAAAAGCTTGCACTCACATACCGTGTACCGGGTAGACCATGACGGTACAATGAGAACAGAACAAATATACAACAACAGATAGAGATTATAAAGCTGTCACTTCCAATCAATGTCAATTCAGCTCTTCAGCATTAATAGTAACATACAATCGATTTCTCGACTTTTGATTTGCCACTTCTGCTCACAAGTATAACTAATTATTGTCTGGTTTGAAACTAGTCTAAAATTTAATAATTTTATCTAATTGGCGGTTTTTGGGAATAATTCGATTCATAGTGTTTCATTCTTGTTAGAATTTTGCGTCTAGCAGTCTGCTCGTCCTCTAATCTAGTCTAGCGAAATAGTATTTAGTTCACTAATATTTACTAGGTGACAACTAATGAATTTCGCGTTCAATTATCATAATTAAAGAAAGACAATTTAAAGACAGACAGAAGGACAGTGTCTAAGTAATTCATTTACCAAATTAATTTTGTACTAATTAATTGAATTTCTTGTTCCAATTAAAGGAGAAGTCAAGAAGAGCTTTCGGAGCAAATAGCCCTTCTGACGGACCAACTGAAAGTCATTTCAGCTGAACAAGTGTGCCCAATTGACTTGGACGGATACGTTTCTAGACTTGGGACTATTAAGGGGAAAATTAATGTTATATCATCCGTACTGCACGCTGCACAAGTAGGATCCTTTGACAAGAATACATTTATATTTTATAAATCAAATCAGTATCAGATATATGTTTGTAATTAAGTTTTAGCTTGAGTTGATACTTGATTTTGTTATTTTCCTGTAGGATCGACTGAATAAAGTACACGACCAAGCTGTTAAAGAAGCTTCCCGTAGAAAGGTTCTGATTGAACCCTCACCCGTAGTCAGCTCTTCACCGAGGTCATCCAGTCAAAGTCAGTCCCGAACTCAAAGCCTGGACAAAGAAAGTCATCAATTAGACTTGGAAGAAGGAGAAGAAATTGGAGAAGGAGAGGACAATAATAGGCCGAATACAAGTTCATCTGCCATCGCCGTCACAGCAGCTAAAGTGGAGCCGTCGTCATCCTCCTCGTCGTAATAGTATAATTTGTATTTTCGTTTGTCAATCTACTACTCGTCCATCCAATTTTTATTGAATTAAGAATTAGGGTTCATTTTTACTGGTCCCGTTATCAACTATGGACACCCCGATAGTCCCAACTGACACGGAATTCAATAACTCCGTATATGAACCGGTTGAAGACTCCTTTCTATTACTAGATGCTTTGGAAGAAGACTTAAATAACTTCATTTCCTCCCGAGTAGAATCGGAAGAGGACGTAATCTTAGCTTTGGAAGTGGGATGTGGATCAGGAATTATCTCCACGGCTATAGCCAAATCAAATATATTAGCTGGAAGACTCCCATGTGTGTTTGCTACTGACGTGAATCCCAATGCATGTCGTCTAACTCAGATGACGGCAGAAGCTAATCAAATTCGCGATAATCGTGTTCAAACCCTCCTTTTAGATGGGACGTCTTCAGTCTGGAAATGTTTTCGAGAACCATTCGACCTTATTGTTTGTAACCCACCTTATGTTCCTGTAATTCCAGGGGAAAATGTCGAGGATGAGTTGTCAGGAGTTTTGGAAAAGTCTTGGTCCGGTGGTCCGGATGGAAATGAATTTATTATACCTTTTCTATCAAATATTAGTAAGATCTTAAGTAAGAATGGTGTTTTATATTTACTGCTGAGTAGCTGGAATAAGCCCGAGATTTTGGTTGAAGACATCGCTCGACCTAATGGACTACAGGGTAGTTTGGTTATCAAAAGGGCGGCTGGACGAGAGCGTCTTAGTGTTTGGCGTTTTTCTAAAATTGCGTAGGAGTTATATTTATGGTAACATAATGCTGTGGGTTGTGATGTGACGGTATTCATGGTATTGAGATACAAGATATTCCATTACAATTATGTTACTTGTGACTAGTATCTAGGTTTAATTGATGTAGATATTAAATTATTATTGTAATTTCTTGTTTCGTAATGAATGGAAATGTCAGTCAGCCTATATTTCTATTTCTATAGAATATGCGGATGCTTTTTTAAGGCAACTGAGTTTAGGATTATTGATCGTGATTATTCTTGAGACTTGAGCTCTTGCATCATGACGACAATTGCATTTAGTGTGTGGTATAGTAATTGTTCGTAGGCGTAGTTGCTGGATTTTTTCGCTATTATATTTTACATTTAGTCACTAGTATATAGTAGCTGTAATAGCAGATGAGTTTTCATTGAGTTTTGCATGCAACATTACTGTAAGGCAGAAGTATAAGTAAACTGTGAACTGGAACATTTGTTAGCCTTAATGTCTGCCTCAAATGTCAAACTATAATTACGCTGTAATCCAATCCATAGTCTATTAAAACGGAGCTGTAGTGAGTCTTCGATTTTGGAAAAGCCAAATAAATCTGTATATAGAATTAGTAAGTGAAGGTATTACAACAGCCCAAACAAGAATTTATTCTGTATAAGATATTGAACATTGACAATTAACTACCCACTAAACTAATTCGACACAATTAACAACCTTATTTATAGTTTACTAATTACTGTGTCGAGTACCAACTCGTAATAATGTAGAAACAGTCCTATAGTTTAAATAACAGTTGTAACAATAATCAATATTTATACGTAATTAATGTTAACCTATCATTCTTGGCCTCGTTGTGATGACTGGTTTGTGGAGTTCAGTACAGTGTCGTGATTATTTTCTATACAATGTTTCCATGCCGGTTTGTATAGTGTGAACTGGAACTGATTTATTAAACTGAATTTGAAATATAATATATTGTGATACCTATAAACTTTTTTGTATATTGTTTGGTTGTTATTCTGTAATTGTTGGAAATTCAAAATGCTCATTTAACCCTTGGCCTCCCATATTATATAAATATGTCATACTGCACTTTGTGGAAGGATTTTGTCTTTTTGTTTTTACTACAGAGTACAGAGATCGTTAAAGTCCATTTTCTACCACAAGTACTTCTTTAACAACATTACTTTGGATATCATATAACATAAATTTTTTATTTTTGGTTCTTGCACCATCGACAAAAACAGGCAGGTGTAAAAATAACAATAATGTTGACACACAACAAACACACATACATGAGACATGACACACTTCGGCACAATTTTTAATGTTTCTACTCTGACTCTGTTACCTTTTGTTTGCACTGTTCTCTTAACTTGGGTAGCAATAAGTTCGATAGGTAAATTGTGACTGCAGGTTGCGGTTCTACTCTAATTACTTTTGTTTTAAATTTTGACAAAACTACCAATCTAACCAGATATAGAGGATCTTAAATTTAATGAATATATATTAGGCCACAGCTCCAGAGCACTGACTGACGGATTTCACTTCGTCTACATTTTTTGAAAATAAAAAAATAGTAAGCATTTGAAAAAAATCACAGCATAAATAAATGTAAAAACGATAAGTTTTAGTTAGCTTTCACCTTCAATTGTTTCATCTTTGGTTGCTTCCTCTTCTTCTCGCGTTTTGCTTCCTTTTCTTCCCATCGTCGTTGCTTATCGGGGTCATCCTCCTGCAAATCATTTGACAATATTAAACAAAAATGCAATATTGGATTGGGTAAGCAAAATAAACTGATGATTATGATTGACACTAATCGTAATATACTTTTGCGTACCTGAAGAATTCTTTCCTTTTCTTGACGACGCTTTTCTTCCTTCTTTGCAGCTGCAGCTTCGGCTCGAGCAGCATGAGTCTGCTTCATATACGCTTCCTCAATCTTCGACCTGTTCTTTTCAGCTCGCATTTTCCCCTGCAAATGTAATGAATGTATTTTAAATATTTTTGAAATAACTCCCCAACGATAGTATATTGTTTGATTTGTATGGGTTAACTAAACAAACCTCTCGTGAAAGCCGAAGTCTCTTCATTCTGTCAATAGTGTGAAAGACGAATTGGAAGAAGGGCTTGATGTCTTCAAATATCTGCTCCGCGTTGTTTCCACTTGGAGATGTTGGTAGGTTTAAAGTAAAGAAAAGAAACCGTCGAGCCTCAGGAGGCTTCAAATCTTTGGTCGTTTCTCTTTAAATTACAGGAAAGTTTTGTAAAATACAAATTGAATAAATTTTGATTAACTGAAATTTATATATGTAGCTATTCTTACGGCTCGGTATTCTTCAGTCCAGTAAATTGATCAGTAACATGAATGCAATCAAGGGCGGGGGCAAATTTATTTATCACAGCAACAGTTCGAGAATCCAAAATAGCAGAGGCCACTTCACTCATTTCACTCATAACCAAAAATTGGGAAGGCAGCCCGAACTTCTCACCGGGTTTCTTATCTGGGCAATAGTTTGCCAAGTCATTTAACTCCTTGGTTATTTTCACCGCTGTTTTCTTTGCTGCTACTGCAAATACAAAATTGTCCATGTCCTCTTTGCCCATTTCCACAGATATTCGGAGAACGTCTTTGGCAGGTCGGAAGATATTTGCCAGAATTGACACCAGATCTTGTCTCTAAAACATAGAAAGATTACTTCAAATTAGGACATTGTCGTAAAATTCAACCAAGAAATGAACAAATTCAACCCTGTAGTACTTTTAATAGTTTGAGTTCCAGTAACATGCCCTCACAGCAAACTCGTCCCGAACACCACATCTGATATATGGAATCGGACATCTTTTGATAGTTCCTTGTCCCTTGATCATCTTCTAAGATACTACTGTCTCCAAGAAGTGTAAAATTCTCTTCCAAAATACTCCAATTAATATCAAAGAAGGACTGAGCTATTTTCTGATTTTTGTAGCGTCCCATGACATAATTCAGCATGTAGACAGAGATTCCTCCAATCATCAAAAGCTCTGCCCAATAGGCCTGCCAACCCCTTGCCGGCATGGGGACTGACGTGATTGTCAATTTCGGTGGGGGCAA
The DNA here is from genome assembly GCA_906901685.1 of Desoria tigrina. Classification (NCBI taxonomy): domain Eukaryota; kingdom Metazoa; phylum Arthropoda; class Collembola; order Entomobryomorpha; family Isotomidae; genus Desoria; species Desoria tigrina. The sequence continues at coordinate 976,166 of CAJQTU010000060.1, forward strand.
ATCTTTTCTTTTTCCTTCTCCCTCATCTTCGAAATCGTCATCGTCTATTCCTTCGAATTCGTCGTCCTGAAAATAGAACGGAAGAAACTTTAAATATTAAACTGAAGGATTATAAAGAAGGGTTTGACGGTGACGGTACTTACCTCAACTTCGGCTTCTTCGTCATCATCAAATACTGCTGGTTTTCCTCTAGATTCCGATTCTTCCTCCTCGAGTGGTTCATCTTCAAAGTCTTTCGCTCTCTCAATCGGTTCTGATTTAAAAGCAAATCCAAATGTCAGTGGTTAAGATAGATTTTTGATTCTATAATCTATTATAAATTAAGTTTAACGAGAGAAACTAACCTTTCTTCTGAGACGGAGGAGGTGAAGGTGACTTAGCCCTCCTACCCCTCGATCGAGCTAGTTCATCTTCGTCAAAGTCATCGTCGAATTCCGCAAAGTCGTCATCCTCTTCAACTTCCCTTGCACAGTCCCCAACGCTGACGAGGACGATGAGGGCAACGGCCAAAGAAATGACCAGAACTCGACTGACCTTCATTTTATAAACTCCAGCAGCAAGTCACAGGTGCTTCCCCCCGGCCCCTACTCCACTTCCGATGTTCTACGACCTCCGTGATCGGACCACCACCTTTCTTGACCTCCAAAATTAAATCAGATTGTGAATTGAATTGTGAATTGGCTGCAAACCTGCAACAGCAATTTTGAATTTCAGTCTCACGTTGTCACGTTCAACGTTTTAAAGTCTCAAATCATGAATCACAAATAAATAATCTGTGATCTGAAATCGAAAGCAAAAAAAATCAAAATAACTTACCACTCACTCTTACTTCGTACTATGTAAGTAGTTCGTACTTCGTACGTGTAGTTCAAATTCAAACTCAAAGCTTAAAACCAAAAATCATTAGTTCAAATGCAAAATGTTCAACAATAAAATTGCAGCGTGAACTTCAGCGAAGAGAAGAGGAATATTTTGTCGGCAAGAAGAGAGCTGTTATTCCGCAATTTAGTTGAATTGAATGTTGGTGGAATTTATTGGCCCAGCCCTTCCACGTTTCCTCTCTTTTTTAGCTCGTCTCAAACATTCATTTCCCATTCCTATCATTTTCCCACAATATCAATTCGTAATCGTACACAAAGGGAGCATTTTCATTCCTATTGTTTACAAAAACTAATCGCTTATGCACTTATTTGATTAATATTGAATATCCTATTGATTGACTTTGTAAGTACGCAACTCGGTTATAGTGGCGATATATTCATATATTATGAGGGATGCATGCGATATCGCTATTTATTATCAGATAGATACAAATGATACAATACTTAAATTCTGTTTAAATCCCACTCAAGCTCTATATTTATCAGATCAATTGATCATACAACCTAAAACTCTTTAGTGATGATGATTGGTTTGAACTTTGAATTGAAGCTTTGAGGGTCGGAAAATGTTATATTGAAATAAATAATGTAAACTTGTGGTATTATTTTCGGAAATTTGAATGTCTACTCTACATCCATTTCTATTTTTGTCAGTTTTTGGTTTGGGGTTTGGTCATGCAAAAAGGGGCACAACAGAAACAGTAGGTATGGGTTTGACTCGGCATAGCATAATATTCGAAATACGCAGTCATCCCTTCTCTCCGTTGACGTTAGCAATCTATTTTTGTTGGTTCGATTCGAGAATCGCTCAAAACGGTTCTACAACCGTTAAACATCGATCGGGACGACGAACTTATTACCCTCCTTGTCGCGTCACAAGTAACGTCACTATTTCGACTTAATACTCTGTTGCGACTTGCGACTGATGGCTTTTAATTGTTCCATCTTTGGTCTCGATTTTCTGGCCATTTTATAATTAAAAGCCAGCTATAATTAAAACTTTAGGGGTGTTTTGAGATCCAACCGTAACAGGTCTTATTTCGGTATGTTTATAGTTTTTATCTTTCTAAATCAATTGTTGAATTATAAGCTCATTTAGACGCTACAGAGCATTCGTTTTCACGAAGATTTTTTTCTTCAGGAAGCCGACGCTAGAAGTATGAACGTATGTAGAACTTGTCTGAATAACATGTGCTGTTTTCTTGAGGCATTTTATAATATGCGAGAAAGATGTAAGAGCATAAAAGATGGCAATCAGACAGGCATAAATCAATATTATTTTTTATTTGTCGTAAGTCGTAAGGTCGTAACTCGTAACCATCATCGAAGAAAAAGCTTTATTAATTAATTCATGGAAAGTATTTCAAATCAAGGCCGGAGGGCTAAAAAATAGCAAATAATACTTTCTCAAGTCATATCATGGTAAACATAACCTTTTATCATCAGCTAAACATACACCATTAAAAAATATACAAAACACACTTCATTATGATTGCTAAATGCCAAACCATCTTATATTTACACCGCTCAGTTTTTCTATCATAAGCTATCTAAACGATATTCAATTAGAATATCGATCGATATAGAAGTCGAAGCAACGATAATTTATTCATACACCAGAACAATTAAAAAATCCATAGCTTCCGAAACAAGAACAGAGGAAATCGAAAGGAGACAATAAAAACGACTACAATCTACTACTTTACCTATAGACTCACTAAATTGCAAAACTCCTCTAAGTAAAACTAACAGTTCCGAATATTTTACCGAAATCTACATAATTTATTATTTGACATCAAATTGGAAAGCCGCATCCGCCGCATCCTCAACCCCCTGCGTTAAACTAGACTCCATTGGAACTTGGACGATCGTGTCCTTCCGACTATCAATTAAATACTCCCGATGGTAATTCTGATGATCGTCTTCATCGTGATGATGATCTTCCACAGATTCGAAATGATGCGTATTTAATTGAGGTGAATAATCTCCTCTGAAATCATCGGAATGATCCCTGTCTCTTCCCGAATTCTTGTAACCGACGCTATTTCCATAATCCTTAGACCCGACCTCATATCTGTAAATGGACGACGGTGTCCTGGTAGACTGAGGTGGCATATTCGGCAGTCTTGACAGCGTTTCCTTAACCCCTTGGGACGTAGGTCTTGCACCCACTCCAGGCGTCTCTAGATATACAAGTCCCGAACTAGTTGTTTTTCTGCCCCCACCGTTGTTTTTAGGCTTCCCTGGTGAAGTCTTCAAGAAGAATGACTGTTTGCCTCCGGGGTAATCAATTGAGTAAGAGGAAGACGTAGGAGTGATTTGATTTCGGGAATATCCCCCAGAATTCGATGGCGGTGACGTCGGTTCTACAAATCCGCCGTGGTGATAGGAAGCGTGCTGGGAATTGTAGTAGTGGAACGGTTCCTGATACGTTACGGATGACGGGGAGTCGAAGGCCGGTTGTTGGTAATTTTGTTGGGAAGTTTGGGTAGGATAGCTGACTGGGATTTGGTTCTGATTCCGATTTCGGTATTTATAATCCGAGGGACCGGTGTTATCTGATTGTGGATAACTGTGGTCTTCTGGTGGCGGTTGGGAGAACCGTGGTTTTTGGGACCGATTCTTCTTCCTCAGTCGTTTCTTTGATGGACCAGCCTTAAAGTGCTCGATTGGGATTAAGGCACCCTTTCCGGACTGTGTAGGGTTGATTTTGATTTGAACAAATGGACTAGGCCCTACCTGATTGTCCTCGAAGTAACTGGGTTTCGATGGTCGTGGTTTGGAGAATTTGATCGGTTTTGATGGTTTTGACCTGTAATTACTGTAACCGGAATTCGGATAGCCCGTATCTTGACTTGGGCCTTGAGACGATGAGGGTGAATTTGTCGGTCCAGACGAGAAGTATTTTAAAGGTCCATTGTAGGAAGATTGGGGCTGCTGGGTCGGATAGCTTTGCTCTCGACTTTGAGACGTTTCAATCTGTTGGTTGAATTCGAAGTTCTTGGACCTGTCTGGTCCGGCCCGAGGGCTCTGTTCGTGAAGGAATGCGAGATTGCCACTGTACTTTGGCTTTTTCTTCCTCGGCATTTTGTCGTAAATGCTCTTAGGCCTTCCGGTGGAACTGCTGCTGATACTGCTCTTATAATAAGACGGTAGGGTAGGTGGGGATGACCGATATCGGACAGGTTTTGGGTTGTAGTCAAAATTTGGGGTTGGAGATGCGGGTCCCGTGTCGGGATAATCGTTAGATCCACCCGAAAATCCTCCGGAATAAGATGACAATGGGGAAATGCTTGGTCGGTGGGACTTGAGGGGTCGAGATCTGTAAATTGGTTCATCGTCGTAGTTTTTAGTCGGAGTCGGTGGGTCAAAATGACTTGGTCCAGGTGACGGTGCATATTTCTTGTGAACTGCCGAAGTTGGAGATTGGAAGTACGGTGGTCCCGGTGTGGGGCCAACATTTTTCGGACGCTCGGGTTTCGTCAATTGCTTGTTCCTTGGGTCGTCTTTTTCGTATGTGACATCGGCTTTGTAACCTAGTTTACCACCGGCTGTGTATCGGACGACTTGAACTCTAAAAAATTTTTAAAAAATTAGCTAAACCATATTTTGTCTTGTCATATAGTTTCCCTAAGCATTTTAATGTGTCATAAAAAATAAGATTATAAACCATGAGAAACGAGCTCGTAGAAATTGAAAGCTGAATCTTGACTTGGTTTCGTTGAAAACTGAGGAAGAGGAAAAAAGTTGGACTTTAAATGAAAAAAATGTGATATAATCTAGTTTAAGTTTTTTCTACTTTCTTCTATAGAAGAGCTAGATTGCTCAAAGATAAGGCACACGACACTTAATAGAAAATTTAATCACATAATGTAATTCATATATTTATCAGATTATGCATAATTTTTTTATATAGTATGTATTGAGAGAATGGGATGTTTTACCTTCCGTCAGGTAAATTAATTCGATATTCTCCCATGGTTAATTGGCCGTCACGGGCCTCCTTGTGCGAGAAGTCCTCGGCATTGTTGTCATCCCGGACGGCGTATGCAAAGGCGTAGTTCTTTGGAGCCTTGACAAAGTTATAAAATAAGCTTTTTTGAAATCGCATTAAATATTAGATGGATCATTATCTGTTATCTTCAGATTGTTATATATTACAACAGCGAAAATTACAATCGTCTTGTTATTGGACCAATTCTAGATTATTACGTGCTGCGTTTTTTAAATGACTTTGTGCACCCTTTAGAAAAGGCAGGTTATTTTCATTTTTATCCGGTGTGATCAGATATTTTGTGGTTTAATTGCGATTGTCTTATTTGTCTTCCAAAAAAATATAAACTTCCAAGACCTAGTTCTCTAATATTATATCATAAACCATAGTGCTATATGCTAAAAATGATATGCTCATATAATTTTTCCTTCTCTCTTTCCTTATCTTCACTTAATTATAAAATGTTCCAAGAAGTTAAACTTGCTATTTTTGTAATTATTTTTATTTGTTTTCCGAGTAAAGCAATTTCCTAAAATGGTTCAAATAATTTCATGACGTTTTTTATATGGATTTGAAGATGAACCTTGAGATATTACAAGGTTTTTTATTTGATTTTTTTCTTAGTTGTGGGCAGATTTATAGCAAAAAAAGAATAAGATTGTGTGCCTTAAATGTAAGGAACCCCTAAATAAACCCTAAATACAACTGAAATAAGTGCCGGTTTCATTATTCGTATCTACAAAGCTGTCAATTTACAAAGTCTAGAGCATTAAATTAGCGTTTCTGAAATTTCTTTCCATATTTTCTTTCCATTTTCCTGATTTTTATGATATCTCTGTCTGTGACTAATTTTGAATCGCAATATATTGCGTATACAAACCGAAACCCGACCTTGGCACAACCAGGTCGGAGATAATGATATAAATGACTTAAATTAACTAACCGGTTGTTCCTGCTGGTGAAAGCCATCCTCAAAATGCTCTGGTTGTGGTACCCCGGAATAGTCAGGAGGGTCAGAATACCGAGAAGGTCCTGAGTATGACGGAGGCCCGGTCGGGGCAATCTGATTAATTCTTCGATCTCGTCCCTGATTTAACTGAGATCTTAACCTTTTCCGTTCTCTCCTCGTTTTCGATCGTGAGTAGTAATGAGCTGGAGGGTCATACTGCTGAGGCTGTTCATTAAACCCTGTGGGGTTATCATTGTTTTCATACAACGGTTGTCGATCCAGAACCTGTTCTTCATAATCGCCTCCAGAATCTTGAGACTGGGACGCTCCGGTTCGTTTCTGAAGTATTCTCGTTCGTCTCCTTACTTTAATTGTACCTCCCCCTAATACAAGAGGCTTTAGGGTCGTTGTCGACGTCGATGTCGATATCGACGAATTAAACGTTGGGGCTTCTGTTGTCGTTGTTAACCTCCTTCGTCCCGGAGTTCTGGCATCTCCGGTTGTAAAAGTGGAATCGAGTACAAGCCACCAACAGAGGCTTAGGTAAAGACCCTGTAAATTGGCATTTAAAAATTGTTAAAAAAGCCATGATTTAATCACCACAAATCACAATTAAATTTCCTTTATTTACTTTTCCCAAAAAAAAAGTTAATGCGGATTAGGTGCGTTTCTAAATATATGTGCACTTCGATTCAGTTGATACTTTACGAAGTTTCCAAATTTACACCTCTAATTTATAATCGTACAGTAATTGGGATTTATCACATGAGAACCCAGTTCTAATTCTAATTTCTGATTGTCTGTGGTCAAATTCTTCTCATAACTAGCGTGACAAATAGGTGATAATTCCATTGAAAAGGGAAAAGTAGTTCGGCCGATCTGCTCCAACGGTATTGGGGTGGTAAACAAAGAATTCTTAATGAAATGAACAGGTTTACGACCTAACAAGTAGATCTATAGACGAATAAATCTAAACTCTGCTAGTGTAAATAAGTAGTTAATGAGGAATAAAAGGGAAAGAAATTTAATTAGCGTACAAAATAATAACTCCTTTCTCGTACGAATTATTCCGTATTGAATTCTGGTCAGAAACAAGTGTAAACTCTAATTGCTCCTTGTTACCATAAATGATGATTAATCGAGATGAGGATTTTTAGTTATATTATTTACGATGCTCATAGTTATACCAGAATTTACAATGACGTGAGTTGGTATTATTGACCCAGCTATTTACTCACCCTCTGCATCAAGTTGCCCCTCAATCTGAATCTCATCCTTCTTCTGTTAATCCACACGTATTCGATCGTATTTAAGATCCTCTGCAATCCGTCTCACATTAAAGTTAAAGATTCGAAAACAAGTCCCGTTTGAGCAATGAATTCGCAAGGCTTAAAACTCAAACAGGGCAATTAAAGTTTGATCCAATTTGTTCATTTTTAACGAGTTGAGATATAGGGTTCCAGAGGATGAGCACAGATTGAAAAAAATCCCTGATTTTTTCTCTAGGGCTATGAAGATTAGTTAATTATAAATTTTAAAACCCAATAAAGTTTACGGCTTGGGATTATATAGTTGTTCACTTTTCCCTTCGTCGGCTTAAACTTTTTTTCAAATAATTATTGGGATTTTTAAGTAGAGTCTTGAATCCGTAACCCTTTAATTTTAAACTGTTGCACTACATAGTGGAATCTCACAAGAGATTACTTCTGGTACACAAAACACAGGTTACTTCCTTTGAGATAAGTTTCCTTAGGATGAAGAGGAATCGGCCTATGTTAACTTCAAATCTTAATCAGATCTGACCAACTTGAAAGGTATTCATGTCTAAGATGAGCCGATGTTGGTGTTGGATCTCTTAGAGGATTCTTATTCTGGGCCTTTTGTTGTGTTTTTGTACTGTTTCATATTGTTACTAGCAAATGCAACAATAAGAGACCGTATATTGTTCTGTTGTTTCCGACAGTAACTTCTCGGATGGACTGAAATACTTCCCTGAGCTCTCCTCTAGTTTTATATTAACTTTAATGTTTGATATTACAATTAGTACTGATGACTGCTTATCCTCTCATCCCTCTTCCCTGATGACTCGACAGGCTAGTCAATAATTAAGTGCTCCTCTCCATTGTTGCTTCTATTCTATGGTATCGTAGTTAGAAACGTGGCGTGTACTCGAACGGATAGTTCTTAGGATTGAATTAAAAGAACTGTCCACGCTATGATGGCAAAGGGGTCCTAAACGCTTAACGTTGAGTAAGTCGACGACAAGCTAAACCCCGCCCCCTTTCAGTAAACCTCGTATCCTTTCATTTTATTAGGGATGGTTATTTGGACATCGTGTCATGATCGTAGTATTGTGATATCGTGTGTTGGGATCTGATAAGTTGGACGTACTTATTATCTGCCATGTACTTTACATTGCTTTTGGATTCCCACAATCTCTCCCCATTGTTAACATGCATTGTTACATGTTGGAAGTGGGATTGTTGAGATTGGCGATAATCGCGTCAGTTTTGCGCTTTGAGATTTGATGTTTGAGTGTCAGTCATTTTTCCACGTTTTCTCCCTTTTTCGTGAAGAATTCTTGTTGTATTTGCTCATGTTTTGACGGTTTTGTATAATGCGTTCGTAGTAACGTTTATGTTGATTCATGGTATGAAATGTTGAACTGGGAAAGAAAACGGAATGAATGAAAGATTTGTATTGTTGTTTTTGAGGCAGTTATTTGGTTAGTTTTTCGACCGAGCGTTTATTTAAAGTATAAGGCTTAGGGTTCACAAACCAGGGATCGTGTTTGGCAAGGCTTTTTAGAGAATAAATATTTGATTTAAGAAATTATTATCAAGGAATAGGTTCGGAATTTCTGAAAACACCATCCAAATATTTGTAGAACACTATGCAATAAAGTGCAGTGAAAAGTGAAAAATGTTCACCGTAGAATTGGATTAGGAAATATATAAGTAATAGGTTCTGTTACCTTACTATCAGCCATATTCAATATATGTTTGAGTATTTTTAACAAAGCTCTCGACGAGGATGGTGGATAGGGATTTATTTCAGAGAGCTGTAGTAATCCGAGGAATATAATTGTGCTTGAAATTTAAATCCGTATCAAATGCATATGATGTAATTTATTTTTGATTACCAATTATTAATTTAGCATATTTCTAGACAGAGCTATTTTAACAATTAGGGTTATTGTCATACTTTTTGTAAATTGTAAGATAAAACATAACGTGTTCTAAAATGTTAAAGTAACGAAATAGTACGTAATTTTGCTACAACAATAGTGAGTGATGGGTTTAGTTAGATTTCGATTCAAAATGGATAAGAGGATGTCTCGAGTCAGGAGACCCTTTAAGTCGGAAGCATTTCAATCTTTAGTACAATGAAGTTAATTTCCCCATTCATTGTTGCCTCGTCTAATACATAATAATTCTCATTCGACAACTTTTCCCTTGACAGTTGACAATTTAAAGAAATTAAAACTGATCCACATATGTAATGTCTGATATTACATCAAATATATGTCATAATAATACAATACGATATGTGTCACATAGTCGGGCTTCCGGAATTGAAATCCCATATAATCTTTGACACTTTGCATTTGCATGGCATGTTAGGCAAGACGTTGATTAATGCCTTTTTTGTTCTTCAAAAAAATCGTTGAGAAAATTCAGGTTCTTGGAAATCATTTTTGTTATCACTTATCAATGAATGAATGCTTAAAAGTAGGGCTTCAAAAAGTTTTGGTAACTCCTGATTTTGCGATTTTATTCTTATGCTTTTGCATTTAATGAGATAACTCATCGGGAATAGTCCTATATTTAGTTTTAGTCAGCACGTGTAGGAGGAAGCAAACGTCTAATTAATAAAATTCTAAACGATTTGCTCAAAAGGAAACGTTTTTAATTAAAATTCAATTTTTAAACGGAAGAAGCCCGCAGCTATAACTGAACACAATATGGAGTAATCCATTTAGAATGCAAATACACTTCCTTCCAATTTATATAAAAAATGTAACGAAATAAATCACATAAATTGTCATTCGGCTTCATTGCAACTGCTCCCTTTGTTAAGTCCTATTAAAATTCAAAAGAGTTAATCGGAAATATCCTCTGTGTCCTGTCATGTGCAGGCAATGAAAATAAAAAGCCTATTGTCATTGAGCCACACAAGACACAAATATGATAATTATTTAATTTAAATGGTTTCAAGTAAGACATAATTAACCAACGATTTCAAACAATATAATTAACATTCATTCCACCATTTAACTTTCATTTAGTATTTTAAGTCGCTGTAATTGTAATTATATCGAGGATCTGTTTGCACAAACCACAAATTTATGTGACGGCGATTGTGAAGGAAGCCTCTTCGGAAGTTTTCCTCTCGTCGATTTTTTAAATAGAATTTAATTAACTCAAGTCCTTAGATTACAGCTCATTATGTATTACATAAAATTAAAATACATATATATCCTTAGTTTTAACCAAGTCCCTAGTGCTCCTCAATTTAGCATTGGAACAGAGCAGAACTCTATGGTGCGATCCTAAGCCTCCAAGAGCATTGCTCGGCTGTCGGTGGAAACTGGGCATATGGCGCGAATATCGTAATATAATGGAATAACACCACTATAAAAAAATAAATGCTAGTGGCTCCATCTCACTTTGCCCATTGAACTAACACTAAACTACTCCTTCAAGAAGTTACACTCTCAAAACCATAGAATTGGATAATATAATAGAGCTAGAAGGCCTACTCGGGATTTTCAGCCAGATCTCCATGAAGCGCCCCCATGCTCAACAATTTGAGAGTGTAACTTCTTGAAGGAGTAGTTTAGTGTTAGTTCAATGGGCAAAGTGAGATGGAGCCACTAGCATTTATTTTTTTATAGTGGTGTTATTCCATTATATTACGATATTCGCGCCATATGCCCAGTTTCCACCGACAGCCGAGCAATGCTCTTGGAGGCTTAGGATCGCACCATAGAGTTCTGCTCTGTTCCAATGCTAAATTGAGGAGCACTAGGGACTTGGTTTTAACAGAAGATTAAGTAATTCTCGGATGATGTTATGTAGTATTTAATTGTGAATTTAATAGTTTTAAAGGATTTTTATAGCTTACATTTTAATACCCTTTGGATTCCTGTACCTTTAAAAAAATCTTATCGGGCCATGATACTCATCATAAAAGTATTGGTAATGACTGGTTTGCCGGAGTAGTTGTTTTTTTGTCAATAAATCGTATACTTATTTGATGGCACACTGCAAATGAAAAGTGTTACTTGTACTGAGCAAGTTCTGCTCGATCATTTCATTAGTGTACATATTCATTTAAATAAATAAGACCCCAAGGAAAGTGCTATTTTCATGTCACAAAATCAAAATAATTTTAAAATTGAAATAATATGTCTTATTCGAAAGATTAAATTCGATTGGGACGGTATTAGTATCTTAAAATTATGGAATAATATATTATACACATACATCTTAATAGTGTCGTACCAGCAATCGATCAGATTGATTGTCTGATATGAACTCATGAACCTTAATAGACACCCTTCCTAATTTTTACTGGAACATTAATGAACTAACTATAACTCAATTTAAGACTCTTTGACTCTATTACTCTATTTCTGTTCGTTTTACCTCTTTTGCCACGTCCGTTTGTACAAGAGTTTATGTGACAGTGAATATGCCTTTTTTTATCAAAAGGGATGACAAACATACAGTAGTAATTAAGAGGAAAAGCGGAAGAATTCCGTAACACTTAAACGGATTATAAAATAAATAAAAGAGCCTCTGACTTCCTCTCCTCATTAATCTTCTCTTTGTATTTTTTGTCAAAGAACTCGGTCGAGAAGAAAGAGTCAGGAATCGATCATCATTCTCTTCGAATTCCTACACAATGTACTCTTTAGGCATTCACACTTCTTTTAATTGAACTAATTAAATCAAAAAATGACTTATTTGCTAAAGTAATTACTTTTGATAGCCGTGCAGTCAAGAACTAATTACTCTTCGATATGATTTAATTTACACTCTTACACTTGCTTTTTATTCTCACGCTACGATATATCCTCAATAAATAAACCTATCAACGTTACCGAGTTCTGTGTGTCTGTAGCAGACTGTAATAATACTAATGCATTCAAAATAAAATAGGGATCCGAAAATTACAGGAAACTTAAGAGCTGTTCCATTTTTTAAATTCATTAGAAGCAGAAAAACATTTGATATCCGACTACGAAGAGTTATATAATCTCAATTTTCCGAAATTAGCTAGTAAATTCGTTTCAATTGTCTGTAGAACGAATACAAATAGAACACCTAAAAGTTTTCACCTCTGTTTTTCTGTTATATCCCACATCCACAAATTAACATTCGGCAATTGATGACTATGCTTAATTTTGAACTGCGTTTTTTCATAAAAAATTGTGGCAAAGTAAATATATTATTTGTTATTTTCGTCACTTTAAATTTCAGATATGGGGTTTTTCAGATTAATGTTTATGATCATAAGTCTAATCTAAATGAATTTAGGCTTTATTTAGAAATTTGGTATTTAATACCGGCATCACATAAGATTAAACTCAAACTTCTCCATTTAAATTGCCAAAAATCGAGATATTTAAATACATCTATTGCACCTTAATACCAACTGAATCAAAATGGATCGTACGTGCATTGAGCTTCAATTTTCAATTCTACTAATGTTGGTCGAAATGAGTTTTAGTTTTAATGATTCATACGGCTATTATTATAAAAAACGAATTTACGAAGATTGAGTGATTTTGATGAGCGCTATATAAAATTACTGAAGGAATTCGCAAAGGACCATGCGGCATCAACATAAGATACAACTTTAAAAGAACAAAACCATCGAGACTGCATCTGTAGCTAACAAGTTAATTAGAAAGTGTGGTTAAATACACTGTCTAGAGTAATTAAAGCCCTCGTGTGTGAATGATCCAAATAAAAAACTATTTTTTTCTGTGAGGGATGATGATGAGCATTTCAAGTGGTTTCGGTCGGCGGTGCAAGCTTTGCTTTATTTCCCACTATAATTCACAGATTTTTTTGACATCAATGGAAAATATGAATGTGTATTTAGGAAAATAGTACTATATATGCAGAGTTATGTAGTAAGAAGGTGAGTTTTGGTATAGGGTTTCATTAGGAAACTTAATTACATTGCTAAAATAGGAGACGACGAATCTAATTCAGTTTTGTGTATGTTTTTCACTGATGCTTCGTTAAAAAACTTAATGAAATTCCTGTGAACCGCAATTAGTGTACAGAGACCTCAACGAGTGATTACCGAGTAGATTTGATAATTAGAGCAAAAACTATCTTTTATGGTTTTCAGAATTTTTCCAACTTTTTTGGTGATTTTTATTTACTTTGCTGAACTGTCGATTTGCAGGTTTTTACCTTTCGTTTTAGCAAAAAATCTCTACATTATAAACTAGTGCTGAACGGCCCTTTTTCAGCTTAGGAGATGAAAGTCTCAAATTGAGATATTATTTTTGAAATAGTTCCATCAAAATAAATCTATTGAATTGAGGTTTCAATTGAGACATTAATTTCTCTTGTTCACTATTAATCTGACACGTAGATCAGCAAATAGTACCGAGAACAATGGGGAATTTACAAAGAGCTTATTGAGATCCGTATTTGCATTTTACTTGTTTTTTTAACAAAAAGGAACGTCGTTCTTATTTTTACAAGCTTACGAGCAACTTTTATGATTTGCTTCGGGAGATTATAAACGTTAGGTTAGATGTGCTGTCTCTAAATATTACATTTTCCAATAAAGTTCAAGTAATTGACAGGACAAATCCACAGAAAAAGCAAACAAAATATATAGCAAGGGTCCTGACCGTTAAGAAGGTGTTGAGTCCCCCATAAGGAAGCCGTTATATTGTTAGCTTAATTGGAATGTGTTTGTTTTATACTTTTTCAATTATTTTTGGTTGTAAATCCATCAAATCGGAATATCTGCTTATTGGATTCGTGCATGAAATTGGAATTCATGGAATTATTATTTACATGAATCTTGGATTCTTGGGTAAATATTTTACGACATCGGAATGCACAATCGTCGTACTATTTTAGAATTACGGCAAGTTTATGCAAATGTTATAGTTGGTCAATACAATATTTACTTGGATTTTGATTTTGCAGGAAATTAGGTCGGATAGGAAAAAGCAATTATCCTAAGATTTTATTTTTACTCTCTTGCAATTAGCAAATAGTTGTTAAAAATTTTTGTTGTTAAAATAGATACAAAAGTAAGATCCCGTGTTAAGAAACGCATTTAATTTATGAAGAGACAAAGTTGGAAAAATCTTCGAAATGGATTTGTTCGGATTTCATTTGAACAATTTGCAACTAAATTGGATCAGAATTATTCCTTGTGTAGTAACGATGTCTGAAATCATGAATTTATTGCAAAAAATGACAATTGAAGCATTTAATTTTTGCATAATATTGCAAGTGTCAAACCTCAAACGGTCCTTTTGTGGTTTTTAAGTAAAGTATAGCATCAAAATAATATCATAAAGTTGCATCAAGTCAATCAATTTGTAAACGATTTAGTTGATATGGGCGTAACTTATAAGTAATTTGCGGTTACTTTTAGCTTGGGAATTTCATCAAGTTTTAAAGCAACAAATGCTATATGAAGACATTAATGTTTTTAATATGTTTCGAAGTCTATAATAATTTTCTGAAATCATCATTTCGATCATTAAAAATGTTTTATGATAATTATCAAGAGGATACACGGTTACCACAAACTCACATAAACAGGTACTTAAACTCGATGAAAGAAATCGACATATGAAATCTGATCCCGTAAAATGTATTCGAAGGCTTTAAAACTTTAACAACAACAAAATCTTTCACAAACCTGACCTGAAATCAAGTGTACAAAAATACAGTGACCCCTGACCCCATAACATTAACAATGAACATCATCGATGAACTTATCCATTTAAAGTAGAGCAAAAAATGATATATAGCCATTGAAGATCATTAATCCTAAACGCTTTGGTCATTCACCAACTGATTACCGTAATTGCTGACTTTGAAAGTTTGAAATGTCATTACAGAGCTCAGAGGTCAAAGGTCATCGAAAATGTCTACCTTCACTTAGACAGGTATAATTTAAGAGACATTATTATTCTCGTTATGCAAGATTCGCAAGTCCCAAAATGTCGGTGAAGTTATTGTAGGCAGTTTTCGGCTGTTTTCGTCTTTTCTACATTAGAATTTTTAATGATGTCCACGATGTTGATGACTTCATAGAGAGGAGAACTCACAGAACTGCCAGCTATGAAATTGATACAATGTTTAATCTCCTATTAAAAGTTGCATAAGGTCTTGAGTGACAGACTCGGTCGTGAACATTGAATCTCTGACGCTTTATTCGTGACTAAAATTTTAGTTTTCTTGTAAATATTTCGTTAAACAAATATTAGTAAATGATTGAAAAAAGATTACGGCTTGTCATGTTGGATTTTGGATTTATAGGACTTGACTTTTATGAATGTTATTGTTGGGAAACTACTTTTACAGATGGTTTTGAAACCCTTGAGAATTTACTTTAAAACACATCAAAACTTATTAAAATTTTGTCTCAGAATCATTAAGAGTAGGCTTAAAATGGAATCATTTGCCGATACAATTTATATTCAAAGTCGCAAGAACTCAATCAACTCTGACATCCAATCATTCAAAATTACGAGGAGAATAATTTAATACAGCAATTAAAGCTTGCTAAAAATCCAAAAATAAAAAAACGTTTAGCAATTTTTTAAGGTGCTTTGGTAAAATTGAAACCGCTTTAATAGCAATAAATAAATGATTCAGATTGTACTTCAAACTTCTAAAGAAAACAAGCTACTTTTAATGATCATAAATTTAAGCTGGTACGCATAATTTAGGTACATGACCTGTCTTCCGAAAAGAGAATTAACTATCAAGATTAAGTTCATTCAAAATATAATGAACCTACGAACCAGTTTAAAGTCTTGATTCAAGGTTTTACAAAACGTTGAAACGTGATCATTCGAATTTGAGTTTGGCATTAGATTTTAGCCTATTACAATTATAATTTAGATCAACTGCCCTACACAATAACACAGTTTTATGATTTCGCAGATTAATAAAAATTTCTACAAGTGTATCATAAGAACAATAAGAGACTTATTTTTCTCCTTCATTTTTAAGCTTCATCCTCTATGCTGCCCCGATTGACCAATTGTGGATTAAGTCCTACAATTTCTAAAAAAGCCAATTCCAATTAAAACTAAAGTAACTTAAGACACCACAGTCCTGAGTCGAAAGACGTAACAGAGGCGACGAGGCTATAGTATATGATTATCGGCTCTGGTACGACTCGCTCCTTGATCACAAAATATATTTCCGATTTTTCTGGTTTCCTGTTAATACTAAAGCAGTTAAATTCTTGAAGATTATGTTCCTTAATAAACTTGTTATGGATGGATGCTTAACAGATGCATTTGTTTATTAGGCAAACTTGAACGAATGGTAAAAATAGATGACTTAAAGTGTCGGGAAAATTCTTCAAGAGATCAGTGCAAAGATTACGATCCATCATCAATTATCAGATCGATATCGATCACGACGGACATTTTCGAAATGATGAGTACATTCTTTTTTAATACTCTAGAAAAATCAAGTACCCATTATGATATGAATTTGCATAAAGTTTATGAGTCGGTGAAGGTGATCTGAATTTAATAGTTTAATCTGATTCTTTTCCAACGAAAACTTGAGTAATCCTCGTCTGGTTTTGCGTACTATCAAATCTAAAGGAGCGGATATAAATGTCTGAGGGTTGTTAACTTCAAAATATGCTAAAAGTTGAGTGTGTCAGTCTGATGCGATAATAATTCCGCATAAAATTTCAGGTATCCCCGTCTGACATTTATATTGTATAGATAAACATAATAAATACACAAGAACTACTCAATTCAACCAATTCTTAATGGGATTATGCATTATCCCTAAGAATATAGGTAATTTAGTATTATGCGATGAGAAAAAGAAAAAGTAATTCCGGAGGATGTATATAATATATATAGTAGGGTGTCAATGACTTGGTTCGTGTAAATAATATCCTACGTTTATAAAATAAAGTATTTAATACATTTTTACCAGTTCGTGCTATATTAATTTCGGAAATGGATTATGAATAGTTTTCAAAGGTACCACATAAAAACAACAATACGTAATATAGTAAGCCTGTTAATTTGCTCCTGAAGATGATGATGTTTCTGCATTATAATGAAACGACAACAACGGGAAAGAGGATTTCATTATAATTCAATTCATAAACATTTTTGCTCTAATTGTAATAAGTTAGTAAAAAAGAGTTCCATTTACGAACGTAAAATAGCAAGTAGATTATTAAACGATTTTCCATACAACTTTAAGACAAACCGTGAGAACATGAATACTTTCGATTTTCTAAACACTTCCCTTATCTCATTCCTATTTAATTTAAAATTTTATTATCTACTAGTTCAGTGGTATTAGATACCTATACAAAGGACTCTGGTAGAATTAATTAAGACTAGGATGAGATAACACGATGACTTATAAAAAGTCCAAGAACAATATAAAAAGAGTAGAAATTATGTGAAGTTCGTAAAATTGTTGATGAACTACGCGACTTATTGTAGGGAAGTGAATATTTATTATATAGCATCTATAAAAGCAAACTATGACAAATGAAATGCTAATTTAATACAATAATTTACTGTAATCGTAAAACGGATCAATCCACAGTATCCTATGACCTAATCCTTATGTTTGACTTGAACTAAATGCAAATGTCAGTTATTAATTATTCTTCAAGTTATCTTTAGCATCTTTTGAGAGGAACGTCTTCATCTGATTTGACTTTGTGATGAAATGTTCAAGTTGTAGTCAACTAAGGCAGATTTTAGTGTAGAGGTTTTATAGGTACCTAACTCGTTAGATTTAGGTTAGACATACTAAATGATATTTCAGAAAATTATGCTTTAATGTTGTATCAATACTATAGCTAAAATATTTGTGCCTCTGACTAAACTAAGCTTTATTGCTGAAGAACAACAGATTGAAATTGAAAGTGATAATAGAAAACTCGTGCCTGCAAGGCGTAAAGGTGACGATTGAATAACAATATAACATAAATCAAGACTACGACTTCCGTTTTGAGCTTTCAGAAGAAAAAAATTAGCTAATCAAATAATTAGTAATAGAACAAAAAATATGTAAAGATTCTTGAGATGCAAATTAAATTATATATCGGACTAGATCTTATAACATAACTGTAATAACTGTGCAGGTTTTGTAAATTGTTATTAAGTGTTGAAAACACTTTATGCGAACGACAAGTCCGTCTGTCCGTCCGTCTGTCCGTCCGTCTGTCCGAGCGATAACTGGAGAACGGCTTGACCTACGGTCACCAAATTTTGTACACTTGTTCCTTGGGTCCTAACACAGGCTAAGTTCGAACTTGGGTCAAATCGGTCACACCCCCTGACCCCAATAAATTAAACCCCAAAAACAAACCATTGAATCAGTTCGAAGCTCTTACTCTCATTTTAGACCTGCCCATTAAAACAGTTCAAAGCTCTTAATCAATTTAAAACTGCCGCTTAGGTAGTTTACAGTAAACTCTATGTCTATCATCTACACATGATAACACCCGGAAACTACATTTCAGGGCGTGCAAGACCCAGACTTTTGGGGAAAATTGAGATATGGGTTTTAAACAATTCCCATGAGTAATTGAACATCTTTGACGTATACAGGACCACTCCCACTGACACCAGGGTGCAAAACCCGGGCTTTTTGGGGAAATTGAGGTATGGGGCTTAAACGATTTCCATGAGTAATAGAACATCTTTGACGTACACAGGACTACTCCCACTGACACCAGGGTGCAAAACCCGGGCTTTTTGGGGAAATTGAGGTATGGGGCTTAAACGATTTCCATGAGTAATAGAACATCTTTGACGTACACAGGACTACTCCCACTGACACCAGGGTGCAAAACCCGGGCTTTTGGGGGACATTAAGATTCGGTTTGATTAAGGTGACGTTTTCAACACTTGGTTACACCCGTTACATCGGTTTATTTAAATTTACTACTTGTAACTATTTATTTCGTGTTTCACTGCAGGATATCACATAAATATTGCACACATTAAGGTGGAATCTAGTCATCTGAATCTGAGTCTGAATGTTTTGGTTTTTGATGCTCTTCAAGAGCTTTGTCGAGTTTGGCTGCAAGTTCGGAAAACTGATGAATGCTTGCCATAACTGTTGTATCTGAAGCCAAGTCTATCAACTGAAACAATGAAACATCCGACAGTTTTTAGCTGTTTTTGTCGATAATTGAGACTGGGTAAAAATAAATAAATAAATATACATATCACGCTTACATCGGGACTATCTCGAGCAAGTCGAATTAGACGACGCCAAATTCGCTGTAACTTCTCAAACATTTTGCTTTCGACGGGGAGTCGAGTAACAACATCCGGGTTTTTAAATATCGGTTCAATTCGAAGCCAATGTTCTTGATTTTCAAACCACAATTCCATATTTTCTTTGCAATTTTTGATCCTCTTGTCCCAAGCGACCAAGCGTTCTTCGAATGGCTTCTTGTAGAGGTTTTGCTCGATTTCATTCGTCGTTTCAATATATTCCGATACAGTTTGCATGGTGTGATCATTCAAGGATATGATTGGTTGTTCTGAATTATTTAATAAATTAATTATTTATCTTGTTATTTTAAAGTAAAAAAAAGACTTATAAAATTTCTATAAAAATTACTTGAATGTTTATCCACTGTAAGTTTTACTTTGTGGTGAGTGATACCAATAGTCATTTTATCAAGAGCGATTTCAATGTTGTACTCTTTCGTAGCTAATTCTCCGATTTCCGAGATCTGAGCAACATGATTTTGAATACCCTGCTCTTGCAGTTTCTTGAAGTTTTGATTTCCCTTAGCCACAACAGGAAATCCTGATATCAATCCAAGAACAATTCATTAATCTTTTAGATCTCTACAACAGTCGAACATTTCTGAAGCACGTACCACAAATATCCGATATTGCTTCCCAATGCCGTTGTCGCATTCCAGAATTCCTAAGAGCCTTAATCAATGGAACAAGTGGCTTGAAATCCTCAATCTGATACTTGATCGTAGATGCAATTTGCTGTGAAGCCGAATCAAATAGTTAAAAAGCTTATATAATCCAAGTAAATCGGTAATTAATAATTCAAATCGTACTTGAATTTGATCAGCTCCTGAGAAATATTTGATACATCTTCCAATGACTTTGCTCCCCTCAGTAATTACTCTAACCAGTGCTTCGATATCCACTTTTTCCAGTGTGCCACCAAACACAGACTCCTGAACCTTGAGCCAATCTAAATAAAATCAATTACTCAACTGAAAGAAACTTCTTGTAAAGTCGATATTTAGCAATACTATTAATATTACCTGCTGCCGTAAACCAGAGATTTTTAAACGGCTCAATATCCTTGACGAGTCTATTAAGAGCATCGTTCTGTGACGGTGGAAGGCCAAAAACTTTCTGTCTTCTGTTCAGAAGATCACTAAGATCCTGGAGTTCCTTTACAGTCTTCCAAATCTTCTTAACTTCTTGGGAAACATCAGCAGCCTTGTCGAGCTCAATAAATCCAACCAGACCGGCAACAGATAGAGTTGCAGAATCGATCTGGTCACTTAACGTACCCAAATCAGATTGTTGAACTTTGAGAAGCCTGTCGTAGTCATCGTCTAACCATCTCGTGGCATCTTTGTTCATCTTCATGATCTTCCGAGAGAACAACGCTGCTTGCCATTTTGCGTTTACATCGTCATTGGGAATGGCATACAAAAATTTGTCAAATATTTCGTAGTCCTTGATCACTACGTTTGTTATTTCTTCTAAATGACCGATTAGGGATGGAACGGCTTCGACATAGTTTTTAAGTTCCATAACTTCTTCAATATCATCCGATCTTGTGTTCAACTTCTTTTCTATGTCAGCGTAATCTTCTCGAACCTTAACAAACGTTAATGTTTAGCAAATGAAGGCTGATTTTTAATACAAATATTGATTGTATTACTGGCTCAGGTCTCTACCTTCAAAACGATTTTCTTAAGTTTTTCAGCATACGTATCCAAAATGGTGGTGTAAAGAGCCTTCTTCTTCTTAATAATTCCTTCCCGGACTACATCAACAATTATTTTAAAGCCAGTGATATTGATCTCGTGTGGAATTTCCTTTTCCAGTTGATCCACATGTTGTATATGGGACTCCACGAGTTTTCGAACCTCTTGAGCAGTATGATTTTCCGCCTCCCATGTTCTGTTAGGAAATAAAAGCAACCCCTTCTCAATGAATCCATAAAAGTAACCATTCTTATACCAACTCTAAGAAAAACATGTCAATTGTACTTTATGAAGGTGGGAATGTCCAGGTTCCAAATTTCTTGATATTTTTTATAAAGCTGGACATATGAATCAACCGGCAGAAGAGCTCTCTTAATATACCTCTGGAGTTGGGATTTCATTAACGTTAGATCAGGCTCCGATTCTTCAGGGGATTCAAGAAAACCGTGTGAAGCAAATTGCATATGTGGCATGATTTGCGGAAGAAGCTGAGATGAGAGAACAGGAGAAAATTTAAACAATGACTTTAAGCATATCTCCCAGGTTATGCTTACAAAATGTCTTATGATTTACAGCAGGGAGTTCTTTCACAGCTTGGATAGCTTGGCTAAAAATTTCTCCTGCAACGTTTGCAAAGCTACTAAGAAGTTGATTATACTTCGGACAGTCGTTGTCCATAAAGAGTTCCAAAACAAAAATCTGTGATACACCTTCAGGTGTAGGGTACTTGGAGGTTTTGAGGTCGTCCTCTTCCCATGCGAACCTAGTCTTGAGATCACAGTTTTTGGAAACGTCTCTGATTCGATCAATGAATCTTTCCAAAGATTCTGTTGCGACTGCTCTTAAAGTTGCCTACGAAAATCGAATATTTTTTAATTGCTTTAAATATGATAACACTGTAATGTCATTAAGGTCTATCTAGACGATTTACCTCCATAAACATCTTAGCTAGGAGCAAATAACTCGACAATTTCGACATGAGGTAGACTTCGTAATTAGTCTCTTTTAGATTGTACCAGGATTGTGGAATCTTTCCTAATTGTTCCCTCAAAGTATCCAGTATGCTATTATACCACTCGTTTTGCAGATACATCCTCACCTACATATGAAATAATAAAATATAAAACATTGTTACCTAATTTACTTTTAATTGAAATCAGTACTATAGAATACATACCTCAGCAATATTTTCTTGTTGTCGTTTTTCCCAGTTATCAAGACTCAAGGGTTCTAAATTTTCAATAAGAATCAAAGTCTTTGCTTTAGCTTCTAAACAAATTTCATTAATTCTTCGGAGTGCTTCGAATGGCTCCTTTTGATAAATAACTGAAAGTTTTTGGATCTTCTTGACTTTGTAGTCCAAATTTTGCTGGGGAACGGCACGTTCCTGTATCTTTTTCCAATCCTTTACTGGGTCATCATCCTTAGCTTCTTCTGGAACAACAACCCAAGGTTTGTACATTTTAATGTGCCGTTCAGTTACGAACTCGAATTTCGATCTTGCAATAGTCCTTTTGTATTCGAGATCTATCTCCATCTTTGCCTGTTCAATTCAGGCCACATTTTTTAGTACGTGATGCATTCTTCAACACTGTCTTTTTATGACTTCAATACAGATTTAGAATTTACCTTTTTTAACATTGTTTCGTTATATTTAATCCTCGGCGCACTCAGACTTAGTTTTCCTATAGAGTCCATGATTTTGTCACTTGTCGAACCTATCTTATCAACGGGGAGGCAATCTACGTACAGGTTAAACCTCATTGTATTCTCCATCTCGGCTCGGCGAATGAATGCGTCTCTCAACCGTTGTCCATGCCGATTAGGATCTTCTCCATCGAAGCACAAGTAAATCTTATCCACCCAAGCGTGAATGACAGGGGCATAAATTGATCGGACATAAAATCTGTGACACAGAGAGACATTCAATCAAATTAGCTCAATTTGAGATAATATTAGCTCTAGAGACAAATTCCAAATATCACTGTCGAACCTGTCAGTCGAAACGTCATAGTCGAAAACGGCAACGTCTACCCATTTCCAGTCGTAGACATGCACTTTCTTCATTTTATCGAAATCAAAGACATATTTTTCATGGCCATCGATCAATGCATCGATGTCGGGACTTGAAGGTCTCGTAGGTCTATCTCCATGAAGGTAGTTGTTCGAGGCCACAGTGCTATTGTAATCTTTGTCATCTGTGTCTTCCTCGATATCTTCAGCCTCAGTTTCCTCCCCATCTGCATCTCCAAACACTTTTGTCTGGAAGAACATTTACGTACATCTCGTTTACAAAAGCAGTGTAAATGATCTACCGAATTCAATTATTACGAGTTGTTGTACACACTAAAATGTCTGAAGCCATAATATTTAATGAATCCATGTCCGAAAAAACGTCAGCTAATAGTGACTCGCTCCTAAGAATAACCAATAGACCGAATTATAATACTACTTTGCGACAAATAGCAGTGGTTAAATTTATGCATTTCCTTTGCTGAACACACCTTTTGACATCGTCCGTCGTTCGTAGTTGATATCCGTCTTCTTCGTCGTCAGATAATTCTTCATCGGGTCTTCGGTCAACTCGTTTCTTAAAAACTATATTGTACAAAGGTAAGAGCTGGCCCCCGGCATCAATGACTTCCGGATTTTTGGGATCAGAACTTGTGTCTGTTGAGGTTTCACCAACCATCTCCTGATTGGACAAAATGGTCTGTACGGAATGGTTTGAAGAACCAGTCGTGGTCTTTGACGTAGACTTTGTAGCTTCCGATCTCGATCCAAGACTACTACTGGAGGACTCCCTAAATAAACCCGGAACGGTACTTCCAAGTCGAGCCAACAAGGTTAGTTCTGCTTCCGTTGGGGTATATTTTACTAAATATTGGAGATATCAGCTTGTAATTCTCATGGGTAAATAAGTTTTATATATTTCTATACGGCCAATAAGCGTATTCTTTTCAGTTTACCTTTGCTCGGGTCACGCCCGAGCTTTTTAACAGTTCTTTGAAACCTTGACCTAAGAAGCCATTGGTGAAATTTTTCCAATCGAGGGGTTGATGATAGCAAATGATTCCCTGCAGTTTCAGATAAGGCCTTTGTCTTCTTGGCTGAAGGTGCGGGGAGTGGTAAAAAGGCCTTCGCCGGAAGAGGATAAAACCGCCTCTCTTTCGAATCCCACCCAAGACTCATCCAGTCTTCAGGCGTTCGAATATCAAATTCCGTATTATCAAAACAATGGAGAGGGAGCATTGGTCCGAATGGAGATTTTGCTTGAATAAACGGATGTATGGACCCCCTTTTGTGTGCCTCTTTTTGATGTTGAACTCCCTCCTCATCCTCCTCCTCTTCCTGTTCTTCAGATTCGCCTTCAGCCGTTGAATTTTCGGATGTGTCGGTTTTTGAACTTGTCGAAGGATAGGAGACAGAGTCATTGTCTTTGGGCGCATGGAGATGATGATCATGATGTTCAACTTCCGATTCCTCCCTGCAACAAAAAAAAGTTAATATGGGATTTAATTCCGAGATACTGACTGACAAGGATGTATTCTTATGATATCTAAAACCAAAAACCAACCCAACTCCATGAAGAATGAACTCCTTCTTGTCAACTCCATTAACTCGAGTTCTTGTTCTGAACATCATTTCTTGATAAAATCGCTCATTAGTTTCCCCATAGTTCGGAGGGGGGATTAAATCGGATGCTTCTATCCCCAGAGTTTGTAAAACCAGATTGATGTCCGTCCTTTTATAGAGACGGTGAAGGCGCTCTACAACTACCGCTTGTGGAACTTGTCCGGCAGCGACCTGGTAAGCCACTTGGACTTTCGGTCTATAGGTCCTATACGGAAAAGTGAACTCTCCTTTCGTGGTTTTTATGTTATCGTAAATGATTGAGCGCCGTTTGATTGTCGGCATTTTTTTCTTCCGAGCAATCCCATCTGCAGCCGTCAAGTCTTCATCCTCCAACCCATCGTCGTCAGGACCAAGTCTCTCCCGATTGGATTCCTTATGAAACTCACTCGCTAAAGGTGCATAGCCCATCATTTTGGCAGCCTCGTATTTCGGAAACTAGGAAAAACATACAGTGACACTTTCAAGTTAACTTAATCAAAACGCTTAAAATATAGAATTTTTGAAAGTAGCAAGTACCTGTCTCGTTTCAGGCTGTGGATGCTGAAGGCTAAATTCATTGATTGGGTGATCGGAAGCTCCTTCTGGAACCATTCCAATAGCATCCGAAAATATGAAAAGGTCTAAGGGCAATCCTATTGGCCTTCCATCAGCGTCTGTGGCATAGGACATCGAGACCTTCCTCTTGCGATCAACGTCCATACCACTCGCTGTCATCATTGCAGTCGTCATATCTATCCCAGCATTTAGTTCCGATGCTGATGTCATCGCTGTCGACCTAGATCTTGAAGACATGGAATCCATCTTGAACTGGGCTCAATTTGACACTAATTCCACTGGAGGTAATATAGGTATTATCAAGGTCTATATACTCTTGGTTTCCTGGGTGTCTTTCTTTCAGGAGGTTGTGCCAGTAGCTCGATTTCGAAATTCCTATTTTAGTCTAGGGGAAAATAACCTTTTTTAACCCGTTTCTACGGCAATTTCAGCTAAAAAGTTCAGATTTTAAATAAAAAGTGGGTTTGCCTTCCATCTTCGCAACGTGTAGAAACAGCGGTTAAAAAAGTCCATACGAATCCGTGAAGCGTTATTTTGAAAAACGGTTTCACTAGATTTGTAGCAGAGACAATTCTCTAAATTTTGATACCCCGGTTATATTTTTTAGTAAATGCAATCTAGAGAAATCACGATTCCAACAGACCAATTTCAACTCTCTGGTTTTGAGTTTATTTCTGAAAATTCAGCATTTCCGACAGATTTTAGATCAAAATTGCCGTAGAAACGGGTTAAAAAGGTTGTTTTCCCCCAGACTAAAATAGGAATTTCGAAATCGAGCTACTGGCACAACCTCCTGAAAGAAAGACACCCAGGAAACCAAGAGTATATAGACCTTGGGTATTATCGATTAAATGATTTTAAATTCCCATACGACCGTTCACTCATTCATAAGTCATTCATTCGCTTACATCAATTTACTTGAGTGCCCCCTTTTGTAACGCCATGCAATAGATTTCCTTGGAGACAAGGTGAAGTTATCTAAAGTCCAATTGGCCATTAAGGCTCCAGAGTATTTATTGCTATGGGAAAATGGGTGTCATAGGAGGTACTTAAAACCCTAATGCCTTTTGAACCTTAACAGCTATAATTTTTTAATAAAATATAGTGCATAGATATTTTAATGCCAAATAGTATAAAGCCATAGTCAATGCTAAATAGGGTACGGTTAATCCGAAATTTACATTTTACCCGAACGTGTTTTTAGAGTTTCCGACAGCCCCCGGGCCCGATAGCGTGAACGGAAAATATTGAGACCGGGTTTATTGGAAAGATAATTTTATTGCCGAGGGCCCATAGGGGGTCAAAAGTGTATTTTTCTGAAAGGATCCTCCTCAAAAACGCAATTTAAGCTAAACATATCCAATATTGTTTCAGTTTTTCATTTTTTGTACGATATCCTTAATAGATAGATCAATTTTGACCCCATATGGGCCCTCGGCAATAAAATTATCTTTCCAATAAACCCGGTGTCGATATTTTACGTTAACCCTATCGGGCCCGGGGGCTGTCGGAAACTCTAAAAAATGTGATTTCCAACCCGGGTTGCCATGCACTGTAAAACCTAATTCATGAAATAAATTCATAATCCGAGCTCCTTTCATCCATCAATGCGAAAGGACACATGAAAACCAGACAAGCAATCTCAAGACTTGTATTTAGATTTAGGATTCGCTGTTTTGTATTTGTTCTAAATGTTATTTTAATGCTATTATGTTTCTGTCTTGTGTTTTGACTTAAATACATTTAAATTTCTTGTCATTCTTGGTAATTTAAATTAGGTTATTCTTGGTTTGGTTTCATCATTTTCGATAGGATTTACAGATTTTTAAATCCCTTCCTTCTCATTCACTTGTACCATACCTCAAATCAGGGTCATGAAAATAATTATAGTAGTCATTAATAGTAAAATAATAGTATTCATTCATTGGCTTCATTGCATCAGTCGGGGAATTCATTCTTATATTGTGCTGACGATGAGAATTCGATCTCCGATCTGGGACGCTTTTATGTCAAGATTGCTTGACAACGGGCGCTGGAACAAGCGTTGTCAAGGTCATCTTGCTTTTATGTCGAATTATAATAGCAATTGGCGGTTGCTAAGTGGAGGCTCAGGAATTCGAAAATTTGACGCCCAAAAACTACTCTGGAGCCTTAAAATGTAAAGAGATAGTTCAAAAAAGATACAAAAAGATAAAAAGACTATAATATAGTCTTTTTATCTTTTTATAACATATATCTTTATAACAAATCGCTATAATAGTATTATACTATTATAGCGATTTGTTAGAAAGATACAAAACAATAAAATTTCACGCGATTTTATCATTTTAAGACTAAGTTACATTTTATTTGTAGGTAATATCGAAATGGTACAAAACGAATAATATATATATATATATATCAGTTAAGAAGAAAGGCTCATAAGAAGGGCGACTCCTCGTTGAATCCAATGATCTGTCTTGTTTTGTCCAGGTCGAAGCTCTACTGTAACTACGAATGAAGGTCTTCCTTGTCCCCCGGCGCGATCCGGATACAAATAACATGGACATTCATATAGAACTGCAATAAAAACAAATTATAAAACTCATTCAGTTCCTGTCATGTTATGGTAGCGATTGTAAAATAAATATCACTCACCCCTTTGTAGTTTCTTTTTGGTTTCTATTGGCTTAAATAAAATCACAGGCATTGGAGTCACTAATTGCATTGGCGATGCTTCAATCAAACAAGAATTCTTCTTATCCCAACTTGCTCCTTCAATAAAAAGTCCCTGGACATAAACCCCGTCCTTTGGAGGTAAAAGAATATTTGAGGATTCCACTGTTGATACTGAAAACTCCCAAACGAGGCTGTCAATTGAAATCTCGTATTTTCTAGCAGCAGTCTGAAAGAATTTTGAAAACCATGTTTTAAGTTAGAATTAGTTAGTAAATGATGTTAAAAACATTGTTCAGGCGTACTTGTAAAACAGCAGTTAAAAATCCAGTTGGAAATGTAAAACCAGACAACCAGAACTTCACAGGTGGTTTTAGACTTGTTGCCCACTGAGCCAATTGATCAATTCTGTGTACCAAGTCTCGACTCCAAGATCCCAAAGGTTTCAATGAAGGATAAGCTACACAATAATAATATAATCAAAATTAAGCTCAACGTATTCAAGTTAGCAAAACTTGGTATGACAGCTAAATACCTTTGAGCCAGGCAGAAGGAACACGACCATCCAAGATACAAATAAAAATTTCTTCAAGATCTCCAGACATGACAACAAACCCCTGGATTCCTTTGTCCAATTGTATCAATGATTTTCTAATGTTATTCAAGAGTACGTTGTATCTACCAATCTACAATAACAATAGTTTTGAATCAGTGCCGATAGTATAATAGAAATAATAGAAAATATTTAATCGAATTTCATACCTCTTGCAATAGGACGATATTCAGAGGCTGATGAAGCGAATCTTTCAAATTCCTTCGAGTCTCTGCCTCGTCAATTTCATCTGGTAGTTTAGCCATAACTTCCGCTGCCATTACCGCGACCTAATTCACGAATAATTTAGAGTTAAAATAATATAATTGTTGGACCGATTCAGATTCTCATCGAGAACATACCTTATCTTCGGGTCTACCCTCGGCTTGAGAAGCTTGTTTTTGTACTTGAAGGGACAGCAATGTCGAAAACAATAAATTCGCCTCACTAATTTGGGAAGCAATATCTGCATTAGGATGTTGTCCAAAAGCCTCGGGATGATCTGCACTTGGAAATTTACTGACGATCTCCTTATAGTAGCTCAAATCCCCTTCCTTAGGAATGAAATATGTAGGTAGTGCCGTCAATCTAACATGCAAATAAGTTTGTATTTAGTACATGGAAGTAATTAAAATATAAGAGCGTTTGAACAGCAATGTAAAAGAGAGCAAACTTGAAGAAAGGAACGTTGAGGGTTTCTTCACAGAAGTATTGATTAATGTATGACATCAGAAGTCTCCTATCACAGTCGTCAGTAACATGACCACCGTACATTACGCCTGCAACGAGGTACTTTAACGCATCCCATGGAGTTTCTTCATATTCACCCAGATAAATCCCTAATAGCATTTCAGATACCTAAAAACAAAGTAGGTAATATGAGTTTGTGAATTAAGTAGTAGTTGACAAATCTTTAGTCAATAAATATTTTATAGTCTCTAACTTCAATTTTAATCTAACCTCAAAATCGGAATCATTGAATCCATAAACAATATTCCAACCTAGTTGTTGGAACTTCTTCCTTTCAAGAAGAATAGAATGAAAAAAACAGAGTGCGAACAGAAGCTTCTTATATTTTTCTGGCTTTTGAACCCCAATAAACCTTGATTCTGGCATGTTCTGATACAATCGTTTCATATTTGCTTTTAGTCCCTGTAACCAAGTAGAACACGATATGTTAATTATAAAAAAAAAATTAATTGCTATTACATTGGTATTTTTAGAATTCTAAAATGATCTACTTTTGGAGGTTCAGTCGTCATTTTGATCCCGGCTTGAAGGATTGACAATGGGAAGTCTGGATGAGGACTTGAGCTTAGCCAAAGCCTGATTTTGAAATGCATGAAAATAGATTAGTAAATTCACATGAATTAACAATTTAAAAAGGCAATAAGCTTTCAAACCTGAACTCCTTATGAGGACCACCTCCTTCTTCCATAATATTTTCGATCAATTTATCCAACTGAGGCATCCAACTCAAAGAAAGATGACAATTAGCAAGGAATACCCAATGGCCATGTTTAGCCCCTTCTTCAACCATTCTTGTAGCAATCGGAGCCTGTCCTTGGCCCAAAGATAAGGAAAAGAATCTGTTTGACATCTTGCTACTTTCTGCAAGAAGGAATAGACCCGATGCGGGATCGGCCCCTGACGAAAGTACGAAGATCAATGGGGTTTGAGAGGAAGCCTCCACCAATACTTGCTGCATGTCCAGGACTGGGGGCTCTGTAAACTTTTGACCCAAGTTACTGGCAACGAATGTTGTAGCTTTAAAAGCCACACGGTCCGATCTGAGGGCTCGAATAACTATAAGTTTCTGGAAGTCGTTTAACCTATAGTCAAACTCCCCTGTACATAAAAATTCCATAATGAGTACCTATATTTGGAACTTAAAATTAAAATGTAATAACTTCTGAAAAACAATAAAGAATTACTAACCAGGCAATATTCCACGCTCAGGCTCCGGATGGGTATACCAGTTATACCATTCTTTGGGATGTTGCTCAAACGATGCAACCATTCCTCTGAAACTGGGTAACTTGTCCAACTCCGTTATGTTATCCCAAGCCGTTTCAGTGAGCCATGCTGAAACATTCAACAGTGTAAGCATAAAATACAATGCAAAGTTCCAACCGTTTTATGCAGGAATTGACCGTCAAATTTATCAATAGTGACAAACCTTCACAAGGGTTATCCATTTGTTCACTACTATCCAAGACCACACCTCCTTTCAAGAAATACTGATACTCTTCTGGATTTATCTTCCCAGTGTCCGACATGATTTTTATGCACATGTGGAATGAAAATAATAGTTTGTGCTTCTCGAACAAACCGCGGCAGATGTTCCTGAACGTATTAAATATAGGTATAACCTTAAATTCTTCTTTACAACACAAAATTCAGTCTATAAAATTTGAATTACCTGTAAACTGAAAACGTATGGAATTCGTTGAGGTTTTCGATTCGTACATCGAGCTGAAAAGCTTTAGGGCTGTGTTCGATACTCCAATTAAACAGATTAATGTATGCATCCAAGGAAAACTGGTACATCGGGTCGATCCGACTCATGTCGTATAAAATGAAGAACAGTATCGAAGCCCTTCTTGCACTTGAGCGATAATGCTGCAATAATATTGTTACAGAGTGTTGAGTCTTAATTCAATATAAAGTTAATACCTAGGTACATATTAAGTGTTAAAGCAGAAGACTCACTTCACGAGACGCGTCGATTTCTTTTTCGGTTAGCTGAGAGGTCTCCAACTGAATCGTAACCGAATCGGAAGTTTCCTTTGAATTTTTTAATGTTATGGCCAACTCTTCATCTTCGAGAATTGATCCTTTAGATTCGCTTAGCAGCCTAAGTATTCAAAAAGTTTCCTTACTGAATTTTGAATTATACTACAATATTTACATACCTATGTTAATACTTTTGCATTAGCTAATAGATAATTTGTTACCGTAATATCAAGTCCTCTAATTCCTCAAGTTTCTTCTTTCCAGCGGCAATATTGATGACCAAGTTGTCTTTCATCTCCTCTAGTTCTGGTTTTTCCTTTCGGACTACGATCCCAAGCAATTGAGACTCCAGCCCTATTTTAAATCAAAATATTTAAGCCCCGAATTGGATATGATTTTAATAATTTAAATGTCTTAATAAGAATTATTATAATTTATCATTTACCTTGCTCTTTTACAGTGAAATTAACTATACAAGCCCGACTAGCAATTTCAGGAACATAATGAGGGTTTCCTACATAATACATAATAGAATCGAGTCAGCATTACAACTTTTTAGAATTTCCAATAAATTAGGTGTTGCTTTTCAAATATGAGCTTACCCAATTTCGTACAGATCTGCAATTAAATAAATGAATCAAATACCATGAGCTTTAATTTGTTATCAATATATTAAAACATTAATTATTATTCAGGAGACAGATCTTACATA
Organism: Desoria tigrina; assembly: GCA_906901685.1. Lineage (NCBI taxonomy): Eukaryota > Metazoa > Arthropoda > Collembola > Entomobryomorpha > Isotomidae > Desoria > Desoria tigrina. Next base: position 1,008,086 of record CAJQTU010000060.1, read on the forward strand.
AAATCGGAAGTTTTGATCGTACGTAATCTCCTTGTCCCCCATTTTTATTATGAAATGATCGCCTGCAACAAAACACGACAAATATAAATCTCGATAAGATTTCAAAAACAAATATTTTACAGAAAATACTAACCCATTTTAACAACAGTTCGGCTCAATACAGGAGCCAATGTATGGTCTAATTCTTCCCCCACATCTTTCATTAGAACAGGGGTTCCAGCTGACATACAGGTTTCCAAAATGCTCAGGTAGTCTGTTTGTCTCAAGTCAATTACTTTTAAACCCTGAAATCATAAACGAAGAGTCTAATTATCATAAAGTATTGGATGAACACAAGACTTCTATAGGAGATGCTTTCGTCGAAAGGAAATAGTCACAACTTTGCTTCTTTCGCCCTTCCGTCGCCACCGGATATGGCTATCGACTTTGAATCAGCTATTTTGCTTCGTCTAATAGTAAATAAAATAAATATCCCATACATTATCATGTTCCATATTCTTGATCCATTTCAAAGCTTGACACTGAGGGTCGATCATTAGAGGAGTCCTCCTGCCTCTCGTGACAATGACACCGTTCTCGGTACTAAATGTATCCCGAGGGAGTCCCTGAATGTTCCACATTCGAACAGAAGTCGGATTAGCTAAAAAGTCACAGAAGTCATAGGTTGATCCGCAGGGAATCTGAGCCGCACGGATTTCAGTTAGCCACTCCTTCGCCATTGCGTTTCGATAATTGCTTGTAAAGGGTCCGATGTAGGAGACGGAGGCGGATGCTAAAAGACAGTCTCCAACGACATGACCCAGTTGTTCCTCCAGCATTTTGATCGTATGTTCCCATCGAACTCGTTCACCAGCTAGACCTTCTACTAACATTCCAGCTCGTTCCAGCTTACGTCTGAATATATCAGCCTTCCTTTCCAAGTCTTCTTTTAGTTGCATTTTCTCCTGGTAAACTTTCTGAAGTTGGTCCAACTTTTCCTGAAGAATTCGAATTTTTTCCAACTGGGCTGCAAGAATCCGTTGTTTTTCTTCTAAGATCGCCTCGGCTTCTAGTAACTTTGCCTTCTTGGGAGCTACTTGAGCATTGTAAATCTTCCCGTACAAATCCATTGCCCTAAAATGCCAGGAAGTAGTACAATTACAAATTAATCTCTCCAGAAATCCATATAGTAATAAATTATAGAAATCGATAGCTTAAGACATTACCGTGCCCAAATACATAATGTCTTGGCTGCAAAGGAGACCTTTCCAACAATATCTGGGATGAAGTCCCTGTAGTTGACGTATTTTGCTAATTTACTCAAAGTCTTGTTGCTTATGTTGTCCTTGTCGAACTCTTGAAGCTAAAAAACAATCAACCAAAAGGAGCTTAAAATAAATCCCCTCCAGTTTATTTTCTCCCTTCATATTACATATTATATTCTTTCCGAGAAAAGCGTTGGTCAATAGAGCAATCAATTTAGATACTCCAATTCCTTCGAATGGTACCAGTCGCAGTGGCAGTCCCACATCATTTTTGTTATAATTTGACATACATATATGCCCTATAAGAGGGAAATTTCAGCAAAAAATGTGCGTAAACGGTAGATCATTATTGGGCGTGCAAAAAGTGGCATAAAATAGACAAATAGACATCCTGCCCCTGCCTGTCCTATCCTAAGCAATGCCATCGTCTTTCTAGCTGTAGACTTGTATTCTCTTTTTCTATCAAATCTACCTCACTACAAGAGGGACACTCGCAGTGTCTAATCTTATTATCTAGCCTTATGACAAGAATGAGTTTGGGTTTCCGTTTCATTCCAACAGAAATGCGTTTACTGTCAGAAAAAAAGCATAAGTCCGTTTCGCTATTTTGGAGGGACTTATTTTCACATTAAATTTTAGAACAAAATCCTTTTTTATCATACTTTCCTCAAAAAAATTCAGAAATCATCATTGGGCGTTGCAAGCAAATATCAGGGCATAAAATCTATCTCCTATCCAGCATTATAACAGCAACAATGCGTTTGGGTTCCAACAGAAACTCGTTTACCGTCAGAAAAAACCAACTAGGGTTTATTAGAGGCAGTCGATTCTTCTGTTTTCGAAGTTCTTATTTTTGGATTAGGTTAATCGGTCCTCCTTTCGGAAGACCAGTCAAAAAATTTCTAAATACTCATAAGTTGCCCCCCTCCACGGAAATCTTTAGTAAAAGGCGAAAGATTTATACGACTTGAAGGGAGACCAGAGCTAACCATCAAATCCCAACTCTGCTCCAACTGGCATTTCCCACCTCACCTGATCCATCATACTTCTTCTTCTACATCATTAGTTCATACACTTATCTTTCATTCGGGGATTTGAAACTTGTTTCTATTTAACGGTAAGGAGGACAGGATTCGGCTCGTGCAATAATAATTTAGGAATTCGAAATACGAAGGAAGTTAGAGAGGAAAATGTAGGGAAAATTTAGGGATTTCGGATTTTGACTGGAATTGGAGTGAAAGAGGTCTGCTATTGGTGGAAGGGATAAGGTGGGTTGGAGTTACGGTTATGTCCCGGGAAAACTACCATCGGCCACCGACTAATATTACTGAATTTATCGATGCGATCGATGAGATATTTTGTTTTTTACTCATCGATGATCGATGTGTGGCTTTTTGATCGATAATTAGTATAAACTTCTACTTGGGTATGGGTACAGTACGACTATGAGCATAAATCCTTATCCTTCATCCTTTGTTGTTGAATAATTTAGTGAACGTAGTATGAAATTAAATGTGAAATGAAAAATGAAATGCCAAATTATTATCATGTCATTATTGTATTGTTGAAATCAAACCTCTTTCAGGAAATCAGCATTTCCAAGTTGTTTCTTGGCCTCTGCCCAAGTGGGTTCCAATCCCTTCAGAACCATTACTGCCTCCATGACCTTTGCCACAAGGAGAGGGGGACTTGCATAGGACTTCACTTCACTCAAATCCTTCTTGTTCAGTGATTGGAGAGCCTATCGGAAATATATGGATGGGTATTTATTAAATGATTGACTTTCGACATTACAGAATAGAATATATTTAAAAACTATTTTTGATTATACCTTATTAGCTTCGTCAAGAGCAGGAAGGGCCTCTGCCAATTCAGCATAGGCAACTTCCGCCATTGCTTTGCATTCCTTTTCTTCAATTGCAACTTGGGCTCGTCGTTTATTTACAATTTCGGCCTGAGCATCCGTCTCCGACTTTTGGGCTTTAATTAGCTCCAGCGTTGCATCACACTCCTCTTGGTATTCGATAACTGTAAGATTTTGCATAATATTTTTATTTACTCTTGATAATAATACCTATTATGTATTTTTTTTTTATCAAGGATCGATTTAAAATGTTGAAATATTAAATGTATTCGGAAGTTAAGGACGGACCTCGTCTTTGAGCGGATTCCATTTCAACAGTCATATCCTGTACTTTAGCTCCAGTATCTATGATCTTTGTCATTCCACCTTGAAGTCGATTAGCTGAATCACCCAGGAACTTCCGCTTCTCTGCTAACAATCTAAGGAAAACAAGGGGACCTTTTAGATGATACAGATTAAACGTAAACTTCTTATTAAGATCAAATATGATAAATAACGAGCTTACTGTTTGTATCCGGCAACCAACTCAAGATAATTAATTGGGGTTACATAGTTGTATCTTTTCATCTCTTCCAGCATGACCTGACAGTAATTAGTTACTGAAAAGTGGACGGAAGCAAACATCGCCGAACATTTTTCACGCATTTCATCCTGAAATCAAAATATTTTCTATATTCGTTTGGTTTTGCTGAGGAACAAGTAAATCTGTTCAGTATTTCGTTACTTGTAAAACCACAGTTCTATCATCCAGAACAACGTCTTTCAGCCATCGATTAGCTACTTCCAGAAGAGCTTCCTTCGGCCACCTGTCAAACCAATCTATCGTTGTTCCATTTACAAGAGCCGGGTATTGACGAATGCGGTGCCTGGAAATATAAAAGAACGCATCAGTTAAAATTATCAGTATTTTAAATTGGAAGCCTTGATATACCTATTTGATTATTTTCTAGAAACGGGATTTACCTAAATGAATCTCCGATAGGACTCATGCAAAGAGCAACGTGTAGGTTCGTAAGGACTCGGTCAATTAAGAATTTGAAAATAGATTCGTTGGTTTCTTGATAACCGGCTCTCAAGGCTGCCTTCGTGATCGAGTTCTTGATATCTTCGAATTCATCTGGCTTGTATAGGTTTGGTACTTCCCCACTACTCAAAACGTTGTTAATATCTTCCAAGAAGCTTTCGTCCACGATCTATGCATCATTATTCGATGTTTTATAACCATAGAAGAATAACAAACATGAACATTATATGATGGAATGACTAAAGGATTTTAATCAAATGACAACGTACTTGAGTATCGTTCATTATGAAACAGACGTTCTTGTTATCACATCCAGCTCTCCTGTAGAGTTTCTTAATGTCCTCCCGGAACTCTGCCTTCCTGTATCTTTTATTCACTTCGATTTCAAAAATATGGAATCCACAAATTGATGAGGCAAGTCGACTTAGTGATTGACGTCCATGTCCGCCTAAATGGTTAATGATGATTTAATTGATGATAATAATGAATGACTTATACTGAATTCATGACATAAACATTAATACTATGAATATAAACTAACCTATGCCAACTATAAGCATGTTTCCTTTCGGTTGGGAAATGACTCGGGCAATCCTTGCCACATGTTCAATTGCTTCTCTGAAGAAAACTAGATTCATAGGGACACATCCAGGCGTACTATTGTAAGCTGGGAGAGCTACTTGTTCGACAAACTTCCGAAGAGCCTTGATGTCCTTCATGTCTTCATAGATTTGGTTGTGATTTAAGAAGTCACCGAAGATAGGCATGATCCGGTTTGGACATACGCTTTGGAGCGTTTGGTCTAAATTGGACCCTAATTTTTCCGACAGACATGTCAGAAACCATTCCCGATCGCTAAAAGTAGCATTAATAAAAAGTTAAAGCTAGCATTTCAAACATACTAAAGATAAGTAATGATTTTTGTAATAATGCTTACTGTTCATCGACCAGTCTATCGTGGAATACTCGGAAGCATTCATGGAACCAAAGCTTTGTAAAGCTAATTTTGGTATCCTGGGACTTCTTGTTAGCCCTTAACAGTCCTTGATAGACCTAAATATTAAAAAAAGAACATTGATTGATGAGTACATATTATGTGTAAAAATCAGTCCGGATGGAATATATCTAGATTAAACTGAATATATATCTAGTACCCTTGAAATATCTCTCAAATTGAAGAGGTAATGAATTTTACTCGGTGTTGGCAACATTTTGGCCGATACGGCATTGTACACATCGATTGTGGCACTTGTTACAGCCTCAGCTATTCAGATAAAAGTGAATAATGAATGAGAAGACTTGAAAAGTAGATTATCTATAATAGAGCCAAATAATCTTACCTATTGCTTTGACCTCGGGGTCGAATTGTGATAATTTCTGGTTTAGCATTGTTAAAAATATCCTCTTGACTTGTGGTTCATCGGGGAAGGTCATGTTAATTAAGGTGAATGCATTTTGAAGTCTCGGAGATATCTCTGTCCGTCCTCCACCGGGAGGGCCCATCGCAACAACAAGCAACATGTTCTGGTGTTTGCCAAATTGTAACATTAAGGGACATTATTCGTACACAATAGCAAAGGATATTATAAATAGCGTTTCTTCTCACCGATATGATTTTAACTGTCTGCGTATTCCTATCATACCAAGACTTATAGTCGAGCCATTGTCTTACAAGCTCCAATGGCGGTTGAGACCCATAAATATCCTTAGCCGGCATATTGAGATCATCCATAAACGTCAACAGAAACTTTCCCCTCGGAGGAGCGAACACGCCTTTGGCTCGACGTTCCAAGCGACTTTCGATGAAGTTTTGGACATTATGAGAAGTTGTCTAAGGGGTCAGAGTGTTAATTTTTGATTTGTAGGTAATTAATTTGCATATCCATAATTTAAAAATGGTATGCTACTTAACAGTGAATACGACATTACCTGACTGGACATATTGATGGTAAGAATCGAGTATTTCTCTGGGTCCAAAGCCGTCAAAGCGGACTGGACTACTGAAGTTTTGCCAGTTCCAACTGGACCAACCATTAGCACTGGGAATGAATTCTTCATTAAATTCTCCAGAACAAAATTGTATCTCATCGTGTCCACCGTTGGTACAGTTATCTTGAAAAATGGCATGCTGCAATGTATTTAAAAAGAGATTTAGAAATATGCTTTTCGTTCAATATACTTGGGAGTATTTTTACGTTACATTAAAAAATGCTTACTCGGGGTCATATTTCCAGTTGGCACTCAAAAGAGTGTCCCAATGAATAAGGTTCTTCGACTTTGGGTCTACAAAGTAGTCGTAAACGGTGTCCTTAGCAGGAAATATTGGGTCTAATTCTCGAAGAAATCCATCAAGTTTTTTCCGTCCGTCTTCATCGACAGTCGAACAAACTGACCATATTAGACTATAAGAAAAAGGGGAATGATGTTACAAAACTAAAATACATACCTAAATTTTAATTGCTTGCAAAAACCCTTAAATATGCTTATTTCCTTACCTGAATATGAAGTAAAATCTGACCATTATGTCAAACGTATTGTCATCTTTGGGATTGACACCGTTTTCTTTAGTTGCTAATGAATCCATGAGTCTAGTAAGGGACATTACCACATTTAGTTCAGTCGTGCGGATAAGCTCCTTGCAATTCGCCGCTTTGAAGTTCAGTGTTGCTTCCAAGTAAAAGTCAATGCTTTTTCGATACTATAAATTACAAAAAATATACCGATGTAATCAAATTGATAATCAACAATCGTAAAAAAATGGTTTCAGTGATATACCTCAGCTGAAATTTTTTGTTTCTTTTGCCTTCCAAGCCAGGATTCAATGTAGGGTTTCCAACCCAAATCTCTATAATCCGCATACACCATTCCACATCTGTAAACGTTTTACATATTACAATGTCATTCTCACATTATTTATAGTATAACTCAATTTATAGTATAGTCCATGTTAATTAATGACAGTTCTATCGTTTTGTATGATTTTATCATTGTTTGTGATGTATCATTCAGTTAGGTATTCGAACCTTGACACGGTGGCTGGAGAAGCTTGGGTTAAATTGTCCACTTCGAAAAGGAGCGAGACTTGCTCAGGCATTGAAATTCTTTCACTATTTATCAAAGTTAGAATCTTGTTGTCATCCATAACCGAATTCATGTTCTCAATCCAAACAGCATCTACAGGTCCATCAAATAGGATCCATTTTTGATCAGGTTTCTCATCAACACAAGTTGTCCTCATTATTGCGGAAATGACCCCATCGCTCCATTCCCCAGTACTGAGATCGAACTCCCCATAAAGTTCGGATAGATTTAATGCTTTGGGATTGATAACATGTTCCTTAAAATAATTATTGCAATTAAAAGCACTGTAATGATTGTAATCATTATCAAATCTATTTAGAGGCTGCGTCTTATAAAAGAAAATTGTGTTATACCTTAACGGCTTCGTAACCAGGAACTTTTTCCCTATGTAAGCATGTCAAGGCATCTCGCAACATTTTCCAACAAACCGACTTTCCGGAACCAGTCCTTCCAACAATCATAGTCGAATGCCGACTGTTCTTGGTTTCATAAACCTCAAGGCACTTGAGTACAGCTTTCTCCGTTGGCTGATATCCGGAACGGGTGAACTCGCCCTGTATTGCAACCAGAAGGGCTCCATAGTCGAACTTCGGGGGTTCGTCAGTTGGGAACAAGTCCTTGATGACGCCAGAAAACAGGGGTACATCATCCGTTGTTAATCTGGGGATGTTCATGTCTCTCATGGCCAGAATTAGAACCTCTGCATCTGACATTTCCTTCAAAACCCGTCGTTTTTGACCAGCATATCTCAGTAACGCTACCATACTTCTTAGACCGAAGTCATAATGGTCCTGCTTACTCAACTGCTGCTTGGCCAGTGAATAAAGGGTGTCGACTTTCCTAGCAAGGGTCCTAACGTCTCCAAATCCTTCACTGAAGAGAACGATTTCCGCAATCAAGCTTGTATCCGGAACGATCATGGAAATAGGACGGAACATAGCTTTCAGATTGTCGGGAAGTTCAGTTCGACCTTAAAATTTTAAAATAGGCATTTGATACTTATGTGATAAGCATTCAAAAATTCAATACTTGAATGGAAAGTTATATAATATTTCAAGTTACCGGCATAGCCAGGATTCATTGTTATAAAAATCCCACAGGACCAAATCAACTTGATATCGTATCCTTCGAAGAGGAATCTTCTTTGATTTTGACTCTTCGCTTGAAGAATACACATAATTTGTTGAGCCACAACGGAAAGTACTTCAATATTAATTCGATTAAACTCGTCAAAACAACCCCAAGCTCCTGTCTGGGCTAAACCCGAGAACATTTTTCCCATACTCTTGTAGTCCAACCCTTCTGAACAATTGACTACTATGACGTACATTCCTAAATTCTTTCCGAGGTCCTTGGTTGTCTCCGTTTTCCCTAGGAAAAAAGTTGCCGTGAAAGTGTATTCAGTTAAAAAAATATGACTGAACAAATAAAAATAGGAGTTACATACCAGTCCCAGCTGGACCTTTCGGCGAGCCCCCTCGATGCAAGAAGAGAGCGGTTGTAAGGGTTACGTAACATCGATCAGTTAAAGGAGTGACAACCAATCTTCCCGAATTTCCTAAATATTCATATCCGTACAAGAAGAACGTATTAGTTTGTCTAACAATGCAATCATTTTCTTCTTTGTCCCAGTAAAATCTTAGCTGCTGGAGCCATTCAAATCCGTTGACATCATGACAGTTTCCCTTATACATCTTGTCCGTTACATCTCTCGAGTGAATTTCTATTGTGACCATGGACGTCACCTTCAGTCTCTGAATCTTGGTCAGATTGCCACGAATTGCGAGAGAGAACTTCATCAGAATCTTGTTCAACTTCTTCCTGACCTTTTTCAACGGATTTTTTCGTGACCTGGGATCACCAGCCGCGAAAACTGCCCGTGTAACAGCTACAGTCCACTGGATTTGTGCAGAAGTAATGCCAGTTTGACCAGGCCAATTCTTGATCCATTCGTCTCGTCGATTTAAATTCTTCCTCAGATCTTCTCTCGTCCGTTTCAGATTAGACTTTAATGAACTTTTCATGTTTGTCTCAATTTCCGTTAGCCACTGTTCAACAGGGCCATCCAAGGAGAATGGCTTTAGAAACTCGACATATTCCCCATCCCCTGAAACCATTCCGTGGCACTCGTATCTCGAGGAATATGGCACTTTTGAGAGCTTGATTTTATGAATGTTGTCAAAGAGCTTTTTAAGATGAGACTGGACCATCTCAGGATTTCTGGAGTTTCCTAAGATCTCTAGCAAATCGTCGTTTGATATGAAGTAAAATCTTGGGAACTGTAAAAAGTAAAAAAAAACAGGCGGAAATTAGATTTATACAGATCTAATTTAGATGTATTAATAATTAATTTCTAATCGTTGTAACGTTTTTAAATAGGAAAAAGTATTTACAGATTGTCTTTTGGCTTCCAAGAATATCTCGAGGGACTTCAAAATCTTCTCTAGTCTTTCCGAAAGTTCCTTCAAAACCGGAATCAGTCCTTCTCTATGTGTTGCAGCGATTGCTAAACTGTCTTCAGCCATTTTTTGAGTGATATTTTTCCAAATGGAATTGATGACATCGAATTCCTTGGATTCTCGAGGCAACTGTTTTCGAATATCTTCTCCCAAGAAAATATTTTCTAGATACATCCACTGTCTTTGAACGTTAAGGAAGATATCTAAGGCATCGTTGATAATTGCCAGGGTCTTTTCCCAATATGTTATTTCCTCTTCGAATGGTTTGGCATATCGAGATCCTTTCATAGCAGAAATACTGACATTGTGATCTTCAAGGTTCTGCATCAATTCCTGTACCGTTTTAAGTCGATAGTGACCTTTCTCTTTGTAGGGTACCATGTCCAATTTCTCGACAGTCCAAAGTTCCCTAATCGCTTTTACAGTATTTTCAACGATTAACTCCTTTTGAGCAGTTGACACGATTTCGCCGATTTCGTCCGCCGACTTTTCCATCCCATAGGATACAATCACATCGAAAGTGAATTCAGGATCTTCGGGATCGAAGCTGGAACCAATAGCTTCGAAAATCATGATCCAATGTCGTTCTCTCAACGCCGGACTTTTGATTTCATGAATTACGGGAATAGACCTCTTGAAGACTTCCAGACGATTAATTGTGTCCTTGATAATTGGCCAATTTTTCTTCTCTAATTCCACTGCAATTTTAAGCATTTTCTTAAGGATCATCGTGGCAACATCTTCCATGTCTCCGGTTTGCATAGTCTTAAAAGGTTCAGTCCTATACTCCTCCCAATAGCCATCCCACTCGTACACAATTGCCCAGACCGATTCCAATGTCGCAAGCTCCTTTTCAAAGTTTCGTAGCTCCATGTTTGGAGCCATGTCGATTTCAAAAATGGCCAATGAATTTAGCAAATCCTGCTCATCCTTTTTGAGCTGATACATCGTAGTCCTGTATCCTTGCAACTGATCCACGGCTGTGTCGCTGTCAACTTTCCCCGTGTAAGGTCCTTTGGTCTCAAAGGAAAAGAGTAGGTCATAAACTCGTTGACGAAATCGTTCAGCCATTGCCAAGAACAGCTTTCTTAACTTTTCCTTGGCTCCTTTCAGCATCAATTCGATTTCCTTCAGCCCTTGGAGGTATCTGTGCCATTCACCAGGAAAAGCCATAACTCTCGCCTTAGTGTGGTTTCCCAAATCGAACTCATACTTGTGAAGTACTGCAAACTGCTCATGCATTTTCGGGAACTCCTTTTCCGTTATTGTGGAGTTGGCCTGTACATTTTTGAAGAGTTTGAAGGCATTGACAAGATCGGGTAGAGTTGCGGGTTCATTCTTAAACTTGGCAATATTTTCTTCTGTATATTTGTAAATCTGTTGCAGTTTAGTAGATGCTTTGTTATAAAGATTACTCATCAGTCGCTCTTGCCACAGTCGGCAGTGATCGGAAATGGTTTCCTTGAGAGTTAGGCAGTCCAGGATGCAGAATGCAACGGTGACGACGCTTTCGCATCCTTGTACAGCATCTACAACTTCGAAGTATCGGCCAATGTCCATATCGTAAGATTTCACATTCGGGTTCTGTTTCTCATATCGTTCCATGAAGTCGTCCTTGTCCAATTCCCAGACGTCCCTGTACGGTTCCCAAGTTTGAAGATATTTCTCAACCTCATCAATACAGCTTTTCATCCCTTCTGCAATCTGTTCTTGAGTAGCTCGAGCCACTTCGTCTTTTGCTATAACTTGGCTGAAGGAATTGACGGCTGCCTTTGGGTCATTTAAAAATTGAACTACACGAGGGAAGGGTTGAATTGTTATGCAAATTCGACGATAGATTCCTAATATCATGTCTTCGACGGATTCAACTGAAGGACTGAATCCGAGCTTATGTCCGTCTAAAATTACGTCCAGTTTAAAAATCGGTGGGGGTGGTCCTCGCACATCTCCATGGACTGTTCGATTTAGGATTTCAAGAGATCTTCGGATATTCAGGCAGAATGCTTCTTCGACAACTTTGTCTATTTTTCTGAGGTATTTCAACCATTGATTTCTCACTTCTGGACCATCGGTTTTGAACATCTCAAAGACGGAACGGAGGATAACTGTGATACTCTTGTATTCATTTGCAATCTTTAGAACGGCCTTACTCCGGTGTCTATCTTGAAATTCGTTGAATTCATTCTTCTCAAAGATCTTCTTTTGATCAACTTTTATCATTAAATGGTTGCTAATCTTTGTAGCTAGTTTTCCGATTTTGATATTTGCGTTCTTGTAATCATTTGTAAATCCTTGGACCTTATTTGCAGCCATCCTACAGTCATGAATGTATGAATCGGAAACATCTGAAGCCCATGTAAGCTTCGTCAGGCCAGGATATACTTTTCTGTCCAATAACTTTATCCTCTCCTTAAACAAGTTACGTTCTTCTGGGGACAAGGCTGATACAATTCTGTTGTAATCTTTTACGACAAGTAGTACAGTTTCCCTCAGGTTATGAAGCCTATCCCTTTGGTAGTAAACCGGAAGGAGAACAGTGGGTATTTCAAACCCCATTCGGCCCCACATTTCAGCTTCCACGATGTGCCTTGCTAAAATCTTATCGAAATTAACTTCGATCATTCCAAACTTGTATGTACTTCTGGCCATAAGGGGTATTTCTAATCGATGTGTAAGGTCTTTGGTTCCTAATACTTTGATCCACTCATTATACATCGTGAAAGAAAATTCTTGGAGTGCAGCGGACAATACTCTGGCCTGTTCCTTGACATCGTCCCCGTAGCCACATTCTGGAAGCCACCATGCATGTTCAAGAAGATCTAACTGCATATCGAGTCGCCGCTGCATATACTGCGACCAGGCACCTCTTCCAGCAAGTTGGGGATACGTCAAGGGGAGTGGCAGAATGTTTTTGGTGAAGAGGGTCCTTACTTGACTAGTTTCGTCTTCAAACAACTTGAATAATTTCATGATGAGTTTGTCATACGCTCTGGTAATAATATCTCTTTGGTAGAAGATGTACAACGTTTCAAGGATTTGAATTCCTTGCTCTACGTTGGTGACAGTGTCAAAGGATGAGAACAAAACGTTTTGGATCATCATCTCCATTTCCCTGACTGAGGTTTTGAACATAGTCATGAATTCATGCCATCCTGTATTCTTCACGTCAAGTATCAAATGTCTGGCCAAAAACATGTCCTTTAGATTTCGATCCAGCATTTTCTGAATTTCCTTCATGACCCGAGTGATTTCCGGACCCTTTGTACCAGGATAAAGTGGCATTGGATCTTGATAACCTTCAACTCTTCGGGCGTAAAGTCGCTGGCAGACACATATTTCCAAAAGATCTTGTAGTCTATGAAGAAAGGCATCAACATGGGAAAATATGTGGTCATACTCAAGAAGCCATGAGAGGTATGAGTTTATATGGTGCATCTTCTGAGCTTCGAAATACTTGGTTTTCCAGAACTTTAGACAGCGAATGCATTCGTTTATCAGAGCTTCGGATGACTCAACATTTCCATTAAAGACTCGATCAACGTCAATTTCTTTGATACAATGAGAAATTATCTCGTTACTGACTTTCCTTAAGATCCCATTCAGTCTTTCCCTTGTATTGTAGTAGGGAGAGTTGAGCCAAATAATTCGAATGAGCCATAAGATATTCTGAAGTTGTTCTGGAATTTCTTGCACTTTTGATTCGTGGAGTTTGGTACATGGTATGACTAGGACTTCCAAATGGTGAAGATTACTGATAGCTTCTGCCGATGCTCCCAGGATTTCTGAAGCTATCATATTGAAATTAGATACAAATGGAGACTTGATTATTGTCATGATCTGCTTGACAGTTCGAACGGGAGTGCTCCTAATTTGAGCCGTTAGCCCGGCTAAATCTTGATCTGCAACCAAAACGGGATATTATAGGAAAAGACGGTAAATAAGATCATATAATTTGGTATTTATTCATACTTCTTGTTTGCCAAAATGCAATTTCATCCAGTGGTCCAGCCCAATCCTCGGTGTCTTGCATCGTCTGATTGTTCACTACTTCTTTGATCTGCCGGATCCAATGAACCATTGCGGCTGTAAATAAAAATTAATTTATTACTCTCCTTTAAATTAAAATACGATTTCAAAATAAATTTTGGATCATTGATATGCTAACTTTCAAGTCTAGCACAGAGCTCCTTATCCTTGGATGCAATGTCAATCGGGGAAGCCGTCGCTTCTCTGGGAACATACAGGACAGTCTGACATAAAAGGCGATTGTGAATCTCCGTAACAGAACTCATAATGGTATTCATACTGGCAAAAAACTCGTTTCGGATACCTGTATAAAAATAGGCATTCGTTTTTATTAGTGTAGTGCAAAAATTATTAATTTGGCAACTAAAAATCAGGTATTTAATTAGTTAATTTACTCTCTGGAAGAACTGAAGGCTGATAAAACATCGGCGTGAAGACATAAGACATCAATGCATGTAACGAGGACAGACTTCCTCCAGGGAGATTCCCAAAGTTGACAGTTTGGTAAAAGTTATCCCTGTCAATTGCCACCGGTTTCAATTTAACGAAGAAAAACATATCCGGAGAATCATTGGGGATGACATCATTCAAAACGATGAGATTATATCCATCCGTTCTTTCCTTAAAAATACTCCCTCGAATTGACTTCCTCGAAGACATGATGTCGATAATCGACAGCTTGCTCACTCTTCCTGCAGACACTCTTGGCAGCAAACCTTCGCTTGAATGTTTTTCTTCAAGCAGTGCACTCATCGATTTCCGATGAATGGAGTTTCGACTTATCCTTCTCGAGCTTTTCCTTTTACTTGGAGGCACTCTCTGTCTTTTGAGATCTGCTTCGTCATCTTCTTCAGCCCAAATCAGTTTCTTTTCCTCCTTCTTGACTTCAACTTTTTTGAGGAAGACAGTTACCACTTCCACGTTTCCTGTTCGTAGGAACTTATAGAGAGGGGCCAAGGTCCATGTTGTCCATCTGGTGTCACCCGACCGCACGAGGGATATGATCTCTTGCATTTTCTCCACCTGAGAGTGACATTTGATTTAAAATAAGTTTAAAAAATCTAATAAAAATTGCTACGATTTGGAAACAAGTCGGTGGGGGGTGGTTACCAGACGCTTTTCCCGGAGCTTTTTCTTCTCTTTCTCCTTCTTTTTGACATAGTCATCGATATCCTTCTGGGTGGGTTTGCCCTTGAGCTCGGTGCCACTCTGTGACACATCGGAAGTGACCTTTGACCCCTTGACCTTCTTCCTCTTTCCTTTCTTCCCCTTCTTCTTGGACCCACTGCTGCCCTTACTTGACCCTGACCGCTTGCCGGACCCTTTGGAACCCTTTGAACGGTCTCGACTTTTTCCCTTCTTCTTCTTCTTCGACTTGTCCTTATCTTTTTCGGAAGCTACAGGTTCGTCAGCCTTGACACCTTCTCCGTCTGGAACGGCTTCGCCACCCACTTCAGTCTTGTTCTCGAGTTCGGAAAGGAGTTTGGCTGCAGCTTCTGCCGCTTTGTCCCCTCCCTTCTTCTTCTTGGTTTTTCCTACCATTGTTCAAATAGAGTTATGCGCTTTTAAAATCAGGTTTGTTTAGCAGATAATCACACTCTGTACTTTCTATCATTCTATCCGAGAGGTTTATTGGATATATTCAGTTTCCGGGAAGTCGGTTGGTTTACAAGAGAAAGAGGGGAACACATGGCTAAAAAGGATTTGTTGTCATGGGATCACATGAAATAAGATCAATGGGTTTTCGGTAAGGTTGCTGTTGGTTCGATATCGGAGTACCGATTATTTCTTCGATAAAACCCAACTGCCTGTATTCGAAACTACATGGATTGTAAACATTAACAATTTGGCATATCATTATTGGAATTTCGAAAAACTACAAAGTATCAAGTATACAGGGATGCTGCAAATACTAGCAATTCAAATTGGGAATTGATGCCTTATGAAAAATCAATAATTTTAACTTATTAACCGTTGAAAATGTCATCTTTCTGTCTGTATATTATACATGTATGTACATGTATGTATGCTATGTACTATGTACAATGTAAATTAAAATGTAATATTTATTGCATAATATAACTACACTAGTATACTAGTAACTTACTTACTTACGTTTATGTATGGCTTATCCATAGATGTATACTTGTTTCTATATACTTCTATGGGCTTATCACATTGGCTTTAGGTAGACGCTGAGAGCGTCCCTCTAGTGTAGGTTGTGTTTGACTGGGACGCGGACGATCTCATCGTCTACGCTTTTCAGGTCTCTCATTTATCGGTCAATATTAAAAATTTAAAACTGCCGCCACCAGCCCAGGCTTCGATTTGATTCGAATCCAATTGTCTAAAAAGCGTCATCAAAAATAAAAAATGGAGTGTCTCACAAATTATTACTCACAAACAAATGTATCTTTTTAAATGTCAGCATAAATCAAATGTCATCAATTATTGATTGCAATTATTGCAATTTGGTTTCGTCTTGATCCACGCAAATGCATACCTCTACTTAATAATCTGAAATTGTATTTTGTTTTTGCTAAGTTTGTTTTTGTTGTACATAATACAAATTATACACTATTTTTAGCTTACTTTCGCCGCACATTGATTAAATGCACTTTGGGCCTTAATGCCTTTAGCAACATTAAGATCGAACTCATTGAATATGCCAATAGATATATACAACTGCTTCTATTTCTTGCAGGCAAACGTTTGTTTGAGGTAACAGAGGTCTGTTAGCTAAAACAACCGTTTGCCTCCAATTTATTGTCCGATTGACATATCCCATCCCGTTTACGCTGTATTTCATCCCAATGTTCATAATTATTATTAGAGTTTCGAAAATGTTTTCATCCATATATTCCGCTAATGGAATTAGTCTCACTTTCGGCAAGGTTGGTCCACATTTAGTGCATAGTATACCACACCACATCATATAATTATAACTTCGTGTCGTTATCATCATCGGTCAAAATTTTGCATTACGTACATGTAGATTTACGTCGAAGTTGCATGACTTTTATGAATGAAATCCTCGTGTAGAGCGTAGTTTTCAGTTCAATCAAGCTGCTTAGGATTAGTGGCAAGTGGGGTTATAAGATTCCAATTTAATCAACCGTAGTAAACTACGCAAGGACCTTTGACCTTTACGAATCCCGAGATACTGAAGAGGCTTTAGCAACCGACACACAACTTGTCAACCTCAGACAACAAAGGACAATGCGGCGCCCCGTGATCCCTCTGATCTCTCAGCGTTGACTCCGTTTTAAATATCGAATATAAAACATTCATTGTCTTTCATTTTGAATGATTCAGTTTCAGTCCTCCAAAAAAAACTTCCATTCAATTTGTAAAGTTATAATCGGCTGAAATATCCAGGCTCAAAAAAACTTGTGAAAAAACGGTCTCGAGTTTAAATGACGACAAATTCAGCATTCGCACGGAGCATGAAACATTATAAATCGTAGTGTTTGCAATAAAGTTGCGTTACCTAACAATTATATAGCCATTAAAATGTCAGTCTGACTGGGCCTTTGAGGTCGAGACGGAAATCTGTTAAATTCTTCTTCGTCTCAATTCCTAATTCCTGCCCGACTCCAATTTACGTCTTAACTTGATCTCGATAATATAATGGGTCAAAAACAACAAATCAGTTCTGTTTTTTTAATGACTTATGTGTTACAAGATAATTGACCTAGTCTGCATCCTGTACATGTGCCGTAACGATGTAAGGCATATTGTCGAAGTATAAAATTGAGGTTTCTATAAATAGAATTTGGATTTTGTTATGAATGGTCGATTTTTAATGAAATATGAAGATGAAGGTGTTAGACACGTGGAAAACTCGAAAATCATCACTTATAAATCCATATAGCCGGAGCTAGGTGGATTTTTTACATTCTGAACGTCATTCGCGAAAATCGCTTCTCGGATAAAATATTGTACGTCGCTTTTTCCAGAACTCACCGTATTCGTATGCCTTGTTTTACACATGCAACAATGAATGATCTTATAATTAACAAACAAATAATTTTCGTCGTGTGATGATATACTGTAAAATTACTTATTATTCGATTTAGGTAGGCAATCAATCACTATACCCCGACCTATAGACTGACAAATACACAAACATTCTCATGAATGAAATTAATTATTCATATTAAATTCCCAGTCACTAAACTGCCATACGCAATGAACCACAAACGTTCATTTTCCATATAAATCTACTACTAAAAAGAATCGTAAGAAGTACTAATAAGTCGCTTATAAACGGACGATAGGAAACAATACCTAGCCGTGTTGGCCGTGATTCAGGCTTGAGGTTATATTTTACGATACGAGGCTTCGAAAAAGTTCGAACAATTATAATAGGAATCTTCACGTGTGTTCTGTTCAAGCTTCAGAGAGTTCAGAGTCGGAAAATTGCATAGGCCAGATCTGGAAATTCTTTCGTGAATTTGCCAAATGCTGCAGAGTCCTTGAAAACAGCCGACTTGTTCCTGACAAACAATTACAAATCCAGTTTTTGTTAAATCAGAATGTGCTTACTTTTTTAAATGTTAAACTCACCTTTTGATAACACAGGCGGCCGGATGGACAAGAGATCCTTCTTTGTAAATAACCCCCAAAGCGTAGCACTCAACAGCATTTTCCAAAGATAGTGACAATGAAATGCGGTTTCTGCAAATAATCTTTAAATCTCCGATCTCGTATTTATCTGCTGATTTAAACAGTGCGATCACCACGTTATTTTGGAGGCCTGTTAAACTCCGCTCCCCGACATACAAATAGCGTAAGAGTTCCTTCAGGACGTTTGGATCCATGTCTTCAATTACTACGCGACCTTGTTTCTTCTCCTTCATTTCATTGCGAAACATCGATTCGAAAACTGGACTACGACCTGAGAATATTCAGATTTTTTCGTATGTAAAATGTAAACTCCGAAATAATGCCCACCCCCCTGAATTCCCTCAGGTTCAGGTATCAGGTGCAGGTGTGGGAAATCTCTATGGGGAAACTTTTATAGGTCTGTGATAGGTGCTATTTCCAGTAAATTCAAAACGAAAATACAAGTTAAACTTACAAGAGAGCCAAAACTGATGAGCTGGAAATTCTTCGTCACCAGCCACAAGCGTCACATCTGAGAGGGACTCAGACAGAAAGAATTGCCTCGTTCCCAGTTCCATTTCCATCCCGATTGATTTTCCAACAAGCTAAATTTGTAACTTGATAACTTGAATGGGAAAGGAAAAAACGGATACACGGAATTGATATAATTTTTAACTAATAATTTAAGAAAAATAGGAGATTGTGTAGCTTGGAAGTCAAACGGCGTAATACGTAATACAATAGGGTGAAGGTGAAGCCAAGCGACTTTGTCATTGTACTATGTTTAAGTGAACAATGCCGTCCGACATTACTCAAGTAGAGTCGCGGATTGCAGACGATGACCACGTAGAATAGCGTCAGTCAGACGAGGACTAGTCGAATCGGTTTGTATACTATTACCCCGCGTGTTTCTTATTGCATTGTCCTTTCTTTGTTACACAGTTAATGTACTTCAGATATGTTTATCCAAATGGCCCTGTCTTGCTGCCAAAGCGCAAACTGACGAACGGCTGAATAATCCAAAAACTATCCTTGTGGGTAATCATTTAGGAACTTTAGACGAAGGTGAAGTTGGCTCGGGCCATGTAGGTCAAAAGTCAAAGCGGTTAGGTCAAAAATCAACGTTGCTTTATAATGTGTGATAGGTTGTTTCGAAGGAATGAAGATCTATTCAAGAGAGCATAGTCTATGGAAGTAGGGTCAACCTTTGACCTGAAGGTGGGATAAAAAATGCATATAACAAAAGTACATGCGCGATACGTCGTTAGAAATGGTACGGTTGATGTATGTATAATGTGTGTGGGTATCTGTGTATAATATTTGATACAACATCGTTCGTTGAAAAGTAACGTTCGGTAAAGGTCTACTAATGATGTGTGTGGCCTGAAAGTTGGAAAAGCTAGATATTTTAGTTAACAACAACTCCCACGTGTCGGACAATGCCGTTAAATGTTATTTGACATTTTATTTCGCGTTTTTCTACCCTTTTTGATATGCATTTACATCTTTTGTGGAATGGATGAAATCCAGATCTTATTTGATGTTCGAATAGTTCGAATGCGATAAGGCGTTATCGATCTTAAAATTTCAACTACATGCATGAGTGACGTTAAAAATACTCTCAATAAGTAATAAGAGGTTTCACCTCTTAATAACGTATTTCCATATTAAAGTATCACAAATTGTTAAATGTCGTCATATTTTATTATATTGTAAATATAAACGGCATATTATTATATTATCAAGCTATTTCAAATTGACGACATACGCTTTAATAAACTCTTGTACAAAATAAGTCCATACAAATTATT
Organism: Desoria tigrina; assembly: GCA_906901685.1. Classification (NCBI taxonomy): domain Eukaryota; kingdom Metazoa; phylum Arthropoda; class Collembola; order Entomobryomorpha; family Isotomidae; genus Desoria; species Desoria tigrina. The sequence continues at coordinate 1,028,203 of CAJQTU010000060.1, forward strand.
TCTTTTTTATATATACAAAGTTTTTTCTTATATCTGATTAGAATCAGATTTCAGTCTTGCGTGGATAACTTATACAAGAAGTTTTACTAATTGACTGCATGGAGACTAAATTATTCCGGAATCCAATTCATTGATTTGCGTATCTCTAGCTAAGTATTTTTGTTGATTTCAAATGCTGTGAACTATATTTTTAATGTGTATAATCATAATAATTTGCTTCAAATGGTTGTATTTCATCGAATTTGAACTCTGTAATTAATTTTAGTAATCGATGAAATTTGGATCATACATACTCTTTGAATTTATTGGACAGTTAAAATGATTTCAGTTACATCATGCAAAAATTATACTAGTCAACATTATATGCTTCAACTTGCTGAAGAGTCGGAAATCTTTTTCGATGAACACTATAAACTACTTTATTGCATCATGAAATAAATTCATCTCCGTTGTACTGATAAAATGTGAAAAATATCCAAATACTGTTTTGCTAAACAAGCTGAAAGGTTTTGGAGTTTGGATGGTTAAATAAGTAGAGACAGGCATCTACTTGCTGTAATCATTAACATTGCGATATAATGAACTTTGCTTTTTTTAATTAGTAACCTTAATCTCCTGGATAATAATGAATCTCATTTTTTGTCACTTAATTAATGGTAAGACTGGCTCCAGATTAGATAATTAAGATGATTCGTTGGTTACAAATTACAATTTTCGAAGAAAATCAATAATCTAAAACATATTATGTCAAAAGTCACATCAATTCATCTGGACTTAAAATTATCCAACCTTTAGGTGACCCATGACCCCTTTTAAAAGTCGCTTGCTTTAATTACTTGTCAAATAATAATTAATTATTCTATGTTTTCTTTTCACAAATTCAATTTAAAGAGAATTAAAATTGACGGTTTGAAAAAAAACAGCTCAAAGATCAGCACTCTAAAAGCAATTTTGACAAGCAAATTACAAGCTAGACTATAATCATAATCAAATTATTTAGGTTTCTGAAAATAGAGTAATTCTATGGGATTTGTATTAACATTAAGCTCATCCTGCAAACACGGTCTTTCAGTTCATCATTCTACAATTCAATATAATTAAACTTGGGGTTTCCTAAATCATAAATGGTTGAACACCTGAAAATTCACGTTTATGACCGGGGCGTAACAATCCAGTGCCTAAGTCTTCAATTTTTAATGACATCTAGTACTGTAATTCGACGAAAAAATGAAAACCAATAAAAATCTGATGAAATGCTCTTCATTTATTTCAAAACCAGGAATTTTTAACAAGAACAAACAAAATTATAAATTATATCTACAATGACTGTCTTATAGATGCTCGACCTCCGAATCGACATCCAATATCACTTTTTTAGTGTTTACAGATTTTGTCGTTCTGAGAAATATGATGAAATAATTCCAATTAGAAGGATTCTATTTGATTTCAATTCCTCCGTCTCATTAATCCATCGGTAAGTGAACAAATCCCATGAAAGCTTAATATTTGATTAGTTATAAATAAAGCATAAGATCGGCGTAAAGGGAGCTTAAAGTAATCCGTCAAACTCCAAGATGCGAAATCCCTCAAGACTAGTTTTCCAATTTCCGGGTCCTAATAGTCAATCTAGCCTTCGGAGCAGAAATGCCAGACTGTTTCACGGATCTCTTAGAATTCGGGATGGGATCCAAGGTGCCGTTTATGCTTTATATTTTAACTTGATCTCTCTATATTTTGGCTAGTGCTCTGCTCTGCTACTATTCGGAACTGGAAATACTGGAATATATCGTCTCCTTTATCTGTATTATGTCGTAAGTCGTAATATAACAACGAATATTTATACGCCCCCACGGGTATTGTATAAACTTATTCGGATAACCGTATTCTCAGACTACACTGAAAACAAATCCTATTTTCTTTGAATTTCAGGATGCTCCGATTCCTGTGGTATATTTGTGTTTCTTAAATCGGTTAAAAATGGTGGTTTATTTATTGAATTTAATCTCTTTTGAAGTTCTGATTTTATGTCATAGTAAGCTTCATAGTGTGTGGTAATAGATTTGTAGCTGTTACAATAGAAAAATCATTCAAATTCTATACCACCGTAAATACTGGAACAGATCCCCCCCCCCAAATAGAAACCCACCATTTAGGAACATACAAACGCTCCCCGGAATGCAATCCCACCGGAGAAATAGAAGCATCGTGTTAAAAATATGGGCATGAATTTCGCGACTTATGACATTTCAATATGTATCAACGAGTAAAAAAGCAATATCCATAACTAATTTACAATCAGAACATCTTACCAAGTCCGTAAAACCTAAAGTAATAGTCCAATTTGCAATAAAATCCGAACAAATTATCCACAGCAATTTTATTCGATACCCCACGCTTAAAATTTCAACTATCCTACCACAGCTTCATGCCTTAACTCCTTTAAATGTTTTTATTATACAGACAATGCAACAAAGTAGCATATTACATTATCCGATTCAATCTCTACTACTACATTGCGCCTCTCAATTCTATTTAAAATTATCAAGCTTAAAGAACCATAATAGAAGGTCTTCGTCTTTGTACAACGAACCAAGTAAGTTGGTCTTGGAAATATAAAAGTGGAACCTCGTGAGAAGGCAAGTGTCAGTTCAGGATCAGGCTCTGAGCAGAAACGAAGCCGAGGCAACTCGCTCCCAAGTAAATCCGCATACGAAAACCCAACAGTGTTCTTCTTTTCCAAACAGAGTCTGGAAGAAGATCAATCTCTCATTCGAATAAGGCTATAAATACACATACTATACTACACAACCACAAAACACGTACTGAAAACCAATTCCAAAGATCCTATACAAACCATAAACCCTCCAAGACGAAAGATCATTAATATTTCCGGTTCCCCATCACTTCATAAATCATCCTCAAAGTCCGGAACTTCTTCGTAGACAAGTCGGTCTTTTAATTAATTGAATGCCAAAGCACTTCTCCATAAAACCCTGAATAATACCGTTAAAACCAGCTTTTAAAGCCATGGAATACTCTCCCTTAATCCCGCAAGACGAGGAAGGTCCTTGTGAACATCCCCTCCTCCTAGAATTCGGAGACTTGGATGAAATTAAGAAATTGGAACGGGTCGATTCCTCCGAAGATGTGCTCACCTTGAAGGGGAATAGTAATAAAAAAGAACTGAACAATTCCAGTTCCATCATCAATAGTTCCAGTAGGCGAGGTAGCAAATTGTTTGGCCGAAGTTTGAGTAAAAGTAAAAGTGCTTCTGATGATGTTTCCCCGTACATTGAAGACAACTCTGCCACCACCACCACCACCGCCAAGGGAAAGAAAGTCAGTAGTAGTCCTATCGAGATTAAGGGCTCACCCGGGAAACATCGGGATGGATCTTTAAGCAAGGGCCCTTCGTCCGGGGACAATAATTCTGCAAATACTAACAGTTCCAACAACCGGATCTCCTTCTTTAAGGTCCTTACTAGGAGAAATAGCACTACCAATCAGGGAAAGCATAAAAGTAAGTTCGAGCATTTTTCAGCTTTTTTAAGCGTTTTTAAGTCATTTTGTAACAACCTGAAAGTCACACATAAAGAGTCGTATCAGAAATGATGTTAAAATTCTTCATATGAACTTATGAGGAAGTTAACTTCGCAGAAGATTGATAATAATTATCTATTTAACTAATGACCATTGAACCTTCCATTTATCCTGAATCTTCTTGAAATCCTTTGACATCTAAATTGGACCAGTTCTTGGCTGGCTGGAGTCAGTTGTATATAGCTATATACGTCATTCTCGGCAGATCAAACTTCGGAGCAATTTACATACTATAATGTTCTATATATGTAAATTATAAGGTCAGAGCTTCATTCTGCAGGATAAAGTCAAGTACTTCGTCATCCTCAGCCATAAATAGAGGCTATGAACTAATTTTTTTCGGCATGTTGACAAAATGGCTTAATAGACTTCGACGTCGTCAAGTGGGGAATGGCAATGACAGAGTTAACAAATCACCACATCCGAATTACCATTTAAAAAGCGATCCTTGAAAGGTCATCTCCCGTCCTTCCTTTAGTAAATATTCATGGGCAATTCGCTTTAGTAGTCTGTTATGCCGTTAAATATTTCATGCCATTTTGTCACGATCTCTCAGAGATTACAGCTATTTATGAAACTACTATATTCGCATGTATACGTATCGTTAAGATCCGTCCTTTTAGGTGTCTGGTTAAAGAATCCGCTATCTCCTCGATCTGTATAAAAACTCGCCGAAGCCTATAGATATTGATAAATCGGCCATTTCGAGTAGTTTTCCTCAGCATATTCTTGGTATTTCTAAAGTACCTGATCTATTATCGCAATAAATCGAATAGGGTTTTTAAAGGTATGCCATAAATAGGATCAGGATTTCCGGAAATGGTCAAATCCTGGAGTTTCTCACACTTCAAAGGGGGCTTTACTTTCATTTTTACGAGGTGATAATTCGGGCAGAAATATCCAGGAATTCTCAAGTCCTTCTGTTAGGAACAGCTTTACGACGCTTTTATCCAGTCCAACTCTTACCGAAATTTTGAGTACTTACAATACAATTTTCTCTCACAGTTTAAAGGGAAAATTCGATATCTATTTATAGAATAGACAATTAAAAGCTCGCTGGTGATAGAAATTATGTGATTTTAAGACAGCCAGACGAATAGATGATGTACGATGCATTTGAAGTCAAGAGCAATTTACAATTCGGAATATATTCGCATACGAGTAGCAAGTTACCATTGCATTGGCCTTAAGTATATAGTGTATTATATCTCAGGCTGCATGTCTGGGAGCCAGGTTCATGTTGTTTTGTCTTAATCTTCGCTAGAATTGTTGTTTTGCCAATTCGAATGCGAAATTGCGTCCATCTAGAGTAAGTCCATTTATTGCTAATCCCTCTTGTATTACTTCTTTTATGACTCATATAAATAATACAGTATGATAAATTATCCGTTGATTGAATAAAAGCGTGTGAATCGGAGGAATTCTAGTAACAAAACGATAAGTCAGCAGGAGGATACTACCGGAAAGCAAAGACGGGTTTTGCAATCTCTCGCAATAAATTACGAATTTTTTAAATTGACAACCGGTCCGGTAGTTCAAACTCCATACTGTTCCCCTATTTTACAGAAGCTGATTCATCCCCTGTGAGAAAAACATGTTAAATATTAGCTGCATTAGAGTTTATAATTTCAATACTAACATGATTTGGTACATGAGGAAAGGCAATAAGGAACATTCCTAATCACGATCACGATTGGAACTTGGAACGAGCATTCAAGAAGAATGAGATTTTAGCAAAAAATATTTCTCAGGTCCAAAGTCCAAGTCCAAAGTCCATGAAACTAGTGTACCTTTGAAGGACGGTTCGTAAATTGATTGTATGTTGTATGTATCCATTATCGAGAGGGACTCGTCGACGTGTATTGAATATGGCTATCGATGAGTTTGCAACTTAGCCATTGTTTACGAATAGATCTTTGAAGCTCGTAAAAAATTGCAATTGCAATCCAAGCAAGTCTCTAAACTTTAAACGCTAGAACCCAGACCTGATGAGGTGCAAAAATGATAGAACAGAGTTACAGAGAATGTTAAATTCTTATTTATTACGAGGATAACATTGAAAATGTACAGTGTATACGAGTGCCAATATTATCATCATTATTCCAAGTTCTGCAATGCAATTTCACCCTTCTCTTTTTTGCAAAGATTTCCTTTGTGTGCAAAAAGCCAGCTACGAATGCAATTATTTACTGTTTAGCGAATTACCATTTCCATTACGTTGAAGAGAACTGTATTTTGATTGCTATCATGCAGTGTGCACGTGGACATATGAATGGACTACTTTGATATGTACACATTACATTATTAATTTCTAAATTCCTTACTGCTGCAAATTAAACTCTTCATTCCAGCTAATTTCTGAATGCGCTATTAAATAATTATCAAAGGATATGAAACTTAAAACTTTAGTTTCTGCCATTGTTAAAGATAGGATTTTTAATTTTCCAATATTTTCGATTATTGCGTTTCAGGAGGTCAGCACGTGTCACAATTTATTAAGGATTGTGAATCACCAAATTTTAAATTGCGATTTTAAATGACCTCCTTTCTAATAGAGTTCAACGATCACCAGTTCATCCTTGAAAAAGCGGACGAAAAAACTGGTCCCGTTTTTATACGAACCGTATTTTTTTTAGAAAAACTTGTGCGATAATTCAACGGCGAATTCTCAGAGTAAATTACGAAGTTAGGTTAGTTAGGTTCATTGGGTATAAAACTCGGATATATTTTTTATTCCAAGTTCAGGTTCTGAATCATCCTGTATTTTTTTACAGTCAATTTTCTTTAATTATTATCCATAAATTGTTAATAAAAATCTATAATTGGAATTAGCGTTTGCCTTTGTCTGGGTTATCTCATATTCTTGTTGTTTCGGTCCGGGTTAATTCGATGCTTATCTACGAGCTCAATACTAACTATAAACTTTAATGCAAAACCAACCCTTCCTCAACTTTTACAGGGTTGTACACTTCAAGAGTTTCATAAAAAACATAAATTCCGCTTCTTAATAGCCTATCTTGAACATATCATGGATCAGACAAAACAGAATTTATTTCTGTAGATATCAAGGTATCTATGTAGCTTCTTTATTTTTCGGAATGTGCCTGACTGGAAATATACAATGCTTTTGTCTATTTAACACGTTTATCTCTAGGAAATAATCTACACTACAAACTACAACAGAGACTCAGATATTTATATCTGAAGAAAGGGAATTCTCTACTATTCAACTTACCGAAGTAGTTAAATGCAGTGCGAGTTAATATTCCGGTTTTTTTACGACGCAGAAATAACACAAAGACTCATTTTTTACGGGACAGTTAACATTGTTACGTCGTTGGGCGTTGGGTACTGTCCATAAAGTGCAAAACTGTTTTAATTCAAACGCTTGAAAAATAGTTAAATATTCATTAAATTAACATGACAAACCAATCCAACCCGACCGATTTGAACATACTAATCATATAGATACAAAATTTGTTTGGTCATTGATCTAGCAAAACGCTCCCATTAATATATATCAATGCGGTTGCATTTCAAATTGTAAGTTTAAACTCAAACATCAAAAATCAGTTCAGACGTTAAAAAATTCACGAAAAACTTCGACTTTGATCATTTTTGAAACTTTTTTTGTGTCTGGCTCTGAATAGACATATATTTTGTACTCAAAATTTGCTAATAAACTGCTATTTATTTGATTTTTTTTTACATGTAATTGCTAAATCATGTTTTCGATGAATGGTCCACTTGCGAATTAAAATTTCAACAATGTTTTACACCTTTTTATCTGTACTTACTCTCAGCTTCTTCAAGCTCAAGTTATATATGCCTGCGACACAACTACAAATAATATACTGTTCAAAGCGATAGATAACTTAAACCTTCGTACTTGAATAAGACAAACGAGCCTTCCTTGTTTACTATCAAGCAAGGTAATTACTTTACTCCGTCGTATTCTTAAAATTCACTTCTCACGTTGCGTAAAAACCATTTACTGCCAAGACTGCTAATACAAAGTCTAGCAAAACAATAGGATGATAGTAAAAGCGATATTTGATATTACTCAGGCGTAAATATTTGTGAGCCTGCCGTTAACATATTATAATGATGTAGTATTCCTACTACAATACTGGCTGGAACTGGATCTGTTTTCAAAGCATTTAAATGGTTCAACAACAAACATGCTATATAGGAAATTATGTTATTGAGTGAACTTATGCTTTCCAGGCTTCGAAATTCAAGTGCCATTATATATGACATTATATTTATATAGTGTGTAGGATTCAACGACATAGAAGTTCGGGGCAAAAACCTTATTAGTAGATGAACTTTTTTCTGTACTAATTGCACTTTAAAATACATGCTAATCATCCTTCCTTTCATCGGACAAGAAAGCAGATTGTCATGTTTGAGAGAACAATATCATTTAATATAATAGGTACAAGGTGTAAACAGTTTTTTCATGTATAATCACGAATTACGATTCATTAAGAATCCGACTATGTACCAAGCACTTGAGTCGGTTAATTAGCAGTTATAGAACTTTTCTAGACATGAAAAATAGTTATCCAACAAAGTTTTAAGATTTGTAATTCTTTTGATCTCAAAACCATTAAGTGCAGTTTCAATCCAAACTAATATGATTATGAGCATCGATTTTTGTAAAAAAAAAGATCTATTCCATTAGACATGATGAACGGACTTATCAAAGTTCAGGAACTTATAATGGGTTTATGAAACTGAAAGTGGAATTTTCTAGACAATTTATAGATATGAACATTTTTCGCAAAAAAATAAGCGTAAATCACTTAAATTAAGTTCCATCCCTATAATAGTGTAATAAATGTTGGATATTGAATGCCCCCGTTATCATAATATTATCGTTCCTCATTTCTTTTATCTAGGGCAAAGGTAATGGTTAATGGTCACAGGGTCATTAGCTTTGGCTTCCAGTTCGATATTTTACATTTTACGACCACATTACGATGATGATGATGGCGAATATAAGGAGATTGGCGTCAAACTTGCAAGAACCTAAACTGCATGAATTGATTAATTGAAATTACTTATATCTCTCATTATACATACTTGCATACATCCAATTTCCATTAAAAAACGTATCTTAAAATGGTAATGGTTATTTAAGTTATTTGGCTTGTCCTCGATTTGAAGAAGCAAAATGACGTAAATTTTGCCCTAAAAAATCGACAGAATAAGGACTGCATGAAAAATCCTAAAAATGGAGAATATGATGCGGTGTTTCAGTTCATGGGATTAGATGTAGTTACATGTTGATAGATGTAGGAATATAAAAAAAAGGTGTGAAATCAGATTCAGTGAAATGATGAAAAACGGATTGGAGGGAGTGAAGAAGATCTCTAAAGCAATAAAATTCTCAAGTGAATAGAAGGGTGACAAAATCAAATTTATGATCCATGAACTCATCCTACTCTCACGTACTTCATACCATATTCCCAACCCAACCCGACAATTCCAAGTGTCTACCTACACTCTGAGGTACCACAATTATGATCATTTTTATTATCTGAACGGAATTTTCATATTTACTCCTTTTAATTTCAAAACTTCATAAAAAGCTCAGAAACTTTAAAATGGAGCTAAATTCCTTGCCAATTTTTATTCAAAAGAATCATAATCAAAGCCCGAAAACCCCTGAAATTCGGTCTCTTTTTTTAAGTTTTATTAATTTCAAAACTTTTAAAACCCGTTTCTTTACATTTTCCCAAAGAATTAGTAACTGACAATGAGACTATTTCCCCTTGAACTACATAAAAGTAAAGGAAACCGAAACCCTTACTAACGTTATTATTTTGGATGACTGGTTATGATATTTCCCGTAAAATAAAACCCAAAAGCCTTTAAGCTCCCTTCCCTCATTCCGCGTTCTCGGTTTCCAATCTTTACCCGAAAAACCTTGATACTTCATATAATATTAACTACCCCGTCGTCCATACAATCCGTAAATGCCACATGGACATCATAATATATATATGATATTATAAATTTATTTTAGAGAATATTATTCCCAACTTTCTACTACAGTTTTGTCGGCAGGAATAGTTGCGTAGTTTCGGATGAGAGGTTGGGATGCTGTTGCCCGTGTGGGTGTTTAATACCCGGGTATTTTCCATTCCTTCTCACGCTCACTTTCCGGATCTTGATCCGTGGATCCTGAACCCGAACTGCATCTCTCTCTCGTTGCTAATGCCTTTTTCACAGTTGGGTAGCCCCAAGCCTCAGGATTCATGATTCAAGACCCAAGAAGGTTCTTCTTCCTAAACAAGATGAGATTCCACCACTTTCTTCCTAGAGTCGAAGGGAATGCATAAATATAGAGAAAAGTTAGAGTCGGAACGCTTCTGCTGTTACTTGCCTTTAGTCATGAGACGGATAACTCGATTTTGATTCCCTCGGAGGAAGAAGAATATTCTGCAGAGGACAGGACCGAAAAACGGAATTCGGTGACGCTTCAAGCGCTTTGAACCCCCGTAGCAGGATAGGGCTTTCAAAGAACAACATTTCTGACATGGTATTTCATTTCCGAAAGTGTCGGAATGTCGATTCTCGATACTTCTGTTCATGTCGGTGGATTATCTCTGTAAAGCCTTAAAGGCGCTGGGGTGTATTGCCTGGAGATGTAAATTGTAAACATTTATTGGGGAAATCGGCCGAATTCCGAAACGTCTTAAACGTGTTAAAGGGTGATGATTCCTGATTCATGGCTACAATGTCTATTTCGATATACAGTGCCGGAATCAATAACTTACCGTAAGTTTTCAAATTCTCCCCCTGTAATAGAACCTAAGCAAAGAACCTCATCTACATTAGCGATACAAATTTCTCATGATTTCTCATGACTAAAACATTACCATACAACTGATTATAAATATGGAATTTACTACAGGACTTCAAAAAATGTCATTGGAACCTGAATTAGAATTTTAAAATATTAATTCCCATTTGGCTGTTTTTATCCATTTCAAGAAATAAATCTCCAGAATACAGTGCGACACCTCGAAGTACAAAACCCCCCATTTCAAGGATTTCAAAAATAGTACACCAAGTGACGGGGGATTTTATAAAAGAATCGTAGTACATATTTTGTACCAACAACTCTCAACAATTTTGAATCCATTCTAGACTCCTTATTCAACATTTCCACACTTGATTCAATTCAAGCCTAAAAGGTTCTCTTGAAAACTCTAAATTCTCAATACAGAAGCCCGGAAAGGAGCTGACAGTTACAATATCTCAAATGTATTTCAATTCCAACAAGAAGCTTCTAGGCCATTTCATACGTCCGGCTTTCAAGAGTTGAAGGGAAATGGTCCCTTTTCCTTCCTATTTCTCCGTCCTCAATGTGTTTTCGCATTTTCCTGACTTTTCTCTAAAATGTAAAGAAATTTCTTCTTCTCAAGGATTCCGTCTCTCAATACATTTATACGATAATGGTAAAGAATATTGGAGGAGTACAAAAGGATCCGAAATTCAAGATTCAAGTCCAATTTGGAAACATCTTAGGATTTCTCTTCAGCGAAAAGTAACAAAAAACCAATCCTTTAGTCGAAAAAAATCTGTTGGAATTCAATCCTGACTTTTGAAAATTTGAAATGTAAGGGAAACTATACATTCAACATTACGGGATTTCTAAAACCCTTTCAAGCCTTTCCTTCAGTGGGTCGGTTGTCAGGCCTTGCTTTCTCCGAAAAAAAACTGGAAAAGTTGAATACCGAAAAGAGAGGCGGTTGCATTTATCTTGCCAGATTTTTATCCCAGTTTATCCATCTGCCTCGTTTCATCTTCATCTCATCTCTGTTTGTAGCCTTCGTTTCCGTAGATTCTGCTGTTTGAGAGTCGGGATTCTTTTTCGGAAGAGTTGAATCCTAAATTGGGACTGGGTGTCACGTATTGATTCTGGATTTGTTACTGTCAAACTCCATCCTTGTCGACAGGTCTTTGATCAAAATGCGAGACAAGGGCTGTTTCCCTCACTGGATGTTGGCAGGAACTGTGCACAAATAAATGGAATCCTCAGCAACCTTCTCCAGATTGATGCTGGACTTTCTCTCTATATAGTAGTATTATTTGGAAATTTTTGGGATAGGAAACTCTGGAACTGGAAAGAATTTCCTTATGCAACCAACAGAGAGACAGAACGAGGGACGGTGATGGAGATTGAATCGAATTTCCGAGAAATCATTCCCAAGTTTCTCTGTAAACAAAAGCATGTAAATATGTACAGGGTGAAAAAGAGCTGTTCTTCTGACATGGCAGAATGGCTCATAAAGTTGCAGCGTTAGAGTATTTCAAGCTTAGATTTTAATGGTCACACGATTGTCCATGTGGGTCAAAATTTTGATGACATTTATTAAAAAATATAGACCCGATTTCAAGCGACTAATTCGGTGAAAACAGACCGAGAAGTATAAATTCTGTTAGCACTAAAAAAAACTGAGTCATTTGTCGGCACGTGTTCGGACACACAGACTCCGGTTTTGACTACGATCTTCTTGGCAACCTCCCCATGGCCAACCCGGTTGTTTATTTTCGACCATTCCTTGAACTTTCTCTCAAACTTTCCATTCCTGGCATTCTATCAGCTTCTCTAATTCAATGAAGAAACTACGAGGCCATAATTTAGGATTAATTAATTACTTCTTTACGATGATTGATTAAAATGAGAGGGAAGGACGTAAAATCCTAATTACTAATTATGATTTAAGGGACAATTACAAGAGCCTTTAATCCCTTAATAGTTGCCAATTTTTTATATTGCAAAGTAACTGATTTTTCTATTCCAAGTCTTTATCTGAGCTTTTTTCGGGCTTTCAAATGATTTCAATGGATGCAACAGTGAGTTGGAATTTGTAAACGGGATAAACACCAATCCCAATTCCCCTAGTGTTTCTTTCCCTCCGAAGTTTATGATTTCCTCTGATAGTTTCCTCCGTTTATAACACATTAGACGAAGCAGTAGTACCAATACCAACAATAGCTCCTTAAATAAGTTCGGAAAGGAGCCTATTACTTCGCACATTGGAGAAGAGGGTCGTAAGGGAGGGTTTATCGTAAACCATATCGGCAATCAATTATTCCAGGTATTTGAACATGAAAGAGGCACACTCCATCTTCCACTCGCCCTCTCGACATCAAGACATATTGATGCTAAATATAATATACCACTCTATCGTTCTTATGCCGAATTTATCTCATCTTATTCTTCCACCAAATATTTTGAAAGGCTTAGTTCAAGTTTGATGAACCAAATGTGGCCAAACTGGCCAAAGTATGTGTGTAGAGACTTGATTCCAAAACTCCTTATTGTCACAACAGTACACAGTACAACAGAATAGACTGGATAAAAGAGAAGAATTGCGACTTTGAAAAAGTTTTAAAACTTTTATTTGGGAGTTGGACTGGATAAAAGAGATCCGAGGTTGTAACTTAAACTATTATCTAAATATTTATTGATGGGGTTCGATTTGTAATATTTTTCTGTGCTTCTCGTACGTACACAGATGCTGATCGAGTAGCTGGTACTCAGATTTAGCACAATTAAATTGCTAAAATAACCGAGTATTAGGCATTATTTCGTTGATATTTGAACTCACACAGGCCTTTAACGTTTAACAGTGTTTTTAGAAATCTTCTTAACGTTTTCATGCCTATTTTTAAGCTCTATAAAAGTACATTAATTAGTAACCTCAAATTAACACTTTATTGTCAAAAACAGCCCTAATTATGTTTCCCGAGACGTTAAAAGTAACTACAATCATTCTATCCTAAATTCAGCCGTTAGTTTAACTAAAAATTTAACAAATAAATTCAAATTAACATTTCCCTTCATTCAATAAATGTAAGTACCATTTCCAATAAAAATCGCAAGGAACTTCCAAAATCGACAAAATCCAGCAGATTAGAAAGTTCCTCTACTTTATTCAGTCCGTTTCAGAGATTATATAGAACAAGACAAATATATTGCCTCTGTCAACTCGGCAGAACGGGACTCTTTAGGATCGGTTTTATTATTGCAACTGTTCTTACTGCCAGAGCTAGTCTCAAGATAAAAAGGATCGATGTTCTAAATTCCCTTTGCAGGATTCCACTTCTCTGATCTGACCTATTTATTTCGCAAGGACTTATTCCATCCAGCAGTTCTACTTTCCAACAGATTTCCAGCTCTTTTAAGCCATTCCAATTTCCAGTCACAGCCGTCGTCGTTCTTTTATACCTTTAGAAATGCAAACCTTGGCATAGATAATACTATCGGAAGCTGCTCCGAAGTTTTGGTACTTTACTTCCTTTTCGGAGCAATAATTCAGCCAGGAGAGCTGAAAGATTATACTTTCAAAACATTTCTCTGCGAAATCCGGGCTCGACTGGAATTGAAAACTCTAATGAGCCCTTTGTCATCGTCATTAGGATCAGGAATCAACGTAGTCAAGGAATACGACGTCGACTCCAGTTCCTAATTATGCTGAACTTCTAAAGTTACTCTAGGGCTTCTGGTTTCTGAGCATTTTCATCAAAATTTAACTGAATTTAATCCCTCATACGGTGTTGGTTGCCGGATTATGACGGAAAATACGAGAGGAATTCAGACAGGATGGATGAACGATCCCTTTAATAATGAAACTATCAGATAACAAAACAAAATCACGATCAAAGCAAGTTTCCAGTCGACTACCTCTGAACTCATCAGGCATTAGAGGGATGTCATCCAAAAATAACCGAATTTACAAACGACAAACTCAATCAAAAGTCTCATGTTTTCATAACCTTGTGGGAGTTTGTATAGACAGACACTCTATAGTTCACAGTGCAAAGTAAAACATACTCTGGATACAAAATACTCCGAAAAAGCAAGTTCCGAGTTCAGTAGTTGATGATTTCATATTCATAGGATTTTTGATCGTATATTTTGATTACATATCATTTCTGGGCTCAGTCATGCACTTCAAATCCAATTTCCCAGCCTTGTAGTCTCATGACGTTCTGGCTCTTTTTTATACTTCTGTTTGCTTTCTCCGAGCTGATAGTTCTGAAAACTGTGTATAAAAAATATCAGAGACGAGATTAGAAATATAATTCTCCGAAACTAGCGTTTCTGGGGTCTCATTTTCTCTACTGGAGAGAGTGTTGACTTTCTTCTCGTCTTCAGAGTAGGAATCCAATCTGCAAAATTTCCTAGAGAAGTTCGAAACGAAGCTAAAATGAGCATCAGAACTGCGTAAACAGAGCCGACGGAAGTTGGAGATATGAGATTATCATTGCAGAGCAAGGAATAATAAAAAAAAAAACTTTTTTTATTCCATTTCTTTCTAACGACTTTTCAAGACTGCCAATCTAGATGTGCTTTTAACACCGCAAAATTTCCATAAGATGATTTCCAAGTCAAAAATATTTATGCAAATATAAAATAGAACTTCAACTCGGGATTTACTTCCTGGTTTGGTTACGCAATCCTAAACTTTGTCCGACTATGTGAATTCTGTTATTCAAATGAGCGTTTTTACGGGCCGTTAAAGTTCAAAAACTTCCTATTACGATCCTGATTAAATTAAATTACAAACAAGCAACTCCAGCCGTAAACAACATTATAAACAATTCCCGATTGCTCTAAACCTCTATAGTCAAACTGATTGTCTCTCCTTAGTGTAATGGTATGTACTTCTAGCTCGAGGCATTATTAGAACCGACAGAAGCAGATACAAAATACAAAGAGATTGGAAACAAGTTCCAATTTATTACAAAGAGAAAGGAATAAAACACAATCACCCGACTCGTTTTATTTCATCCAGCTGCCTATTTTACAACAGAATTTCGACACAAGCGGAAACGAGCCTTTCTCCACTCGTATTTATTTACCTCCATTTACTTGTTGTCTCTCTCAGCTCAATGCACCCAGTATATAATCCCTTAAAGCATACGAAAAATGGTTAAAGTAGCTCGCTAAAAGTATAGAGATTTTTTTAAAGATCCGTTTCCTCTCCTTGAACCGTGTGTGTAGAGGGACAAAGGACGGATCGGTTCAGAGACAAAGTGCCGTTTTTATCCTTCGTCGAATTCCAAGGTTTTAGTTCAGTTGAGAGGAGGCTGGTTGTGAAAAATAGGCGAGATCTCTCGTTTCGGTCTTCCTTGAATAGATTGAGATCGTTGGATCGATGAGATTTCCGAAAGTACGGAGAGGAGGCTTCTACATCTAGGATCTACAAGTCTGCCAAGCCAACCCAACCAACATCTCTTCGTTCTTGTAAATATCTCGTCGTTCGTATAGCTTGTGGACTGTAGATTGTAGAGGCCTTGAATCCACACGAAACGTAGCGCAGGCTCCCATCTCTTCAGAAACTTTGAACTTTTCTAGGAACGAGTCTTCTGCTAACTACTAACCATCTCCGGGAAATCTAGATCCTGGAATAACCGTATACAAGACTCTTCTTCAGCCCTCGTTCCAGTTTCCGAGAACTATCTCCCATTACCCTTGGTTATGTTGTACTTGTAGGAACAGGCTTCGAAACTCTAGACTTCCTACTGATCTATTCAGGTTTAGACGGTAGACGGTATAGACGCCCCCCGGAATAGAAGTAAAATTAATGTTGATGGAAAATCTGTACTTAATATATACCTGTTGAAAAAACCCTATTCTTCTCTGTAATGCAAACCCCGGTTTTACCGTATTTAAGCCGGAGTAAAATCGAGATTGGAAAATGTTCATTAAAAAAGTCCCTATTTTTCTGATTTTTTTACTTAAAAAAATGCCCAGTAAAGTCGTTGCCGGGTAATCGAGTCCCCCCTTCCAAGGGATTGCATTTACCGATCAGCGTTTCAATAGTTAAAAGCTAGTAATCAGAAGAATTAGTCGCCATCCTTTTAGATATTTTTAAAATAGAGCCCTACAGGGTTCTAAATCGGGATTTGCGTTATAAAATAGTCGGATATGGTCTAGTCTCTCTGTTGGTCGGCTCAGTAGGGAATCGCCAGAACCCATCTCTTCCATGCAAGAGCTGTCTCACTATCCCTGCCTCTGTATATATTTTGCTAAGAGTTGGACTAGGAGCTGGCTGAGGACCAAAACGGGTAATTTAGTAAATTGAACGGACCGGACAAGCCTGAAACTCTTCCAGAAAAAACAGGACAAAAAAGAAGGTTTGATGAACTCACTTTCCTCGGAGAGTTCCATCTCCAGAGCCGAGAGAGTCTTCCCTATTCTCGTCCCAAATACATTGAAGGAGTAAGTGAGGGAAAGCAGTTTGAGACGACTTGAGGTTGTTTTGTGGTCCATTATCTCTGTTAAAGGACATGTACAGGAGGTCGGAGTAAATTAGAGCCGGGGTGTGATATCGAATTTCTCAGAAGCCAGGTTCTATAGTCTTTGAAAGCAAATCGTAAATGGAGTTAGAATTCCGGCTAAACTCCGTAATTTTTGAGCATCTGCAAACTACTTTCTCCAGTTTCATTTTCCACTGCATTGTCTTTAAGAACAATCGATATGGCACGATTGTTCCAGGAAATTTCCTCTGCATTAACCGAACGCTTCTAATTGCCCCAATCCCTGGGAAACTAAGTACGTCACCAAATGTCCTGACAAATTCCAGCCCAGCCGAGTGGATCCCAAAATGTGGAAAAGCACTCTAAACAATTCGAGCTTCACCACAAAGACCTTTCCCAGTTCCAGGAAACAACAAAAGGAATTGGGTTGTTGAGTCGTTGGAAGCCTCTAATGCATTCATGGTGAAAGGAGATTGGAATTCAAAGCTGGAAATGCATGTAAAATTGTAAATGTAAAGTCCCTGCTCCTGCTATGTTGGTGGTGGTCCATGCAGCAGAACATAAGCTTGTAGTTGTATAGAGGAGAGGATCCCGACTATTTCAGATCCTTTGAGGAAGCCTTTGTCGAAGAACACAAATTGTTGAACCTTGTGGGACTCTGCTGAATTGACGCAAGCCAGTAGAAAGGTCCTTGAGAGCTGGAGCGGGTATTGCCGGGTAACGTACCTTTGCATGTGTCACCACCACCACCACCGGTCTCTACTACCCACCGACATCACTCTGCCCACCAGAACCACCGATATTCCAGAGGAGCTCATAATATTTCAGCCCGCTTTTCGGGATGTTCGATGTGGACAACGACGTTGAACATCCCGTATGTGGTATGTGTGTCTTGGCCCGAAATGTATCTACTCTCTCTATCTCCACATGTTGGGAATTACTTGTACGTAGGGGATCCTTATCGATCTCCAGGCAGCTTTTTCGTTATCTCCAAACTCTGTAGAATCTTGGAATCTCGTGCTCGTATCATTATCGTAGTTTCCTTGAAAAGATATATGAGATAACGTAAATCCGTTTATAAGACCCCTTGAACAGAGGGTTTAAACCCCCTCTCCGAAATAAGCCCCCTCAAAATTGACCGTTTAAAGATTGATGAGGCAAAACTGGGAAATGAGATATTCGTGTTTCTCTGCCGATTTCTGCTATATTCTCGGTTTAAGATGTGACTTGTCATGTCTTAAAATTAGTAACACACATTTGATAGGAATCGTACCAACACCAACTCCCCCCGAAATAACTCCACTTTGTAATATACCTCTCTTTGCTCAGCAAATTTGAAACGATAACTCTAACTGGGAAGCAAACCTGGATAATATATGATACCAGGGAATGTCCTTCGGAGAGTTTAAAATAATGTAAGATAATATTCCGTCCTATTTTGAAATTGCTTATGTCAGGAGTACTTCAATGAACAATAACATCAAAATATATTATACAAGGAACGTTCCATGTCCCATCTCAAAATGCGACAGAAACCTCCTGGGTTATCATCAAGGACTCCAACTGCACCTGTTAAAACTAACTGATCCTCTCACCGTTCCTCCCAATTTCCAACGGAATAAAAAAAATTCGTAAAATGTAAAGTGTAGCCGATCTCTCAGGCTGGAAATAAAGAATGGAAGATGAATTTAGAAATTTGAATGAGGCATGGAAATGGCAGAAGTCAAGGCCATTTATCCAGCTCTTTTCCTGAATCGGAGGTAGTTTTCCATGAACTTTTAAACTCGTAGAAGAAGATCCGTTTCTGGAATCTTCTACGTTTTAAATTCTAGCTCGTAGTCAGTCATTGTTAGTCCTGATTGTCCTGAGAGGAAGGAAGGTAGGTGGGGAATGGAAATTTCGGGAATAACTTGTTGGTGCTCCGTAGATCGGAGGATCTACGATTCCCCGTCTGCATGACAAGTAGGTTAAAATGCACTTGGGGCCCACCAATTCTCCGAGAAATAGAAGAAGCAATTCCTGGAAACTTTCTCCGTTTATGAGTACCGTAAATCCCGGTACAAGTCCCCCGAAATAACTCCCCCCCCCCTAAATGTAAAGCTAGAGATAAAATAACTACCCTGGGGATTTATTGTAAGTATCAAAGCTGGAAGATTAAGGCAGATGACAAGGTCTTATCAGGAAGTAGGACGTCAGAGTCAGGGCTAACTACAAACTATGTTGTTGTCTGGGACTGAATTTCCTTATGTATTAAACTACCGTCTCTGTGGTTTACGATCTCTACGTCTCTAGAAACATAAATATATATCAAGTGATAAGAACTCTGATATGGATGTATGACATTTCCAGTTTCTCGCCAGTTTGTTTCCAGCCGCTACGAACTTGCACTACCTACTATCTTGAAAGTTCATCTGACTTTCATACTAAAGTTTAACAGTCACTTTGCTACAACTACAAGATTGCGTTTCCATGTAATAATGTCATCTAGGGCTCTGTAATAGAGGTGATATATTATATTATTATGATTATAACTCATAGCTCGGACGCTGTATAGTTGAGATGTTGAGAAGGGCTCTTAAGGTTATACTTCTACACCGGAGATATTACATGACATAATAGGAGATATGTATGCTGGAAGCGTGTCTTGGATGCAGTTATGAGTTTATACTTTATGGAAATATCCGGATGAGATGAGTTTCTGAGATGGTCGGATGGGGCTTGAACACGTGGAAGATTTTGGTGAAGTTTCTGAGATTAGATAGGGAAATTTTAGGGAATTATGTTGAAAAGTTTGAAACTTTGAAAAAGGGTTTTCGAAATGCATGTGTTCTTTTAGAGATTAATTAGTTTTAAGTTGCTCTAATCTACAATTTGATATGGATTTTTTTGAATAATTGCTCTGGAAATGACTATGTGTCGACTACGGTTGTAATTTTTGTTAGTTTGGGGTTGAGAATGATGAGAAGATAACGAAAGTTTTCTAATTTGATTCTTATTTTTCTAATTATAGAACTCCAAGACCACTGGATCCAGGCACGGGAGCCTGTGATGGATGGAGTCACATTCTGTGTTAAGTTCCTTGGCAGTACTTTAATCGAGAAGACTGGCGCTTCCGACGCTGCTGAAGCGACAAAGACTGTAATTCAAATGGTAAGTCATTAAATCTTAAAATTATTTTTAATTGCATTCTGAAAATTTCAAGTAATTTTAAATAAGATTTAAAAAACATTACAGGTGAAAGCCGGCCATAAACCAGCTCGACTTGCTCTATCCGTATGTACAAACGGAATAACAATTTCAGACCCTGCTACAGGAGAAATTCGACTCGAGATTTCAATCTACGAGTAAGTTGGAGATTCCCTTGAAATTAAATCTGTTCAACAAAACCTCAAAGTCTTGTGGGTTGGATGATAACCAAAGCCAAATTACGGAGAAGGATATAATATTGTCAAATCCGCATTTGATATTCCGTTTAAAATTACTTCCCATTAAATCTGGAATCCATTCAATGTACCCGCACATGTTTTATCAACTGCCTCCATCCTTTTATTCGGTTTTCGTAGCCATCCCTTTTATGGAAATTTTCGAACGAGCTTAATTCACCCTTAATACAGGGTGCTTCACGAATTTAAGATGCGTTTTGGTGTTTCTAATATGTAGAATTTGCATAAAATCTTACAAAACCGTTCACCTTATTGCACGTAGATTTTGGGAATGAATACCAATTCATCTCGTAGATTTCATATTTTGTAACCGAATTACGCCTCACAATATCATTTCAATTTAAAAATCAACGGAATATGTAATATAATAACAAACAATTTCTTCTGCCCATACTGTAGAAAATTCAATCCACAAACCATTTTGACTCAAAATTGTAGGATTTCATTCGATCCACCCTGTAAAATTATATCCATAGTAGATGGCAACTTGATACAAAGTGTAATCAAAGGAACAAGACTTGGAGGCTCCCCGAATCTCCCTCATGTAAAGCTGTAATTAATCTTGATTTTATTCCCCTCTCTTATTTTAATTCCAGCATCGCCCATTGCTCCGCAGATGCCAACCACCCTAATGTCTTCTCTTTCATTGCCACAAACAAGAACGACTTGAACGAGTGCTACTGCTTTGCCACGAGGAAGAGGAAAATGGTACTTGATGAATTTTGATGAAACTTAATGAATTCATAATGTCAGCTCAGGAATAACAGTAACGATATTCATATTAACTTTTTTGCTCTCCTAGGCTCAACACATCACCTTAACAATAGCCCAGGCATTCAATCTTGCCTTCGAACTCTGGCAGAACTCCAGCGTCGAAAGTACAAGTCATAAGTATCCATCTGACGATGTCAAGGTGATCATTGGGAGCACTGACTCTGCCAAAAGTTGCAGTAGCAACGGAAGCGTTGGCGATGTGATCGTTCATCGGAATCATCTCGATCATCAAATCAATTCAAATGCAAATAGTCAGTGGGTCCATTTTGACCAGGAAGTTGACGATTTAGCCGATCATCTCAATTCCATCAATATGGTCACCCTCTCACCCTTCCGAAGAAGTAACGAAATTAGTCAACGTCCGCTTGTGCCCCTCAAGAAAGCTTCTGTCGATCATGAAAACGAGGACCTTCTAATTTGTTTAAATTAAGAGAAGCTAAAAATAATTGTAAGGAAGATGGATTTGAATTGTAATAGATAGTCAGGACGTGATAGAGAATTTATAATAATACTCGCATAATAATAGGTTATTTTTTAATCTGAACGAATTTATTACATTAGTTGCTGTTAGTTTGTATATTATATCGAGCCAAATGCTACCGTTTGAAGATTATATGACGTATTGAATTTAAAAAATTTGAGCTACTTTTGGAAAGTGGATATTTATGTAGTGAGTTTAATATGCTTGACAGTGTCATTGCCAGTTTACATATGCCAGTTTATTATGAACTATTATATTATAAGAGGGATTTATATACAATATTTGTACGAATGGATAAAGCTGCTGGGTCAAAGTAATAATAGATAGAGCGGAGCGTTTTACAGATCGGAAAATATAAGGTGCTTTTAATGTAAACGATAGTTTGTCTATATACATATTTAAATTCAGATTTAAAAATCTATTAGGGTACTGTCATAGCTGTGTTTTATATTGTTTTGTTATAGTTTAAATGTTTTACCATTAAATCTAAATGCTTTTAAAACTAAACTGAAAAACTATTGCATAGTGTTCATCATTTACTTATTCAGCACATAAGATTGTTTGGTCCGAAAAAACTCAAAAATTCGACGAAAAACAAATTTCTAGGGACAAAACGAACCAGCTTCAACTGTAAATCTCTAGTAAACATTATTTCAATATATGCTTTCCAATAAATTAACAATAAAATATTTCCAGTTGACTACAAATGCTTTAAATTTAGTTTGCGAGGAAACCGATGAGAGATTTTTTTTACATTGGCAATTAGAAGAGGCAGATCAGAAGTTGCAAATCTTGAATCTATTTTTAGTTACTTTCACTCAAAAGGTTCATTTTTTCTTTTTACAAACAACCGTGTTGCTTCGATCATCAATGAATTCCTGGTGACAGTGGTGACAACATTTTGGTCCTCCGACCCTATATTGTTGAAAAATGGCAGATCCCAATAACAATGAACAGCGTCTTAAAGCTCTTGTGTAAATATATCTTTAGAAGATAATAATAGTAATGTGGTCAAACACTATTCAATGTACATTGCTCCATGGTTGGGGCACTTTGAAACTTTTCGTATTTACCTTGATGATCCTCAAAACTCTCTACCTGTAACGTTAGTGTCTCTGTTTTCAATGTATACAATGTTTAACAAAATGTACATTGTATACCTACGATACTCTAAACTACATTCTTGCGTTAGTTCAATTTGTTTTGATCTCAAAAGACATGTTTACACTTACTGCGAATTAAAACGTAATCAATTCCGGGTTCGTAGTAACTGAAAATATTTTCAAACAAGCAATGTGCAATGGCAACATTTTGAATGACAATATAAAAAATTCCAACTGCTATCAGTAGAAGTTACTGGTTAAATAACGAACGTTTACAAAGAACGACTACATCGAATTTTTAACTTCCAACGAGTAGTACATGTAAAATAGTAACAATTAGAACTAAAAATGAAGTTATTATCATACCTAATCCTGTTGATCCTATCTGCACAACTAGCCAGTGCATATTCTCGCTATTACCAACGACGCGGACAAAATCGGCGCACTTATTTAGGGCGTGTTAAGAAGACCCCTATTTTACCGCCTCCTGAAGTCGATTCTGAAGAAGAAACTGACGAAGCACGTGGGCTACGAGGTCAAGCTAATGTTCTCGCTTCGATACAAAAGTCAAAGGCTAAGTGTTCCATTAGCGGCTCCTACGGAATTCGTGGGGAATGTCGAAAATTCATGGATTGCCAAAGGTATTTTTAACATTAAATAAATTAAGGGCTTTAAAGTAAATGAAAGTAGGTGTCCTATGTGTCAAAACACAACCCATCGGATAGAAAAAACGTACATATGGACGATTCTCCTTCCGATCCACGGAAAGCGAAACAAATAAATTAATACTCCAAATTCATACTTTTACAAGTTTTGATCTTTAGCCAAAATTGTAGACCTTTGCTTGCACATTTCCAAAAATGAAAACAAAAGCTTCTTCGGAAAAAATTCTCGATTCTGTGTTTCGAAAATGTTTTTAATGCTGTTTAATATTTAATGTGGACTAATAAGATTTTTCGAATATATGAATCACAGGGCCGGACTCATCCCAACGTCAAGATACTGCCCAACCGGGAAATTCTTTGATCACTTGGAACGAACCTGTTTAAGTTCCAGCTCAGCCAAGTGCAAAGGTTGAATCGGTTCAAAGCCTTGATCTATCCTCCTTTAAATGTCTCATTTTTAATTATACATGGATTTTTAGACGTGTGCCATGAGGACGGGGAAGTTTTCATTGATCCTGGGAATCAAAACGGATATCTCAAGTGTGTCCACATGGTACCCATGCCATACAACTGTAAAGAACAGGGGGAGGTGTTTAGCCCAGATGAGCAAGAATGTGTCGAGGGATCAGACGTCTTAACAACTTCCGGCTCGGAGGAAGAAGGTTTGACCTCCAATTCTATGGAAGATGTTGTATCTTCCTATTCCGAGGAAGAAGTACTGACTTCGCATGAAGAAAGTGGCGTCGGAAATGAATTATATTCCTCCGAATAAGATCATTTTGTAATAGTTTAATAATAAAATATTTATTTCCATATTTTTTATTATATTCACAAGGAAATACGCCAATTGCAAAGATTAAGATTAGTGACATTGTTGTGAAATTATATATGTTGAACAGAGAGACTGATAAATACAATCCCCTAAATTATTATAGCCATTGTTTATACATATAACCAATACAGATGGTCACAGTCCAAATGAATCGCAATGGCAATTTTGATTAGATTTTATTGTTGTAATTGAAATTCAAACTTTACATGGAATTTCCAACTTTGCATAATCGCTTCCAAGTGGTCCCATATAGATTAATAATCTTCAATTTTATAAAAAGTAATTTATACCAAAATGGTAATCTTTACACCCAATAAATCCGGATTCCATCAGAACCAGCATTCATATATCATGCCCAATGCCCACTGATGTATTTTCATACATTTTTGTATCCATTTTATGAACAATCCTCTACAATTGATACATTTGTCTACGCTTGTGGTATTTTTTTATGGGAACGCCAAATATCTAGAATGTACTGCAGCTTTATAGTTCTAAGATAAATATGCCAACTGAAAGTTATATTATGTTTGTAGTATTTAACTTGACTAAAAACTTAATTAGTGTAATTCTTCTGATGATTCAGCATTATAGTTATTCGGGTCGTTTTGTTGAAGTTCATCAATGGACGATCGGTTTCTTGTAATTTGTAATACTTGCACCAATATGATTTTATGCAAACGCATTATAGAGAAAAAGATTATTACTTAAGGTCCCATTAAGGAAACCCCTTAATGGGAACACCTTGTCCGTTTACGCTATAACTTTCGAACGGTTAAAACTTTTTGAAAAAGGTTTTTGGATTTGAAATCTACGCTTGGTTAGTTTTAAGTAAGCCATGTACAAATTTAAAATAGTTGGTCCACACATCCTGACCCACAAAAAATGTAAACCTAAAAATGTATATACTAAACGACTCCCACGCGTCAGCTACAAAAATGAGGTGACAAAAACTATTTACTTGAAGCAAAAGTAAGTAGAAAAATACCGACAAGTAATCAAATAATAGTTTTTTTATTATAGTTAAAACCGTATTGACAAAAAAACAAAATTTAGGTTTGTTCTGAAATATATTATTGACAGATAAAATTTTCATGTGATATTATCATCGATCCGGAATTTAAGCTTAACGTGAAAACATGCCAAGGGAATTTCAATCCCTCAAATGAACATTAAATCTAGATTTGGACCTTCGTAAATTATCCGAAAAATGAAATGATTGGTCGGTTATTTTAAAATTTGAGCAAGCTTGCAAGAAAATCTGGTTTTTCAGAAACTGCTTAATTGTAGTTACAATAGTCTTTCCAATTGACCACAAGTTCGATGGTTTTATAGACTCTCTGATCTCCCACATAAAAAGTAATAGTCCCATACCATTTATTATAGCAATCATTTTAAAGAACGATGTCAGGTTTTTCATACTTATTTCCAAACTTTGTACTAGTCTAGAATTGTCGACTAGCTCTTTCAAACGAGTGACACTATAAAATTTGTAGCGCGGAATTAATTTATCGATTCCGGCTTGTGAAACGTGGCTCATTTTGATTTTCAGTAATTCTTGAATTCGACTAAAGAACATTGTGTACATCATTTTAATCTCAAGATTTTCTTCTACTCGAAAGCATTGGTGTTTGTGCATTAACCCTACAATTATGGACGGCAGTGACGGCACTAAGGCAGAATCCGCTGTTCCTAAGTGATAGTATGCATATTTGTTGTCTATGTCAGACAAAATGTTGCTTAAGATGGTCCAACTAATCGTAGTAGGGATTGTTATTACTGATTCATTTAGTCTGTGCAAGAGTCCATGTTTCTCAAAATTAAACAATAGTTTTTGACGAGGATGTAAAAAACCATCATATATATCGTGTTTTAAAATTATTTTATAACCAGCGAGGATAACTTCACCTAGATTTTGGAGTAGAGTCAGAGGTACAGGGACAATTAATTCAACCGTACACATTTCAGTATATATTGACAAAATCACAAAAAATGCTATCGAAACTACAGTTAGAAGCACTGTTACTTTGTTTGACGTTATTCCATTACGCAATAAATATGTCCAAATTAGAAAAACGTTATCAATAATATAATTGAAATTCCAAGATTTACCTTTGATTGATAAATATACTCCCAGTAGAGAAACTGTTAAAATAATTACAACCCAAACGTCTGGTTTAAAAGGCGTCAGCCAAACCCTTATTGAGACAGTTTCTGTACCCCTTGTTGGAACGCAATAGATTATATGATATCCCTGGACACCCAGACTGATAAGGCTGTTAACAATATGCAATGGATATTCTAAAAAATAAAAACTATACCACGACTCATAGTTAAAGCCTCGCTCTTTCGATAGGTAATATACACGAATTTTCAAAGCCTCAGCAAGTGTTTCGAAAATAAATTCAGAGTCGCATTTACTAAAAGAGTTCCAACTGGCCAATCTTATTTTGGTTTTAGTAAGACAATTCTGACTTGAATCATCGACAGCGACAGAAATGCTGAAATTCGTCCACAGCCGTTCTAGTTTTTGCCGATTTTTGAAATTTATCTTTTCATTCCACCAATTCTCACAGCTTGGACACATGTAAAGCCATTTATATCCATACTTCGGAATGATTTTTTGATTTTTGTTGTTTTGGGAGACAGAAATGACAAACACTGGAGCAGGCATAATGTAGAACCATTCGGAATCTAAATCCCAGATGGTTGGCTGGTGAATAGTAATCCAGACGAAAATAGAATGGTTTATATCTCTGAACGTGTAATTGCTGCTGAACATTTTAAGAATACATTGTTTAAGTGGGCTTGACATATCACCTTGAATGAGAACGTTTACGCTGCAAGGTTCAAAGAATCGGATGTCCGGCTGAAAATTTGGTTGACCAACTTGAGTAGTCCACACGGAATTGAGTTTATTATGATGGATAGCTTTATCGAGAATATCGATGCTTCGGGACGAATTGGAAAACGCTTGGAAATGAAAACAACAGAATTCTAATTCATTGAAGTGCAAATCCAGATTTGTTGGTAACAGTTCTCCATCCACTCTTTGTTCAAGGATTAACAAGATAATGTCCAAGATAGTAGTTAGTAAATAGGAACTCATTGCTAGCAATGTCACCAGTATAATAGCAATATACCGTTGCAAACGGACATCAACAAAGGTGAAACGCCACGAAAGAAGTCCTCGATCGCCATTTCATGTTCTTAAGTACAACATCTGGGAGTCGTTTTTTAAGAATCTCACAATATCTTAGTCATCTATAGGATAAAATCCCGTACATCGTTGAATGGCACTTAACTACCTTTCTATCGATATACCACTATTGCAGAGTTGATATTGCCAAAAATTGAACCTGTGATCTACATGACCAGCAAACTAACTCGGCCTCCTTTGGAAGGTCATAACCAGATTCCCGAAAAAATGAATTTCAAAATAAATATTCAACCGTTCGAAAGTTAGAGTGCGAACGGACCGACGGACATCGCATGCCCAGGGAAGGTGAAACCCTTTAATAATAAACTGTACAACGACACATATGTTTAGCTGCAAATGTACCCCAACATGTGCCTAACGACGTATGTGCCTTGCAAAATATGGGCCTTCCAACACATGTGACTTGCGATGTGTCTGGCTTATGATGCATATGCCTAACTCTATAAATTGTTTGGATTTCATCAAGTAGGGCAATTTTAAATATTAGGGCATTTATATAGTCTAGTTTTGAAGTGTTTCTGAACCATTTTGGAACTAGGCTTCTTTTTATAGCCAAATCGGAAAGATTTTAGCATTTTTATGAATACTCTAGTTGCACCTTAATTAAAATTAGATACGAACACTGTCAATTATTTACAACTACACTCGATTTAAATTATTTTTTATATTTTGTGATTTACAGAAGTTGGCACATACGTCGCAAAGGCTCTTGCATCAGGCCCATACGTCGTGGAACATCGGGACACATTTATCGCTAGGCGCATGTGTCGTGTAATCTTAATAAACAGGGTTAGCAGTTTTATTTACGTTCGAATAGACGTAAGTCGTATAAGTACACACTCACTAGATTATAATTACGAATTTAAAAATTGGAATGGTTTGCAATTGAATTACACCAGATTTGAAGATCGTACAGTTTTACCACTACTAATGTTTTCAGCAACATCAACCGTTGAAGTGCTATTCACAATTTGAGTAGCGACCCAAAAATATAAGGAAAGCTAATTTAAAAAATATACAACTAGGTCGTCGATATTATTGTTTGCGTTGTCCTATACGACATGACAGTCCTAACCAAAGATCCGTTAATAATTTAGATTTCCGGAGTTAAGGACTTATAAAATGATATTTTTATCGATTACTAAATGAGATGATTGAAGCTACAGAGACGAAGCGAAGGATTTGTAATGAACAAGTAAACCCAAATATTAATAAAAAAAAATTTACTCGGAAAAATTGTCCCATGAAAACCCGTCATTGGAATAAACTGTGGAATAAACTGCTCGCCTACTACGTCGATATTCGTTCCATCCGATCTATGGTAGATAGATGGTAGTAATCAGCCTCTCAAAATCGTCCACGACTTATTGTTAGACCGGCCCCCATTGCCCATATTTTTATTTTCTCGCATGAATTTCAAGGCATTTCAAACAAACTGTTGCAAACTTCCCTTTCCTTTAAAGTAAAATTATGATTATGTTTTATCACTTGATTAAATTAGAAATAATATAAATATGTGAAGGGATCGGATGCCACCAATTTTGGTTGAGAGCTGGTATATCAATCACTTATGTATCATGAAAATATGTTTGAACAAAGAGTTTACAATTATATTAAATATGTAGTTGCAAAGAACAAATTCAGTAAAACGAATTTAGCACTCATCGCTGTTTGTCCATTCATCGAAATAATAAACTGTGTTCTCAAATCCAACTGCTCGGATTGGATCGAAATTAAATTTTGGAAGAATGTTTTCATGAATTTTCAGCACAAAATAGCACAACGGTATGGAAGGACTCTTCATTTAGGTAGTTTCAATGTTTTATAAATAACAGTTTATTTGGTAAACAATTTATATTATAGTTATTAAGTGTTCAAAACACTTTATGCCAATGACTAGGCTGTCCGTCCGTCCGTCCGTCTGTCTGTCTGTCCGTCTGTCTGTCGGTGCGATAACTGACGAACGGCTTGACCTACGGTCACCAAATTTTGTACACTTGTTCCTTGGGTCAAGAGTGAGGCTAAGTTCGAACTTGGGTCACATCGGTCACAGTCACACCCCCTGTCCCCCATAAATTAACCCTTTGGACATCTTTGACGTATACGGCACCACTCCCACTGACACCAGGGTGCGAAACCTAATGTTTTCAACACTTGGTTACGCCCGTTACATCGGTTTATTTTCAATACTGATTTGCATGAGACTCAAAAGTTTCTACTTACCCTATAATAAATATCCAATATGCAAAATGCATTTTTCTGTAGTCACAATAATGTTAGTAGCCAATTACCGGTATAGAATATAATTTTGATTGATGGGTAGCATTTGCTTTTATGTGCAAGTTTAGCAGGACATTATATCAATATATCTAGGAAGTTAATTACCCTCTAATAAAGGTCAACTACATAAGTATGAAGTTTCCGTGTCATATTTTTATAATTGCAACTGTCCTGGCCATTCAGTTCTCTAACGTATGCTCTCAAAGGAATTACAATCCCTGGGAATCATCGAATCTGAATGATCATTCCAGATTTGTTCGAAAGGCCACTACAGAAGCAATATCTTCTACAGAAACAACTACAACTGCCAAAACAAAAACTATAAAAACGACACGACAAACAACTACCAAACCTTCAACACCTAAAACAATATCTACAGCAAAGCCTGTACATAAATCAACAACAAAATCAAAAACAACATCAAAGCCCACAACCACAACAAAAACAACTACTATTTCTCCCAAACCGAAAATTAACCTCAGTAATGAAACGGCTAGTGATGAAAACGATCAAGGTACTGAAAGTGAAGAGGTTGAATCTCGAGGTCTTATTGGTAAGAAGAATGTACTTGAAACGTTGCTTAAAACACAGTTTCGCTGCTACACCGTTGGATCGTACGGAGTTCGGGGAGACTGTTCCAAGTACATGTACTGTAAGAAGTAAGTTTTAAACTCATTTTTATAAAATTAGTTCCTTCATTTAAGTTTTATTTCCTGTTTTTCCATTTTTCAAAGGATAGGACTCATTCCATCCATGTGGTATTGTCCCACCGGAAAGTCATACGACCACTTCGAGAGACTCTGTATGGAATCTAGATTGGTTAATTGTCGAAGTAATTATACAAATACCGCATTGTGCCAACTTCAAGACTAACATTTTAATTCTGTACTTCAATTTTTTTAAATTTTCAATCAACTTAAAATAACTTTTTGTATACTTGTAGATATTTGTAAGCAGGAAGGACTACTTTTGAGCGACCCCAAACATAGCAACGGGTTCTTTAAGTGCATAAAGAAAATCCCTATGCCTTATTCCTGCTCCAACCCAGATGATGAATTCGATTTCGGCGAACAGAAATGCGTCAACGAGGACGATTCAAATGAATCTGAAGATGGAGACGACACAGACGACTGGTAATTAGTAGAAGCTCCGGAAAGTGTCATCCAAGCCGAAAATGCTAAACGAC
Source organism: Desoria tigrina (assembly GCA_906901685.1). Lineage (NCBI taxonomy): Eukaryota > Metazoa > Arthropoda > Collembola > Entomobryomorpha > Isotomidae > Desoria > Desoria tigrina. The sequence goes on from CAJQTU010000060.1 coordinate 1,059,077, forward strand.
AAGAAAGATTGAACTGATTTTGAATTAAGTAGACGTTGCAATGCTATGATATTGTTTGCTGCAGATCGGGAAATAAAACACCCGGAGAAGTAACTTTTGTTAACCCTTGTGTTTATTTTGTGGAGGCGGTATTGTTTAAAATATTAAGAGTTAAGGTCCGTTAACGTTATGTTGAGTATGTATTAAAGATTTATCTGAATCCTCTACTATTTAACAAACTGGGAATTTATTATTTGAATCAGTCATATAGTCAGAATTTCTTCGAGAGATCCGAAACAAAGTCAGTATCTATATTGACTAAATAGCGATATAGAATTTAGAGAATTTCTGATCAGATTATGAATTATTAAACGGTTGTAGTTACTTTTACTTCTAAAATTCTAAACTTTGGGCTTTTAGTTTATCTTTCGAATATTTTAGAACGTCTTGTCCAGTGAAAAAATTAAAACGCTTGCTTTGTACCCTTGATCTACGATATACGCTCAAATAAAAAATTGCTTCGGAAGTTTTATAATTGTCTGTTTAAATCATTTTTGGTTGGATTATCCGACTGGGGAAACCAAAACTACGCTTTGATAAAAACTTTGTAAGGAATTCTTGAGTTTGTACAGTTCAATCTGCAACTTCCCTATAAATAAGCAACTTTTAAAACTAAAGTCGCTTCTTAATGCAATTAGAAACAACAAAACACCAACCCCCATCAACCCCAAACAAAGCTTCAGAAGAGATTTCAAATTTCCAAAAGTAATTTCAGATCCTGTATTAAATCCCTCTTTCAAGTTCAGTTTTTTCAATTTGTGATATGCCAGGCTCGACCTGAACACCTCCCAGCCTTGTACGAACCCAATAATTCCAGATTCCATCAATGTTCTCATATTCCTTATCAGGTATTCAGCCATATGAGTAAAAAACAATGAATGCTAAGTGGTTGGATTTAAATCTTCATCAACGATGACGCATTCACGCGTTGGAATCCGAACTTGAATTTTATTGAGAACTGTAGCTGATGAATGGCTGAAAGTCTCGTCGTAGTAAGCGTATTTGACAGTTTTGTCAGAGAGGTAAGGAACGATGTCAGTATACCCAAAATCCGATTCGAAAAGGACCGCTTTAATAGAATCCTTAATCCTGTCCAGAATTTCATGTTTATTAAATGAAGTCCTCATAATTTCTTGAAGACTAAGAGTTTTATTTCCCTTCCGATGAAACATCACTATTTTGTATTCTTTGACTACCTCCGGAAGAGTTTTAAGAGGTTCTAGTTTTGTCGGAACCCCAATTCACTCGTCAGAACATTTTCATACAGTCCACCTATGACAATCAAAGTAATAGATGTAAGAGCCAAAAGAAACGTGTTCATAGACACACCCTGTCTCATTGAAACCGACCAAACTAAAAAAGATTTTTCAGGATATTTTGAAACCCTATCATTTTGCTATTTCCCACGAGGTAACCCGCAACGATGAATGCAGTTATAATGGACGCCAACCATACAGACATTTGAAATGGATACAGCCACACCCCCATGCTTAAATTCTCGGACCATCCGCGAGGAACACAGTATATAAGATGTTTCGAGAATGTCCTCCCGGTCAAAATCGAATTCATGCGTTTAAAAGGAATATTTTTGACTGCGGAAGAGTACGTTGATGATTGATAAAAATTATTACTTTTCGATTCTCGATGTTGGTAACGGATGCTGCGCTGACCTTACAGGCTAACGCAAGAATTTCCAATACGACATGATTTTCAAAGCAGTCACTATGCATGAAATTATTACTAGAATTTATGCTCCAAATATTATATGGGGAACAATTATATCTGGGTTGTTGTTCGGTTACAAGGACTTCGTACCTTCTCCACAAATTTTGATAATTAAGGGGGTTGATAATTTTTATTTTTTTGTCATAAGCGCGATGCCACTTGTACTTGCCGCAGTACGGACAATAATAGAAAATAGAACCATTCGTATCCCAATTTATTAGAAGCAGTTCGGGTTGGTTTTAAACTCGGATACTTGTTTTGGATTATAGAAACGATGTAAAAGGCAGCAGGCCAACTCTACTCCCAAGGAACAAACGGTATCGGATTTTTATTTTCGACAATTAATATGAAGTTAGAGTGGACTTGACTGCCGTGTGTGTAAAGATTAAGGTTCATGTAGTTCCACAGAACATAGGCTGGCTCTTTTACGTTACCTTCAATGATTAGATTAATTGTACAAGGCTCGAAGAATTGGATTGTTGGAGCTACTGAAGCGGTATCGTTCCAGAATTCTGACGCATAAAATGTCCAGAGGGAATGTTGCTTGTTTTGATGAATGACTTTGTTCCACAATGCCGATGTAGTTGTAGTTGTAGACCGATGCGTAGGAAAGGGTTTTGAAATGCAAAATGCAGTGTCCAAAATTACTTAAATCAATATCAAAGCTGGATGGGTTATGTTGTCCCTGAATGGGAGTAAATGCCGTAACGAAAAATGTAATAAATTGCGAAGTTTTTATAAAAGTGTGATTCTTCATGCTATTGATTTTCGAAATTTAGTATTTTGTACTTATTTCCAGAACGTGAATACTCGGGAAGAAATTTTGAGCGATCCATTAAATTAAGTGAGTTCTAATTTGTGGTGTTGGACATGTTAGAAAATATGTTCTCCAGTTTTCAATTTCCTGTGTGAAATTGTATTAAATTGTTTGGAAAAAGCGGTCGATCTTCACTATAGATTAATTCATCGCAAATAATTAGATAATCCTTAAAATGTGTATCTCAATTTTTTTAATTCTCTTCTTTAAGAACCAGAACTATTCCTCGATTACCAGAACAGGACACTATCACTTGTCCGAGCATTATCAATTATCATACGCCGGATGAGGAAAGACGTTATTTCCCGGATATTTTAATAATTTCAGTTTAAATGTGAATATAATGTATCACTATTCATTTTAGAACAAAAAATTATTAAACCGAAAATTTCACAGGATAATTGTCATAGGACGACTAATGTACAATTTCCGCCAAGCTGAGTTGTTTTCTAATTGTCACGCGATAACATAAAATGTAAATTGTTTTGAAAGTTGAGTTTGAAACCTTCTTTTGGTAGTTATAGTCTTTTATCAGTTCTTCGTACTGTCAGTTCATAATGAAGATGTCTTAAAAATTAAACTTATAAATATGAATTGTATTGATTCCAAACAACTCTGCTGACTGCTGACTAATCAAGTGAGCATAGTCATCAAAAGAAATATCAAAAAATCGGATGCCTCAAAACTACCTATACTATTTTGTAAATTTTTTAACAAGTAGATGCTTATGAACAATATGCAGAGCTTAACATGAAATTTGTACAATATTCTATTTTGACTTTATTATAATAAGCTCAATGTCATTTATAAGGTGATAATGCCCGAGATTCAAGTGCGTGAGTCAATATTTCGAAAAAATTACAAAAAGTATTCCATAAAAATGCACATTAATTGTGACGCCGAACAATCTAAATACCTATTTCACTACAACATTTTTTTTCTCAATGAATGAATGAATGAATGAAGCTCGGACAGAGCAAACAAAAAGCAGGACTTCATGATGAAAATAAATTAAAAATTCATTAATGCCCCTTGGGTGTGTAGTAAATCGTGCAGATTGAATTAATGAAAGATGTCTTTGTGTTTATTATTGCGCTCTTGCATCACAATTCCCAGCACCATCTCCTTCATCATCAAACCCTATCTACTTCAATGCAATTCTGAAGATTACAATTACGACAAAGGACACAATTCTACAATCACATTATTTCCAATATGCATAGAGGCTTCAACCACAAAAGAAATTATATAAATAAAGTGACAATGACTTCCATTCTTCCATCACAGTTTCGCTACTTGGCTTTTGCAAAAACGGAGTGAAAAATGCATAAAAATCATTATTATAATTTTGAGCGATAATTTTTACTCATAGTTAAAGATCAGTGGAATAATTTTATAGCAGTATTATTCTTCATTGTTGGTTAAAATTGCGAAGTACTCATTGGCCGATCGTAAATTGTTGTATAAATATTGGATTTATGTTGACAATCCGCTATGCAAATGTATATTTTTGCCAATTTAAGATAAAATCTTGGGTGGTTTGCAATAAAAAATCTTGGGCCACTTCAGGAAGAATTGATTTTTTAATTTTTATCGACGCTTGTGTTGTTTATCAAGGAGAAAGAAGAATTGGTCGTTTTTCTTAAGTACTGTTTGCATGAATTATCATATTATTTGACGGCAAAAACAAATGGGATATAACATGTGCGTGTGATTATGGTGAAGCTGGACTGATGCGGAAATTGATTTAAAGGCATTTATTTAATGTCTATGGACAAGAACTCATGATTTTTAATTCTACTAGTATTTATTTTGTGCATACCAACGACATGTTGATGATTGTCTTGCAACCTGCAGGTAAATGTTGAAGCCAATAAAATGAATGTGCAGTGAAGTGTTTAAAAAAACTTGAAGACCCCCAAAATTGTAATAAAAGTATGGCATCTTTATTTGTTCCAAGTGTCATATACATATATAATATTAATTAATAAATCATAAAAATTTGGAAGATTTACAGGTTGAGAACAGTAAAGAGTAAAAATAACACAATCCCACAGCTGGGAATTTTTAAAGAATTTAGAATTTCAAAAATTTAGAAAAGCCCAAAAAGGGAATACGAACCAAATGAAAGTAAAGTCAGAGAAGATATGAAAAAGTCAGTGCGATATGAGATATGATAGAAAACACGGCTCACTCTCATGAGAGCATCATTTTGTATCAAGTTTGAAGTTTTTATACAGACCAGATGAAGGGGATCATTGTAAAACAAACACGTTTGGAAATCAGTACAATATAATATATGTGTAATTGTCCTTACTTCAAAAAGTAAAAAAGTAGTTCCTGTTTTTATCTTTTTTTGTTCTAATTTATAAAATTGTATCTGTAGACTGTAGAAGAATTCGGAGTTAAATTAGGGCCTGCTTTAGTAAGTAGTGGAGAAAGCTCTGAGCATTTTTACAAAAACAGTGGCCCAACAGTTTTAGTTGATAGTTTACTTGCTGTATCCGAATTTGGGGTTATTCCTAACTCCGAATGGGACGGATGGGGAACCGTAAAGACCGGCTGGCTCCTTTGGTGGTGGTGGGGGTGGTCGGGTGGTCCTTGGTGGTGGTGGTGGGGGTGGTCGAGTGGTCCTCTGGGTTGGTCGTCTGGTGGTGGTTGGTGGTGGTGGGGGTGGTCGCCTGGTGGTGGTTGGCTTGGGGTAGTTGTATCCTGGGGTGGATGGAGGGGCAAGTCCTTGGGAGTCGATGTCCGTGTCGGAGGCATATGGGTTCTTGGTGGTTGGGCGGGGTTGGACGGGCCTTGGGGCTGGGGCTGGTTTGGGCTTCTCTTCTGGGTAGACGGCTTCACCTACGGATTTTTTTTTGCAAATTCGATTTAAAAGCTGTCTACTAAATGCCTACAAGTTAAAGGGTAAAGATAGTCTAATGTGCCCCATAAAAAATGAAATTGCCTCTTCTCAGGATGAACATGCCCCAACCAAGGTAATTTCATCTTCGCTGGGTGCATGTTTATCGTAGGCGGGGGGAAGTTCATACTAGCTGGGGGCAGATTCATCATGCGTCCGGGCAAGTTCATCCGAATAAGGGGGCAAGTTCATACTTTGAAGGGACACATTTTGGCTAGCCCAAACATAATTTGCAATTTCAAACCTTCATAAGTGATCTCGGCATTGTATCCGTTCTTCCAGTCGGCGGTGTACTTGACGATTTGGGTTCGGCCGTCGGGGAGGAGGGTTCGGTATTCTCCCTTGACAACGTCACCGTTGGACTCGGCATTGTGAGAGAAGTCATTACCAACATCATCCTTCACGGCGTAAGTGAAGTCGAATGGCATACCTGGCTCATGTTCACCCTATTTCAAAGACAAGAGGACAATTAATTATCGATGCAGATTCACAACAATGGAGAGTTAATCGTGACTGACCATACCGTACAGTCACTCCCTAACTTCCTTGACTTTCTATCCTACTGTGTGAACTCGTATAGGACTATGCTAATTGGTTTAAGACCTCGGGATAACAAACCGTGGAAGCTGACATCATTAATTTTGAAACATGAGTCAAGTGGGAATTTTCAGTGAAAGTAACAGCCTGGTTAACTATAACATTTGCCAAAATTAAACAGTTAGCATGATCCAAAAGTAGTTTAAGGACCCCCACGGTGCATTAGTCTCGTCCCTGTCCCTCAATTAATCAGCCAACTCTGATCTCTGACTCTAATAACTTCACAAAAGTTAATTAAACAACTTAACTTGTGTAACCTCTTCTGCTCGTATGTTAGAGGAAGATTGTTACAATGAGATTATTAAACCATTACAGAACCGTATTGTACAAAGCTATCGAGACTTGGCCACGGTTCAAAAAAAATTAAAATGCGATTTCAGGAATTCAATTTGCATGACTTTGTAACCCACCTCCCCTCAATCTTCTTAAGTCTTTCAAATCTCAGCATTTAAAAAACATAATTGCAATCTTCACACTCAGCCCTTTCCGGTATTCATTGAATTGAGAATTAGTGGACTTGTGCAATTCCCCATTCATTCACATTTCAAGTCAAGATTATTTCTTCACGTTTTTTCTGGTTCTAGAGGGCTATAAATATGAAGATGATCTTTTCCGAAGATTAATGTCCATTTCATTCCTGAATGACACCAATTTCGAGTTGAATAAAACTTCCTTTTTTATACCCATTCTGCCTGTGATAAAAGTGCAATTGCCGAGCCTCCCTGCTGAGAGTGCCAAGTATTTGTCACAACACCTGTAATCTTCCCCAACCTACAACTTATCTAGACAACCTTGCCAACCTCTTTGATCTTCGAAGATGTCTCAAAACGGCTGAACAACTATTCAGTCACTGAATATTCATGATCAACCTGTAACATGATTCCCCATTGCGTTATGGTGACGCTTACACCCTAGCGTTCTCTTAAGAACAAAGCATCCCTCCCTCAAATCTGACAAACTTGACCAATAAAATCAAAATATGTGGCACTTTAACGTTTAAAAATCTACTGCCATTAGGATTGAGATATCCTTGAGATATTATGCAACTTCGTCAAGCTCCGTTTTAAAATGGTTGGGGTTGTAGATGGAGGCTGCTAATCAGAAGGACTTAAGCTTAACATGATCTTGCAAAAAATGCAGTTGTATGTTTACAAATGTGCATAAAATTCTTTGTAAAGGGTTGCTTAAGGCTGCAAAGATTATGATAATATCATTATCCAACGGGCTGGTGTTAATGGGTTTCCAAATTGAAGCTATAGCCTGTACCTTACAGTTCTACATCGTCTTTATCACCACCCTTTCGATGTACGTTTGCTATTAGTGGATATGGTGCAATGTTTTTTGTTGTTACTTTTTGAGTAAAAATCATCAACAAATAAGTTTGAGGAGGAATCAAAGGGCTAACAGGAGGTAATAAAAATGAATAAATTGCAATAAAAACAGAATTTTCAATAGAACGGATTGTGAATAATTAAAAGTCGAGGAATCTTCTAAATCTACAAACAACCTAGATAGCTCTACCCAAAACCGTTTAATAAACAGCCACGATTCTGAATTGCAAATTCTTCATCTCCAACTGCAAGAAATCAACTTTTCCAAATACTTTGTCTCAATCCATCAGTCAGGATCATTTCATGTTCGAGATATCATCTTCGTCAATCTTATTATATTTACAAACTGATTAGACAAGAGAATTTGCCAATGAATTATTGCCTACTTTGAACCCTTTTTATTACGAATAATGCATACATTAAAAAAAGTTATGGAATTTTAAGGTAAACGACTTATTCTTGCTCTTGCCATAAGCAATGACAGCCTGCTTTTTCAAAGGACTCTATTGATATCGTATATGTCGTGATTTACAATGTTCTTGAACATTTCTGAGGGATACATAAATTAGGATTTGATTACAAGCTCGTCGACATGATTAAATATGCATGTAGGGACTGTTTGATTAGCCTTATTTTTCTGCCACCCCCCTGCACTATTTTTTAAGGTTAAAAATGTGATAAGTTTTAAACTCTGTAAATGCTCAGTCATTTACCCTATTTCCATCTATCTCTAAAAGGGTAGGAGGAAACGTGACTGGGTTTACCTCTGTAATTATGAATTGTGTTCGAAGGTAAGGCTATTAACCAATACTCAGTAATCAATAATCAGATATAGTATTACAAGAATGACCACATCAATACAGCTCCTGATTGATTAATGAGGATGAGTTAAGGAATTTACCTAAGCTACCTGATGATACAATGACTGACACCCCTCGATTGCCAAAGAGCAGAAGGCTTGTAAACACCTTGAGGATCTTAGTATCAGTCACCAATCAGCGAATAATTATCCTCAACAGTTTACAAACAAATACTCATAAAGCAAAGGTCTCTGGGAAAGGTCAACTTGGCTTTTGATTGAGGAATTAACAAGTTGTTCGAACAAGGTAGAAAATGCAAATGATTTTATGGTTGTAATTTTATACTATCCTACTTTGATTGATTAAGATCATCTGAATTTCATAATTAAGTACTTTTGATTAATAGAACTGGCTTAAGGATCCAAAATGAATACCTTTACAACCTGATTACGAGGGTAATAAATTATGCAAGTTGTAACTTACAAACGAAACGGCTAATCAAGCGAGACGAATAATAAACTTTGTTGGCTGTAAACAAGTTGGTGAAGATGAATAGGACAAAATACCTAAAATAAGTGACTATTCAATAATTACGGGATCCTTGCGAAATCCCTTCCTACTGACTTAATCTTCTAAATAACTTTTCTAACGTCATAATCATATGAATTTAGTTGCAGTTATAATTTATTACAACGTTACTATTTAACAACAGCCAAGCCTCGTCTCGGATTTAATTCCAAATCGCCATAACAGTTAGCCTCAGGTCTTATGAAACTCCTCTATCAAAATGCAAAGCTCTTCAATTCTTTCTATAGTGTAATTTATTACTGGTGGTATCTGAGATTTCCCATGTGTCAAAATCACTAATTTGATAATTATTTACCTTTTCTTACAACCACAACTGCGTAGTCTAAAATCTCTTCACAATATTATTCTAAAAGGCTATAAGAAAGCGCGTAAACTTGACACATTTCCTGGAGGTATTGGGATACAAAGGGTCTTGAATTAAGCTAATTTCTAGAAACCAACATTAATTAAAATCCCCAAAGGCGTCTCAATGCAGAACCTCGAGTTCCATATGCCTTTTTATGTAAATATCATCTGAAACGTGATATCGTTCATTCCCCCTCCTGCGCTAATTACTACAAATTAGACCCACGCTAAACAAATAAACAACCCACAAAGAAGATGCAATAGTTCATCATACAAGGTACTATAATTGATCCACCTCCATACTAGCTAAAGATATGAATAATTTTTGGGTAATGTGATACGATACGTATATGACACTTATGGAGTAAGGGTTTTAAAAATCTAAACGGCCTTTGCCTTGATGACTTTCAATGAATTATCGTATTGTCATGAAAAATTCTGCTATAACATTATAAATGAATTAATGACCCTAAGGAAAACGTTATGGATATGAATGTGGAATGTAGTCCCTATCACGTCAACTCTAAACGTACTTAATGACTATCATTCCACCTGCATAATAAATAATCTCCCTTAATGGCTGGCCGTCCGTTGGTGAAGATTCACTTTTGCTTTTTTCCCTTCAAAGTCAAAAGTGGTCTCACCTAGTAAAGTCAAGGTAATCGTGTCAGAATTGAAGAAAAAACTCATCTTCGTATTCTTCTTCAGATTTATGCCACCTTCGGCATTTGTTTACTCTTTACTCTTCCCTTCTGCATCTTCTCCAATGATAATGGAGTGCTATTACGAAATTATGCAGGTTTATGGCACGATATAACTGTACTAGAACGTTTAACCTGAGACGGTAGGTTTTGGATGAGATAACGGCTTATTCTGGACTACCTACTACATAGTATATACTATCTACGCCTACAGCTTTATTTTCATGATAAATGGCTAATTTTTGTGAAGGATTCTTAATGACTTCTTGGAGAAGAAGAGCCCATTGTTTCAAGACAAAGATCGATGGTCACTTCCTAAATTCTTTAAATCGTAGGAATTTGCAGGAGGAAGGAGGAAATGAATGTAATTTAATAGTTAAGCTTTGCTAGAAGAGGTGACATTTTTTCAGGAAGGGAAATTTCGTTAAAATTCTAGGGATTTAAGAGAGTTAGGGAAAAAGTAGTAATGAGATTATAATTGGGAATTAAATAGAGGGATTATGAGCGTAAAAAAATGTAGGAATGAAAGTCTAAAAAAATCGAAATACGAGAAGTTAAATAGAGGGGGCGGACATCTAGGCCGTCTTGGCCGTCGATTAACTCTGTAAATGATCTGAGGGTTTAAAGCCTGAGATTTATTGAAATGTATGTTAATATTTCGACCACATTGGATTTAATTCTTAACTGAAGTATGAATTGCAGTTCTGAATTCTAAAGGACGTTTGAAGTGGACTGAATTCGTTTAAAAGAATTTAAAACATGTTGTTACGATATGCTATTAGAAATGCGTTCCTTGACGGCATTTCCAAATCACTTGTCTTGAGTATCATACTCATCCGTCAGGCTATACTATGCGATTAGGATATTTGTCTATTATCCCATTATCCTATTACGTATGAGGTATTACATGACGGGATGATTGATTCCTGGCACATGGATTGCCTAATGTGGCATTTTAACGGAATAATTTGACACTTGAGCATTCCCTTTTGCGTTACGGGGTGCGTGTGGGCTAGTTTTGTCGAGAGTTTAAGCTCTCTTATTTTTAGCTATTCTAAACGCTGTCGAATTAAAATTAATATTAAAAAAAAAAATTGCATTGTCTGTACTAACTTGTAACTACACTAAAAATTTACGAAATAATAGGAAGTTACTAGGAATAAGTAACACCTAATAAAAGTCTTTGTTAAAGTGAAAGCGATCTTAAATCAGTTTCATGACTCCTTGTTACACCTTTCCTCTGCTAACAAAGTCCATTATTAGCTCCATACTAACAGAGGCAGTGTTACAAAATCTGATGCTAAAAACTGTGATTAATTCCCCATCTACCTTATCATTTTGTTTGATTAATACTTTAACGATCCGTTTCCTTGTCTATAAATGGAGACACTGCCGACACTGGGATTCTGCAATCGTCATTCAATTATCCGTCGCGATTTCTATGTTCTAATTATAGTCAGGAATGAGATATTAAGCTGAAGGTATCAAAATTCTAAGGATGGCAAATTCGTTCCGTGTATTTATATGGATTTCTTGTCGATTTCATGCTATTAGCAAATCTATTTGACTCTGATTGATTGAGATGTTCTAATTTCTAGTTTTTAATTTTAAACTCTTTCTGATGCAATTACCAAGGAAGTAATTTTTAGTTTAAACCGTAGGAAACTTACGTCGGGGTTGAGTCCTTCGGCAGCGATTTGCTCCTGTTGGTCATTCTTGGGTGGAAGGTAAGTGTTCTTTGGGGGAGTGGCCGGTTTGTTGTAGTTGTAGCCTGGAGCTTGAGCACAAGCAGCTCCGACCAATAAGAGGAGGGACAAAGCCTATTTGGTTCAGAAAAATATAAAAATTGACTTACAAATTACCAAGTACATAAGTCTCAAGAAATGGACTAAAATGAGTGAAAGTAAACCCAAACTGGATCAGAAAAAGACTACAATAAAATAAAAGACTTTGCTCGAGATTTTGGAAACACTTTAGGAAGCACACGGTACAAATCCATGAGAAAAATTCAGATCTCGTCTAAAGAACTCCTTTGTTAACAAACAAACGATCCAGTTTGAGTTCCCTAACCACAACTTCTAGGTCAAAGTTGCAGTTGCAGGTCACTCCGGGTCACAATTCCCCTCGATGATCCAAATCCCGAATTTCTCCGCCGGAAACACCGAATTTCGTGGTAAAATATTGATTGGAAAATCACGAACCTTAAAGGATTTCATGATGAATATTTGCTACTAGACGAATGGATCACTTGATTAAAGGACCAATGGACAGATTCAACTGATTACGGATATTCTCAACCCATCTTTTATATAGAGGCTGAAAAACTGAAGAAGATCTGAAAGATGAGGACGAGGACTAACACCTTGATGATGATACCCTATCTGCCCTATAAGTCCAAACCCTACGGAATGGATTATTACGAAGATGCTATTATTTTAGACGCTGTTCCTATTCCAATACAGACAGACCCAGGGGGGTACCTCATCCTCATCTTCTTCGTATTGAGGGGACTAGAACTGGCCATCCTCAAAAATTACTATTATCATCATTATTACGGCCATAAGATGTGCCCTTCTCTCTTGGGCGAATCCTCAATCCTCAAATCCTCCATATAGTCATGCCACCACCACCACCACCACCAAAATCAACATATTTGGACGAGGAATGATGAGGATAATAAAGCCAACCTCAGCCAACACTTGCATTTTCCTTCAAACGTGTCCCAGTCATTTTTCTGCAAATTCCTCGACTCCAAAATTGTGTAATGATCTCATAAATGCAGAATGCAACCCTAAAGGAGTATAATTTCATAGAAAACATTGAAAACGTGAATCTATAACTACTGTTCTGCAGATAACTGATAAGTTTGGATCTGTATTATCATCCCAAAAGACTAGAATTATAATGTAGCAGCCGGAATATGTCTTGAGATGAGGGCTAAGTGCACATTCCTTGACATCCGACAATTAGCCACTTAGGAATTAGGATAAGATTAGAGTTTTTACAAGACTGTGATGTTTTTCAATGACAACGGGATCAGGCATTTAGATAAAACTCCTGCCGGTAGTTAGCTAACTGCCCAGAAATTTAAAATTCAAGGGTCAGGATGATTAGTAACGGTTATTTGTAAACTATTCAGGTTCTGGTATTCTTGTCAGTCAGTGTCAATTAATTAAGTTTGATAAAAGGATCACGATTAGTGGATCAATCAGGTGAAAAGTGAAGGTGAGGTGACAGAGAAGAATCTTATCAACCTGTCTTCTATTCCTATAGCATATATTCATATCCCGTAGCCGACAATGACAATAATAATTGAACCTCATTGCTCATTGACAAAGTATTGTTGGGGATTGCTTATTGAGAATTACTTACAGTGTTTTAATAATAGGGATCTTATATTGCTGCTGCTCGTATTGCTGTTCTCTCATGGCTCATATATTGAATATTAGATTACAGATAACGAAGGATGGAAATGCAAATCGAGCAATTTATAATTTGTGGAAGGCCATCAATTTATTTCGTTTGGGGCTTCTTCATCATCAACCGTCAACTCGCAGCTAACAAGGGTCCTCGTTGATGAGTCCACTTTGTTAAGAGAAGAAGAAAAAAAAGTCAAATCCATTATCAGAAAAATTATAATATTTTATTTTATAGCCTTGCTCTCCGTGTCATTTGCCTACATTCTGTACACATTATTTAAATTATAAAGCCTATTATTAAATGGCATTAAGGAGGAATATTATAATTAGGCTATGTCTTCTTCTATAGGGATTTTATCATATATTTCGAAGGAAAGATGGTTCGTAATTAAATGCATTGATTAATTTGCCCAGACCTGGGTAATAAAAGTTACAAGGTGTACTAATTTGTAATTGATTTTGAGGGATATCTATGATTTGCAGATATTTAGGTATTAGTTTATTGTATGGTTGTGTTTTTTTTAGAGATGTCGGCGGTATTGAATATTCAGGATTGGGATCTCTGACCCAGTTCCATAATAATTTGCCATTGGGAAAATTGTACGTATTACGGCAACTGAACCGGAATGGTCTGCTAATTTTAGAATATGGATTATGGTCATAATGAGACCTGTTTCACAATTGTATTGCTCAGGTTTAATTGTTAAGGGAGTTTCAAAGTTTTTGGGACGTTATTTTTGGAGTTGAGAGAGTTGATGAGTTGACGAGTTGGGGACGACGTCTTAAATAAGAGCTTGATTAACTGATGAGGAGTCTCTATTTTATTTTTTAACTCGACCTTAAACTTAATCAATCATTGTTGTGTTATTGCATTGTTGACTTGTTGATGGTAGGCAGAGGTAAGCTACCCCCCGTTGTGTAAAAATGGGCTTACTTAAATCCAGGCTGATTTTTATGGATGAGCTAGGAAGCTAGTCAACTATTAATTCAGCGGTCTCGTTGACTCAATTTTTGATTTTGCAATGTCGAAGTAATTGGCTCCTTTGTTTTTCAGAGTCAACTTTGTAAAATTCATGAGGATTTACATTAATCTTGCAAATTACCGTGTATGAAATTTGTCAGCAGGGACAAGAGAAATGGGGCATTTTGCTCCTTAGGCAATTTTATCATGATTTTTATATTACGATTTTATAGGTATAGAAGTTCGAAGTTATGAAAGGATAAAACTCTTTTTTGGTTTTATGCAGTCTGTCTTTCGTGCTATGTCTTTCGAACAGTTGAAATATTTTTTTTTCGGGAAAACTTTAAGACGTAAAACATGGTTGGAAAGGTATGAAGTAATAATCAAAGATGTATTTAATTGAATTCTATGGTTGGGGTATTGCAAGATTCTTGAATTAACCACTTCAATCGTGTCAAACAACGGCGTGTAATCTTAGTTGGCATTTTGTTTCGTGTGGTTTCACCCTTTTTCGATATGCGTTTACAAAATTGTATTATTTTCGGGGGATCGATTAAAATTCGATTTTAATTTTACGCAAGAAGTTCAGTTTCTTATGCAAGTTTCAACAAATTGTAGATGATTAAATGTTGGATTATGTTTTATAAATCAATGTCTCACAAACAGTTTCTTTCGTGTTTAAAGACTTTAAGAATTTGTACATGTATGTTTAACAATCCGCTAAAGAATAAATAGTAAAGTAGAATGTCGTCAGTTATTGGAGAAACCCGCAATTCGGATTCCAGAACGCTAAGGAATTTGGGAGTGTCAAAAAATAATCGAAGACCTTGAGTGTTTTAAGAATTCCTAAAATTTTATACTGATTGCAATTTTAATTAAAGGGCGCTGTCACAAAAAATCTCAATAAATATAACCTTTATACAAATCGACTCACTAATATTGCCGACAAATTAACTTTGACAAAGTCAGTATTAAGTCACGCTTCTTCGAAACTATGAAATTTTTGCGTATACATCTGCCAAAAACCGCGTGTTGTAATCACAAATTTTCTACATCCTGGATCAGTTAAAAATGTTATGCAGAAGTTCTGTAAACTATAATTTATGAAGGATCATTTACGAGCTCTATTATGCAGGCTTTGCACTTCATAAATAAAGTTTAAAAATCTCATTTCTGACGGATTGATTAGCTTATTTGGCTCATCTGATTTCCGTGTTAAAAAACCCACACTGTTATTAAAAATATCAGCTCTGTTGGTTAGTCCAATGCAGGTTATATTATATCGATCTAAATTCTTAAAATCACTATAGATGCTCTCCTTAAGATTAGAATCGAATAATAACAATAGGAAGATGAGCTCCAGTTGACTCCATTGTTTTCGTAATTGATCAAGGAACGAGACCAGATGCAAAATGCCAACTTTTTATCTCTGGAGCCTCATAATGTCTTAAGTTGCTAGCTTTGTAAATTGTAATTAAGGAATGCCGATAAAAAAATTCCCATCAAATTGTTTAACTGGTTTATATTCCTTATAATGTTTAATGTGAATGTTAGTTGGTGCATCTTCAGGTTCCTTGATGATCAGTCTTACTTTCTGGTTCTTCTTCCAAAAAACTCTTAGAAGTTATGAAATGTGGTTTAATTGCATGTCAATAAAAGGGATCCAATACAGGTAGCTGGAGATGAAGAAGACATTTTATTTTGAGCCGGGGTCTTTCATAAGTTTTGAGGTAAAATATTAAGTTTAATGCTAATAAATCTTGATTAACGTTAACCGAAAACAGAAAAAATGTCTGATCATGATTTTTTTTAATTTTTAAAACCTTTATTTCGATTTAAAGACAACAATTTACATCCAATATAATTTATGAAGCACCTAACAATTAATTGCTATTTAAAGACTATTCTCCAATTGTTCTCAAAACTGGACTCCACCACATCCTTATGTATAAGTGAAATGAATGAATGACGGGATGAGCTGGTCATTTGTTTCATAAAGATGAGCTAATTTTCAATGTTTTCTTACGATGGATTTCAAAGGTGATAAAAAATGCAATCTGGGAACCCTCATGGACACTCGATAGCCAAAAAGAATGAGCCAATTTGGACGGTGTACACATAAACATTACACGTTATGGCCACACGGACATGATAGACCTTCAAATTCCCTGATGCCGTAATACTTGATCTGCTATAATAATAATATCATCATCATCTTCTTATTCATCTTCACGAGTCTCATCCTCAGAACAAAGACATTTATCATTTATCAAAATATTAATAAGTCATCATCATCCTCATTGAGACTTGATCCGTACATATAAAACTATAGTATACACACATTAGATATTTAATGTAATTATAATGGAATTAAGAGCTATTCTTCAGATTGTTAAATATTTAATTATTTAATTGCTTGATAAAATAAATAATTCACTTCCTACGTGGTCTCAAATCCCTCAATATCCAAGTTTTATTTTGCGAGGCTAGTTTTTAGTTTATTTTTTTTGCAAAAATGTACATACTATAATTTATTTATGAATTAAGTTTTGGATGAGTTAGGAATTTCTTTTTTGAGTGCAAAATTGTCAAAGTTATCTTGTTGGCATAATTTTGTTATTGAAATTATTTAGTAATCTTACACACACAAGCTCAATTTTCAAACCACATTTACAATTTATTGGTCCGATGTGCACTCGAGAATGGTAGATGTTAATATGATATGGAATATCCTACTTTCATTAAAAACCGCACCGGAATAACTAGCTGCTCATTTCAAAGCAATCACCTGAAAAATTATTTCAAGGGCTTCCAATTTCATACCATTTCATGTTACCAAACATTCTGCCCCAAGCATTTGGCATCAATTTCCACCAATTTAACCTAAAATTCTTATGGCAAATTAGCCCTTCTTGCATTTTCCACCACATTTGCCAGCACATTTCCCGAATCCACATTTTGATCCTTGATATACAATTTGCTCTGCAACCACCCTCAAATAATGGAATAATCCAGACATCAACCGCAAATCCTAGAAAACTTAGTCCGATTCCGACTAAATATAAAAAGAAGACAGTTTGAATATTATATAATATTATTGATGAATGTTAAAGTTTGCTGATTTAGTTCGATTTGAAGTCTTTCTTTACAATTCCAAATGAAATTTTAAAATGTTCACTTATTTCAAAGTCGCTTAACTCAATGACATACCCAATATCTTTTAAAAGCGCTCAGTGACTAGGAAAAATCATGACCGTTACAAATTCCTTCAATTCGGCGAGATTAGAATCAGGCAGGTCGCAGTTTTGGGGTAAATTTCCTCACGACACGAGCGTCCATCGTGAAGTCGCCTACACATTTACCCCGATTTGTCTCAAAGTAGCCTCAAATATGGCGGATTGAAACCTAGATGTAAAGATGATATTATTAAAGCCTTGAACCTATAAAATATCCCGATCAAATTGAAATGAGTTGAAAAAGGTCAAAAGCCTGGGACGGAGTCTTGAATATTAAGACTCACAAACGAACATCCCACAACAGCCTTATGAAAGGTGATGAATTAATTAGCTGAGTTCCTGCGTAGGCCGAATATTCGAATAAATAAAAATTCTCAACTGTTAGAAATTGACATTGATAAAGGATTTTGGTTTCAATTTCAAGAACAAAATCAACATCTAAACATTTATTATTATTACTTGAGACAAGAAACAATGCCAACCTTGTTTTACAGTAAATAAAAAGTGCAAGAAAACATTCATCTTGTTAGATAATATGTTTTGAATGCGATTAAATGAGTTAATATGAAGATGCAACCATAAAAAGTTATCCTGATCTGGATCGTCTTTCAAAACTTGATATTTTTCATATAGCATCCTGACCGCTTTTACTTTCTATTACATTTAATATAATTGGATATATATACCTTGCATGTCAGAGCAAACCGTGTTGATGTGGACATTTAACATGTAATTAGTTTAACAAGAGTAATTAACAATGGAAACCTTAGTATTGATTGAGTTATGTGGTGACTGATCTGATGTCGGACGTGTGTTGATTCGACAATGTCTCATTTGCTCAACAATGTATCAAGGTAACAATGCCACTTTTAGCCAACAATGACTACATTTAGTGTTTTGACATACTATATTCATGGGTTGAAAGCTCCTTGGAGAATCGTAAAAGGTTAGATTTTTTTAATGGCAATAAGTTATGCTTGTATGCTATTTGCTATTGAACGAAATAAACCCCAGATTTTATTTTTGTTTTTAAACTATTTATCAGTTTATCGAGGGCAGTATATTAATATTTACGGTATTAATGAATAATATTGATTTGGAAACTCCGGGTCGGGGCAAATTATTCATAGTTCATGTTCATAACTTGTTCCTAGTCGACATGATATTTTATATTCTACAATCCAACATGCATTTTCTTTTGTGTCCTCGTTGCCATTAAAGCCATCCAAAATACATGGCCCTTTGACGACATGGAATCAAAATGATGCTTACAAAACTGCTTATAATAACTCTATGGGCTATTGAAGATGTTCACGAATGCAGTCACCTGTATCTCTATGCATATCAAGCTCAAAAAACTTCAAATTCACTCCAACGCAACGGTGCGAATGTTTAGTGTGCAGAAACAAGTTGAAATGAATTTGACACGAGGAACTGCCTTCGTGTCAATCATGACATGACAGATATGTAATAATCAATAAATGGATACCGCGTTGCGCGTTGCGTAATATCCTCACAAAAGTCAGAGTATAATCCCAACGCTAATCACAATTATATTTATAATTGTATACAATAGTATTGGGCATTGAGAATTATTGGGGATTATTAAGAATTCAATTAGAATGATTGGAAATAATAAATGAGGACGTCTTACAAGGGACATAACCCAAAGGTCAGGCCCCAAATCGTCTGATTTTTTTACGGTCGAACACACAACTAATATGAACCACAAAACTGAAAGAAATATCTGCGGTAATTCATCCTGGTCATTTTAAAAAAATCACGAAATAAAAAAATCACGAAAATTGACTTTTTCAAAAATTAATACAACATCGATTTGTGGTCCGATTTTCGAAATCTTTCGAGTTTTGCAGTGCTAAAGAGTTGTACTTTATGGAAATCTAAAGATTTGAATTTTAAAAAATATTTCAATTTTTTTTTAATTTTTGAAAAAAATTGAACCTCAAGAACGTTGAAAAAAAAGGTTATTTTTTTCGATTTTTTACAAAAATTCAAATCTTTAGATTTCCATAAAGTACAACTCTTTAGCATTGCAAAACTCGAAAGATTTCGAAAATCGGACCACAAATCGATGTTGTATTAATTTTTGAAAAAGTCCATTTTCGTGATTTTTCTATTTCGTGATTTTTTAAAAATGACCAGGATGAATTACCGCAGATATTTCTTCCAGTTTTATGGTTCATATTAGTTGTGTGTTCGACCGTAAAAAAAACAGACGATTTGGGGCCTGACCTTTGGGTTATGTCCCTTGTTAGCCCTCTTTGAGGGATGGATAAATTATACTCATTACTGACGAGGCAGAGTCACACAATGCGGGCCACGCTTTCAGATTACAAATTACAGTATTTATATCAAATGGCTTTTCAATACAAAAGAAAGAGAATGATTGGTAAGCGGTGCTGGTACAATTGATTATTCTGCTTTTAATATTTTTTAACAGGACGAAGAATGCGTTGACGTAAGGTGTTTAGGATTTTGATAAGATTAAGAAGATTGCAAAATGTTTTGAAATTAATGTATTTTTTCCGAGCGTGGTGTAATCGTCGCTGACTTTAGTCTCTTGTGATTGAACAAGTCTTGTCTTCCTGGGAGTCTACAATTAAGTATTTGCGACGTTTTGTTTTAAATAACCCTTTTAGTACCCAGATTTAAATAGAAGCCGGCTTGTTTTACTCTCTGTGAAGCTAAATACTAGTCAAGTTTTACCTGAATTGACATCTGAAATGTTTTTGCGTGTCTTGATCAAGCTAAAGCTTACCTGAATACTTTATCAATATTCATTTTAGCATTTCCAATGTCTTAAATAAATAGAATATTGTTACGTTTGAGTCTCAAAAGAATCCCGATTTCCGGTTTATGCCTTAAAATCCTGTTCTAAGTTGCTATACATTTAAAAAATAGACCTCAGCATAATAATTTCTCCAATTCTCGAAACCTTCTGAAGAATTGCGAGCAGGGATTTGAGTGATGAAACAATTCTAGGAAAGCATGTTTGGATTAAAAGAACAACGTCCGTACCAATTACACGAAGATTGATGTTCCGATAAAAAATATTTGTGATGATTCATCACCTCTCCAACCAATAAATCCATCATCATCGTAATCGTATCGCAATTCCCTGAGACTATGGTAGAAGTGATTGTACTTTACTCTTTTGCTTGTAGAATTGCCAAAGCCTCCATCCCCAACCCCAAGCTCCTCTAATTCTAAAACTGTATAATTTCATAATAGAGGAAACGCATTTAATAATGTGTAGCTTTTTCACCTGCTAAATGAAATATACACTTAATTTGCCAAAGCTCATAATATGGAGGAATTTAACATCTTTGCAGTATATTACGAAGGACAGAATGTAATTTAATGGCCAAAAGCCAGCTCAGAGAATTATGTACAAAGTTCACTGATTCCAACGAAAATTGAAAGATTCTAGAGCTGAAGTGTTGAATCAACTTTGGAAGTTATGCGGTTATGTTATGACTAATTGATAACACTATATAGAGCTATTGTTCGTGGTGGCTTGGCTGGTCATTCAGCTACGATGAAATTCAAAAGATCACGAGTGGAGGTGGATCATCTAGAATCTAGAATTGATACGATTGTTCAATCCTCATTTTTCAATTCTTCAGTTATCAGCTGAAGATGAAATAGTTCGGTAAAAAATAAGTAAAAAATATTCCCTCACGACTGATCCATGCGTTTTGATTGTGATATGGTGAGGTTAGGCAATTCAATTTCAATTTGTTGGGGTAGAATGATAATAAAGCCATTTGGGAGTTTTTTAAGCAAAAAACGGAATTAAGTCATGAATAGCAAAAGTTCTTAAATGAGGTTTTCTTGAACTTGAAGTTTAAAAATGCATCGATTCTTAGTTTTTAGCTCAAAAGCTGATACTGTTTTTCCTCATGAAGTCCTGTTACTCCATTTTAGCATGTTGTAAGATAAGTGATAGAAACCGTGTATTCATCAATGAAATCACAGGCTGTTGAACTATTGCATCTAATTTACCGAAATCAAAATCAGCTTCATTGAGAAAGCCGAATACGTTTATGCCTTAAATTAAATAATAATTTTCACGACAGGGATGAACGGTTTTTTCAAGATGACAGTTATTAGTTGCACATTGCCCTTTAAATAGCTTTTCATTCTCAAGTACTATATTTCAATGATTTTAAACGGTGCTGTAGATTCTTAATATTTATTCAACCCAGTTACGATGAGGTACTACCTCAACTATTACAACAATTACGCGTTTACAATTTAATTTATAGACGATGCATATTTAAATATCTTGACGTTTTTTCCTAATTTTGCATTTCCTTAAAAATTTTAGTGCAATCTTGCGCTTCGGTTTAAAGTGGTATGTATTTACTAGCAAGTTCTATTATCACCCTTCCACTTAAAAAAAATATTTTTATATGCCCACTCATCTAACGTATTTTAAGCCGGAGAATTGCATGCGGCTTTGGTCCAAGAAGTTTATGAATTTGATAATAAATTATACAGTCAATTTGAAACACATTGTTACGTTATTGCTTAAAGAAAACAATTAACTGGCATTTTTTGCAAGAAAAACTCCAAATCTTAATTGATTCTAGCTTACTAGATATTTAATTTAGAAAAGGGACATTTTCATTATTTAATAATATGTTTTTGGCTTGAGGAGGGTGCTGGATTAGCTAATTATGAAGCCAAAAGTGTCAGTTAACAATGTTTTTAACGCCAAGACTACTGAATCTTATTTTCGCCAGTACTTTAAATGCCAACAATTTCATTGTATTTTTTCAACGAGTAATCAGTACTTACAAGCTACATAGGTAGTCAACTCATTTCGTTTCCTACAATCAAATAGAGAGTGTTGAGACTTTAACTTCTTGACAGTTTCAATACGACTGACTACCCAATTATGTATTAGAAATGACAACCTTAGTAAGCCATTACATTCACATTGTCAACTCTTTAACGTTTAAATTGCCTCTTCTATCGATCGAGGCCTTTCAAATGCATTTCATAATTAAATGCCTTCATTAAAAGGAACAAAAAATTAGAACCAAAAATATAGAGTCCTTTAAGATTTACAAAAATCAACAACCCAAATCGTGTTTTAATGCCAACAGGCAGATCATAATTTGCCAAAATGAATGAACTGAATCCTATGGGATCTAAAGGTCTTGCAAAAATGCAACTCAATTTCCGTCATATATACACTATATAGCTCTGGCAATGTTGTGGCTGGCTGGCAAAGGGCCCTAATTTAAAAGCATTTCTTTGTAGATTAAATGCATTTATCATCATATTCGAGAAGTAAGTAAATGATCTTTCACGTTTGTTACAGAAATTGCACATTGCACAAGTTGTTTTCAAGTTTTAAGGCCATTGACGTATTATACAAGAAGCTAAGGAGTAAGGTAGTTTTTTTTGGGTAAAATGGTAATAACAAGCAATAAAGTTCGAATAATAATAGCTTTTCGATTTTTCAGTCTCAATTCGCAATAAACAAAAGGAATATACATTCACTCCGGGAATTTAATGGAACTTTCGTTAGTTTTTAAAATTAAATGAATCGTTAAGAAATGCCGATTCACAGCATGAAGAAATCGAAATTTCTGATTTTATACCCTATTCTGAATTACGTAATTGATTATTGGCTAGAAATGCCGTTTACGAGTATGAGTTGCTTTAAATATACACGATTCCGTTTTATTGACATTTTTATAGCGGAATGATAATAAAGGACATTTAATAAAAAATATGCTTTTCACGTTATTTCATCCTCTCCAAATTATTGAACGTTGTTAGCTATTTCTGGCAAAACTATTGTTACACGTTTATTGGATTTTAATAAAATGAGGTATGTCACAAGGAGTAATTTCAGACTAGACGTCTGGATTCACTTCAATTAAATTTGAACTCAAAACCTCAAATACTGTTCAAACTTTCAATCCTTTACTCAGATGACCTGGTGACCCCGTTGAAGACCCTGTTGGTTTTTTCTGAATACTGCCGGATTCGCTGTCAGAATCCTGGAGGTTCCATGCCTCGTCTTGGAACTTGACGAGATCCCTAAGACAATCGAGACCAAAACCGTAATCAGCTTCAGTGTCCATACTATGTTCTCCAAAAACTGAACTCGAAGAGACGGAATTTACATCATCCTCCGGAAGCCGAGGGCGACTGGAGAAAGTTGCTTTGGATTGGCTTTTTTGCTGTTTATCATGTTGAGTTTCAGTGGCAGTCGCTATGTCATTGTGAGTCTTGATGTAATCTGTTGATTCATAAAAATTAGGAAACATTTTTTTTAAAGAAAATTAAGTTTTGGCAAAAAAACCTTCAAGATCGGGCTCAGGATTCAACAGGTTATTCAAAGTTTCGGCTGACACCTTCCTCCGAACGCCTGAATACATCGTCTCAAGCGTCTCACTTCCCTCCAGTGGATCCTTCTGCTTCTTGTCAATCAAAGGGTTGTACAAATGATGCATGGGTCGATTCCAAAGGTCCATGTCACTTATCTCGGACCGGATCTTCTTCTTTCGATCTTCCTGTAGATTTCAAATTAAATTTAAGAGTAAAAGGTAAGATTATTAATATTTTTATAACAAGAACTTACGGAGATGGTTTTACTAAGTGCCGTTTGGCAAATTGCGGAATGAGACGACCGAACTTGCTCCAATTTCAATGACAATGAATTTAGTTTCGGAATGACTCCGGATCTTAAGATCCTGGGTTTCAGAGCGGATGTCCGACGCTGGATTCTACTCTTGATGTCATTCTTCAACTCCTTTTGTTCATCTGACCAGGATTTTGGCATGGAGCTCCAGTATTCTTCTGTATCAAGATTGAGGGGATGGTCCGTCTCAGAAGTCATAAATCGCTGTTCGCTGAGGAATGAGTAATTCCTCTCCTTTCGAGGTTTTAAGCGCTCCGAACTTTCGGCTTCTGTGACTTCCGCGTCATTTGATTTTTCGACCAAATCCCTTTATTTTGGGGTAATTAAAGAAGCGTTTAAGCTTGGACAATATGCCTTTGCGTGTTTGCAGTACAATCAAATACACAGGTTTAAGTACCTCATCGCTTGGGTAAGGTACATATCCGACTTGAATTGCCTGAACCGGTTGATGCCCTCTTCCTGAAGGTTCTTCGGTCGAGGCAACCTGAAATAGAAAGCGTCGAGGATTTCTGACATCTCATCCGGTTTCTTAATGTCAACCATTCGACCAGACACACTCTCCCCTGTGGACGTTTCTTGAGTCGGCATTTTGCTTCGAATATTAATATTTTATTAATGGGCTTAGTAGATTTCAGTAACCCTGAAATAATCAGTTATAAAGATCGGCGTTTTTGCAAGATCAGGCTGTGGGAAATTCTGTTCATGAAAGTCATCCTATGGACTACAAAAAATGAAATGCTCGGCCACATAATCAGTTGCGCAGCAACAATGACAGTGACAATGCCGTAATTTATTACACTGACAGTTGCGGTTGGAAAGTAAAAGCCGTGGTTTGGTTTGGTGAATAAAAATGCAATTAAAATTTTGTAATGCAGAGAATACAACCATGAATCACGATGTAATGCAGGTGGTTATGATTTGTCATACAATAATATCCTCATAACATAACTAACTACAAGAACGAGGGATGCAATTCGGAAGATCACTTACTGAAAGGGCTTGTATTCTTAATTTAACATGTAAAATTAATAAATATTTTAAAGCAAATTTTTATTACTCTTGGGACTAATACAAAGTTAGTTGGACCTCCAAATTATTACTAAAATAGAATCTTATATTCACTCTTCCTGCAATTTTAAATGCCTAAATTCTATCTATATTCTGAGTTTAGGTACACAGTACAAGCAAAAGTAACTAACAAATAGACTTGTATTACATCCCTTAATTAAGACAAAAACTGCAGCCATGCCGAATGCTGAATGGGCACCTTTGAAACATAATTCTCACCCTTTCTCTCTGCAAATTAATTTGTAACTTTGAAAGCAACGGCTTTAGTTTTTGTGCTATTATGAAAGTTTTAAACAATGGATGACAATTTTTGTAATGGAAAGGGATTATGTCTTTGAAAAACGGCTTTCGGTGTGTAATAAAGACCAAGAAACTTCAATCTAACGTGGATTACTCATCTAACGTCATTTAGGAATTTGATATTAAGTGCATTAAATACTTTCGGATTAAAACTATGTACGAATGTTTTGATTGGTAAATTAGAATGCTAAATCATCCTAATCTATTCAATTCCACGTTTAACTTATGTATTTGACACACGTGTCGTGTATTAATTATAAATGAAACCTGGTGTATCATTGTGGTTTTTAAAATCAAAATAGTTCCGAATTTAGTTATAAAAAAAATATATATTTATACATTTTTATTTATTGATTTTTGAGCATTATAAACAGAACCTTTAAAATCCCAGGATTCAGGACACTACTAGTAACAACTCAGTAAGAAGCAGATGCATTTCATAAACTCATCCATAGTAAACCATGACGTAAAATAGTTTTGACGAAAACATAATCTTGATGGGTAGATCTTCTCAAAGAAGCTTTTGAATAACACAAATGATAATTTTTCTTTAATTTTTTAATTGACCAAGGGTTGCACAATCAAGCTCTAAACCGTCTTGAAAACAAAAACATTTTAATCTCCTTAATGATGCTGTAAAAGTAATGTTAGAGTCCTCGTACTTACTCTAGGTAGAATATATTGTGTCATTAAGCATATTTAAGGAGACAATTTCATTGAAATTCAAAGTTTCATTGGCACGACGAAATGCTTAGAAATTAATTAAATCTCGTTCTTTACACATAGAATCATTTCTCTAGATCTAATTCCAAACAGGCACTGATCTGGTACGTTCATTGCAACTAGAATTCATTTCCTGTTCTTTTGTCAATAATCAAATCAGAACTAAAAAAATATGAATGACTCTATCTAATTGAATCGAAAAGAAGAATATACAATGTTTTGTCAAAAATCAAATGGACAATAAATATATTGTAAAAATTCGTTACAAGCAGAGCATGAATTTTTAATATAATCTTCCTTGGCCAGTTGACCTAGACAAACGGATAAACTCCACTATTAAGTAAGGATGTCCTTTCCTATTGCCAAAACTATGTGATAAGATACGGATCTGTCACTCTTCAAGTAATAAAATTAACACAACCATTTACATCAATTTACCAAACAGAATTAACAAAGCAAAGGGAGACTGTAGACTTTAATTCTCTCAATCGTTAATTCCAAATAAACCGTTAAAGCAACAAGTCCAAGACGATTTCATTAATCAGTAATGTCTCAAAAAGATAAGCAAGTCATATTGACGACGGTTCCATCATCCTTGGGATATCAATCAGACGTTCATTTCCCTAAATTCCGACCCTTGATCTAACGATTGGAAATAAATTAAATCCCAAGAAGACGATTGTTAGAAGGCGACAATCTGTTTATTGATTCTCGTGAGCTGTTAAAAAAACAGTCACCCTAAAGCGACTTTTGATAGCTCTTTAGATTTTTTTTCAATAGGAAGAATTAAGAATCAACGAAATTCGAAGCGTCTGTGGCTGCCAAAGTGTCAATATAAAAGTTACATGGACCATGACAAAGATCTCTTTAAGATCAGAACTCAAGCTAATGTTGTCATTCAATTACTCTTTGATGATATAATGCTCCAATGACATTGGACTTCTTCAATTCTTCTTCGTCATAAAAAAACTGGATGACTTTGACGAGAAACGGCCAACCTGCCTTCTTTTAATGTATTGAAACATATCATCTTGTTCTTTTATATTTACATGATCATCTTCCCAAAATAAAAAACGTACTTGCTGAATACAACCACGGCGCGACAGGGTTTGTGCAACCCGTGGCTATTTTAATCAAGTGCTAAAATTACGAATCTCCAAAAGTGTAGTGTAATTGCGCTAAAATTTGAAACGCGTTGTCCAATTTTGTCGCAAATAATTCAAAATGAGTAATCTCTTTGTGAGAGTGGTTTATACTGAAAAATCCGAGTTTTTTCTACCAATTTTTGGGGGTTTGCTGATTTGGGGCCTAATGATTCAAAAAACCAATTTAATTAATTAATTACAGTTTCTGGGGTGGTTAGGCCAATTTTCTAATGCGTTGTGACTTGATAATTGACATAAACTTTTAGTCTAACAAAAAACCATCAGAATTTTCAGAAAAATTTAGACCCAAAAGCACAGGTCGCAAAAACTTTGGTCCTCGAACCCTGTCCGCATCATATAACATTGATATAATCAGAATCCCAGAATCCTATTCATTATGTAGAGGCAGATTCACCTCATTTCTCACATCTCACCTTATGACTTTCCTTTTACGTCCGTTAATGTTAACTATTTAAAATTATACAATGATAATGAGGAGCAGTCCATGTTGGTCAGTTGATGGTGCTTGTGGCAGTGGCATCGAATTATTCCAAGCCTGCCGTATGCATTTGATTATACAAAGAGGAAGGGCATTTTCTAATGTAAATAAATAAACAACTCTAGAGGACAGTTAATCATAATGAAATAAATTGGTCCGTCTTTTTTCAGGGTTGTAATTATATTTTTACAGTGAATTTAGGAGGATTATTCCTCTCTTCTATCCAATGGTAATGGTTGCATCCTTTGCATCTAAAAGAAAATTAGAGCGGAAGATTTTATATTATTAATAATATAAAATTAATAATTCGCATTGGCTTGACATTGCAATGTTGCTACTGGCAAATGTGTCAATTTGCCAAAAACCAACCTACGACGAGAAATTTTATTATGGAGATGTCCTTAGCAGATGGAGAACAAAGAATGCGGCTCAAAATTAAGGTCTTGTGTGGAATTTGACATTTGACAGGAAAAATTCCAAAAAAACATTTGGATCAAAAATCAGATAGTTTTAAGGTCAAAATTGCTTCATAAATAAGATCTACGATTCAAGGGGCTAATGAAATATAAAAATCTACCTCTTAATTTATTTAAACTGTCCATAACTTAAAAATGATGAATAAGCGAGAACTGAAATAACGACACTTTTGTCAATCGGGATGTCAGGGAATGAATTCTTATACCTCTCTGAAGGGCTAGT
Organism: Desoria tigrina; assembly: GCA_906901685.1. NCBI lineage: Eukaryota > Metazoa > Arthropoda > Collembola > Entomobryomorpha > Isotomidae > Desoria > Desoria tigrina. The sequence goes on from CAJQTU010000060.1 coordinate 1,087,663, forward strand.
ATTTAAATCAAGAATGTGTAATAAAATTCTCAAGTAGAATATCAAGTAACAATGGAGAAGGAACACGCAATAACAGTAACATTAAAAATCTGAAGAATATGCGGAATGAGACATTCCATCGTCTCGCAGGCATTTCGCTTCGAGTCTTATCTTATGGGATCGTAAATATATTTCTACAGAGAGGATTTGTGTAAGATGAAATAGTAAGAAAAAATAACAATAATAATAATGAAGATGAGCAGAGAGACTACATAACCCAGTCATATTAACAATTATGCTATTAACAACTTTGACTAAATAAATAACCAGGTGAGTTAAATATTACCATTTTTACGAAAAAAAATAGTTGTAGTTGCGGAGTTGGTTCTTGAGATCATTTCCTTGTCTGCAAAGGAGCCTTTGCCAATTGAAGGAGCATCACCGACATTTAAAATTGCAGTACCAATATTATGCCATTAACAAACCCTCTCCTGCAATACGATATACGAACCAAGAAGTGCGTTCTTCGTACATTTTGAGGCATTTAATGTTGTATTTTATTGTAGGTAATATAATAAAGTTTAGCCATAATGTGAAGTAAAGTAAATAGTGTCTGATTTGGCTCCCCAAATCCATAAGAGTTTCTTGCCAATTACTGCCAATTATCCAATTCGTCACGCTGGTTTTATGGCTCAATGGGCCAATAATATTGTTGATTGTTGACTCTTGAGTTGACGATACGAGACTCATTATTGCTGCAGTTACGACTACGATTGACTGGCTGAAACTGAAACTGCCTGACTTTGAATTGGCAATATCTTTTGCAAAGAGTTGGGATGATATAATAATGAAGGCTAGGATTTATAGTAATATTTAAATATGTATGATCTGATGGTCTCGAGCAATTAGCCATCTGACACTTTGCGATTAGGAACAAGAAATAAGAGGTGCATGCGTAACGTCCAACGTGAGGTGTTTGGTTTTGTGGTTTTGAGGGCATTGTCAACGATTGTCAAGTGGTAATTGCAACTGACTGCATTATCGTTTGTCTGGGACACTTTCAGACTTTGAAATTAGCTTTGAAGGATTCGGCAATTAAAAGCTTTTGTTTTTTGGGAAAAACATCGAGTCATTTTCTGTTTATTAGCTAAAAGAGCAAATTAAATGGTTGGATGTGTTTTGTCATGTTATCGAGGGAGTTTTATTATCCTGATTCTTGATATGGGTTGAGTTGGTACTGAAGACGTGCTTTTTTAATTTGCAATTTGTGTGAATTTTCTGACCTCTCGAGACCAGTCCATTGCATTATCATGTTTGGAATTTTATTTGTTTTGGGGGAATTTATATTTAATTAAAATTGGCATTTCTATATTTGGCAGAGTAAATGCCAATTGGATTCATTTTGTTAGCTTTTGATTTCGTTCCAATTTATCGGATTTCCGTGGAGTATTTTATTGAAAATTGGCGTTTTTTTCTGAAATGACTTTTACAACTTGATAGTTTGTGATCTAATTATGCTATTCGAGTTTAATAGCTTCTATTGATTTCTCTCGTTTAAGATCTCAACTACTGCAGCAAGTTAAAGGACTATATAAGACTATCAAGTATCGGTGGCACGTGTAAATTCACTCGTTATACCTTTCAGTACATATACAAACCGAATATGATAAACTGACATTTTCATTGTTCCATGGATATTAGCTATTAACCCCAAAGTCAGAGTTTAATCTCCCAACTAACACAACTGAATACAAATTACCTCATTATATAAAATCATACACATCCTTAATTTCGTATATACAAAACAAACATAATCATTGTTACATAGTTACACAATCCATACGTCTTCTTACTGTTCATAATTCCAGCCGTCCCTTATTCTTATGTATTAAAAGTCAATGCCAACCTGTAATCCTAACAATAAAACGTTCGTAAAAGCTATTGAATTAGTAAAACGGTTCAACAATGCATTCTTCGCTAAAATATATTTTAAAATCCGCTTTTATAAATTCAAGAACAAGGATAATGCACAAAAATTTATTGAGACAAAGGCCCTCTTTAAATCTCTTCAATTATCTAGAAACAATGAGTAACATTTAGAATTCAGAATATCCCCATTGTACTCCAAAATTCCAACAACTTAAAAATGCTTCTTTATCACCTCAATGTCATCAGAGTTTAGAAGTACAAGTGTCAAGAGCACAAGTTTCCAATCTGAATAGCCTGAAAAGCCACTCTCCTGTTATAATTCAAATTTTAAACACCATTTGCGCAATTCCACCTCATTTTAAAACATCACACTTGTACTACTCTGCATAAGCCAGAGGAGAGGATAATTACAGATTGGAGGAGACATTAGACGGACTGAGGACTCAACTATTCAAGGGATAATTATAATTCACAATCAAAATGGGTAAAAGAGGCGATGAATAAAACTTGACCTGATTCGAAACTCAAAATTTGGGTTGGATTTAGCTGCAGGGTCCAACCATCTAACACCACGGCAGTAAATTTAAGGACTTGTAGAGAGAAAACGCGAGATTAGATTCAGCATTCAACCTTGAGGATCCTTGCAGCTAAAATCTAAATCGCTTTTACCACCTTCGTTGAAAAGATTCTATAAATGTGGCATAATATTCAGCAAATATGGATGACTTAACTGAATTCATCCTTACCTCATCATCACAATATTGACCACCACCACCACCAAAATACAGCCAAGTCCGAGTACCTCTCCCAAAGTGACAAAATAATTCTTTGTAATTTAAAAATGCAAAATTTATAGGACACGAGAAGACTTTAGGATCTTGTATCTTCATTCTTTGAAAATATATTGAGACGTCTGTGTGGGCACTGAGCCTACATTTCAGGAGTTTTAGATTTTGGCATTTATTTTTGGCTTGGCATTTGCCTTTGAGATTAGGATTTTAAATTAAGATAAAATACTCTGTGGTTTTGTCACGGTTTTCTGAACTGAACTTTCAAAAGGTATTCCATTTCGATGTCATTTGACTTTATCCTTCAAGTTACGTTTGTCCACGATTTTGGCGATGGCTTTGCCAGTACCTTATGATTGCATGTTTGCCTGTCATCAGTTGGGGCTTTTCGTAATAATAATATTTTTCTCCTGATCATCTTTAAAGTTGCATCATTGGCTGTAAAGGTCTTAAATCTGGCTGTTTGTTGGCCAGATTTACATTTGTGTCACACAAGGGAGAGTATAATTCGAGTTTCTTGTGTGTTGAGAGGTGAATGGATCTCTGATCCTTTGACAAGTATTTATGAAATTGTATGACATGATAAGCGGATTTATTAAAGACTTGCTTATGTTTTACTGCATTTTGAAACAATAATATTGTAGAAAATTGCGGACTAGTGAGTTTTGCAAATTTTTAAGATAGTCTTTCCTGAAAAATTTACTATTGAGCCACCTCAAATCAGATGATAATTTGTAATGATAAACAGAGTATAAGCCAACGCAAGGTACAAGAAAAGACTGTTTCATTGGTATACTTAATCTTATAATTCTTAAACGGTTTTCGGCTTAATCACAATGTCAAACACGATTGTTTTGATGAACTTGACAAACCAAAATTTCGAAGATGTAGGTTTTGTTGAGGAATTCGAATTACAAAAACTTTCTGTTAGCATTAATGATAAATATCTGTTTAAAACTGTCTTCAGGTGGTCTATGAATTAAGAATTTTGGTCTTACTGGTTCTGTTTTTTAATCACGCATCCAATTTTGTACAAAACCAAAACAAAATTGTAAATTTCTGGGTCGCTGCTTGAGTGTATTTTTTTAAATTTAAATCAGTTTCCCAAAAGAGCATAGTCACCAGTTAGGAATTACAAAATGACCCCCACGCATTAATCCTTGTTGACAACCTTTAATAAAATACCCATCTTCTACTAATTAAGCTGTAAGAAAAAGCCATCTTCATAAACCCTTAAAAGCACAATTTGTCTCATAAGTCACCAACAATTCCTACACACTATCAGAAATTGCTATCACTTCATTGTTCATTACGGAATATTTTTCATAATATCAGCAATGAAACGGCAAGTAGAGAAATTATATTCAAATTCGTACTTTAAGCATATGATAATGTACAATATAATTCAAAAGTAATGTATTCTAACAATAAGTCTTCTGAAGCCTTAGATTTTATTTATTCGTAGATGATGTTAGATCAAAATATTTTACATTCTATGTTTTAGAAGAGTTCATTATGATGAGCACAGTTTTCATTGTTACTATCACTATTGTCGCTTGGTTAGTAGTATTATTTGGTGAGTTGGATGACATTATAAGAAGGGTCGTCGTATGAAATCGCTATTTTTGCTGAATGGACGAAGATTGGATGTGACAGGCATTAAATTGATTACATTTTGATTTGAATTGTTTGTTTGCTTTTGATTTGGTCTTGGTGTCTCTTCTCATCGGCTTCCAGTCTTGTAAACAGAGAAGATACTAGCATTAGCGGTCATTGCCCAATTTGAACTTACGAATTTATGAATTAATTGTATTTGAAATCACAGAATTTCAGTAACAAAGTAGCAATCTCAACAGGTATAGCCATAATTCATTGTTAAATCTTAGCTTCCTTCAGCTTTAAAATAAAATTAATTACTTATCATACTTTTGCCATTCCTCTCGATTCTGAGGATATGAAGCTTTGGCTGGTGTAAAGAAAGATACTTGTAGTAATCAGATTTGCTATGGGAAAAATAAATTACTTGTTATTCAGTTTATATGAATTTTGTAACTATAAAACAATAAAAACTATTTTTCATGAGTCAATATGGGCCTATAGTTTACCGATTTGAATGATTTTTCGTTGCTTTTGTTGTATTGTTGAAATTAAACTGGGGTATCAAGTATTTTACTGCAAAACTCCTGGTATTCAGACACAATTAAAGAATCACCTACATGGATTTGTTGTTTATTGTTCTTTTGGTGTGAAGAAATACGTCCAAACGTAACAGGTTACCTAACTCTTGTCGTCTGGTCGTCTGGTTTTGTTGTTAATGACCAACATTCTCACTTTTCCCAAATTAGGGAAATAACCCTAAAGTTGTACGTTTACTAGATAGGTATTTTCTCAGAGCATTTAAATTAAGTGGGGATAACCTTTGACTTTTAAGATTGTTAAGCTTTTTGAACATTAAAGAAAATTTGTTTTGTTAAAAATTTTCAGAAAATTGAGGCCTTACAAGTCTACAAAAACAAGAATACTCGTAAATATTTGCAACGCACCATTTAAGTGTTTTTATCGTATTTGTTATCATTCATCATATATTATCACTGTAAAAATTATGATGAAATCCTAAACTGTCGTAGTTTGATATTAGAGCAAACACGGTACTTGACGAGTTCCCAAAATCAAACTGTTCAACGTCATTTAATGCTTGCTAATTAGATTTTAATATGGAATCCATCAGAAACACGTCAAGTGTATTACCTTCCACTAAACTTGAAACATAAAATTACAGAGCAATTAGGCAAGACCCCATTCACCCCAAAAGTCCAGAAGTCGTGTCACGTCCATCAAAAGCATGCCACACTCCAAACACAAATCCTCAAAATGATGATGAGGGTTGACTGATCCGATGAGTTGTTCGTATTGGCTCATCTGCAATTTGCAAATTATATTTTTAAGAACTTGATCATGTACAAGCATCCCACTAATCCTGCTTAAACATGTTAAAGTTCATAGTTATTAAATTCCACTAAAATGCGAAGGAATAACTCAGCCTCATCATTTAATTCCCATCTAGCACCAAATTGATTGCAATTAATTTAAAGATGCACGCCGAGCCTCATCTTCACACGATTTGTGACGACAAGGAATTGTACCAATATATAATATAAAATATTTACGAAGTCAATGATTATTGCTAAAAAGCTTGTAAGTAAGGGATTGTGATTGATTAATAATGATGATTAATTGCATCGACATGCGTGACAATTATTTCTCTTGATGAAAGTCATGTTTCCGTGTCAGAAGTGAATTTGTCTGTCTCTCTGTCATTTGCAGAGGGCTTTGTGCCCGTGACTTGCTCTGGGTTTCCTAACCAATTAATCAACACGTGGTTAGCATATTTAGTTTTTCGTTAATTTGATTTTATTATCAGTTTTTCAGATCTGTGTTAAATTGACAAAGGGAGAGGAATGTTTGTAAAAGTGCAAAAACGAGAACTACTTGATTATCCCTGCATAATGCCGTTGGAGATCAATAAAGTTTAATGTTACGGAATACGGAAATTTCGATGATGCTCTAATGAAGTAATCAGGCCGATATATTGAGGTATTTTTGTTGAAATCCAAAATTTATCGACACGACCTCATGTCTCTTTTCTCTCTGTATTTGTTCAGATGCAAATCACTATATGTGTTTTTTGTTTGTTGCAATAAATGCAGTGAGCATGTGGATGAACCCCTTTAATCAACTACTAATTAAGGGTACCTAACTAAACCTGTTTTAATTACTGTATTGAAGCATGAATACTAGAAATGTCTATATATGTTCAGGTTAATTAAAATGAACTAAATATGGACATTTCTTCAATCACAATTCTCTTTGTTGGTTTTGTATTTCAATGAAATGAGATTAGAATAGAATAGTAATGACAAATGAATATATTTCTCTTTTAATTAGATTGGATTTAGTCAGAAGGGTTTCGTCAGTTGGCTCTGATTTGGCTGTTTTTAATTATTGCGTTATAGTTATTTTCGTTTCAATGTATAAATTATTGTCTTTCGTCCATCGGCGATCTATCATAATTTTCATTTAAAATGTTACTGCAATTTTTGGCAATTTTGATTGCCAGAAATTACATGGTTTTGTTGCCGGATATTAATAAGAACCCTCGTTTGTCACCAATCAAGCGTCTTTGAGTTAAAAATATGCGTAGCCAACAATGACTAACATTCCTTAGGATTTGATGCTAAAAATCCAGTTAATAAATGTTTTATTAAATTTACAACGTTCTTAATAGGCAAGTCCTCATTATTATGGCAGAATAGTTAAAGTCAAATCGGCAGAAGATGAGAATGTCCCATCATTGGCAGTTAAGACAATCTGGTGATCTCCAACTTCAAAGAAAGTGCCACTGAAGCTGAACTCAACCTTGTAGGAAAATTCGGTCGGGTGGGGGATCCGATTTGCAACAATGTTCAAATAAGGATTGTTGGAATGGACAAACACAGCCGCGTTTGCTATGTCGAGGTCCGCATCATTGACCAAAATATTTGCATCCACGGCAAGACCTGCATAAGTCGACTTCTGTACTGAGATTTGGTATGAGGGTTGATTGAAAAGAGGCTGCAAATGTAAAATAAAGCAATGAGGACACAAAAGTTGAGATTTTTAATTAAGGAATTGAGATTCTGTTAAGTTACCGCTTCAGTATTTTCATCTTCAAGAGGAAAGATTAAAGAGTAAGCGACGGTAGTACCATCGTTGCATCGGAGCTGAATATCTCGCTGAACCTGAAGCGACCGTTCAGTTTGGACGAAAGTTGGGAAAATAGGTTCAGCCCACAATTCGTATCGAGTGGAATATCGTAAACCTCGCATGTATTTATTATGTGGAGATTCGATGGCAGCCGTGGAAGTGATATTGTATGAGTTTACTGTCCTGAAAATTTTGTAAAAATTTATTGTTTCTTTTAATAAATAAGATTTTTCAAACATACAATAGTCGACCTATGCCGAAATTTGATTAACAACAATCAATTTTGGCAAAATATTACATTAGATTATGTCACCCCAGAAATCTGTGACCTTTGACTTAGGGTTTTCCCGCTGTATAAATACATTTCCCAGCTTTTCTCAATCTCAGTATTTATTGGAGGTTAATGTTGTGTAAAACACGTACAAACAGTTATTACTTACTTTTAGTTAATTATACTTTACTTATGATAGACCTTATTGTATTGGATTAGATTGTATTAGATCGAGTGCTGATAATCAGATAATCCCATGATCACTCAAGATCATAGCAGAATGCGCTAATTTATTACATTTTATGGGCTTCTTCAAACTTCAAAGACCTATTTTTTTAATTCATGAACATCAATTGTTTTAATTACCAAAATAACCAATCAACAGGCGTCGTCTCCGGTAGTTTCGCAAAAACTATGGTACCTCCAGAACTGTCGATTCCCTCGAAACCACAATTTTCTGCGTTAATTGGAACAAAAAATAGTTCGTATTCATAATTCCAAATTTCTTGCAGTTTATGGTAATCAAATATATTACGTGTCAATTAAGATGATTTACTTACGCGAGGCAACCACGCAAACTATGGCAGAAAGGATAAAAAATGAATACTGCATTTTGATATATTCAAGGAAAACTTTAAAAGTAATTAATCTGGAAACAAATCAGGCACACTTTCAAGTTCAGGCCAGATTAAATTGAAAACTGGATTTTTCAAAAGTATGAGCTTTTAACCAGTTGAGTTTATCGTCGAGTTAATCCCGATTGTCGTCAAAGGAAGCAACAATGCTATCTCGAGATAACTTGAACGATAAACCTCGGATTTATTTCAAGTTGGAACAACAAATTATATTTCAATGCAATCTTCTGGGTTTTTACCTTTACATATATGCAATTTACGATCATGGTTTACTTTTAGTTTTAATTAAACATTCATAAGTTCTTATAGTTAGAATCCTCATTTTCAGTAATCAGTAATACTAATAAAATAATCACCCAAATGCATAAACCAATGTACAGACTCTGATTATCTTAAGCGTCAAGTGCTCTGCAAACTTTTTGTGGCGTTATTTTCTAGGTAAATCGCACTTGACATTCCTGTAAACTTTACCTCTACACTCTACAGTTTAAAGGTTATACCTGCCATTTAGTATTAAAAACGTTTTTCTGATTTGCGAATATGACTTCATTAAAAAAAATCACAAAATATGAATAAACCATGGTATATGCTTATTGATTGCATTTTTATAACAAATCGTGGTATGCAAGTAATTACAATTTTACGGAAATAAGCGATTTAGTTAAGTATACTGAGCTTTCTCAAAAACTGAAAATTGATAGATTAAAGCAAAATGCGCTACAAGGTGATACAAAATTGCATAGCACAACTAAAGCAATGACAACTTTATTTAAAAACAGGGTGTGATTAACAAATAATTGTGAAACTTTAAAAGCTAAAATACATTTTGTCATTTTAACAACTTCTTTTTTTATCACAAAAGACATTTCGTTTATTTTATGATATCACAAAAGTTGAAGATCAGACTATGAAAAACCTTTCATTTTTCTTTTGGTAATCGAAAATTATTATTTTAAATCATTGTGAACTTTAACACATAGTCCAAACCATACAAATAAAATATAATAGGTTACTCTTGCTAGACAAGTCAAATATGTCTGAGTTTATTTTATGACCCTTCGTGTCATTCCTAGGTCATTAACAATTCCACATTCCTGACTCATTGGAAATATATTATTTTGGGTTTGGGCCACATATATTCCAGCCGTTTTATGTATTTCGATTGTCCTTTGATGCGTAAATTTATTCCACGTCACACTTAGCATCATTGCACCAAACTTTTTTTTAAAGAAATCTATACAATTTGCATGACACTATAAAAACTCGATCGTAAATAAATTATCACCTTCATAGCACTATTTCGCTTGAACTGAAGAGGCAGTAAATTGATAGGAAAATCGTGAAAACAACGCGAAATATTAGACTCTAAAATCTGAGACAAAATAGATAACAATATACTTTCAGTGAAAAGAGCTTCTTTGATGCAACCTGTTGCTAATTGTCAATATATATGATAACTTTGATAACACAGACACAGATCCAACCCGATTACTGCATTTAATTTACGATGCAGATCGATAACCTATAAAATAATCGAAAAAGCTACTGAATGCAACAACAATAGAATAATAATATTCGTGTCATCGAACTCCGATTACGTCGACCTTGTGTCTGTTGCCATTAAAATGCAAAATAGCTGGATTATACTTCATTTTGCGTACTAACAAAATCTATTGTTCGAACAATTCCTACACTTTAAGCGATCGACTTACTTTAAATCTAGATCCGCAATAATCACTTATTACACGCTATGCAAATAAAATGCGAATTTAAAATAAATTTTTTTAATTGATGAGACGGAATATTAAAATTCATTCATTCGGCGCATATAAATCCAATCCAAATCATCTGCTATTTTACATAAAATACTTGATTAAAAATTCCCTTCAAAACGTCTAAGGCCATAATTACCTATAAAATGTGCTGCTTTTACTGTTGATTTTTATATGAATTCTAGCCAATTTTATTTTTGAAGTTCAAATGGCCCTTTGACATCGTAGCTTTACTTCAGGCTTCATACCGAGCAAAGACGACTTTCAATTTCAAACGCAGATTTAAAATTCAAATCATCAACGTAAAACACAACATTTGCAATTCAGAAACTAATTGTAAGATCCGGCCAAGAAAATAGACGTTTAAGTTAGAAGCCTCGCGAAAATGGAAAACATTATGCAAATGACAGCAAGATGAAATAAATCTGATTACAATTGTCACAAACAACAATATTTTGAATTTTGTTAAATCAAACAAATACTTATCATTATCATGTATCCGATTCAAGAAAAGTCATCGAACCTCAATTCTATCGACCTTGCAATAACGGCAGTTGCATTTGCATATTTGAATGCAAAATGCACACTGTTTCTAATTTAGCATAATTTCCGAATAAAATATGCAGACTTCAATACAAAACTCATTCATTGACCGATTTATAACCTTTGTTGGCAAAATCAGGTTGAATTATTTGCAGTCGGCAACCCCAAATTAAGCCAAATTAGTTTTTTTCATCTTACATAACGCCAACTGTGCTGTCTGTCAGATTCGTCAAAATAAATGCACTATCTATACAATAATACGACAAAGCACCGCCCACATTAAACTGCTCCAACAAATTTGACTGCAATTCAGTTCCGAATAACAAATTTATGGTGCATCCAAAATCAAGTTATTCAAATATCGATGTTTTAGGATTCTCAATGCGTTTAGGTGTAAATTTTGCTTACTATTAATTTTATGTCCTTAATTTGTGAAACTTACAATTAGCTACAATTTGGAAGCCTACACCTGAACACCAAGTTCATGTATTAGAAGTTGTGGAAATGAAATTTCTGATGTAATGTTACAGAACCAAAAGTAACTGACCTTCTATAACAATTACTCAGTATCATTGGATTCGTAACCAATGAATCTAAAATCAATTAGTGAATTCTTTGCATGAATTAATGCTTCCAAATTGCTCATTAACCTTTGATAATTGCGAGCCGAAGGAGCATAAATCACCGAACGTGTCAAAGATATGCAACTTACCGAGGTAGAAATGATAAATGCATTTAATTAGCAATTAAAGAGAGCGGATTTGGCTTTTATAACCAATTAAGGTAACTTTTGTGACTAATTTTCAAGCTCCATGTCATTAATTGCCTTTTAAGGAAATTTTAAGTGTAGACGAATCTTCATTCTTAATGATTTGCAAAAGTTCAATAATTATATTTATTGATTTATGTTACATATACATAATTTATGTTTTGAAAATTCAGCCTCTTTCCTTGTCATTTTAAAAACACTATTTGAGTGAAATTTTTTGAATTTTTGTACACGAAAAATTCGAGATGCGATGATAAAGAGTTTTAATTCATGAAAATACTGACTTTGATCGAAGAGCTTTTCCAGACAACTAATTGTAAGATCTTCTGTTTTTTATGGTAACCCATACTGAGTCCGATAGTAATTTATGGAAACCACTTTAATATGAAATGAGGTGACAGATACCCTTTCATAGGATCACTCGATCCGTCCGTCCTTGACAATCTATTCAAATGATTGTTTTTTTTAGTTTTAATTTAAAAACGCATACTCGAAATATAACGACAGTAAGACCATTTACATTTTGCTTAATTGTAAGCGAAACTTTAACTAGGAATTTACACGAGGTTTGAAAGGAATTAAGGTTTCCAAATTTATTCAACAAAATTGTCTATACCAATATTTTATAATATTGAGCATTTTTTTTTTCACAAGTTATTAAACTACATACCTCATCTGTTCTCCAAGATTACAAAATTCTTAAAATAAAAACAATCGAGTTTTAGGTGTAACATAAAACGATAACGTATTTTAATTGGATTTAATTCAGAAATTGATGTACAAAACACGCGCCCGAGTTAATGATTCGTGACATTTCGTGACCTGAAGTAATCTAAACATTAAAAACAGAATGATGTGTTGAAAGGCCAATTTTGAAGTATCATTAAATCTATATATGTGTAACATCTTTATTGTTTTAATTTTACGTACAATTTCAGTCTTTTTAAGTTGGAATCGGCACTTGGCTTCAGTCAAAGGCCATATGAAGTTATAAAAGTGTGAAGTTGAACATGCCGTCAGAGGAGAAAAAAACTAAATGTTAATGAGTTTACATTTTACAATTTACACCCAACAGTTATTTATGAAGACATTCCGTGCAAATGAGACGTAATTCCCTTCCCTTGTAAATCATGATTCGTAAAGAATTTAAGGATTTGCGAGCTCTTAAATCCCAAAGGTCACTTGTGACTTAAACTAACCTGTCATCACTTTTGTTTTGGGCTGAGTTATTTCTTTACAAATCATTTTTTATGTGAATTAATTACTCCTTCGAATTCTTGCCATTTTTAAGAATACCAACGTTTTAGTGACCCGTTAATGCCATCGTCGGAAATGTTACCAGGATTGACCGGGTCAAGGATCGACTTTGTTCATGATATTTTCTCATTGTGGGGTTTGATGAGATATCAGGGCCTTTCAGTTGTGTTTATTCACTAAAATTTGTATTTTTCCAATAATTTTAATTAATAAAGATTTTGATAATACTATCGAATGTGATTCACGCATTGATTTCACGTCAAGGGGCATCTTTTTGTGAAACGATGAATTTAAACGGGCGGAATTAAGGGCGGATATGAACAATAAATTAGACAATAATTACTCATAATTTAATAAATAAATAAACAATTAAAAATCCAAGTAATTCCACAAATTATTGAACCTATCCCACTTTTCCCAAGTTTCAAGTGCAAATGCCTTATTCCTGAAGGTTCGTCATCTGTCCATGAAATGCTTACTCACGACATTACCAAGTCACGCAAAATGTCCCATGACAGGTTGATAAGTAAATGTCGCAAATTACGGGGCACGAGTAACGAGGCACGAGCCCCCTCGTTACTTGCAAAATTAATTACGTAACAAATTTATATTTATGCCCTGTTATTGTGATCAAATATTTCTAATTTTATCCCATCTGCAAATCTGCATTAACAATACGAAGTATTCTCAAATGCCAATCTTTACAATTTAACGAATTATCTGTTGAATTTGACCATAAAATATGTTTTTACCTGTTTGTAACTTGTAAGGAACTCCATTTTCGCCCATTTAAATTTGATAAGTACCCATCGTGATAAGTGGGAATTCCCCATCTAATAACAACTCCCTTAAATAACGTTTGAAACGGGTCGCATTAAATAAACATGAATCCTACCCCCGAAATTACTGCCCCACCCACCTAAATTAATTAAGTTTAACGGGCTCTAAAAATAAATCCATTTATGAGCCGACATCTTGATTTATTCTCTTTCCTAAATTGCTTTAATAAAGGCTTTATGAACGAACCCTAAAGGCAATTCAAGCGGTTCTATTCCTACAAAAACGATAAAAAATACGTAATGATCTTCACAATTTTGGGTTGGGTGCAATGTGGGAATGTTTGCATATTTTTACATGCAAATCTCAAAGACATCAGTCAGAGATTCTTTTGCATTTATCATAAACGATTTATCACGAGATGAAAACACCAACCCAGTTCTGTTGTTAAAGCGTTTAAAGATGATCTAAACGGAGATGGCTATCTTTAGATGGACAATTGTCAGCTACAAGGTGGGCTAGTTGCCTTACTTTCAAATTGGAGATTTCTTTTGAGTAATAATATTATGTCAACGTCAATCCAAATGATAAATGATTATGACTCTCCGTCGTATTAGATGTTCAAATAAAAACCCTCTAGATTTACTATTTAAATTTGACTGCAATGATCAGTGCTTTTTAACCAGCTGGATGCAACCAGTTTTTATTTCAATTTGCGAAGGAGTTAATTTAGAATAAATCTAGTGCCAAAACAGTTATTGAATTTTTAATCTAAGCGTCAATTCCTAAGTTAGGAACTTTATGGTGACAATTGAGGTCCTTTTTAATTTGATTCTTGATTTGGTTCCTTAAAAATGTCAAATATAGAACTTCCACTACACCTTGAAAAATTGATTTGCTCAACTTAGCAAATTATTATCTACATACTTGCACATACAGAAATCGTCATTCAATTCGAGCTTAAAAGTAACAGTAACTTAATGGAATGGCATTCAAAAAATCCTCAGGTCTGTGGAATTCATGGTACATTTGTACTTGATTTATAAAACGTCAGGCTCAGAATCCATAACCTCTGAACTTGATTTTTTTTCTTTGAAATATTCCCTTGTGTCCTGCAGGTACAACAGTACGGACTGCACTGTCTGATTCTAATTTAACAACGAAACTTAATGTTTTTATTTTCTTAATGAATCAAAGTGAGCACCGATTGGTAATAAAGATTAAAGTTCAACGTAATTTAATCAAAGTCAACAACATTTGAAATGTAATTAAGCTCACAGCCAGATGCATCTTCCTATTGCTGATTTGACCTCGCTTAACTTTTTAATGAAATTAAAACCCATTTATTATGAAGATTTTTAAGAGCTGTTCATATACATTGGTATACCGGAGTAGTTTGTGTAAATAAAATAAGTTCAGTGCCGTCGAATCTGGGGGTTTTCTACAAAAACTTCTACCCCAACAGACTTGGCATTTTGTTAATTTGGGGCTGGTACTATATTATTTCCACGTAAACTATACGACCGGAAGTCTGGTAATAATCTGATCCCGTACTCCGTATTTTTTGTTTAATTTTCTGGTTAAATAGATCATGACGTCGTTCTAGATCCCGAAATTTTGTTCAAATAAAATTAAGTGTGAAAGAACCATCTCATATATTTGCATATTGAGTGGATTCAATGCTAAAATTAATGGAAGAAATGAATTTTACTCTTAAAATGAATAGATTATAAATCACCAATCAGCTACTTGTAACAAGTAACTGAACGAACTAATGGTCACAAAAGATCATATATCATAGTTACAATCTTCAATATGTATTGGTAATTTGATTTTGACTTAATTGACATGATAAAAGATAAATTAGTTGAAATTACAGGTTCTGGTGCCTTATTGATATTATTAAGTGACCTTCGGTCACATCTTCCATTTAAGAGGGGGCACGATTATGGGAAAATAATTGCTTGACGGATTCCATATTTACATTTAATTAGTTCATGCTCGCCATGTACGTAATCGGATGGGACATGAGGCGTCATGGAGTGTCGTGCCCTCATTACTGAGGCGATGAAGGGAAACGAACCGTTGAACGTATGCGATGCTTATTATGAAACCAATTTTCTGCTCATGTATTTGTGTAGTTTCCAATGTGTTTCATATAAACTTACGATTAGTATAAAGCTCTGGACGAGGAAAGCTATAATTTTTGTAAGAATCGTGCGTTTTTTAAATACAAATCTTGCTTTTGACCCTTCATTGACTATATCGGCGAATTATTATCACGTGATAATAATTCGCCGATGCATGCATGTCCATGATGTTGATATACGTTAGATTAAATTGATAGTTTTAAAACCGGTGAATACATCCGAATAAACCCGATGAAAATGCCTATTTTTGGCTTAAAATCCAATTAAAAAGGAGTTTCCTACTCCCTGTAAATTTGATTTTTAAGAACCGCAGGAATTTTGATAGAAATTACGACATTAAATGTTTTTAGAAATAAATAGGTGAAAAGCGTTCCCGGTGTGCTGTCACTTTGCTTTCATCGTACCTTCGTACCTGCATTTAATTGTAAAAAATATAGCAATTATAAACCTGAATTTGCATATTTTAACTGACAAAGAGGAACACAATAACAAAATTAGTGAGAAATCAAGAACAAAGTCAAATTTAATAATGTTTTGGAACGGAATTGAAAGCTGAATGAAATTGTGTTATGACGATTGTACAAATCGACATGCCTTTACAATAACAGAAAAATGTTTGGTAAATGAAGTTCAATATAAAGTGATAATGACAGCTAATGGATTTTAATTTTTTCTATTAATATATTCAAACCCGGACTTGTTTAACAGTGCAGATGCTCAGGATTTGATATATCTGACAAAAACAGAACCATTAGAAACTCCTAATTACTACATGGAATTGTGGCTAAGGTTCATTTTTGGGTTCGTTTTTACGTTTTTCTGAAGACTTTGACCCAATTCCTTTCATCTGGTAAATAGAAAACGCTTTCTTGTCAATTATTTGTGCATTATTAGTTATTCCGTATGTTGTGTCAAATTAAAAGAAAAACGTGGAAGGTATCATTTGTACAGGGTTACAGATATCATGTTAAAGTCAAGGTATTTTCATATAATTATTATCGCATCAAACAGCGCTTTTAAGCTTGTCGCTTAAAGATAAAGGAATTCAACTAGACGTTTAAAACAAAATACTTTAACATTAGTGAACATTTTATTTTAGGTTCTAGTCGAGCTTAGGATGTCTTTCAAACATTTGATAATTATAATTATAAATATAGATATAATTATACTACATACTAATCTAGAATACAAGCTGAAATAGATGAAAAGTAATCCATCTCATCTTTAACTGTAATTTAAATAAATTTCTTGTTTGAATGCCATGTTCAGCTGAAAATCAATATTTTTCTTGAAGTTGTTGATCTTGATTCCAGAACACTTAATGAGCCCTTAATTACGGTGATACAGATCATCAAACTACGGATAATTAAAAACCAATGTCGTTGAATACCTACACGGAATTTTTAAACATAGGCAATAAAAGCATCAGCTAAAAATTTAAATTTAAAAACCTTGTAATCCTACGAATTGCGATACAATAACCTTAGAAAGTACCGAACTGGATTGCAGGATAATTAATTTAACAGGATGGAACCAGCAGAGTTAAGTAAATTATGAGGTAACTTGAGACGAACGACAACAAAAAATGAGGATTTGCTGACAAACTTTAAAGTACGTTACGTTGCATCCTATTTCTTATGAAGAAGATGATTATATTATAACGATGAATACCTCATGATTTGATCTGGGTGACCTCGCCCTTACAATTGCGATTCGAGGCAGAAGAACCCACAAGTATTAAATAATTTAGGCATAAACGGCTCCACAAGTGATCAGTTTGTATCGTTATTACTATCACCTCATTTACATCCTGGTCTCCAAGTTCATCTCGATCATCAATTTTTGCCCTTTTATTGAAATTCCCATTGTTCAGTTTTTCAGGTCCTGGGACATTGTTAGCTTGGTTAGGTTATATTACTCATTGTCATGTACTTCCAAATCGAGTTTGGACATTATTTTTAAGATTCCGATTACGATTACGTAACATTTTGGTCTTAACTACCTTCGTAAATCCTTCAATACCTCAAGCCAGAACAGAACTGCAAATTAAGAAATCGTTTCTCTAAAAATTGTCAAGATAACCTACAAAACTACAAATGCTTTTTTAGAGGATTTTTTCTAAACATTGAGTAAATACCGTCGACTTAAAATGGCAGAACAAAGGGAGTTAAAATATGCAGACAATGTGATTATCATCGCTTATCAAGTTATAAAATTCAATTGTCTTAAATCAGCGACAGCTTGTACTTTGACTTCATTGTTTTATTTGCAATTCAGCATTTTAGCACACATATTTTATAGGCGCTTTTTACTCCATTTAAGATTAAAATGCCGAATTTGGACTGTCGAAGTTCTTTTCCTGGTTTTCATTCCAATAAATTCATGATTTCATCTGAGCATTGGAATTTAGTTTTAAATTTTTAACAAAATTTAAATAAAAATCATTAATTCTAGTTCCAGTTTCCGAGACGGCCTTCAGATTTCAGATCATTAAAATAAAAAATGTTTCAAGAGGAGTAGCTCATTTACATATTTAATGGTCTCGATGTGTTAGGTACATTCATTGAAATGATCTGGATCTTGTTTTGGAATTCGCTTTTGGCATTGTTCCTTAAGTACATGGCAATTGGAAAAATGACCAAATCATAAATTATTTTATTTTATAGTGTCGCCATTCAGGTACCACTTTAAATGGTTTTTTATTCCGGCGTTTTGTATAACTATATAGTTATACATTTTTCATTAATGGATCATCTTCAAGTGAATCCTCAGTGATCTTCTTCCTCATAATTGAATCTTCTTATTCTCGAGTAATTAAGTTAATGTGTGACCTTGTCTCATAACAACTTTACCACGCAATAAAACAATTGTTGAATACCTATATGCCTGTAGGTAATAACAATAATATTCTGTATTGTGTACCATTCGTAAATGTTCTTGAATGATTTTGCTTCTATTGTCAAGATGAGGAAAATTAATATGTTGTTTTAACTTTGTGATTTAATACAACAAAAAGATGTGGGCAATATAATACTTAATATCAAATATATACGAATTAGGGTCAATCGCACCTGCGCAAACCGCTTAACATTGCACATTGTGCTTAAAATAAGCATTTTGTATTTCATTTTTCGCATGTCTAAAAATACAGATCTACAATTTTTCGTGCGACAACAGTTGCCGATACAATTGAAGTAAAAAATCGGCAAATTTTTTAAACTACTATAACATGTGGATAAATATGTTTAACTCTCGCCAAGGGCCATACCACGTTGAAAGCACCGGTTCTCGTCCGATCACCGAAGTTAAGCAACGTTGGGCCCGGTTAGTACTTGGATGGGTGACCGCTTGGGAATCCCGGGTGCCCTTGGTATTATTTTTTTTGCTTCTTCTGAATGACAAATAAAATGTATAAAAAATAAATGGGAAGATTCTATTTTTTATTTTTTTAACATAAAACACAATTACAAATTAGAGGAAATCAAGAACCCGAACCACTTTAATCCAAATACCATATCTTGACATGAGCCTTCATTGGGCTTCTAAACAAACAAACGGCGTACAATTAGTGACGAAGTACAAGCACTGAAGCTAAAAGGGCAAACGAGAGGTCTTGAGCCTATAAAACTGGTATCGTCTTTATGCGTTGCAGCACATATTTATAGTACTGGCTGTGGAGGACGAAACGAGTGTTTTGGGACGAGTGAGTCAATGAGCATGGGGACTTTAAGTGCACTTACACATTAAAGATGTAATTTTGGTCTACTTTTGTCTCCCAAAAACAAAACACTTATTATTGTTAGTTGTACCTTGCCTGTACCCCCAATTTTGGATTTCTCAAAAATCGCTCAGTACTAAATAGGAATTTATATCTAATTCGAAGTTACATATATAAGATCGACAAAATGCTAAATAGACCTCTATCTTCTCAATACCTGAAGTTCATGCAATTAATCTCTCCGGCCGATCGGTAATCGGTACACAGTAAAACGACTGTCCTTCCCCAACCTTCTTATCCGTCAATTTTAAATTTGTAACATAGAACGCAATTTATTTGGGGCTACCATTTTTATCTGAGATTGTGTTTAAAAAGCAGGTCATGATGATCAACAATTTCTTTAAACCACAGCCTTGCCTTTTAAAGAAACTGAAAAAGATAAATTATCCCGAAGACCCGAAGCCTCTAGCTCCTTCAAAATAGAAACCCCACGCACATTTTAAATATCGATCAGGTTATGACTATATTCTTGATATCTTGATATGCAAGCTTTCGTTCGACCCTAATTGTTTGCAAACTCTCTAACTAAACCCGAAAAATAGAAGCCAGAAGCATGCCTTTTTGCTGTGATTACATGATTAAAAATGTTTGGAAAAACGAATCCCATGGACTTCTTTCTAGATACACTCCAACACTTTAAAATTTAAATGCATGATGAAACATACATGGAACTACACTTAATGAAGAATTATTCTTGAAAGTATCGAATTAAAGTTAAGAATTAATTAGGAATTAAATAAAATCTGAGCATAGATTTGGACATAGAATAGAAAATGATTCACTTGGTCCGAATGAAGAAGGCGTTGTATGGAGGGAATGTGGGATTCGAAGGTCTCGTGCATGTCAGGAGATTGGATTACATCACCTAAATCAACCTTTTTTGAATTATTCAAGTCTCATTCAAAATCAAAACTTCTCCGATTGGAATTTTTCGAATATTACATTTCAATTTTAACATCCACTGGTTTCGTTTTTCGAGTAGGAAATAACGTGATTTTAATTTCGGAGAGTCTCTTGTTTTCCACTGACATCTTTAATAATTACATATGAATTAGTATCATGAATTTTCGGAGCTGAGATTTGGGAATCCGAATTCTGGATTCGGCCGGCAACAAATCAAGAAGGCATTTATTTTGATCGTGTTTGGCTTTCGAAATTCAAAATTTGAAATAAAAAGCATTTTCATACATCATAACGTAACGCAAGATGCTATCGAAGAGACTTTTAAGTGCGGCTGTATTAAATGCAAATAGGGTAAGCAAATGCACAAAATAAATTAAAATTTATTAATCATTTACTGCATATACTGTTTATTTTGCATTGCATGTGCATTGTGTTTTGCATTTGTCATGTTATGTTCATCAATCATTAACATTAATTGAATTAGTTTTCGATAGGGCTTCGGTTGTTTCGTGAACGACGGGAACGTCGTATTTGTCATTTGTATTTGTGTACATACAATTCCAAATTCAATTGAATATATGTGATATGATACACACATTCATTTAAAATTCACTAAAGCGTAACACTTATTTGTGGATTCGTAATGAGGAATTGAATTTCATATTTTCCTTTTAATTAATTTTCAGATTAGATACTACTCCGCCGCCGGTGGGGGGAAGCAGCAAGGATTCGTCTCCAAGTTCATAGACAATATTAGACAAGAATTTACAAAAAATAAGGATATGAAGGACAGCATTTCAAAGTTCCGAGAAGAAGCAAAAAAATTAGAAGAGTCTGAAGCTTTAAAACAAGCCAGGAGAAAGTTTGATATTGTCGAGTCAGAAGCAACTAAAGGGTCAGATGTTTTAAAGGAGCAGTTGGATGCTGTCAAGGACAAAATTCACCAATCAGTCAAAGATTCAGATTTAGCAAAGAAAGCCAGTACGCAGATTTATTAAAATATAAAGCTATAAATATAACTTCAAACTTTATAAGCTTGAGTAAACTGAAACTTTTAATTAGCAAAATTATAAATAATCACGTATGACTAATATTTGGGAATTGTCTATATAGCTCAGTATGGCGATTCGCTTGGAAAACAAGCTCAAAATGTAGCAAACACAATAACGGATGCCAGTGCAAAAGTCGCAGCAACTCAACCCTTTCGAGCAGTTTCCGGAGCCGCAGCAGTAGTCAGAGATGAAATTGAGTTTGGACAAGTCGGTGATCGAATATACAAACCTCCAGCACAGC
The DNA here is from genome assembly GCA_906901685.1 of Desoria tigrina. Taxonomy (NCBI): domain Eukaryota; kingdom Metazoa; phylum Arthropoda; class Collembola; order Entomobryomorpha; family Isotomidae; genus Desoria; species Desoria tigrina. The sequence continues at coordinate 1,109,250 of CAJQTU010000060.1, forward strand.
TTAGGAAGAGGTTAGAAAATTCTTCCAACGAGGCTCAGGATATAACACCAAACACGGAAGCTATAGGAATGGAACTTCATAAAGATTCAAAATTCTACCAAAGCTGGGAAACGTTTAAGGACAGTAATCCGTATGTTCATAAAGTACTTGACTGGAAGAATAAGTTTGATGAGAGTGACAACCCCGTGATTAAAGCTTCACGACTTCTTACAAATAAGGTAGAGTGTGAAGATTAATTCTTACAGTTTACAGTTCACAGATAAACTTGTTCTGAAATCAGATGAACAATGAATCTGATTATAATATATTAATGTCGTTGATACTGGATCTAGATAATTTCATGGTGAGCTTTTTGTTCTTTAGGTCTCAGATATAATGGGAGGACTATTCCAGCGAACTGAATTATCAGATACTCTAACCGAAATCATGACAATGGACCCATCATTTGATAAAGAGCGATTTCTAATTACCTGTGAACGTGACATCATCCCTAATATTTTAGAAGCTATGTGCAGAGGAGAAATGGAGGTAAATGTGAAGACCTGTGACCTTACAAACTTTCAATTTGTTAATGTTTTTTTTATTTCGTTTGGAAATCAGATTCTACAAGATTGGTGTTACGAAGCAGCCTTTGCAGCCATGTCTCATCCATTCAAAACGGCAAAGGAACGTGGACTAAAAATCGAGTCCAAGATCCTAGATATTTCTCAAGTTGATTTAGCGATGGGTCGTGTGCTCGAACAAGGCCCAGTTCTAGTTATCACTTTTACAGCCCAACAGGTACGCTGCTAATCGATAATTGTGTATGCAACTAGCTTAGCTCTATGTATCGACTTCGTTCCATTAGGATGAAACTTGAAATTAACGAATATACATAGATATTACTAAAAGATTGTCGAACACAACCATTTGTATTTTGTTTGTTTGGTTAAATTACGACAGAGAAACAAGAAATCCATTTAAATCTACTTTTATGAGTGACGCATTATCATAATAATTAATAATGTTAATAATTACCGATTTACCTACTTCAAGAACTAAATATACTAAGTAGTATCGTATGCAATGAAATTATATTTTAATGACTGACTTTGAACACTGATCCATTGAAGCGTCGTATACATAATTGAAGTTTCATCACCTTTCACTTCTTTCTTACTCTTACTTTGTTTACTTTTTACAGACTAACTAAGGCCTAAAGTAGTAGGAATGTAAATTAAATTAGTTTTTTTTTATAATTTATAGGTCTCCTGTGTACGGGACATGAAAGGGACAATTGTAGAAGGAGACCCTGAAAAAGTACTTAGGGTGAATCATGCCTGGGTATTATGTAGGGATAGGACAGAATTAAATCCAGCTGCAGCTTGGAGACTATTAGAACTGTCGGCATCCGCTTCGGAGCAGTTTCTATAAGAATTTCAAACTGCAGAGATGCAGTTGCCCCAACCAACGTAAATACTTAATTAACTTCGAAATGAGACTAACTAGTATTTTGTATTAAAAATTTTGGAGAGGATATCAACTATCAACTGTTAAAATCGACCGCAGACTTTTTATCTGCCCGTACCTTTCGACTTACTTCCTTGATCCGGTTACAGTCAGCTTTACAAGACGATAACTAGTGCTTTGATGAATGTAGATGACTGCGAATTGCAGTACATGAGAAAACGGAGTTATTATGCAATTAAAGAATCAAAAATCAGGCTGGAATTGTTGCTTATCTTATTTCACATACATACGTCATTTCAAATTATTTTTTTTTGCAAATGCCGTCATGTCAATGTCAACATTCATCCACTATTGTTGGGTTACGAACGATTACTTTTGATTTTTCAAGAATTCATATTGTATAATTTGATCAATCTGCACTGCTTCCAACTTCTCTGTGCCCGATGTGTGAAAGTACTAATTTTTTATAAGACTTATCATGCCGGCCAAAGTCTTGAAGGCAGCTCATTTGGAATTGAATTTGCAATTGATGATAATGGATCAAATGGGCAAGTATGTACCGTTTGAAGTGGCTTAATCCTTAATCAGTCCAAATATTTAAAGGCATTGGAAATTGTATTATTGCGACTTTAGTGACCAGTGATTTTGATAGACTTTGATTAGTGACTAGGGTTGCCCTGAGCCTGACGTACTAGGGCGTGGATTGTTTTGTGACCCTTGTTTGTACACAAGCAGAGGTCGGGCTAATTAAAGACAGCGATATTATCTGACTTGATTGTCAAATTATAATTTTCAATACATGCATATAAAAAGTATCTTCATATCCGTTGGGTGAGGAATTTTTTAAAACTAAACAACATTATATAGTGAAACGGCTCGTACGACCCATAGATGTACGACCCGACCCCCGTAAAGGGGATCGTATAATAAGAAATTTCACTTTTGGAAATAGAATTTTTACTTTGAGCTTTTGTCAGCAGCAACGTCGTAAATCGGAGTGAATATTATTATATTCATTATATACCCTATATGGATGTCCAAGATGGTACCTGCTTAGTTACTACGAATAGAGTTTAAATCATTCGTTTTCGTTTGTAGTTGACCTGGACCTACTTCCTTACCATCGATTCCTTAAAATTTGGATCGTTGATAGGTTGATACAGGAAGGACGGTCAAACTTAACGACAAAAAGCGAGGAGGCTTTTCTATTGAGAAAATTGTTGTCGAGAGTCGAGATATAAGGTGAGCGTTATGCACGGTGGTTCGGTGATTTTCAGAGCTTTTAACGTTTTAACTCAAGAATCCTTTAATGAGAACAAGTTGCCAGAATCTGGCAGATTTATTAACCGTAAAAGTATATTGCATTGGCCGATAAAGTTAAAATCCTTGAAAGCCGATTTTCATAGACTGTCAAAATCCTATTCGATTTTCATAGACCGTCAAAATCAGAATTTTTAAAATTCGGTTTTCATAGACTGTCAAAATCCTTGAAATATGATTTTCATAGACCGTCAAAATCCAATTCGGTTTTCATAGACCATCAAAATCAGAATCCTTAAAATTCCGTTTTCATAGACCGTCAAAATCAGAATCCTTAAAATTCCGTTTTCATAGACCGTCAAAATCAGAATCCTTAAAATTCCGTTTTCATAGACCGTCAAAATCAGAATCCTTAAAATTCCGTTTTCATAGACCGTCAAAATCAGAATCCTTAAAATTCGGTTTTCATAGACCGTCAAAATCAGAATCCTTAAAATTCCGTTTTCATAGACCGTCAAAATCAGAATCCTTAAAATTCCGTTTTCATAGACCGTCAAAATCAGAATCCTTAAAATTCCGTTTTCATAGACCGTCAAAATCAGAATCCTTAAAATTCCGTTTTCATAGACCGTCAAAATCAGAATCCTTAAAATTCGGTTTTCATAGACTGTCAAAATCCTTGGATTCGGTTTAACTGTCCCCGAAAACCGAATTAAAAAAAAATTGTAAAAATTCATTGGAAAATTTTGAGATAATGGATTATGATTATGAATATGAACGGCTCGAGACTCGATTCTTTTAACCTGGCTCTTCACACACAAAAGCAAACAAGCCAAAAAAATATAGACAGAGCAGGGTCCTCCTAAAAATTAGTGTCCCTATTTGCACATTGATTTTGAGTTCTCAAATCAATCGAATCTCATTGCATTTTTGCCAAACTCCAAATGAGGATTAACAAAATTAAGTGTGAAGTGTGAAATTGATAAAAATAATTAATTGGACTTGGATTGTGATTGTGGGATGTTGGGTCCTCTCTATATTTCTGTGAGAACTGAACCATTCCTCCATGGAAGCGTGACGAGGAGCTCGAGGAGAGAGAAAGGCATTCCTCGTCGACCGAGATCCAGTTGCATTCACATTCACTCTACAAACTCCAACCACGTAAGTTGCAATTTACAATACAATTTCTAAGCTATTTTTTTAATTTCTTAATTTATAATTGCATTATTCTTCAGCCCAATTTCACATTTAATTGGATCAAATCAGTGATCAACATTCACTTACTCAATCCGTGAAGGTCGAGTCGAATCCGTCGAATTACAACTTATAGATTAAAAATAAATTAGTCGACATTTAACGTTACTTATCACTTCACACTTCACTTATGGAACTCCAAACTCGAACGTTCAAGTCAAGTACAAAGTACAAACGTACCAAGTACGTTTCTGTCCGTGACCGTAAATCCATATCAAATCAAACTGAACTGATCAAATGAATATCAGTTCAGCATGTTTTTTTTTTGTATTTGTCATTCATTTCACATTTGTCATTTTACATTCCACATTGCATTTATTAAAGGATGAAACCCTTTCTTTAATGTTTTTACCTTGTCTGTCTGTCTGTCTGTCCGTTCGCAGCATAATTGTCAGTCCAAGCAAATGGTGAAATATAGCTTATCTGGGAGACATTCTTATATAGCTTATCCGGGAGACACTTCGGAAGTATCTCCCAGATAAGATACATATGACGTCATATATATCTTATCTGGGATATATTTCACATTTTCTGCGGTTTTTCGTTCGGGGGTTGGACAGAAAGCATTGGGGGACTTAGCTATTATTACCATTGGAAAGAGCGGAAAATTTCCTTTAAAATAGGTTTGCCATTTTAAAATCGTATTTGCCATTGTCGAGATATTAAATATTGAAAATAAAAAACCGTAACAGCAGCCTAGAAGGGCTGCACATAAAGACTTGATACCAGTGCAAGACTGAAGACGTAATTTTAATGATAAAATTCAAACTAAAGTACAAAAATACAAAAACAAAAACAATTCAGATGTATAATATATAAAATTTCGAACGCGATGTTATATTTTATGACAAATTAGTTTAGAAATGACATACAAATTTAAAATAGTTGGTCACACCCCCTGACCCCAAACACCAAAAAAATTTAAACCTAAAAAAGTATATACTAAACAACTCCCACGCGTGAGTTAACAACTCATTACGTGAAGATTTTAAAATGTGTCGTTTTGGTTTCACCCCTTTGTTACGTTTGGTTTGTAATGGTTTATTAGCCTCATTAGGGTACAATTCGGCTCGGCCATATTATTGACTTAATGCATTTTTAAATTAATTTCAAATAAATTGGTATATGCTTTAAATTATTTTAAAAGTATTTCAAATGAATTTGAAGTGTTTCCAATTTCATTACAAATATGACTGAATGTATGTTAGTAATGTTAGATGTGTTTTAAAATTATTTAAAATTAATTTGAAATCTAAAATAATTCTGACATGATTTAAACATTAGAATGAAATTTTGAACTTAACGGTTTTAAAACCGATATTAATTTTAAATGTTTTTTAATATGCTTAAATCCATTTAAAATGCTTCAATGTGTATATTTTTGAATGTACTTTTAACATGACTAAATATATTTAAAATGTTTTTATGTATTTTAAATATTTTTGAATTCACTTGAAATATTAAATTTTAAACCGATAATAAAATACAATATTCCAACGTTGTACTCATGTTTCGTAGATGTGACGTTTTTATAACGTTTAATACACTTGAAACTGTTTTTGAAACTGTGTTTTGAAATGTTTAAAACACACAAAATGTCGAAAATCTCAAATTGCCCCAGTCATAGAGCAAAATTACATACGTGATTCGAAGGCACTTGACCATAGTTTTCGAATGACGTATCACACATATGTTTGTAATTTTACCTCTTTGACCCCTCCCCACCAATGAGGAGATGCCCCCACCCCCAAATCATATACACCATTGAATAGCCATTGCCAGTAGCTTTCCATCGATGTATGATATGGAAGTTAGTATTTGAAAAATGTTGACCTTTGACCTTTCCCCTCTTGATATTTGGCATACAAGGACCCCAAACGAACTTGACCTCCGTTTGGATGTCCAAAATTGATAACCGAAAGAAAAATTCCAAAAAGTTAAGTTGTTCTCGAGTTATCGTGTTTACAGACGGACGGACGAATAGACAGACACCAAGTCATTCGCATTATGTATCTACGATACATAATAAACCGTTGCAAACGCACATCGCAAAAGGGTGAAACCATACGAAACAAGACGTGGAATCACATTTCACGTCGTTGTCCAACACGTGGGGTTATTTTTTTCAATAATCTCACATTTCCCCAATCATAGAGTAAAATCGTATACGTCGTTGAATAGCACTTGACGGTACCTTTCTAGCGACGTATAACACATATATTCGATATTTGATAAAATTATGACCTTTACACCTTTGACCTACACGACCCTCAAACGAACTTGGCCTCCGTTCGAAGGTCATAAATAATTTCCCGAAAACAAAATCCCAAAATATTAAACCGTTCGAAAGTTAGAGCGCAAACACACAGACGGGCGGACGGATTGAGTAAAAACATTAAAGGGTTTCACCCTTTAATAACTTTAAACCAAACACATACAAATACTACAGTTACTCCTACACGTCAAAGTAGGTGGATTAATTTAAAACTTATTGTAAAAATGATTTTAGTTGGGAAAGGACACTTACGATCTTACCAGCTTTTTCGGCCCTAATTGCAATGCAATTTTAGGCCAAAAGTTCAAGCAGCTTACTCATGAAATTTTCTGAGTTAACGTATACTATCAATACGTAACTATCCTTAATTTCAGGAGTAAGCTACTTGGACTTTGTCTGCAATATAAAATTTGGTTGGGGTCATTTTTAACCTCCCATTGCGTTGTCAAATTAATTTCGAAAAAATGTATACAGTTACTATAGGAAAGTCCGAATTAGCATATGTGAACTAACGTTACGAAGTACGAGAAATTAACATTGCGGAAGATAGCAAAATTTCGAAAAAATATAGGCAGTCACTATAGAGAAGTCTGGATTAGCATATAGGGAATTAACGTTGGGGAGTACAAAAAATTAACATTGAGGTTTATATGAAGAGTAACTTTTTATCAAATTCGACGATTTGGAAACCTTGGAGATTAAAAACCACTCAACACCAAAATAGTGGCCGGATTATTTTAATGTAATTTAAAGGGAGATTCGTCACCAAGGGGCCAGAAAATAGGTCATAATCGTAGGTGTCCTTTCGAAGTATTTTCTAAAAATAGATAGACTAGATTTATTATTTAAAATCGTAATTTTAAATTCTAAAAATAATTTTCTGTTTGAAAATATGTTTACTTTAAAAACATATTAGATTTTGCAAATGTAATTCTATTTTATTAACAAATACTTTGAAAAATTTAAACAAATTAAATAAACCATATCAATGGATATAGGAAAGTATCGGAGATGAATCACAAAAATATTATCCAGAAATGTGAAATCAATTATGAAAATATGTGATGATCTTGCCGCTGCGATAGTGTTCATATACCATTGAAATTAGAATGTGACCTTGAGAGTCATTGAATATGACCCCTGGGGGAAGTTGGAGGGGTCACACACATGTCAATCTAATTGACGTTGCGATAGTGTTCATATACCATTGAAATTAGAATGTGACCTTGAGAGTCATTGAATATGACCCCTGGGGGAAGTTGGCGTGGTCACACACATGTCAATCTAATTGACGTTGCGATAGTGTTCATATACCATTGAAATTAGAATGTGACCTTGAGAGTCATTGAATATGACCCCTGGGGGAAGTTGGAGTGGTCACACACATGTCAATCTAATTGACGTTGCGATAGTGTTCATATACCATTGAAATTAGAATCTGACCTTGAGAGTCATTGGATATGACCCTTGAGGGAAGTTGGAGTGGTCACACACATGTCAATCTAATTAACGTTGCGATAGTGTTCATATACCATTGAAATTAGAATGTGACCTTGAGAGTCATTGAATATGACCCCTGGGGGAAGTTGGCGTGGTCACACACATGTCAATCTAATTGACGTTGCGATAGTGTTCATATACCATTGAAATTAGAATGTGACCTTGAGAGTCATTGAATATGACCCCTGGGGGAAGTTGGCGTGGTCACACACATGTCAATCTAATTGACGTTGCGATAGTGTTCATATACCATTGAAATTAGAATGTGACCTTGAGAGTCATTGGATATGACCCTTGAGGGAAGTTGGAGTGGTCACACACATGTCAATCTAATTAACGTTGCGATAGTGTTCATGTACCATTGAAATTAGAAAGTGACCTTGAGAGTCATTGAATATGACCCCTGGGGGAAGTTGGAGTGGTCACACACATGTCAATCTAATTGACGTTGCGATAGTGCTCATATACCATCGAAATTAGAATCTGACCTTGAGAGTCATTGAATATGACCCTTGAGGGAAATTGGAGTGGTCACACACATGTCAATGTGAGAGCCTATCCGATAGCTACAAGATAGCGTTGGAATCTCAATTTGCTATAAAATGCTCCCCGGGGCGCGCCACAGGGTGAGTGGGCGTCGTACCGTATGTGTCTACAACATCGTACGTTATGTTGCTACAACATAGCGTTGGAATCTCAATTTGCCCCAAAATGCGCCCCGGGGCGCGCCCCGGGGTGAGTGGGCGTCGTCCCGTTTGTGTTTACAACATCGTACGTTATGTGGCTACAACATAGCGTTAGAATCTCAATTTGCCCCAAAATGCGCCCCGGGGCGCTCCCCGGGGTGAGTGGGCGTCGTCCCGTATGTGTCTACAACATCGTACGTTATGTGGCTACAACATAGCGTTGGAATCTCAATTTGCCCCAAAATGCGCCCCGGGGCGCGCCCCGGGGTGAGTGGGCGTCGTCTCGTATATGTGTACAGCGTTAGACGGTGACGATATATATAATATATTCATGAATATGGTATGAAGGTATTGTCTGTAGGGGCATGTAATACCACAATATAGTAGTGCATGTAAGGTGGTGGTGGTTTTTTAACATTGGGGTAGATGGGCAAACCCCAGGGGGTGTGGTCGATTTCGCCCATCTTCGAACTTAGCCTTTATTACGATCCATAGGACCAACTTCTGAAAAAAAAAATTGAAAAAGTTGAAGCGTTCGAAAGTTAGAGCGCCAACAATGAAAATCGGACGGACGGACGGACAGACGGACAGACGGACGGACCACCAAACGTTCGCATAAAGTATCTCCGATACTTAATAAATAAAACTCATTTTTTCAATCAACATTTTTCATTTACTGACGACGTTCCAATGGTCAAGTTTAAATTGACCCGATAAGCCATGGGGTTTAAGTAGGTCAGAAATGATCTTTTAAAATTATTCAAACATAATTTAAATACATTTTAGAATATTTAAACTACATTTTGATAAATTGTAAATATATTTGAAAGTATTTTAAATCCAATTTAAAGTCTTTTAATACATTTTAAAATATTTTCTATGCATTTAAAATACATTTCAATGTATTTATGGATTTCAGAATATTTTTAATACATTTTAATATATTTTCTATGCATTTTAAATTCATTTTAATGTATATTTATGGGTTTCAGAATATTTTTAATACATTTTAAAATATTTTTATGCATTTAAAATACATTTTAATGTATATTTATGGATTTCAGAATATTTTTTTGATACATTTTTTAAATATTTTATATGCATTTTAAATTCATTTTATTTATAGATTTCAGAATATTTTTAATACATTTTAAAATATTTTTGAAACAATTTAAATACTTTTTAAATATGTATAATACATTACAAAATATTTAAAGTACATTCCAAAATATTTAAAATACATTTCAAAGTATTTTTAATACATTATAAAATATTTTAACTGCGTTTTAAGATATTTTATATAGGTTTAAAATAATTTAAATACGTTTTAACTACGGCTGGTCTGTCCGTGTTGATCTGCCTGTGTGGTTACAAACGAAACGTAACAAAGGGGTGAAACCAAAACGTTAAATTTTTCAATATTTACACGAATAACTATCCTCACTGACACGTAAGAGTAATTTGGTATAGAAATTTTCGAGTTTAATTTTTTTGGGGTCAGGTCAGGGGGAGCGACCGACTATTTCGAATTTCTATCTGGCTTAAAGCCAAGTAAATGTAGATTTCAAATCCGAAAACCGTTTTCAAACAACTCCAAACTTCAGTTCGAAAGTTAGAGGGTAAACGGATGGACGGACGGACAGACAGACAAGGTGTTCACATTAAGGGGTTTCATGCCTTAAGATCGTCTAGACTAGTCCTGACTGCATGTACAGAGAGTACAGACTGCTGACGATGTTATTTTTCAAAATTATATATTGTGGATTGTTCATTTACATAAAACAACCGAGCAGGAGTGAGGGATGGTTTTAGTAATGAACAACCCTCTTAATATCTCCTATTTAAGATATAGGTTAAGTGTATCTTATCTGGGAGATACGTTCAAAGTGTCTCCCGGATAAGCTATATAAGAATGTCTCCCAGATAAGCTATATTTCACCATTTGCTTGGACTGATTGTCCGGTTGAATATTTTCAATTTTTTTTTATTGCGGGTGGCGGGAAACCATTCATGACCTTTAAGCGGATCCTGAGTTCCTTTGAGGACCGTGCAGGTCAAGCGGGACGGTCAAAGGTCACACATTTTTAAAATAAAAAATAGCAACCTTAGTTAGATGTGTACTATGTATTATTACATCGTTGGAATGGTACGGTCAAGTGTTGTTGAACGAGGTTTATAATTTTATGGTTGGGGAAATGTGAGAATCTTGTAGAACAACACTCTCATGATGCATCATGCATGTGACGGGCAACGATGTTGAATGTAATTTTGAATTTCAAATTACATTCAAAATCAATTCAATTCATTCAATCATTCAATTTCAAAATACGTCAAATTACTAATTTGACGTATTTTTCGTGTTGTTTCACCACCCTTTTATGATGTGCGTCTGCAACGGTTTATTTGTCATTGAAAATTGTATTGTGTATTGCATCATATTGTTACTCAGCATAGATTTTTGATTTTACTTGAATTTCTTTCAGAATTTACGAAGCAGTAAACACGAATACACACCATAACAAAAGCATCTAATCTCAAATCTAGGAGCTGTCAATTTACTGGAATCTGGAATCGCAACACCTCATACTGCGTACTTCATTAATTGTTCAAAATTCATTGTCAACTAACAAACATTCAATACACAATATTCTTGACTCGAAGGAAGTCCGCGGAAGTCCTTTTTTTGTAAGTAATGTCCAACATTTGTTCTTTGACCTCTTGTATCTCGTGTTTAAATGTGAAATGGACAATCGATGTTGCTGTGTGAATTTGGTACCCAGGCAAAGCAGGAACAGATGCAATCATGCAATTTACAAATAGGCTAGTCCATAGTCTCAAACCACAAACAAGCAAAACTATTATCTACGTTAGCGGTATAGCGATACTCCTGATGAAGTGCGTTGTCGTTGCCAGTCCTGGATCCTGGAAACGTTGCTTATTCTGTGATCAAGAATATCACAAATAAAAACTGCATGGAACGTTAGTTAGGTTTATACTGGTGCATGGTGTTAGGAAATGCAGGCTTATTTTTCAATTTCCGTATATAATTTTATTAGTGATGCTGTTTGTTGTGACCCGAGGTGGGTAATATATAACAACGCAATTATAGGTAATTATGTATGCAAAATTGATTAAATTTCATCTCATTGCCCCAACCCAACCAATTGACTTGACTGGCTGTTTTGTCGTAGACCAAGAACCAAATCGACATCTCTGTCTCTCTCTCTCTCTCAACGAACATGTGTGGCTGGCTAAGAAAGTCTAGACAGGCAGGGGTCAACCCTATTTCCTTTCATTAAAATGCATTATGCAGTTTTTATTTTTAGGAATGTAGACTCATAATTCAGGTTCTAGTATACAAGAAGTGAGTTGCACTTTTATGGATAACGATTATAACGAACGACATTCGTCAGTTTTACAAATTATTGGATCGTAATATCTTAACTACCTTACTTTACTATACATGTAACACTTCCAGTTAACTAGAATGGCATTTGGATTTTTTAAACAATAATTACTAATACACCGAATAAATTAGGCCCACGGGTTATTTTTTGTTATTATTCCAAGAATTAATGTATAGAGTGCGAAAAGATTTACAATTACAATCCGACATTTCAAGCGTTAATAGTTAATCATGAATGATAACATCAAATGATGCTTAGTTGATACGTGATCATTTCATGGAATTTGTAATTGATCAATTGTAGGAATGCAAATGCAGTTTGTTGACAGTATAGTAGACCCCGTGGGCGTTGCCAGTAAACTGTTATCTTAATCATAAACTGGTAAATTTATTTTTACTGAACTACAAACTAAAAGGTTACCGCCTGCTTTTAACTTGAAATCTTGAGTTTAATTGTAAATAAAAAAAATCGTTTTTATTTACTATTAAAAAATGAAAAGCCCAGTCACCAGTAATTTCAAGAGTTCAAGTCGAAAATATTTAATATAATATCGCTTTTACTTAATTGTATTTGCATAAACTCGTACATACATCTGTTATGCTTATGTAGTTTCTGAATTCGACTTGAAAGAATTGGTATATTTTATTTATTGATTGTTACACAATGCGCAATTAAATTTAAATGAAGAATGTGGGCCAAGTAGTTATAATTAACCCATATGTAGCGTAACTGTATTATTTATGTCATAACGTTGCAGTTGTAGGCCTATTTGTTATGATTGTGTATAGAATATTGTTGAATAATGAATTAATAAAAATTATTGAAATGGTTTTATTTGATTGTTTAGAGTGGAAAGAAATCGACCTTGCCAACCTTTTCAATCAATTGAAAAGTCAACACCAGCCATCCAAGGAATTTCACATTTTCTTCCCCAAGGTTCTGCTTATCTTAATCAGGGTCTGTGTTCCAGTCACAAGACAGGGCTGACGGGCGTCCCCATTTTGTGCGATTTTAGTTGAATTTCAGTCATCTTATATGACTTTGTTGAGAAGTACAGGTAAGCATATAAAATTTTACAACATATTCTCAATATGCAGACTAATTTATAACTCTCTGGCTATGTCAAAAAACTTTTATGCTATTTCTTTCCTGCTTTCTTGTCCTAAACTAACTGACTTTCGGTTTACTGGATAGCTTTGATTTTGTTAATCACTCGTAGACTCGTACATCTACACTTCTAAACTATTGATATTGAAAATATGCACCGTCGACGTTTGATTTTCCAGTTAGTTGGGTTCTAGATAATATTTAAAATCAATCAAAATTAAAGTTAATTCTGTTAGTTATCTCTTTTTAAGCCTGTGAATTCATGGAACTTGAACTTGAAAGCATTTCATTAAGTTCATTAGAGCTAAATCTATGTAGGTACAAATCATTATTTTCTGTTTTGTATTCAGCACTCGGATTCTATTCTACTCGATTCCATGAGTTCCATTTTCAGTGTTTTTATGGCATTAGTTAAAATGTCAAGGAAATACCCTCGTATTGCGTTTGAAGGACAAGTGGCTCTTGTCTGTAGTTGATACTTTAATACGATATATGTATCCAATCAATTAAACTGACTGTTTTGTTATCGACGTTATCTCTTATCTCGTATTTTTATATTGAGCCCTAGCGAAGGAATGAAAGTCACGATACTATTCGATAGAGATACGATATCAATTGAAATTGCATGTAGATGTAGGCAGAGGCAGGCACTTGGTTTTAATTTTTCAAAACCTTGAATATGAATATTACTGACGTCATTTTGTCAGATTCGGTTTGATTTATTTTATGAAATGTCAATTGTTAAATTCTATTCTGTTGGATGGGCATGAGATCTGAGAAGTTTAAAGTTTCATATATGCGGATTTGCGGATAAATTCGGATTAAGGACCGTACCACTTCAGGTTCAGAGCAGAGCAGGAATGTCTTTGCAGGGTATTTTAGTGATGCTGCTGATCATGATCATATTATGTGGCTTTTATACGTAGGATCTGCTGCAGTTCTATTATTTATTGAACCAAGTTGGCCGTACTACTGGAAGGGAAAGCAAAGGTGGCTTAAAAAATAGTTCTAGTTCTTGGTTTAGAGGAATCGAGTTGACGGTGCTGCGCCGTTTTAAAAATGCACTGCATTGCACACGGAGAGGCAGCAAGTGACCAGACAGACTGGCAGATGCAGAGAGAGTGTGCTTAAGTAAAGGGGTCGATAATGGTATAAGACAGACGGTGGAATCAGAGCAGAGTCAGGCTACCGAATTTTGGATGTTAAAAAATAGTTAGTAACTTCTTTCTAAACCCTTGTTCCATGATATCAGATATATCGAGCAGAATACATTATTTGAACGAGTTGGTTTGGTTGGTGGCTTCTTCCTCGTTATAAGTTATCTATAGGTAAATTGGTATGGTACTTATTTTTAGTTTAGGTTTTCCTAACTCTACAACATGCTGTGTGGTTCATATCGTCACTAAGTGAGGTAGATAGGAAAATGTAAAATATTTAGGGTTAGTTAAGCTCTGAACCAAATTGGAACTCCTGCTGTCGTTGTAGGTCCATATTGTTCATTGCTCAGTACCGCTATATACTTCAACCTGTATTTCATGTTAAATAATCTTTGCCAATTGTATTTAAAACAATTTACTCATTTTTTAATCTGCAGATATTACAGCCAGTGTAATAAATATTATTGAGTCATTCAGTCATTTTTTCATACAAAAAACGCAATATTGCCATTTACTTGAGCTGTTATAGGATCATATTTGATTTTGAGTCCTTCTCCACGGCACACGGTACATAGAAAGTATTTAGGTTGACGTTTCAGTCATCGGCAGTGGTTTTGATTATCTTGATCCGGGTGAATTTGTTTCTACAGTAACTTCGTGTCTTATTGGTTTCACGCAGCGTTTTGAAAAATCTGAGGGTGTCGAGAAAAGCGCTTGATCGGAACTACTAAACTACTTCATACCCGGTTATCTTCATCTAAATTGTTACTGACCTGTCTCACCAATTCTCTTCCAACACGTCGCACTATTCTCATATGGTTGTGTCCTCAGGTAAGTTGCGATTTTAGAGTCGGACCCCAGTCGTAATAGTCCAAAGTAACGTTTGTAGTTCCCTCTAATTGTTTTCGTAGGTCGTATGAATTTGATTTGGATGAACTGATTTATTTTAATATAGTAGGCGATAAAAATTGGTTTACTTTTTAAAAATAACAATAACAACCTGGTGTCTATTTTATCTTTGGTTTCTTTGCTTTATTAATTTAATTGGTTTTCATTAATTAGTCATAATATTATGCATTATTGTGTTGTCGTTTAGTAGATAATAAAATTGCAGTTTCCTGTGAGGCATTCAAAATTAAAACTTTTGTTTGTATTGATTTCTTAGGGTTACCTGACTCCCTTGGGACGTGTTCGCCAAACTCAGTCTTATTCATAGACTCATGCAGTCCGTCGTTGATTTCTTTTCAACGTCAAGAACTGATCAACTATAGGTAAGAGTAATGGTTAAATCAGTATTCAATGATCTTGACAAACTTGAGTGTTGCGTAGGTATTTGATTGCTACAATAAAATAAACGTGTTCACTCGTTTTTAACATTTGATATTTATGATTTACCGATGATGATGTTATTCAGATCTGAATTCTATGATTGCTAAAATAAGGCAGATTATGAGGAAATCAAAAGAAACAACTTTGTGCAGTTTTTGTTTATGATTCGTACGTATCGATTAATAAGCTTTTCTTAAAACATAACTTTTTTTTACCTTATAGATCTTCAAAATTTTCTAGTAGTCGTCATCGGAAACTGCAACCATTGCGGCAGTCTTGAAAACCCGTTTGGACCATCTTCAGGTCCGGGAAGGAACAACTCTTCATCATCAGAGTTATTTCAGCATAGTCAACATCACGAGTACCTCCAAAATATCTCTGACTCGTCGCCATACCGCTGAATCCTATTGCTTCGACGACCATAGCATCTTTCATATGAGTTTATATTTAGGGAATTAGTTTTTGAATGCAAGTCATTGGAATTCATCTCGGCTTAAGTCACAGGATTGTTTTACTGTCGAAATTCTGAAGAATTTGTTGCCCAAATATCGGCGATAAGCTCAATCGATCTGGCCATAATTGGCTCCTTTTGATTTCTTTATAACATCACACTAAAGACATCTGCATCATGGCTCTTAACGTAAATCGAAGCGTTGCCGATATGTTTTACCGGTACAAAATGCCTAAACTTCTGGCGAAAGTAGAAGGCAAAGGGAATGGAATCAAGACCGTCATCGTTAATATGGTCGATGTGGCCAAAGCTCTTGGACGACCTCCGACATGTAAGTTCACCTCAGTTACAAATATTCTTTCAGATTAATATTTCAAAGGTGATAAAGGAGTACAAAAAATTGTGTTGTATTTTTTAGATCCAACCAAATATTTTGGCTGTGAGTTGGGAGCTCAGACGCAATTTGATTTCAAAGATGAACGATTTATCGTCAATGGTTCGCATGAAGCCTCTAAACTTCAAGATTTGTTGGATGGCTTCATTAAGAAATTCGTACTTTGTCCAAATTGCGACAATCCTGAAACTGTACTGAGCATTCAGTCGAAAAAAGAAATTCTTAACCAAACCTGCAAGGCCTGTGGTTACAACGGTGTGATAAAGGGTGGTCACCGATTGATCAACTACATCATTAAAAATCCTCCTGGTAATATTTTTTACTACATAGTTTTGAATTTGATTAGCTCCTATCCCCTATAAAGTACTTCTGATTTTTTTAGTATGATTTACCGATGATGATGTTATTCAGATCTGAATTCTATGATTGCTAAAATAAGGCAGATTATGAGGAAATCAACAGAAATGACCATGAACTTTTGATTTCAATAGATTTTATGATTCATTGAGATAATTTGGAAATGCATTTATATTGTAGATACAAATCCAGCAAAACTAGGCGCTTCATTGACGGAAAGAAAGAGCAAAAAGAAAAATCAAAATGGAGACGCCAACAACGGGGATAGTCCATGTCCTGAAGATGACGATGACGACTGGAATGACAATTGGGGGGATTCAAACGGCAAGGACGATGAGGATTGGTCGGTTGATGTAAGCGAAGAAGCGGTTCGAAAACGACAGCAGGATTTAAGTGACGGCGTCAAGGGTCTGACAGTTTCGGATGATCTGGAAAAGCCCGAAAAAGATCGAATGGACATTTTCTACAAGTTCTTGCAAGCAAAGGTCAAAGAAGGGAATAAGTTGGATGACAAAGAACTCCTGAGTGAAGCCGAACGGTTGGACGTAAAAAATAAGGCTACACTGGTTCTTGCTGAGTTACTGCTTGACAAAGAGATTCTTCAACAAGTAAGAATCTTGCTATTAAAATGAAATATAGTCTAGTGTATATTTTTGTTATCATCTATATGCTTTTCTATGTACCTATGTTAATTTTTCAACGTGGTTTCAGCTCAAAACATCCCGTCTGGTTTTCTTGCGGTTTTGTCATCAGAACCAGAAAGCACAAAAGTACCTCATCGGAGGGGTGGAACAAGTCATCAACCAGTACAAAGATTTACTTCTGATCAAAGTTCCACTTATTTTGAAGGTACACAGTTTCCTTAGTTTCACCCATTTATAAATTTTGTCTGCAAAAGCCATTCTACCGATGATGATGTTATTCAGATCTGAATTTTATGATTGCTAAAATAAGGCAGATTATGAGGAAATGCTTCAACACAAATAATTACGTCTTATAATAATACTCACTATTGCCATCATTGGACTAAAAGTAATGTATAATTAAATTCATAGGCTTTGTACGACGAAGATATCCTAGAGGAGGAAGTGCTTCTGGAATGGGATTCTAAAATCAGCAAGAAATATGTGAGCAAGGATATGTCGACAGAGATTCACTCGAAGGCTGCCCCCTTCATCAAATGGCTCAAGGAGGCAGAAGAAGAAAGTTCTGAGGATGAAAGCGAGGATGATGTGGAAGTACGTTTTGTTATGCTTAATTTTTTCCCTCTAAACCAAAACTAGATACCTATCAATTCCTGGTATTGACACTATTTACTAATTGTCAATTATGTATACATTTAGATTGAATACGATGACCGGGCAAGAATTTCTAGCATTCAAGCTCAACCTGTGCAAGTCGCGAAGTCTGTGCAACGTGGAAAAGATGACGTGGAGGACTTGGATATCGATGCGATTTAATCATTTAATGAAACTGGCTCACATCACATCATCTTATATGCAATGCACGACTGCTGAACTATTGAATAATTAAAAACGGCAATTACCTTCATTAAGATAGAGACCCAAGACATTATATTGAGCAAAAATACATAGACAAAATAATAGTAGTTTCACGTTCCATGCTTCCTTTCCTCAATCCAGTAAAAAGACCCTACGTAGCCTAAACGACCGACTGAACCTCTCAGCTGATTCAATTATATTTTTGCTTTAAAACTTTATGTAATTTCCGTTATGACATGTTCTGATTTTTTAAACCGAAGTCGTCGAAGGTTAGCTAGCGCCTGCAATAACAGATTAAATTCAAATTATACAAAAACTACCTTATACCCAGATCCCTTAAATTTGTTTTGATTACCTCTTTTATTATTCTTACTACAAATTTTATATAGGTAGGTATATCACTCAACTAAACCTTATGCATTCATGTACTCTTATGAAGATTTGAGAATTACACAGCTAATTTAAGTGATTATGAACCGCCTCGAAATGCCGAGTGTAAAGTAAAGTAAACAAGCCGGTTGGGAACAGAAGTCAGGTTTATGCAAGGATGAAAAGAAGATCATTTGTGTGTAATAAAAGTTTGGACATTTCAAATTTCAATTTAAACCATTCACAATTTTCTGAGCTGCGGTAAGCGTTCGCTGAATAAATGAATATTTGCAAACAATACCTGGTTTAAGATTTATTTCTTTTAGCCTGCAAAAGCAAGCATTTTGTTCACAAGTATCATAGTTCATGGATATGTGATATGGTTGACAGAAGACAGAACCAACTCGTATATCGTATGGTTGTGAGGATATTTTCCGGGCATCGGGGATTTCGGATTCAATAGTCCGACAGGGTTGATGAAACCGTCTAGAGACTAAATCCAAACGAATAGGGAACGAGTAGGTTGCTCCACGATCCCAGTCTCCATCTGTTCAGGAAATCTACAGACTTGATCCCTCTGTAAATTGAGGTTTCAAGTTTGAATTGAATCCTACAGACTATATAGAGAGATCATCGGGCTGTAACCTATTTATATATAATGGATATTATTGTTGAAATTGTCGGGAGTTTAAATTAGTAAGTTTTCGAATGCAGTTAAAAGATGAGAAGTGGAGGAGGAGGACCTGAATTGTCTCAAAGAAGAGAAGTTCAGCGTCAGTCCTCGTTCCTTCTTGAACTATGCGTGGATCATCGTCAAACAAAGAATAAAGTTCATCCACACCACCACTTCTACTGCAGACTGTGCAGACAGAGTTGACGTTGACAGTCAAAGTCAGTCAAAAGTCAAGTCCTCGGCACTGCCAACTCCGGTGTCCTGAAAGAAGGTATATTCGTCCTTCCTTCGCCTCAACAATTCATCATTTTGCATTTCATTTAAGACAAAACAAAGACACAAGATTTGGAGATCAGAGATTCGTTCGTTCAGCGTTGCCGTTTACATTTTATCATTGATCATCGGACGATAGGGTAACGAACGGTTCTTACATTTTACTTATGCACTTCGCACTTCCTTTTTCTTTCACCTTTTGTGTTTGGCATTGCAGTTCATTATTCGTATCGTGGCATTCCATTTGATCTTGATCATTTGTCATTGATCATGTCAGTACACATATGACATGACATATGAAATATCTGACCAATCTGACGATGTCGTCGATGTCCAATGACTGACCTGACGACTCTATAACAAGACACAACGCACAACGCAAAGATTCGCTGTAAATTCATAACATAAAACGCCAATCGTTGAAGGTTGAAGGTCTTATTGTTAGTTTCATTTGTAGTTTTTGCCCTGATACGTGCCTGCCTGTAGTCGCGAACACGGCTGGCCGTGTGCCTTGTGCCTTTGTGTCTTGGGAAAAGAGTGACGGTGTACAGACAGCGTTTATATGTTGATGTGTGACTTACTCACTCACAATACAATCAAGTTCACAGTGCTGCAAAATCTTCCAAGCGTTCGCCAATCCCATATTTCGGTTTGCCAAAGCTGCTGCGCGCCAAGGCGCGCAGCAGAGGCTCCCCAGGGGCATTGATTGGATTTATATAACGTTTTTTAAATTTTGCAATACTCAATATTTAAAAAAAATAGAAAGGAAAATCAATGACAATTTAAGCATTTTTATCTTTATTAACTGGCGACGAACGCCGCCCTCAGCATCGTTCGTCACCGGTTAATAAAGATAAAAATGCGAAATAGCCAACCCCGCTTCGCGGCGTTCGCCAAGACCCGGTTTGGTTCTCCAACCCCGGATTGTAGGATTGGGAAGATTTTGCAGCACTGCAAGTTCAACGTTTCAAATCCATGAAAAATTAATAATTTCCAATCTTGTGTATGTATTCTTCTTTGTTCATTGTTCACAACGTCAAACGGTTGTAAATCACAACCGCCATTGAAACTAACTGGAACGTGCATGGCTATGACTCAGAGTGAGTTGCGAAACATATGGATGGATATGAACACAGACTGTTGACTGTGGACTGGATATTAATTATAATTCTTATTTTAAGTACTTAAATAGGAGATACTAATTCTCTATCAACTATGCAAATGAAATGCAATGCAGTAGTGCAAAAATTAGAAACATGTAAATACTGACGATAGACGAAAAACAATGATTTTGAATCTTAATGTTAAATTTGACCAAACGTCAAACTTAACGGTATTTTTAATTGGTTTTTAGCAGTGAACGGAAAAACAATTTCGCCAAAGTTCTGCGGGATTCAGCCTACGAATAACGAATACAAGGATTTGGATACGAGCTGTCACCAGTTAGAAGTAGTTGAACTGTTGAACCTAATGTTTTTGCGTGTGAAAATGCTGTAAGTAGGTGATGCCAAATAGAAAAGATAGCAATGGCAATTATCGGACACTAAACGTTCTTGTACGTTAATTAGGTATTAATCAGGAAATTGATACTGCCTATGAATCGCACCTACTGTGTAGGATAAGAACAAAGGTTAACTAAAATATTTATAAATCTGATCTTGTCTAGTTTAAAATAGGAAAGTTAAGGATTGATAGTGAACAGTGTCTGTAAAGTGCAGTTTTTTTTAAACAATTAGCAATATTAAGAGTAAAATGGATACCAGTACTGTCCAACCACAAACCGATGATAAGGAATGCAATATTTATCTAAAATACAAAAATCGAGGAAGAGGTGGTTTTTTCGGTCTCGATGGTGTGAATGGATATGAAGGGATCCCTCAGAATTTGGTCCTTAACATCATCGGCTGGATGGTAAGAATTGTACAATCAGAGATCGTTTTAAGTACAAATATACACTTGTTCATATTTTTGCGGTATAAGTATTCATGTTCTAACGTCTACAATTGTTTTAATTTTCAAAGATTATGATACTCATCTTCTCCGTCCTGAGGAAAAAAGCATGGAATTACGGAAGAATCGCTCTGGTTCAACGAAACGAACAATCAGCTAGGTATGTATATACGTGATCTAAAATAAACGATGGGAAATGAAATTGTCGTAATCCGAAGTTGAATTAGCCAATTTGTACTATTAAATTTTAGTAAATATTACATATTTCATTTGATTTTATCAGTTCGAGATGGACGGATGTATTTTACGGCACCCAAGTTGCAGGACGGCAGGGTATGTCGAATGGGAATAATGGGAATTTGGAACAATCCCCTGCCCCTTCGGCAACCACACAATTACTAGAAGCACCTCAACAGAACTCTGGAAGTCCTGAAAGTGCGGGAGGGGATGTGGAACCCGGACGAGAGCCGGATCAAAATAATCGAATTGTTCATTCGGATAGCAGTGTCATAATGGACACT
Organism: Desoria tigrina; assembly: GCA_906901685.1. Lineage (NCBI taxonomy): Eukaryota > Metazoa > Arthropoda > Collembola > Entomobryomorpha > Isotomidae > Desoria > Desoria tigrina. The sequence goes on from CAJQTU010000060.1 coordinate 1,131,164, forward strand.
GGGTATTTTAGTTGGATTAAAATCGTTTTTACTCTAACGTAAGCATTTAAAAAAACATCTTTACTAAATGGTGACCATCAAAAGTGTTTAAATTGATTATCTCACGATATTTGATTGCTCGTTGCAGAGATAAACAGTATTTAGAGAAATGTGGGTTTGACTGCGTCCAGTACTTGTCATTTCAAAGACATCTCATCTTCTTGGCTTCCATTGTCACACTAACGTCCCTGGTTATAGTATTGCCGATTAACTACCAAGGAACATCACTATCAGAACACAATAATAATGAAACTAGATTTGATCAAACAACTATAATCAACTTAAAACACAAGTATGGCTCTATAATTTTTTTTGTTAAGTGTTGATTGTGAAGACAAACCATAATTTCATCATTATTACAATTACTTAATTTTCTATCAATTTCAGTCCTCGACTGCTTTGGGTACATGTGATATTAGCTATCACGTTTTTGTTCCTGAGTATTGCCGTAATGAGGCATTTTTCAAGAGCTCTTAAGTTCGTAGACGAAGATCCTGCCGTATGTCGAAGTATTATGATTGTTGGAATAGGAAAGAAATTCTGCCTGGAAGAAAAATTAAGGAGGCATTTTGAGTGAGTCAAGTGTAATTATTATCCACTTTCTGTCGGTTTCGACCATATCAATATTTTAAACATTTAAACTTTACAAACTTAGGGAAATTCATCCGGACGTCGAAATATCTGAACTCAATTTCGCTTACGATATTTCTCAACTGCAAAACGTGGAATTTGCAAGGTAAAAGAATTTTTCGATTTTACATTCGTAAATCTATGAAACCGATAGTTGATGTGTAGTATTATACCTATATGTGAAGTGAAATTCAATACCCAAACGGATGGATTAGGCTTACCATATTAACCATTAGTTTGTTTAAAGGCCTACTTTGGATACTCATCATGTTACTTGCCCAACATTACCTCTTGACGTAATTAAGATGTTTTATCAAATCATTATAAAAGTATACTTTCTTTTTGTATTTTTATAGACATGGAGCCCACATGGCAAAAATATACTGGGAAGATTTTTATCTCAAAAACAACTATCGACCGACAATGAGACCCTATACTTGTGGTGCGATATGTTGCTGTGTCGAATCGTGTTGTTGTCACGCGGTATTTAAATTAAATCATAACTGAGATTGAATTTTATTCAATTCGTGAAAGGTAAATTATAATCATTCTTGACTTGTAGACGGATGCTATTGACTATTATGCCAATGAAGAAAACCATCTCATCGGCGATGTCCAGTGTGAAAGAAATCGAGCATTGACAAGGCCCTTGGGAATTGCTTTCGTAACATTTAAAACGGTGGACATGGCAGAACGAGTAGTGAACGACTATCGATTTACTGCTAAGTTATTACAGCAAACCCCAATCTCCAAGTTCAGTGGCAAATTGAGATCCAAACGATGGACAGTCAAATTTGCACCACTGCCCGATGATTTGTATTGGTACGTTAAAAATTCCTGACCACATTATCGTGAAACCTTGTGAATTGGGAACCTAATTTCAGTACTTATCTTTTAGGGAAAATTTAACCTACGGCTTGAAAGCATGGTACTTGAAGGCGTTTTTAGTGAACATTACACTTGCTCTTGTAATTGTTTTCTACACAACTCCTGCTTTCTTGATGAATGCTTTGACTCCGTTACTCAACACAACAGGAATGAATAATAACGACACAGCCAGAGGGGGACGATCCACACAATCTACTTTGGTGAGAATACAAAACCCACCATCTACAGACCTATAATTTTGTTTGTAACTACACAGGTATCTCCCTAATGCGTAATGAATGTATTCTAATTATGTGTGGTTTGGATGGATTCTAGTCCGGTTTATTGATTGACACGATTCCAACGCTGCTTCTTTGGATTGCTGCTGTCACTCTACCAAGTTTGGTTTCGGTGTCAGACAAAATTGTCGGATTTTGGACAAAAACCTCTGAAAACCGGTCAAGAATGATCAAAGTCTTCTCATTCCTTCTTTTTATGGTAGTTATCCTTCCTTCTGTAGGACTAACAAGGTAATTATGATTACAATGAATAAGGTTACAGTAACTATCATAAAGCTATGTAAATGGTAACTTAAATTTATTTTGTGTATAGTTTGACAGCATTACTCAACCAAGATATGGCAGATTTTGCTCTCAAATGGGAATGTATATTCTCTAAAGATAACGGAGCATTGTTTGTTAATTACGTGTGTACATCAACGTTCCTTGGAACAGCGTCGGAATTAATGAGGCTTCCAGAACTTCTAGTCTATTGTATTAAACTATGTTTTTCAAGATCTGCAGCTGAACTTGCAGCTATTCGAAAATCGGTCCTATGGGACTTCCAAATTGGATCACAGTATGCATGGATGATGCTTAATTTTGCCATATTTAGTGTATTTAGCGTGATTTTTCCAGTTATTACTCCGTTTGGTAAGATTTTCGTTAAATGTACATTCAGCAATAGCCATTGATATTCATGAATGATACTAATAATGGCGAACGGTTCCTTATTTCAGGACTTGTATACCTAGTGTTTAAGCATTATGTTGATCGATACAACATCTACTTCGCGTATGGACCCACTAAAGTGGAAAAAGAAGTTCATGGAACTGCTATAAATTTTGTGGTGGTGTGCATGTTTATTCTCCAAATAAATCTATTAGCATACGTTACGACACAAGGCACGGACTCAAATAAGGACGCAAAAGGGCTTCGGGTCTTCTCAGTTGTGGGATTCTGCATAACTGCTGCTCTTTTCATCAGTCAAATATTCTTCAATATGTGTGCCAATTTCAGTCCGATTTTGTATAGGGTAAGCTGATATTAATACATGTATAATGTATACCCACTACATAGAAAACAAATCGATATTGACTAGAATAGAATTTAGAATGCTATATTCATTTAGTAGAATAATACATGGAGAATGGAGATCCTTATAAAGTTTGTTAAATTTTTTCAGAGAATGTCCCAAGAAGGAGACCTTGCTGTAACAGTAACTAGAGAGCTCCCTTCCACGCGAACACAGGTCACTAGTACAGCATTGTCAACAGTCCCATTCACAAGAAGTACTGAGACAATTAACGTCAGTACGAATAACGGTGCAGTTCCGAAAATGCGGATACTTCACATTAGCTCTAGTGTTGAGGAAACGATTACTAGAGCGGAACAAGGATCTGGGAGATATTATCCCAAGATTTTACAACGAAATCTCAATCCAACCCCGGAATGCCATCCCACCCCTTCGCCAAGCATTAATTCCGTTTCGTCTAGAACAGGACGAAAGCAAAACGGAGTGGTTGCAAATCCCATTGTAAGTTTTACTACATTGAAATTTTAATTACGTATTGAATATTTCAGTTATTACCTATTTCATCTCAATTTTCAATTAAACTCAAATAGGTAGTAATATATTTCTCATCGCGGTTTTTCTAGGTAACCACCGTCGTAATAAATGAGCAGTCTGGTACAGTAGTAGAGCGGCAGCCTAGAAATAATGATACAATAAATACGAATACCGTATGACTAGACGTGCTTACTAGTCAACCTAATTTAGATCCAATGGACATCGACAGATCAAAGCGGCCAATCACAACACACGATTTATAAAGGCTTCGCGTGTAAGAAGAAGGTTTACCCCGGATGGACGTGATAAGATGCTCTGGCCTGACTTGTAAAAATTTGTCAAGGCTTAGCCGCGAGCGAGGCCGATGATTACAACGACTCGATTTTGATTACGATTTCCTTTGTCATAAGGATGCTTCGATTTCTATAATTTACCATCGCGGAATATTTATAGAATAACTCTAACTCAGTATTTTATTCTATCACATCAGAGCACATCTGTGGTGGCCGAGGTGCCGCTGATTCCAATGAAATTAATTAAGGAAATTAAATCATGACAAGAACATAGGTAACAGTTTCGTTTGTATTGAGTCAGGAACTTCAGAGTGTTCTTGTGTTCATTCGTCGTAGACTTTTGAATTGTGTATTACAAGTCCGGTACTAGGTTAGGTAGCTCATTAAAATATTTTCTATTGAAAAGATTTCTCGTTATTCCAAGAAAGAATAAAAGGATGTTAAAAGATCGGTATAAATTGTGTTATAACTTTACTTATTAAAAATGCAGTCTCAAAACTCATTGCTTAGCCATTGGGTTATATAAATACAAGAGGTGGGATTGACGGAGCCTCGTTCCGAACAGTCGTCAGCAACTGGACAAACCCCGCATGGAACCTGAGCTAATCCACTTGTTTCTAAAAATGACTCTACGGCGACGTAGAATTCGAAATCGGCTTTATTTACTTTCTCTACTTTCCCGTCAAAGATTAGCGTATCCAGAATAGATGCTATGTCGTCTTTTGTCAGTTCCACCTACATGAATCCAGAAAAATATTTTCATTACTGATTCTCCCAGATAATAAGCGAATTTTAACGCCAAAAATTAACTACCTTGCTGATTCTTAAATTCGATATGAACTTCCATACTTCTTCAAGTGTCGTTAGTGCTATTTCCCTCGCAGCTTTGGGCCCAAATTCAGCCGGATGGGAATGGGCTCGTTCCCTTTTGTCAACAAGATACCTGAAACACTGCTGGTTGAGAACGGTTACAAACTCCGATTCAAAATCTTGATCCGAATACCAAGCTCCGCCAGTGAGAGATCGATGGGGCTCTAACTCGTAGAGCATAAATACTTTCTTCTTTGAAGCCTTGAAAACAAAGAATTGGAAAATTACCACACATCGTCTGAAAACTACAATAGGAATCAACTTAACCGTAGTACAGCTGAAGTGCTACATTTGTAAAATTTGCCTGTTTCAAAATTCGTATTTCGAAAACGGTTCATTCCAGCGTTCTGAAACTCCAGGTATGCCTCGACCAACTATCTGGCTAGCTTATCCAAAAGGTCTCAAGGTCTTAGGGCTAATAGGCTTATCAGGATAATTCAGAGTTCATCCAAAAACATTAAAAAATAACGACTTTTTGAGAAAAAAACTCCCATATACCGCCAATGGTCTACAATTGTAGCATGCTACGTACAGCCAATGTGCTACAAATGTAGACGTACAGGGTGAAAGAAAATAAACCAACTACACCACAAGCAGCGAAACTACAATGCTGGGGTGGGGACTTGTTTCGGGAATTAGTTTTGTAAATTGACTTATTTCAGGAAATGATTTTGTAAGGGGACTTATCTTTTGAATTGATTTTCAAATTGAACTTATTTCGGGAATTGATTTTCAAATGTGACTTGTTTTGGGAAATGATTTTCAAATTGGTCTTATTTCGAGAAATGATTTTCAAAAGGGGCTCATTTTGGGAATTTATTTTGTAAAGGGACTTATTTTGGGAACTGATTTTCAAGGGGGACTTATTTTTGGAATCGATTTTCATAGGGGGCTTATTTTGGGAACAAATTTTGTAAGGGGACTTGTGTCGGGGAATTAATTTTATGATTAGGTTTATTTCGGGAATTGAGTTTTTGAACTATGTATAGGGAATTATTTCGGAAAATTAATTTGGAATGTATTTATGCGACTTTATTCGCAGATCTGTTTTTAGATTTATTTACGAAGACTTGTTTGTGGGTCTAGTAGTTAGAAAATAAGGACCTATTTTGGGAACTTAAAAAGGACATCACCCAAAGGTCAGAGCCCGAATCGTCTGATTTTTTTTACGGTAGAACACACAACTGATATGAACCACTAAACTGCAAGAAATATCTGCGGTAGTTCATCCTGGTCATTTAAAAAAAATCATTGAGATTGACTTTTTCAAAAATTAATAAAACATCAATTTGTGGTCCGATTTTCGAAATCTTTCGAGTTTTGCAATGCTTACTTACTAAAAAACTTATATTTTTTTAAATTCAAATCTTTAGATTTCTTTAAAGAACAACTCTTTAGCATTGCAAAACTCGAAATATTTCGAAAATCGGACAACAAATCGATGTTTTATTAATTTTTGAAAAAGTCAATTTTAATGATTTTTTTAAAATGACCAGGATGAAGCGGGCACTCGATTTATGCGCGAGACCGCGACCCCAGCTCGTAGGGATTATTCGAATAAAAATCACACCCCCTTTTAGGGACATTAGGTTTCGCTCCCCATGACGAGTAGGGATTTTCAAAACTTTTTAGGGATTTTCGGAAATTTTTTAGGGACACTAGATTTCGCTACCCATGGCGAGTAGGGATTTTCAAAATTGATTAAAAAATTTAAGGGACACTGGATTTAGCTACCCATGGCGAGTAGGGATTTTCAAAAAAAATTAGGGACACTAGATTTCGCTACCCATGGCGAGTAGGGATTTTCAGAATTAAAAAATTTAAGGGACACTGGATTTCGCTACCCATGGCGAGTAGGGATTTTCAAAAAAAAATAGGGACACTGGATGTCGCTATCCATGGCGAGTAGGGATTTTCAAAACTTTTTAGGGACACTGGATTTTGCTACCCAGGGCGAGTAGGGATTTTCAAAATTCTTTGGGGATTTTCGAAAAAATTTTAGGGACACTGGATTCGCTACCCATGGGGAGTAGGGATTTTCAAAATTCTTTAGGGATTTTTTGTTTAGGGATTTTCGATATTTTTTTTAGGGACACTGGATTTCGCTACCCATGGGGAGTAGGGATTTTCAAAATTCTTTAGGGATTTTTTGTTTAGGGATTTTCGATATTTTTTTTAGGGACACTGGATTTCGCTACCCATGGCGAGTAGGGATTTTCAAAACTTTTTAGGGACGTTGAGTTTCGCTACACATGACGAGTAGGTACCTATGGATAAGATCGTAGGGAGTTTTTAAAGTTTTTAGGGGCTTAAAAAATTAGGGACCTTGGGTATCGCTCTCCATGACAAGTAGGGATTTTTGAAGTTTTGAGGGATTTTCGCAGTTTTTTTTAATTGTCTTTGCTATCTAGTACCACCAGAGATATAATATTTCGGTTTTTATGACCGTTCGGTATTTTTATGGTCAATATTTGAATAATTAGAGATGTACACAGGCGTATGTTAGGAACATTTTGTTAATGGTTTAGGTATTTAAAGACTTGCATCAATGAATCATTAGGTTAACGCCGTTAGTACCGTCATTGTCATTATATACTATTCACAATACATACTATAATTTAGGTATTTCTTTTGTTCTCGTAACTAAAAATGCCTAAACCTTTTGAAAAAAAAATATTTCGCTCAGCATGTGCCCTTTAAAAAAATCCCTACTCGTCATGGGTAGAGAAACTGAATCTCCCTACAAAAATTCCAAAAATCCCTAAAAATAAAAAAAAATCCCTACGATCCTACCCAAAAATCCCTACGATCCGCCCTAAATTTTTTCTCCGTGGCTACTAAGCCTTCTCATTTTTCAAGCAGTCGGTAACATAGCATCCCTAAAAAAAATTCAGCCACAAAAAATCACTACGATCCGCCCTAAATTTTTTCTCCGTGGCTACTAAGCTTTTCGAAGATTTGCAAAGCATTTTGGGGATTTTCAAAGAATTTTAGGATTTTCAAAGATTTTTGGGGATTTTCAAAGAATTTTAGGGATTTTCGGAAATTTTTTAGGAACATTGGATTTCGCTACCCATGACGAGTAGGGATTTTCAGAAAATGTTTTAGGGACATTGGATTTCGCTACCTATGACGAGTAGGGATTTTCAGAATTTTTTTTAGGGACATTAGATTTCGCTACCCATTACGAGTAGGGATTTTCCGAATTTTTTTTAGGAACATTGGATTTCGCTATCCATGACGAGTAGGGATTTTCGGAATTTTTTTTTGGAACATTGGATTTCGCTATTAATAACGAGTAGGAATTTTGAGAAAAAAATTTTTTTAGGGACATTGGATTTCGCTACCCATGACGAGTATGGATGCTCAAAATTTTTTAGGGATTTTTGAAGTTTTTAGGGACATTTTTGAAATTTTTAGGGACATTTCACAAACCACACCCCCTTTAGGGATTTCTATTGTGAGAGTTTTGATTTTAGGGACATTTTAAGATTTCGAGGACCCGGGATGTACTACCGCAGATATTTTTTGCAGTTGTGTGGTTCATATTAGTTGTGTGTTCGACCGTAAAAAAATCAGACGATTCGGGCTCTGACCTTTGGGTGATGTCCCTTGTTAGTCTTGATTTTGGTCTACACGTATAAGCAGGCCTCTTAAGAATTACTATTTGAGCAGGCATGAAAATATATTTTGTAGGTGGGGTCTTCGTATTCGAGATTATTTTTCAGTATTGTGGATTAAAGATAGTTATATATTTTCAGTCTATGTATACGAAATTAAATTTCGGGTATTTTTGGCATATGTATAGAAATGCATTCAAGGATGAAAACTTATTTTGAGAATTGATATTTTGGTTTATGTATGAGGCCTTATTTCGGGGTTGATGTTTAGTCTAAAGGACTTCTTTGTGAATTCATTTTATGTTCACAAACCCTAACATAAAATGAATTCACAAAAAGGTATATACAAGTAAAGGATGCATGCTAAACGATTCGATAAAATATCAGAAAAAATCAACACCTATGTCGCCTGACAACTTTGTCGCTGACTCCTCTGTCCTGCCACTTTTTGACCATAAGGTGCATTAAGTTTTTTTTAGAGAATTTGCTAATGTGGACTTATTTTGGTAATCACGGATGTGTTTTTGGAGTTTGAGTTATTTTCTTTCACCCCGAACAGAAAATCTACAAATGTAGCACATTAGCTGTTTAAGGGGACCCTGCCACAAATGTAGCACTTCGGCACTTGATTGTCCGCCAGACCATCGGCGGTACTACTGTTAACCATATTTTTAGAAACTTACAGCAACGGACTTGACAGCCTTGATAAGTTTCTTGCCCTCCAAGGACTTGACTATTTTGTTTAATTGGGTATTGGAAAGATTGCTCTGGACTCGAATGTCTCGTATCCAAATGCCCATGTTCCCATTCTCTTTGATGATGTCGAATACAACTTTCTCTTCCTTATCAGCACCTTTGATTGTCTCTGGCTCAGGTTCGGAAGACTTGACTTTGTAGAGGAGCTCATTTCCTTGCTTGTACAAGTCTAGGAGGCCCTTTAATAGTGAATTTAAAACCCATTTATTTAAAAAATATTAAATACGTCTCAATGAATGGCGCTTTATGGTAACTTGTTTAGCTTTTTACTTAATTCTTAATAGATTATATGTGAGCACCTGGGAAAGCAATTTATTGATTGCCTCAGCCCGCTCCGGTCCCGTGATGGAAGGCATGTCATTCTGGAGGATTTTGTCCGGAATTCCCTTCGGAAACTCTTTGGCAAGTTCCTGTATTCTGAAAATATGCAGTAAATTTGAGGGTGTCCGGCCATCTCGCCCCGGCAATCTCGCCCCCGGACGTTTCGCCCCCGGTCCACTCGCCCCCAGCAATCTCGCCCCCGGCCAATTTCGTCCCTGGACATTTCGCCCCCGGGAAATTTCGCCCCCGACCATTCTCGCCTCCGACATTTTAATTTATGAAGTAATAACATTACACTAGGGTTTCGACATAAGTTAGGATAAATATATTTGCAGATTTGCGGATGATTGTGCCTAATCAATTGCGCCTAATCATTTGCGTTTACGTACAATTTGCGCCCCTACATAAATTTTCCGCCTAATCATTTGCGCCTGTGAATATTTTCCGAACTTTCAGAAATCATCTCACATCTCCAGCACAAAATCACTGATCACCCATACCCATTACAGACTGAAATTAAATAAAAATAAATTAAATAAATAAATTAAAGATACCTATACATTATAAAGAGATTATTTCTAAGTAATGGATATAATATATTGGACCACATTTCACATTTACTTTCCAGTTTTCAACATTTTTAATCCTCTAAGTTTGGAAGTTCCAAATCTCATTCATTCCATATTTAAGTTTTGAACTCAAGTAAAATTTTGTGCACCTGCAACTGTACCGAATATAAAAATATTACATTCTAAAATAGGTCAAGTCGAAACCCTAGTTTATTGTTGTTAAATTAAAAATTAAAATATCGGGGGCGAGAATGGTCGGGGGCGAAATTTCACGGGGGCGAAATGTCCTGGGGCGAAATTGGCCGGGGGCAAGATTGCTGGGGGCGAGTGGACCGGGGGCGAAACGTCCGGGGGCGAGATTGCCGGGGCGAGATGGCCTATTTGAGTTAAATCATGATATATATGAATTAGATTATACAAGCAATGCTACACATGCTATGTCTAACGTCGCCGTTGGGTTCACAAATTTAGTTTAAAAGCAATGCGGTTACAACGAGAAAAAACCAACCTCCTTTCAAAAGTGACAAGGTAAGATTCACCGGCCCCGGATGTTGACGTTGGAATCGGAACCGGATCCTCGTCCATCTTTTCCTCCTTAATTTTGACGGCTTTCTCTCCACTCATTTTGAATTTGAAGAGACTATTTTTTCAACTATACAACAATACCAGCCAAAAATAACGGATTTAAAGTACTCAATTTGACAAAAGATTCCCTGTAGATCGTTAGTAAATAACAGTTAAAAACAAAAAACTGAAATCAGTCTATCAAATCAACTTTGAACTTCTTATAGAAACTGTAGGTTCTTTTTAATCGTTTGTTTCGTACCAGAATGATATGTATAATACAAGGCTTGGGGAACACCAAGATTTTGTCTTTATGATAAGAATATCATTGATGTGATCTTATTCAATGATTTTTTTCGACAACTAAATTAGGCTAACCTTATGTTCATGACTCCAAATGATTTAATTGACGCCTAAGACTTACCTCAAAGACAGACCTATACTTTGAAAGTTATTGAAATAAGAACCCCTGGTCACTAAATAGTCCTAAAAGCTACAAGGTTTAATAGACTAATATACTAATTGTATCTCTTCCAAGGATCTCCAAAATCGGGTTTTTTTCTGACATGCTCTACTCTGACTCTCAAAATATGTAGCAAAATATGCAGTGTGGCATTGACATTATCAAGACCTGATATGGCGGTAATCGAATGAACGCTTCTGGATCACTATTTGTCTTTTTCATTAATTGTGATGAGGATGAGATATAAAACATTATTGTATAAACGGAAGTATCTAAGAAAGAAGATTGCTAATTATATCAATTGCCAACTCCCGATAGTATTTTCTCGTCTATATTTTTAGTGACGTGAAATGTCTTGTTGGATCTCAAGGTTTAAAGGTAACAAAGTGCGTAGTAATATTACACGTTATCTGACTATTCACTATAGACCTAGACCATAACAAATTCGTTACTACCCAAGGCAATACATGTACTTACGCAATAATTTTGGGGGCAATTGATCCGAGACTTTGGGATTTGCAACTTCCAACGAGAAAGGAGTCCGATTCTCCGAGTAATTAGTACACCATGAAATTAGATGAATGATGATGATGTGAAGGGGATCGACTAATTAATCTTTGAAGTTGACTTATGTATGGAAATACCAAAAATATTATATATGCTGCTAAATATAGTTGCTCATATATTTATACCTGGAAGCGTTACTGGGGGTCCATTTGATCCTTCGTGTATAATGCCTCTTATGATCAATTCAGCTCTCATTTAAAGTCGACATCATACAATTTTGAAAGGGCTAAGAATCGGCTTAAGTATCATGCCATAAAAGTGTTTTCCATTCCTATTAAGGATAATGTGAACCTAGTTATAGTGTGTAGTTCAGGATAGACTCGTTCATGATTCCTAATTAGGGGTCTGTAATATGTATCCAATACAGCAAAATTATAATTTTAAATCGACTTGGAAGTTTGGAAATGATTGGCTAAGGATTATCAAATTCAAAAGTATAACGACTACCAATATTAAGTGATCCACTTCCAAATTTCAAACTCGATTATATAATTAGGGCTTACAAGGGAAGGTTTTCGGGGTGTAATCAGGGAATTACTTGAAACTTTTACGGTCAAATCTAGAAGTCTTATGAGCAATAAAAATCGAAGAACTCGGGGCTCAATTTCACGTTGACTATGTTGAAAAAATTACCTAACACAAAAAACCATGCAAATTGACTTTTGAAATGCAATTTTCTTTCAATTTTTTTTAATTTATAATTTTTCAAATTTATTAAAAAAAAGTTATAATTTTCTCGAATTTAATTAATTTTTTAAGCTGCCATGCCGTGACTAATGAAAAAATATCAATTTTAAATTTCTTTTTTGATATATATCCATAAAATTACCTATGAGAACGAGACACTCTTAATAAATAAATAATGAAACCAGTAGCTCAAATAAAATATATTTATCCAAATTCATTTGCCTTCAAACTTAACGTTTGTATATAATCGAGCAAATGCGTGCGTCACAATTGACACTCGTACTCACCATCTATGTACTATTTGAATTCAAGAACTTATCGAGTTCAGAATATAATAAAAATAATTAAGGACTGGAGCCTTGCTTCTCTTTGCTAACAACATCCAGACTTTTCTTAATTAAGCTAAAGAAACAAATTTGAAGTAATTTGAACTACAATTAAGTAACATCGGTATGTCACTCACACTCAAGTTAAAAACATATATAGAGTGCCACATTCGCAAGAAATTACATGGTCCATTTCATTTTCAGTGGATTTGGCATTTGCATTAGAATCTTTAATCATTGAATTATTTTTTCGTTAAGTAAAATAAACATTGCTCTAAATATAACCTTAAAAATTAAGTATCGCAGCATAATCTTGCAGGTTGTGTAGGCAAAAACAACGGTTAAATTCGCTGATATATTTTACAATGTAGAATAAAGGCTATGTAAGATCAATTTTAAGTTCACTTCCTCTAGACTAATTTAAAAAAATCTACGTATAAAAGCTTATAGCGTATACATTCTAAAAACAGTGATTTAATAATTTTAAAAATCTTAATTAATTAATGTCCCAGCAGAAGGATGTAAATGAGATGACAAAAAGCTTATAGTACAACCAATAGGTCCGGTTCATTACCATCGTTTACCATTGCTTTAGTTTTTTTCGTGGCAAGAGATTGACGCCATCATCGATGCTGAGCAGCGTCTGGAAGCAAATGTTTCCAGGTTTAAATTCACAGATTTGCATGAAATACTACAATAAACGCTTTTACCTCTACAGTCATCATTAATACTTCATAAATATACAGGGTGTTCAACTTAAAATTCTCATGTAATGTGGCTAAGGTTTATTTAAGTTTTAGTTTTAAGCCGAATACCCTGTATATGAAACACGTATGTTTCAATATCCATCCTGAATCCTGTCCCCCTACTCGTAGTTATCAATATAAATTCTGGTATTTTGTGTCTTTGTACCGTATACGCTTCATAAAACAAAATGCTTCAGTACCATTAACATGAAAAAAATCGCAAAAGCGGACAGGAAGTGCCAAACATCATGCTGATCATAAAATCCGCTAATCCAACCGCATTCCTCATTTGCCATCCGCGACTGAGCTGGGGGTTGACTCCACTCCGTAATATTTTGCGTAAAAAAATACATTGCAGGAATAAGGAATGCCAAGCACAATAATAGATAGAGGACTGTTTGAATCGACTTGAAATTCCACGCAAATTCACCTCGAACAATCTATTAAATCAAACAGAATTAAATGTAATAAGAAACGGTTCAAATCTTTATAACTTCCGTGGACTAAAAATTGAAGGAAAGTCCACCTTGCATCCCATATAGTAAAAGAAATAAACTACATAGTGTGAGACGAGAAATTCGAGGATGTAGTGAGCATAGTCCATGTAAAATGAGTGGGCAATAAGGCACAGATTCAACAGCACAAACACAATCACAATTCCACACCGTTCTTTTCGATGATCTGGCCTAGGGTAATCCTTGTTCAAATTCCAAGCCCTTGGAATGATCCAAGTTCCCTTGATCATGGGGATATCTGTCCCATATACTACTGTAGTGGCAGCTTGAAAAAAATAAATTTTTGTAAAAATAGACCTGTTTGCAGAAATTTTCAAATAATGCAAAAAAGCTTATACCGTCTACTTTGCTCCCGAGCAGAAGCTTGTAAACTGCAAAGTACATAACAAAGTAGGCCTGAGCCACCACCGTCCCGATTCGATAAATCCATAAAATTGTAGTCAACTTGAATGTCTCCAAAAACAGCCCTGCCGCAGACATTAGCGAGAGGGTGAACAGGATCCCAAATGCCTTGTTTCTGCCAATTGAAAGGGTCAGTTATAAGAGAGGAAATAAAAGAAACTGCAATTCAATTAGGAACTTACATGCTGATGTGCTGAGGATGTCGAAACTCGATCATTTTCAGAGTTAACGTCAAAGTCAAGACATACATGAAGCAGGTATCTAAACCATTTCCAAGTAAATGCCAACTCGCTGATATGAAAGTTTTGTAAGGCTGCATTAGTTGTAATTTCTAATCATTCATACCATATTGGAAGTTCAATTCGTTGGGACAGATATGATACACAGCACTCATTAAAGCCACCATCACCAAATTGTAACCCATTGCGAAAAACAAGCCAGGGTGAAATCGAATTCCAAAATCTAAACCAAAAGAGTTTTAGGTAATTTCATCACTAAATAAGTTGAATGTAAATTGGGATTTTTAAATACCAGCCTCACCTCGTCTTCGTCTAGGGGTATAGTAAAAACATTCTAGGTCTTTCTTGGCTTGTACAATTGCAATAAAGGCGAGTCCAAAAACGAGATAGGAAACATTCGACCAGACGTGATTAAAGTCTTGAAAGATCCAGACAGGATGAGAACAGAGAGAATTGTAGTAACACACGTCGTATTCTCCCGTTTTGTTCAAAACCTAACCCAGAAAGTCCAACCAAATACGTAACCTTTAAAGACAAATTGTAGTTTAAAAAAATGCTCACCAATCTGCCAAAGGTCGCTAGCTGTATGACTGGAATCGCATAGAACCCGGAAATGATGCGCATCCATTTAAGGTAGTCACTGGACTGGTACTTGAATATAACCTCTGTAGCATTCAACGCCTCCTCGCTGACTGGGTTGTAGATGAAATCTAGGACCCTCATGCCTCGGTTACGGATGTTAAGGCAAAACGAATAGAGGGAAAATCCTGTTGCGAGATGCACGGCACTCTCGCAATCTGCATCCTGGTCGTGCAAATCCCTCTTTAAGCTAGCCCCACAGGGTAAGCCTTCGTAATCACCGACCGCTGCAACTGCATCGTTACCACCGCGGTCAAATGCTTCTTGCCTTCTTTCCATTGCAACATCCAGTTCAATTTTATCACTGTAAATACGTGATAAAGAAATACGCGCATTTTTATCGAGCCTAACCGAAATTCGTGTAGGGTGTATACCAGTAGGTTTAATTTTAGAGCTCGCTTCGTAAGTTGATTAATGGTCGTTTTTTAACCCAAATGTTTCATGTAAATACCAAATATCGGTTTAAAATTCCTATATTTAAGAAAAATAGATACGACAGGAAGCACTCCGTTTTTCATAAACTTCAAGTAACAAATACCAAAAATCGGTGTTTCATTTTAGGGATAGGAATTTTCAACCAAGTTTAGTCGCTTTGCAAGACCATTTTTGTCACATGAATGCCTTTGCTTCGTCGGAAACTGATCTCTTTGCAAATTTTAGCTGAACTTCCAGAAAGTTACTCAGCTACAAGAGGCCGTAAATTATTTTTCCTTACGAGATCTTCAAAATCGAAATGAATGATAATTCCTACAAGATATTAAAATATTTCTTACGCAATACAAGACTCCCTATACATATAAATATAAAAGCTTCCGGTCCCAACACCGACTAGAATGGTAAGCACGAGGGGAGACAAAACAGACCACCATAACTGATCAACGGATAATATGTCAATCCCTGGTTTTGCGATGAGGTTTATTTTCTTCAGCCTTGATTGCGAGGGTTTGATTGGACGGTCAACAAAGCTACCACAGGGCTTGTCATCCTCAGTAACTACTAGCTTGACGTAGAACCCAACGTCAGTAGTCTTGTCCCTCTAATGATGTCAGATTTGTATTAATAAATCATTTTCAAGTGCAATAAGATCTGGGGTTCATTAAAAACACAATACCTTAATAGTAATCGCTCCTTGAGTAGTCAAAGTTAGCCATTTGCTTTGAAAGCGGACGCTGCTCTCGACATCCCTCACGGGGCACTTTACGAACAAAAAAATCAAATCCTAAATTAAGTAAGTCAAACGGGCATTTAAAATCTCAATGACTCAATTAAAAATCTACATACGTCGTCCTGCTGAATCGCCAGGATCATACAATAATCATCCTCCGATGTGACTTTTATTAACGCAGAATCGGAAGGCGAGTTATCATCGAATTCATAATACAAGAAAAGTGGCGTTGCTGGGGACAGATACCCGTTAACTGCTTCATTGTTTCTAAAACCGGAGAATATAATTAGCATAGTTAAAAATTAATTAAGTGTCATGAAGACTCAAACTTGAGGGGTTAATAAGATTTACTATTGAAGTTTGCAAATAATTATAATACCGTAGAATCGTGTTCTGTTGAAAATCCATTTTCAGACGGAAATTTACATCGGTCGGACTTCCTGTGGATACCCGTACCACGATTTGTTGCTCGTCATAGTCGATGAAGCCTTCTCTTGGAATGCACAAGGCACGGGACGCATGGCCATACCAGTTGCTTTTAAACAAAAATATAATTAGAGTTTCTCAAACCCCTCTCAAGCGTCACATTGGTCACATAAGGATTTATGCAAATGGTATGGATCTATGGGTATGCAAAAAGACTACTACAGAGTTAGATGTAGATGACTTATTACTACTATGGAACGGCATTTCATTAAAAACTCCATTTCAGATGTGTAATGTACCAAAAACTCGAGAAAAAATTTCAAAAAACTAGTCTTCCTTTGTTTGGCTGTCCCTATAAAAAAAGTCGCTGTTTTTATGAAAAGTTTTGCTTTCATGCAATACTATTTTTCGACGTTTTATATGTTAACTCTCTATTTACTCTTGGGTCGAACAGAAAAAACTCGAATTTCTCCCTCTTTCTCGATTATACCGCCACTAACTAATTACGACCTCGCGCCTCCAAATTAATTTTCCTCCCACTTCCGATCCCGATTTTTCAAAAGTAACTTACCATTTAGAATAGACAATATGATTTTCATTTTTCGAATTTATTTTTTTATTTTTTTGTGTATTACAAATCTCATTTGGAGTTTATATGGAAATACAGTTCCATTGTAAGTGGGCGAACTTGTAGTTAGTCAGAATCGTGGACAGCTATTTTAATTTTTCAAAATATTTAAAAAAAATCGAAATAAAAAATTCGGGGTGAAGCGAATTGTTATTTTCTCAGTTTTTCCAACAGCTTTTTGGAAGTTCGACCGGACCCTTGACCATTAGTTACCGCATATTCAATAAAATCTTACAGTATGCTTTCTGTAAATGATTTAGAAGGAATTTGAATCGGAACAACTTCGTGGAGAAGGGCAGCATAAGCATACAATGGGAAGTCGTATGAACTATCCTTCCGATCCCTCCAGACATGAAGCGTTATTTTTACATCCTGTAATTTTAGTTCGTAGAAATATTATTCAATTTGTAATTCCTTAAATTCAGGTGTAAATCAGTGTTGATTTTGTAGATAATAATACTGATACCAATATATCGTGTCCTATGCAGCTAAACGCTACCCATTATGCTTCAGCTATCCTAAGAATATACTACTTTCACTAATATGTTACCCCTAACAATTTTCACCCACTTATTTAAAACATTTCACACGTTTTCATACAAATCATGGTAAATAATTAACATTTAGATTAGATCAGATTGTTTCTTCTTCGGAAACAATGAAACATTAAATAGCAGATCTCAAACGAGCCTCGCACCTTCGTTTGGCTTATGAAACTTCACTATAGATAAATATCAGATTGATGAGGTGTATCAAAAAGCCAAGGGTTTATTTTAAAAATTGAAATATAAAATCTGATTTGTATATAAATAACATAATATAAATATAAGCTCTCTTGATGATCAATGTGTTATGTTAAAGTTTATATAAAAAAAAACACATAGAGAATCGGATGAATTATGGCAATTTTTGATGCAAGTACTCGTTAGTTGCTTACAGTATTTAAAATTAACATTTCCATTTCATATAGACCAGGAATTCGAATGAATGCACCAACAATTTATTAAGCGTGCCTAATCATAATACGAAATTACGAACACATAATATACTAATACAAGTCAGAATTTCAAAGGAATGATGGTTTTAAGCGCTTTTATTATAATATTCCTAAACACCATTCTATCCATAAAAAACATTCTAAATAATATGATATTGATATAATATATTGCGAAAATACGATTTGATCTACAACTTTACTTGCACTGCAAGAGTCGGCTGGAGCGCGATATCACACCGATAGATGATTTTCTAAAGCTTTATGTTGATTCTGTAACTTCTAAACGCTTATAATTAAACTTGCAAAAATGGGGAAAGTAGATTTTTGTCACCTTAAGATCCGTATTGCGGTACCATCGTTTAATCAGAACCTCACCGTTGGTTTTGACGTCTGCGATGTCAAAACGGAAGGCCAGTTCCATGGACCGATTCACATATTCCCTGTACGTGTAATTGAAGACACCGTCGATGTCTTTAGTTGGATATCTGTCTAAAGCAATTCCTGATTGAAACACTTGCAAAGTGAACAATATTATTTTCACAATTTGAAATAGGTTGATGGGCAGCAAAAATTGTTTGCTAGAAAACATTTTGTGCGTGTCTCATTGAAAAAGGAAATTGTGATAGGGATTTAACTGAAGATTTTAAAATTTAGCTAAACAACTGATAAACATTAAGATAATGCTTTTTTAAAAAAGGTATGCCGACATACTTGGTAAAAATATATATTATTGCGGATTTTATAGAACTTATTATATAGAACTATAAGAGATCAAGCAGATTGAATTATTTTTAAACTAGCTTTGTTTGTAAAGTGGAGACTTGTTTCGGATTGACTGGTAAGCTCTCGAGACTGTCAATCCATGAGAACAAAAATCATCTTGAAGGCTAGACTAAAGGTTTAATTTCGCAGTATTTGCAACTTTCCTTTAGTTTGCCAACTACTCGAACGTTTCTGCATCTTAAGTATTACAAGTAGATTAGGATTTCGGGTGCCAGTGTCAAATTTAAGATAATAAAATATATCTGGC
The DNA here is from genome assembly GCA_906901685.1 of Desoria tigrina. NCBI lineage: Eukaryota > Metazoa > Arthropoda > Collembola > Entomobryomorpha > Isotomidae > Desoria > Desoria tigrina. The sequence goes on from CAJQTU010000060.1 coordinate 1,150,371, forward strand.
ACATGATATTTCAGCAGTCAACACTACAACTTATTTGTGTATTGCAGAATGCATGGGATAATATCTTTCATCACTAATATTATTATAAAAAATCAAAGGCTCATACTTCTGCAAAGTAAAACTAATAGGATGATGATAAGAATGAATGCTTTAACTGTTTTTGTGGGTTTGAATTCGTGGAAAAAGTAAATGATAAAAAACAACGTTAAATATCAACCAAATCCAGACCTGAAAATTGATTATTGCACAAAGCCTGGTAGGGTCAAGGGACCTGAATTAAATACACCTTGGTTATTATTTTTGAAACATTTAAAAAAAATTAAATTATTTTGAAGGTCAGCTATTCTGGAGAAGCGAGTTCTCGGTTCATATAGTAATTACAAGCTTTTTAAACGTAATGTACAAGCTAAAACTCATCAGATTCAATTGCGAATAAAATTTCTAATTTTTACAGCCCATTTCTTGAAGACAGATTAACTACAGTAGTAGTAGTATTAAATTTTGTCTGCTTATGAAATATTAATTTATTATATATTAGTTTGCATGATTCAACGCTTTAGCGGTGATAGAAATTTTTAGCTTTTTAATCATCCTAAAATAGTGACTTTTTTTCTTTTTTCATTAATTCCATGAGTCACGATCCTTGAATAACTTAGGTTCTAAATGGATATAGGTCGTTTTTGTTCTAGTTGAAGGTTGGAGTCATAACCTCATAATAAAACAGAATAAAACAGGATCAAAAATAGGAAGATTGGTTATAAATAAGAAGTTATTATGAGGAGAGAAAGTTGATCTCTGTGGTTTGATGGTAAGAGACGTCCTTGGCTATGGATTGGGTGAAGGCTAATCCGACCCTCCGATCCATGAATTCAATGTCAGGAAGATGGATCGACTCGTCTTTTTTTGTCTCATTTCTAGACTTTCTCCTCTAGGGAAAGTGCTTTCACTTTTACTTTTTCCCTCTGTTTTGGGTGGATTATGTTTCTACGTTTATTTTGGGCTGTCTATCTTCTCTAACCGATCTTGTCTCCAAAAAATAGAAGGGAAAGGTAATAGAAGTCTGTCCAAAAGCCCTGGCCTTGGCTCGAGAGATCGAGGTTATCCGGTTATCGTCTCCAGTTCTTGTCGTCCGAAGAAACGAGGAATCGAGAAGAAGGCACAGAGATCCGTATTCGATGGGGATTTGAGGATACTTGATACTTAACGCAATTTATAGATGAATAACTTCCTGGGTGATCAATTCCCTTTTGGCTTTTGTTTAGCCTTCAATTAATACTGGACAAGTTCGGGCATCCTGGAGATTGAGGATATGTGTTGGCTTTTTATTAATTAGGGTTCATTCATAAGTTGCATGGGATGTTATGGGGAGAGCAGAGTCGGAACATTGGTTTTGTAATTTATAATCTAATTATAATTTGTAATATAATTTGTAATCTAACAAATATAATTTTTTTTTCTAAGATTGGAGTTTGGAAGTGATTTTTAGTTGAAAAGTGTCAGGCAATGGAGTGGAGTAGTTGTTTTGTTGTTCATCATGTCAATGTATTAAATGAATTGTTTTCTGAATTGCACTGCAAAATATTTCATGGTTCTTGTCGTTCCAAACAATTAAATCGGTTCAGGTGCGACATTTTTGCCCCCAATGACTTGCATCCGATAGGAACACACCAAAATAGTATCGTTTTAAATGCTGGATACATACAGGGTACATGCAGTCGCATGGTGCTAAAGACCGTCCACTATAGCTACCCGCAGTAGTCGGTTTCTTCGGTTAGTAAACGTGGAGAAGGGTCGGATCGACTTAATTCTACGTAGACTTTCAACTTTGAACTCTACGCAGACTTATGAGTATCTACTTAATAAACGTTGAAACGGACACCCGGGGCTTTACTCCGAACAACTAATTTATTTCAAAAAGGCTACGTGGACAATTTACAGAATTTCGGAAACTTTTAAAAACTTTCAACTTAATTATGAAATCTGTGACTTGTTGCTCCGTCCACGGCTGAGTTGATACTAAATACTATAGAACATAATCGTGTCTGAACACGAAAGAAAGGATAACTGACGGAACAACAGAAATTGCTGATGCAATACTTGTGCACCCGCGAACTCAAAATATAGAATAATTAGGGGCATCGAGAGATCCCAACATTCTCCCACCTCTTTTACGATTTAACATGAGTAAAAGAACAATAACAATAATTACAAAAACAAATTAACTCTAAATGAACACTTAATACACATATTCACCACTTTCCATATCGTGATGGCTTCTTGACCTCGCGACCGCTTCTTGTCTTAACACGAAATAATTTGTCTGCGTGGAGTTGAACATCCATGCCTTTTATCTTCGGAATTTCAGGGAAGTGGTTTCTCTGAACTTGTAACCAAAGATCACGTTCTCCTATGCGAATCTCTGCCCACGTGGGGTACTTATTCATAACTTGGTCAGCTTTCTTCATCTTACAATTTAATATGAATCTTCTTATCCATGCTGCAACCGACACGTTCTTGAAATATGAGGAGAACTTGAATTTATCTTCGTTGATAATTGCTGCTGCCGCTACTGCAGTCTTCTTCCTTTCTTGACAGACGATTTGTTCGTCGACGTCATCTTCTGATTTTGGCCAATTCTCCTCCGGTTCTCTTAGCCAACTTGGCCCCTCCCACCAACTTGACTCCAGTAGTTGAGAGGGAGAACATCCCCTTGATGGGAGGTCAGCAGGGTTCAACAGGCCCGGAACGTGTTTCCATTGTTCACTTTTCGTCAGTCTGTTTATTTCTCTGACCCGATTTCCCACGAAGGTCCCCCAGTCTTCATCTCTTCTTATCCAAGCTAGGGCGTTCGAAGAATCGGTCCAATACAGCGTATGCACATCTTCCATCGATAATGCTTCCTTTACTTTTGAGGTTAAACGGGAACCGATCAGGCATCCCATCAGCTCCAAGCGGTTGATAGTAACTTTCTTCTCTTTCTTCTTATCCAGGGGTGCTAGCCTGGACTTCGCTTGGATTAACTGTACTGACACATTTTGGTCGACTTGAACTCTTATAAACACCACAGTTGCGTACGCGTTTTGGCTTGCGTCGCAAAAGGTGTGTAACTGAATCTGCGTGGACTTTCCGAGGGGGCTGAACCATCTTGGAACTCTGACTTCCTTAAGGGCTGCCAACTCGTCACTCCATCGCCGAAATTTTAATTGTCGTTCTTCGTCCCATTCGACATCCCAACCTATATCCATAGTCCATGAATCTTGCAACATCATCTTTGGTTGTAATACGGCGGGACATGTAATGCCAATGGGGTCGTAAATCTGTGACACCAGAGATAGAACGCTTCTCTTGGTGACCTGTGAATCTCGATTTATATCCTTAGGGAGTTCACAGAATAAGACATCTTCTTCTTTATTCCAGCGCATTCCTAGCACTGATGTTTCTACTTGTTCATGCTTGCTGTCGGAGTTAGATTCCCAAGCTCTTAACTCCATTCCAGCTTCTTTCAGAATTTTGGTTGATTTATACTTGAAATCCAAATATTCTGCTTCATTGTCCATTGAAACCACACAATTGTCCACGTAGAGAGATTGCTGTAGAATTTCAGCTACTTGACGATATTCTCCGGAAACTTGATTGAGGTGGTGGTCCAAAACGGCTGCTAGGATGAACGGGCTGCAGTTCAATCCGAATACGACCCTGCTGTGGCTATATACTTTTAATATCTTCTCTTCGTGATTTTTCCACCACAGGAACTTCTGGAATTTTTGGTCGTCATCCACCACCGACACCATTTGAAAGGCCTTCCTTATGTCTGAGATGTTTCCAATCTCACGTTCTCGAAATCTGAGTAGAATGGAAGGGATAAGCTCCAGCATGTTTGGCCCCTTCTCCAAACATTGATTAAGGGAGGGGTTCTTTCCGACCCTACATGAGGCGTCGAATACAGGGCGCACTGGAGTCGTCATACTATCTTTGAATACAGGGCGATGGGGGAGATAATGCCCATCTTCTTTTGAATCTTGAATTACTTCTTTTATAATTCCTTCTTTCTCCCAGTCCTGGAAAATCTTATCGTAAGTGTGGAACTCACCCCGCTTAATTAGTTTATCTGTTGAGGCGATTAGTCTCTTCTCTGCCACACTACGGTTGACTGGGAGTACGGGTGGACTTGGTATCCATGGCAACGAAACCTCGTACCGTCCATCACTATCTTGAGTTATTTTCTCTTGAAACAACTTCTTGACTTGTGATTCGTGTTCTTCTTGAGATATTTTCTCTGCTGTATCACGAATCCCGATAACTTCTAACTTCCACAAATCCGGAAGTGCTCTTTCTTCTTGAATCATCATCGATAAGGTGGTGATTGCCAAACTTGTATTAACGTGGACTGGAACTTTTCCGCTTAGAGTCCAACCGAATATTGATTCCACTGCGATTAGACCTCCTTCTAACTTAAACATCTTCCCCGTCATGAGCGATCCCCAGAGATCACTTCCAATTAATATGCTTATTTCGGGAATACGGTTGGAGGTATCGGACAGCTGGATATTCTTGTCTGCTAACATCTTCATCCATGGGCCTTCAGGTACGCTTGGACAGGATGTGCAGATAACATCTTCACCAATTAGGTCCAAATTTCTTTTAACGAGGTTATGAAAACCTACCATATGTACTTTGTACTTGCTCCGGGACTTGACTTCTGTCAGGTATCCGCCAAATAGAGCGTTCTGAAGTTGGACCTCTTCTAGAACCTTGAACTCGAGCATCTGTGCGAGGGACTTCTTTATATAACTGCGTTGACTGCCCTCGTCGAATAGAAGACGAACATCCTTCGCCTTGCCTGTGGGACCCCGTAACTGAACCATGAGGGTCTTCATTAAAATTGTCTGATTATTCTGTGTTTGATTATAACTTGTCACAGAAGCTTCAACTTGTGTGCTGTGTCCAGTCTCAGCAACATTGTTTTGTTTACGTGGATTATTCAGCGACTTATTCTTGTCGGCTTCAGGGCACATAACTTGATAATGCTTCATACCACATGTAGGGCAGCGATGTTGTGACCTGCAGTCCTTGGCTGAATGTCCTTTTCTGAAACAGTTGAAACAACTGTGTTCTTCTTGCAATCTTGATCTTTTCTCCTCCAAAGTCATCCGATTAGCTTTGAAGCAGTCTTTTGATGCATGATTTGACTTTCCGCAAAATATGCAATTTGCAATATGTGTCTTGTTCAGGAGGCTTGTTGCAGTAGACACATTATCTTTAACATTCTTGAATCTGACTTGTTTGACTTTCGTTTCTTCGAAAGTACTCTGTGCAAGTTGAATCTGCTGTTCACCTTCCACTTCTTTCTTCAGGAAATCCATGAGCTTGTCAATCTTGCTTTTATTTTCATTTCCTGGTGCCTCCACCACTGGACTTCTCAACCACGTTCGCAGTACTTCTTCAGGAAGGCTGCTTTCAACTAGCGGGTAAAAATACATGGAGGGTTCTGCTTTGCTTAGGTCCAGGGTGTTGAGGGCTCTCAGATGGGACTGAAGTTTTAAATATAACTTGTCCAGCGATATCTTTTCTTTGTTTGTTACGTTTACGATGACTAGGTTCAGCAATTCCCTCAGGTAAACTTGAAGCTGAAGTCCTTCCCGTCCGTAACGTCGCTTCAGCGATTCCATTGCTTCCCCATAATTTTCTCCAGTAGGGGGGAAAGCACTTATAATTTCTCGGGGTTCCGACTTATCTTCTGTGGCTTGGATAAGGTACTGGAACTTATCGCTTGCGTGGAGGGCAGTATCCTTGTCGATTTTTTCGAACTGGCTCCACCATCCAAGCCAACCTTTTAAATCCCCGTTGAACTTTGGTAGTTCAATTTTCGGCAACCGGAACGTTTTCTTATTTTCTTGAGTCCGGTTGTCATGGTTACTTGCTCCTTGAGCTGTTGCTAGAGAAGCGATGACATCTTCGGCACGGATTCGAATTTCTCTTATCTTGTCTATGTAATCCTGTGCCTCGTCCGCTTCCACCTCTAGCTCATTATCTGGCTGGCCTTCATCCAGCATTTTCTCCATCACCCTTTCATCCTTCTGCATTAGTTGAGACTTGATTCCTTCAATCTTCTCTAACAAGGATGTTAACTTGGACCGTTCAGGAGCATCTTCATTGAGCTCCGTCTCGATGGCAGTGATGGCCTTTGTCGCCTTGGCCCTGTAGGGTTTCCTTTCCTTCCTTGCTCGATCCATGTTGGTAATACCTCAGGATCAACAAAACCAACAGAACGGGCAGAAAATTAGTTAAAATTCTACGTAAATATGAAAACTTTGACGCTTTCCACCTTGTTAATCCCCGAATGCTCAGGGCTTAGCCCTCAAAGAGGCAATACGTAATATGTCACGTGATAGGCTCCTCGCCGGGTCAGGAATCCTCTCACCGGTCACCAGGCAGCCCTCCTTCAACTTTGATGAATTGGTTCCTTCCTCACGGAATCGAATCTCGTCCGTCCGGTCTCGGAGTTTATGGATCGTCAATTCACAATATATAAAATGATATCACCTGATATGTCCCCGAATGCTCAGGGCGTGGCCCTCAAAGAGGCGATGTGTGATGATATCCTTTGTCCTCAGTTCCGATGAACTTTGACCTGTCGTCCGTGTCTTCTTCCACTTATCTCGGTGGGACCTCCAAATGCTAAAGACCGTCCACTATAGCTACCCGCAGTAGTCGGTTTCTTCGGTTAGTAAACGTGGAGAAGGGTCGGATCGACTTAATTCTACGTAGACTTTCAACTTTGAACTCTACGCAGACTTATGAGTATCTACTTAATAAACGTTGAAACGGACACCCGGGGCTTTACTCCGAACAACTAATTTATTTCAAAAAGGCTACGTGGACAATTTACAGAATTTCGGAAACTTTTAAAAACTTTCAACTTAATTATGAAATCTGTGACTTGTTGCTCCGTCCACGGCTGAGTTGATACTAAATACTATAGAACATAATCGTGTCTGAACACGAAAGAAAGGATAACTGACGGAACAACAGAAATTGCTGATGCAATACTTGTGCACCCGCGAACTCAAAATATAGAATAATTAGGGGCATCGAGAGATCCCAACACATGGTATGTGGAAATATAATATTTCCAACTGAAGTTGCTCCAGACGATTGTTTGAGGCTTTTTTTCTGTTCTTATCGTCTCAGATTTCGACTGGGATGGGACTTGCCTATACTGTTGTTTTTGCAGACGGATTATACACAAGGATCTCAATACGGGGTCTTGTTACTGTTAATGGTCGTTTACAGAACACCTTAACTGTTAAAAGCTCTACATTCTGATTTTGAAATGCTGATTTTTAAGAGGATTCGCTTTACACAATGTTTATTCTATGTAGATGGAGGCTGATAATTTTAATGACTAGAGAAAAAACTCATATGCCAAAGAGCAAAGAGCAAGGATTTTAATGCCATGCTAAAATACAATTTGAATAAAATGCAACATGATAATTTGGAAGGAAGGGAATAGAGATAAATAATAACTCTAAATTGCAATCGAATTTGTTGAGTATGACTTTATATGGAATTTCCTGTGATATATTTATATATACATTAATTTGAATAAGGTAATGAAATTGAGATATTATGTTCTTTTGGGTTTTCTTGGAGATAGACGAGTTTAATAATATTAACGATATCTGATGGTGGAGAACACGGAAAATATCCCTTGTATCTGCAATTTCTGGAGTTTGAGTCTCGAATTCAAATCAGTCCTTGGACAAATAAATATTAGATTGTTTGGCGAAGCATTTGACGAGCTAAAAGTATTTTTGAAACCAAAACCAAAGATACAGTTTTTAGCAATAACTTTGATCTTCAATCGTTCAATTAAGGATGGCTGAAATCATCGACATGAAATTCGCAAATAAAAATAATTGACAGGCTTACTTTTTGATATTTCTTATGATTTGACATACATAATTCAATATCTGCATCGTTGTTAACCCTGAAATAGTTTCGTCGAGTCGAAGGGTTTTTGAGGCGTGAGCTAATAATATTTGCATTGCTTCTCTTCAATTTCAAGATTTTCTATTTCCTATACGCTGGCAATGGTATAATATTACCATAACTAAAATATTACATTGGAAATTCGTAACGGAAATTACTCAAGAGTCGGGAAGAAATCAATTTTCTGACCGAATCGGTCCTGAAATCTAGGGATTCGTTGATTCGTGGTCATGGTTTATTATTATGGTTGGTTCACCGCCTCGGCAATGCAAGTTTCTCGTGTCGGGACGGAAATAGTAAAGTGGTGGTGGCTGATTAAAGTTCGAATGGCCTTTGACTTCTCAATCCTTCGTCTTTATAAATCCTTCATCTCCAAAGCCGCTTTCTGAGACGTCCGGACAGAGAGATCAAAGATTTACGACTTTGAACTACGTACATATTATTTGAAGCTAAGATGCCAGTAGGACGTCAATCGGCACAAGGATTTAAAGTCGGGTACCGTAAGCCCGTTAATAGAGTCCCAACCTTGGGAATAAAAGCCAAGAAACCGATGACCGATGTTATAGATTTGGGTATTCCTTTTGTTAATTTCATTATTCATTTCACCATTAGTCCCGATATGCTTTCACCAATTGTATAATTTCAGCTAATTAAAATAATACAATCCTTAAATGCAACTTTTTGAAGTAGGTGACCACCTGACCACTGCCTCGTAGTGGCTCTTAAAGCTTGGAATTATTGAATTTACATAATTTTCGGTGTAAAATGCTGAAACTATTCAATGACGTTCGTTCAATCTGAACCGTTCGGTTCCTCAGCTACAAGCAAGCCTCAGCTTTTTATTCAGACTCATGTTATTTAGCATTTCTGCATTATCCCCATACAAAACTTATAATAATCGATCGAACACATCCATTCATCACACTGGATCCGGCAAACTTCAGATCAGATTCCGGTTCCAATTCAAACGGATAGTAGAAATTCATTCATTCACTTTCACATAATATGCATTACTTATGTTCAGTTCAAGATCGTTTCCTCAGATTACAATCTTCCACCCACTCAAGCAGCATAATTCGGATCGATGACCGGTGGATTTGGCAAAATCACAGGGTCGAAGGGGCTGTTAGAAAGAAGATAAATATTTTTCCCAATGGTAGTTAAGCCCTAACATCAGAATTCTATATATGCAACCTTGAACAGTCACATTCATCCATCACTGAATCTCTTTGAAAGACAGTCGACGGGACGGGAAAATAAAATCTTTCTGACATTCCCTTAAATCCCCTAAAACCCTCTCCACTTTCCGGTCTTCTTATCAGAGCCCAGTCGGGTTTTCTTCCCAAAGTTCCAATCCAAATCGAATATTTTTCTTCCAGAAAAATGGGAAACTGCGACTCGAAAAATGGTAAGTGAATTTCACGAACGAAGACGGTAGGAATGAGTTTAGTTATTTTTGCTTGTCATTCGATATGGCATACCAAGCCCACGAATTCAATGCTCTTCCCTGTCAATAAGAGTGTCTTAAAGTATTTTAAGGGTTAAATTCATTAAAACAGTTCGACTTTAATGTCAAATGTTTGAGAAATTGTAAATCTACATGCTACTTTTAGGCACTACGCCCACGTATTTACAAAGAATGTCCGCATTGGCATTAAAACCCTTCTCCCTTTCATTTCCATTCTAAAGCTACTTTTGTTGTCCAGGAACTCTTGCCAACCTGAGAGAGTGCTGGAAAGTCTGGAGAAAGCTTTCAGGTCGAAGAGGAGAATGAGGGAATTTAATTAAGTTTTCGCATCAAGTCGAAATGTCTCTAAAGTTCCGGTCTTGTAATGATCGTTAGGATGGTGATGCTATATTATAAGAAGATGGAATGTATTGATGTCATCATGCATCATCATTTCCTGTCTTTCGTCATCGTCATTGACACTTTCTACTCGGTTCTAGACGAACACGAAGAGTCTGACTCAAAGAACATAATTTGGTTACTTATTGTTGTAGCACTTATAATTCACAGGAATTCTACTGTAGTTGTGAAATTCCCAATCCTGTACATCGATCGTAGAGGCGCTACTACAAATGTAGTTAGGCAATCCAGTAAAAGTGAAATTTGAACTTTCACATGATTTTTTTGGAAACTACGATTCATTGATAAAATCAATACAAATAAGGCTCTGTTGGTAAAATTGTAATTAATTATATAAAGATCGGTGTACCTTCTTGTGTTTTTAACAAGTCAAGTTTAAATACAGCTTTCCGATTCGACTCAAAAAAAAAGAAATTGAAGACGTTGTTAAACTTGAGATCTGAGATCACGGTTTCGCAAGAAAATTACATGGTCAAGGGGTATTCTCAAATTGGAGTAAGGATTTATTTAATTAAACCAGCATGCTTTGACTGCTGATGATTCTATGATTTTCATAACTAATTGCATATATATATATATATATTTATTCGGGTAAGTATAATGTATGCACCAAATTATATTTCCTACAAATTCATTCAGAATCATAATAAAACATACCTTCTATTGTTGACTGTGTCAACAAAGTATATAGCTACCCCAACCTGATGATTCCTTAACTGAAAAAGAAAGCAAAAATAAAGTTGTTGCCCAAAAAACTGGTCCACATCTTTTTGTCGATTTATTGATCTCTGCTCGTACTAATTTACCGAATGTACATTCGATGTAAACATAGATCATTGCCCGAGTTCCGGTCTCTCCAATAATATTTACCATCATTGAACAACCGTCCTTAGATTAAATAAACATGAATTCCATCAAAGACGTCATGACAAAGAGGAATGATGCCATGATCCTTGATCCTAATTAAGATCCAGATATCAAGCGTTTCTGGTCTGTATTGAACCTGAGGAAACTCCTATATAGACCTGTGGCCTTACTCTTTGATACTGAATACCCTTTCACTTTCTATCAATATAAGCTGGATATAAATTAGGGGCCAAAGAAAGGATACGAACTCTGTGAACAATTGCCCCTGAATACTGGTCTGTTCGTCAAATTTATCAATTCTTATCTACCGTTAGGTAGGAAGTAAAACTTTTACTTTCTACATGGTATATGGTGTTATATATCTGGAGCCAGATTACGGGGGAATAAAATCCAGGGAAAGTTTTTCCATTAAATCAACAAGACTTCGAGACGAACCAAGACGTTTATATGAATGCCGATTGTTCGTAACTCAAACTATATTATTTGGTAGGCATAAGGAAACATAATAATCACAATAAACTGATTGTGATACTTGACGTTGATCCAGTAAGTTTTCTGTACAATTTGCTTACCAATGTTTGATAGATTCATAATGATCATAACATCATAGCACCACATTTTTAACCATTTATGTATCCTTTACACCTTTTGTAGCAACCAAATCTTTTAAAGTCTAATCTAACCTAACCAGAGTAATTGGCAAACTTTCTACCTCCGAAATCCAAGAATGTATTAAAAACATCCTCGATATTATTTGGATGTTGGTTTAAAGCTTGTCGATAGTATGAACTATCTTTAACTCTGCTGGAGGCTTTTACTGTTCTTTATAGGTCACCTTTCCGTCGTGTTGTACTGACAATGAGCTGAAAGGAATATCAACTGTTGCAAACGCACATTAGGACAGAGCGCAACCAATTAAGAAATAAGAACACATTCATTTTGAATAAATAATCAACTGACGTCGTTGACATTTAACCGTAAAGAGGGAGAGCAAACTTCCCCAATTAAAATGGATAAACTTTGCTCCGTCTCATATGGCTGATAATTTTTTGTACTCTAAATCGCAAAAAGATCATCTCAACAATTCAATTTGAGAATTCAATAAACAAATTTCGGTCTAGAGTACATTTTCTTCCAGGCACATGTGAAACTAGGAATTAAATTGAATCTTAACGACCTTTCAAGATCAAGTTGACATTCTATACACTACTATCCTTAACGTTTTAAGCTATTAATCGAATCGTACAATTTGGCTATTTACATACGTGGTTCGACAAAAATTTTGGACGAAAAGATGCCAAATAGTTTTGGAACGTGCAATCTGCAAAATTTCGTTGTAGAACAGCTATTTTATACAATAATCTTGCCTTACCCCGATTATAGAGCAAAGTCAAATAAATCGTTGAATTGTCCTACTCCATAACCATAACTTTCGGCTTTTTAACTCACTGTAGAGTTGGTAAAATCATTACATTTCACTGCAAACCGTTGATTAATTACCTAATTGAACTTGTTACGAACTGTACCTGAAGGTTGCCGTTTGGATTCCTAAAAAGCTAAATCGCCGAGATAGTGAATAGGTTAACAGACACACGAAACGAGTATTACATTAAAACATTAAAATGTTTCGACCTTCCATAAGCATTCGGGTCTACAATCCCAGAGCCTTTAAGACTCGAATCCATTTCACCCTGTGGAGCTATTAATTTCAAAAATTGTTTTTGTACTTGCACAAATACAGCAAATTTAGCTGCAGGTAAAATAAGCACAATATATAAGTCCGACCGGACTAATCCTATCCCTTCGCAATAAAAAGGAAATTAAGGCTAAAAACAAGGATGGTCGACTTGACCTCTGGAAGTTCTGAGAATCTTGTTGTACTGCTCATGGGAACTAAAAATTCTTAGGTCACCATAAACATGGCACGATTGCATTCAACTTATGTAACGATGAGTTTCACTCTTCAAATCCATGTTCTGGAATAATAGTATCTGTTTTTCGGATTTCTTAAAGCCCCCCTGGATTAAATGCCCGACAGAAATTGTTATAAATAAACTTGTGTTGTATCGTTGTGTTTTTTAACGAATTGTAATAGCCCAAATTACCATATTATTAACACTGTAGTCTCATCGGTTATTTTATTGTTACTACTAACAGTATAGGACAAAGTAATTCCAAGTCATTTCTCTGGAATTGAATAATATGGAGAGTGATAGAGAATGAAGTGTCCTTAAAAGCGAACAGGGAAATAAGGGATTTAGGGATTCGTAGACCATAGAATAATTACGGTTAGGAAGAGCAAAGTTATAGTTGTTGAACATTTCGAATAAACATCATTAGACAAATAACAATTTAGCAAACAAGTTAGTTGGTGTGAATCGTAGAATTGTTCGCGTCAGTAGCCTTGCAAGACTATTAAGTCCGTGGCATTAGTTTAAAATGTTGGCTACGATGTCGGTTTTGTCTTTCGTCGGCTGATGAAATTAATTGGGAAGGAGAATTCTCATAACTTCTCCGCATGTTGTAAATCCTGAGTCGTTGCACAACTTTGTGAAACCCAAATTAAATACCGTTTCGGGAGAAGATGAGACAAATCCTGATGAATGAGGTCATATGTAATAGTAATGCAATAGAACATGGTATAGGAATACAACATATGTGATAAAGGTCACCCAACCCTGTTGTTATATCCTGACATTTCATTGCCACATCAAATTTTGATTTCAATTTTCGGCAATCGGCTTTTTTGTGACACTTGTATTCCGTCAAAAATGCACTAATTTAAGACCGTATAGAATATGTTTCAAATTCTGACAGTTATTATTGGCAATTGCATTCTAAAAATGTCATAGTTGCATCCTGGCCGTCTGACCTTTCTACAGAATAGTATCCTCAAAATATACTGTTCTTGGGAAACGGAGATCATGTTACTATAAACACTCGATTGTTGTTATAGATGAAATGGGTTTATTCGTGAAGGCTGAAAACACTACAATATCTCTGCTGGAATTTGAATTATATTAAGATACCCTGTTGAGTTGAGTTGCTCGTTATTAATTGAAACTGGAGATCACATTCTATTTTGGTTTGTAGAGAGGAGTTGATGTCATCCTAGTTCTCATCTGTGGTATGGGAGATCAAAAACCACACTGTAAAGGGCTAGAGTCTAAAAATGTATATGAATATGATGCTTCCTTATATTTTATTCCACTCAAAGATCAGAATTTCAAAAGAATATTAATACGAATCATGAGCATTGTTAGTCGGTAAGTCGGTAATTCAAGTCCTAATACCCTAATTACACGTTATGAGTCGTTTCTTTCTTCACATTTCTTCACTAATTCTCTTGTCACTTGTCGCATATTTTTACAACTTACAACTCGTTACCTACCAAACCTTACCCTCTATGTCGAAGTTCTTGTATTTTTTAAAGACATCCAACTTTTTCATTCGTTTCTCAAAAACTACTAACTTCTTTTGAAAACCTATTCCAAAATATCCTTAAGGAAACCGATAAGATATTTAAAATGCTCACTCCTTAGTAATCCCTAGCCCTTTATGTAAACGGTTGCGAATCACTGGTGACTGGTACAACAAATACAACCTACATCCATCGCGATAAGAATATAGCGAAGAAAAATAAAAGTTGTATTACAAGATAACGGGATGGCAATTAAGTTGAAAAATATACAGGATAGTCTATTGCCAATAATAATATTACTATTATCCACAATATGTACACGATTCATTATTGATCTGATTTATATCTATAATGCTTTTTAAACCCCTGGAAAATTTGTTCGAGAATTATGCAAACATTTTTACAAGCCTGCAAATTGAGGTAATAAATATTGCTGAATAAAGGCAGTCATATTTGCATGGCATTTCAGTGTTGAAAGATTTGTTTAAACTTTAAAGTAAATGCGTCAGCCTCAGGATGGTGATGAAAATATATTATCAACTATAAAGGCTATTTATAGCTCAAGTCACAAGCTTCACTTCGTTCATCAATCAATAAACCGTTGTAAAAGCACATTAAAAAAGGATGAAACCACATGAAGAAGGACGTCAAATAACGTTTAACGTGTGTAACACGACAGTCGTTTTATTCAACAATCTTACATTTCCCCAACCATAGAGTAAACTTGTATGTATCGTTAAATAGCATTTGAGAGTACCTTAACGATGATGCATCACACGTGTACGCTTGCAATTAAAAAAAATGACATTTGATCCTCGATATATACGACCTTCAAACAAACTTAGCCTTCACTTTGAAGGTCACGTATGATTTCCCGGAGGAAAAATTGAAAATATTCAACCATTATTCGAGAGTTAGAGCCTTGAACAGACGGACGGACAGAGAGACAAAGTATAGCCATTAAAGGGTTTTACCTTTTAATAACAGCAATGAAAGCCAATGTTGCTCCTTATAAACAGTTGATAAACTCAACAGTTTCATCTCGGTTGTAGTTGGTGGACACTTCGATGATGTTCACGAGATATTTATCGGGATGCTAATTGTCAGGCATCTCTCTACAATCTAGGGCCTTTCAGTCTTGAAGACTTGTTACGTTTCCGTCTAGTGGATTTTAACCTTAATAGAATTGTGAATTGAAGGTCGAGATCTACATGCCTACATTTCGGAACCTTCAAGTAATCTGTTTAGGGTGCCCGAATTTGCTACTGACCCTATAAATGAAAGTGCCCTTATGTATTTATATCTATTGCTGATTGAACCAAGAATCAATTGTGGCCGTAATGAATCTTTTAGTGCATTTTCTCCCTAGAAGAAAGTTGAAACTATATAGTCCAACCTGAACTACTAATTTGCAATTTAATAAATGTTTTTGAAGGTCCTTTCAATAACCTAAACAAAATTAGGTTTGGGTGACAAGACGGTCCTATGCTCAAGCAATAATTTGGTTACATTTTTGGGGGTTAATTTAGAGGCAATGTAGTTACGTTGATAAACATTTTCTCAGAGTACTCAGTTGTACGTCTACACGTTCATTCCTTACTTTAAAGCAACATTTTTAGTCACCTTCCAGTTCGTAAGTGACAATAATATATGATATGGATCCGTTATCGTGTAATTTAAGGGTGGATTGGATTTATTCTCTATTAGCTATTTCGTTATTAGATTATGTACCGACAATTGTTTTTATAACCCTGTCGACCCTTCCTCTGATATCTGAATTCTGAAAATATATTGTTTTCTCACCATTTTAATTGACACAATAAAGATAATTGACTTGAGTTTGCATGTTTTTGTAAAATGTAAAATAAAAACTGTTTTCTAGGCTTCATTTTTAAATCAGATATATGTACAAGAAATAATCAATTGTTTCAACCCGAGCCTGGAATCCGTTCTACATAAGAAATGCCAAGTGTTTACTCAAAATTATGTTTTTTTAATACGAATTATGAATGTGTCGCATTCTTACATTGTGTTTACGCCCAGCCGTTGACAACTACAGTGACGGATAGACGATCAAATATAGAATTCTATTGAAACCGGTAGAACGTATCCGGAACAAAAGCAAATATTATGCGGCATTCGACATTTTTGTGACGAAATGAATTCTCAAAAAACTCATAACAATCGATGAAGAATCGTTTCAAAACTCCTACTCAGACAAATAAAATGGAATTGCATTTTCCCATTTTCCATAAATAAAATGAATCCGATCAATTTCACATTCTATAAAGCCTCAAAAGACTAGATATTATTTTCCATCGCCAGTTTCCGATTTCAATTTATTATTGTTGAAAAATTGTGTACTTTACTTTATGATAAATCTGAGCAGTTTCCTCGTGCCCAATATTTCGAATTCGACCAACAAATGTTGTTTACGTCTCGATCGTCTCAGAAATATAATGTAAGATTACAACACGTACAGCATCCATGACCGGAAAGGGCATCAGGAAAAAAAAGAGGTCTGTTGAAATGATAGTCCTCTATCAAAGGAAGTTTTATTAAACGAATTGTCCTCAACAGAAGAGACGATTTTCTATGTATTTGAGTTATCAAATATATAATAAAATTATTTCGGATGAAAGGGACAGAGATGAGCTGAAGGAGGTTTAATTCCAAAGAAATTGTAAAGTACTTTCGGCCCAAGAGCCCACACTATTCGATTTCCCATTAATGTTGGATAAGTTGGGCCGATTTGTTAGCACTTCCTTGTACCCACGTTTTTCGTCCCAAGGGACTCTTGGAAATGTTCAAATCGTTATGTACTAAGTGTTTTCGTTGCTTCCTTTGGATGTTTTTTATATAAAGCCGACGGACTGTTCATAAATCCGAAGTAGTGGGCTTCAGAGAACCAAAAAATCTCTAACATGTCAATGTATATTATAAGTTCAGTTAACAAGAACCGATTCTGTATTAGCTATTTTGAGAGAAGAAATATATGCGGGGACAACAGTTTAAGTTGTGGATGAAATTGGTAAATACAAAGACCACCCATAAAGACCAATCCGATTTCGGGGTTTAATAAACCGTTGCAAACGCACATAAGCAAAGAGGTGAAACCCATCCGAAACACTTAACATTTACACCAACTTTAACTTCACGTTGTACACGTTAACTTTGTACAAGTTGTACAACTTTGTACACGTTAACTTTGTACACGTTAACTTTGTACACGTTAACTTGTTAACTTTGTACACGTTAACTTATTAACTTTGCAAACGTTAACTTGTTAACTTTGTACACGTTAACTTGTTAACTTTGCATACGTTAACTTCAAGTTCTACACGTTCAATTCAAGGCGTACACGTTAACTTCAAGTTGTACAAGTTAGCTTTCAGTTGTACAATATAGAGTTGGAATCTCAATTCGCCCCGAATCGCGCCTTGGGGTGAGTGGGGGACGTGTACAAGCTTCCACAGTACTTGGCTACAATATAGCGGTGGAATCTCAGTTCGCCCAAAATTGTGCCTCGGGGCGCGCACCGGGGTGAGTAGGGGTGATCTCGTATACGTATATAAGCTTCCACGGTACATGGCTACAATATAGCGGTGGAATCTCAATTCGTCCAAAATTGTGCCCCGGGGTGAGTAGGGGTGATCGCGTATACGTATATAAGCTTCCACAGTACTTGGCTACAATATAGCGTTGGAATCTCAATTCGCTCCAAATTGCGCCCCGGGGTGAGTAGGGGTGATCTCGTATACGTATATAAGCTTCCCCAGTTCTTGGCTACAATATAGCGTTGGAATCTCAAATCGCCCTAAATTGCGCCCCGGGGTGAGTAGGGGTGATCTCGTATACGTATATAAGCTTCCCCAGTACTTGGCTACAATATAGCGTTGGAATCTCAATTCGCCCCAAATTGCGCCCCGGGGCGTGCCCTGGGGTGAGTAGGGGTGATCTCGTATACGTATATAAGCTTCCCCAGTACTTGGCTACAATATAGCGTTGGAATCTCAAATCGCCCCAAATTGCGCCCCGGGGTGAGTAGGGGTGATCTCGTATACGTATATAAGCTTCCCCAGTACTTGGCTACAATATAGCGTTGGAATCTCAATTCGCCCCAAATTGCGCCCCGGGGCGTGCCCTGGGGTGAGTAGGGGTGATCTCGTATACGTATATAAGCTTCCCCAGTACTTGGCTACAATATAGCGTTGGAATCTCAATTCGCCCCAAATTGCGCCCCGGGGCGTGCCCTGGGGTGAGTAGGGGTGATCTCGTATACGTATATAAGCTTCCCCGGTACTTGGCTACAATATAGCGTTGGAATCTCAAATCGCCCCAAATTGCGCCCCGGGGCGCGCCCCGGGGTGAGTAGGGGTGATCTCGTATTCGTATATAGGCTTCCCCAGTACTTGGCTACAATATAGCGTTGGAATCTCAATGCGCCCCAAATTGCGCCCCGGGGCGCGCCCCGGGGTGAGTCGGGGTGATCCCATATATGGGTACATTTGTACACGATATATGAATATTCTTATATTTTTAATATGACAGGAAGCATATATAGCATATAATCTATAGGTATAATTTAGTACTATGTAGTGTATACACGGTGGTGGTTTTTTTAGTATTGGGGTAGATGGGCAAAACCCAGGGGGTGTGGTCGATTTCGCCCAACTTCGAACTCCCCCTGCGTATGCATAGTAGAAGCATATATCCGAAAGAAAAATTCGAAAAAGTTAAACCGTTCGCGAGTTATCGTCGGGCATGCGGACGGACGGACGGACGGACGGACGGACGGACGGACGGACGGACGGACGGACGGACGGACGGACACAAAACGTTTTTAATAAAGAGGTTTCACCTCTTTAATAAGTGAATCTGCGATCCTGTGGTTGTTTTAATACACCCCGTTCGCCACGTGAATTTCCTTGAGCTCGTAATTTCATCCAGGATCAAAATTCAGACAACATAGAGCTTCGAGATTTAAATTGATTGGATTGTTTTGTCCAAACCCTGTGTCGTTTGCTTTTACCAGTTTTGTTGATATTGTTATTATTAAAGGGCATATCCTCCTTGACTCACCCGGTAAAACCGTTTCATCCTACATAGCAAATTTCATGATGAATCAATGAACTATATTTTGGGCTGCTATGCATATAGACGAAATGAGTTTTACCCGGTGATTCAATTATCGCAAGTACGTAAATTTTTTTCCTTTGATTTCATAAATACTTCCGAGAAACAAATTGTTAGTATTTGAAATACAAGATTGTCACTCCAGAAGCCGTATATTGACGACGTAATATGCCTTTTGGGCCGATTGCACCTCTGACCCAGTTATCAATGGCTTAATTTTCAGCATTTTCAACCACTAAATCCAACTACTTCTACAATCCTTTAAATTCAGAGTGGGGGTTGAAGGTTAAGCTGAATGAAACTAAAACAAGATCCAGAAACGAGCAACTATTTATCCTCAAATTACTGGACGTTGACAGTCGGATTACAGATGTCCCAGGAAGAGAGAGGAAAGTAGTTATAAGCCGTTGAAGCGTTGCATTACAGATTAGCAGACTACGTCACCATATAACACATACATGGAGAGTCGGGTAATTTATAGCAAAAAAGCATCTTAAAACGAGAGAGAGATGAAAGATCCTTGTTTGGGAACCCGGGTTGACTAGTTCAGTCTCAGCTTCCGTTGGAGAAAGTCACCCTCCAAAGCTCCAAATAACAGATCTATACTTTCTCCGTTTCGGTTCCACATCAAATTACTCTATTCTCCTCATAAATCCCGTATTACTTCCCGACACTAAACCTTGAAGGTGTGAACCAATCGGATTCCAGAAAAATACGAAAGCACCGTGTTTGACTGACCTCGTGCCCTTTAAATCTCAACAAAAGCTGTAAGTCTAATTCCTCGCAAAGGATGTCCGAGTCGTATTAAAAATCGAGTTTTTTGGCAAAAAGTAAAGCAAAAAATAGAGCTAAAGACATACTTATTGGGATATATTTAAAGTTATTTCCGTCCGAAAAAGACCGGAGGAGGAAGCTTAAGGAACAAAGGCTTTGGCCAATATACTCTTCCGTCATAATCTATTGTGTCAACTTTGACTCCCACAAATTGTCAAGAGATCAATTCCATCCCATTGTGTTTACTATTGTTACCTACTCACGGCGGACTACTTTCCAAATCTGAGAGTTCAGGAATTTCCGTCTGAGTTTCGCTACCACCGATGATGTAAATGTTCATAAAATCCAGCGACTTGGGCCACCAATACGCAAATATTTAAATAAAAATCTCATTTCTTCTCAAGAGTTGCAATCTCTCCATAACATTTCAAGAGCTTCAGATACATTTACAAGTTCCCTGCTATAACTTATTACTGAAGTTTAACAACAATTTCGGACCGAGTTTCTCGGACTAAAAACGCAAAACAACATGGCTCCAGTAGTTAACACGAACTGATACCACAACAGTTCCTGGATTAAGCTACCAATTCTCCTAAGATAAGCGGAAGTAACCAGCCTAAGCTCCAGTACCGAGTAGCCCCAGCCGGTTATTTTCGGTTTCCACATCCACCCGGAGGAGGTGTAAATAACTCTGGTAATAAAAGCCGAAGCTCCTGGGGGAACCCGAAACTAGGATCCTGTGGGCCATTACGGGATCCAATGCAATTTGGAAGGTGAAAGGTAATCCCACAATAGCCGTCATATAATAATACCCAACCCACGAACCTACACCTGTGGAATGCCTCCAACAAAGAGAGATACTCGCCTTTAAGAATCCAAGACCCAATCTGTCTTTTATTATACCAGGGATAAAGGAACATTAGACGGACTTTCTTCCGAGCTTTTGTCTGGAAAAGTGAAAATTATTTGGAAGAAGAGAAGAGAATAGGAACTGATTACACGAGACGAGAGGACATGTCTTGTGCGAAATAATTGAAAGCGGAGGTGGTATTGGTATGGCCCTTGGAAATTCGAGATTGAGACAATCCTGTTCTTCTGCGTCAGGTTTTGCTGGCTGATGATGCGAAACATCTTTTTAGATCTCCAAGAAATTCTAGCCGATTTGATATTTCGCAAAGAAAAGGCTTTTGAGAGAAAGTTTCGAAACTAAATCAAAGGACTCTACCCTTCTCTTTGTTCAATTCTATTCCTTTACTTCACCTTGTTACTGGCATACTTTTCCCGTCCTCTACATGATATTATGATCCACTGTGGGACAATCTAATTTGAAGAAGTTAAATCTGACTGAGAGCAGTGAGTGTTGTCTTGTAGCACCATTACAGAGCAGGACAATAATAGTAACAAGAAGCGGTCCGGGTTCTCCTGTCCTGTTTTAGAAGAGAAAAGAATTCGAGAAGAATATTTGGTGGAACTGATGCCAGGGTTTCAACTGTTGATATGGTAAACTTCTTGTCTTTGTGAATTTAATGAGATAACTTCTCTTTTATCTTTGGGACAGAAGAGAGGAAAGTTATTTGGAGGGTCCAGGTACTACGTATTGTCTTGAGGGGTGAGTGTGGTCCCAGCTGTGACCGACTTGGGTCAATGGCAGATATTTTGTGGGGCTTCTTATTGTTGTAACATCCGGTTGTAGGGTAGATCAGTTTGGACTGATTTTGGTTTATTGAGGTGGATTTTTAGTTGTGGGACTTTTTTTGTTGTGCCTATGAAATGTAGGACCCATTTATTTGGGTCTTTGGATGTTCGTTGGAGTAAGTTCTCATGTTCATACGCTTTTAAAGGCATGAGATTTCTGTTAGAGTAGGTGTTTATTGACGTTTTATTATGTTTTTGTCACAGAATTTTACATATTTCATGTGAAAAAGACAGATTTGTCAAATTCTGATAGACTTTTATCAACACTAATGGTTATATCCTCCCTGAAATACTATGACTCATCTACCTTCCGTTTATCTATAATTCAACTGTATTTTAGACAGATTTAGAAAATACAGAACATTTATTAGTGACGAGCTTTCATTTCAAAGATGACGTTCTTATTATTCGGAGCTCCGATCAGAAAAAATCTATTTCGGATGACTTCCAAGTTCCAAGTAAGGGTAAACTGGAAAAGTGGTTATGGATGTTTTACAGTATTTGTGGTCATTTAATGTAGAACAATGTAATCAAGAGGAACTAAAGGAATAAAATAGGTCTGTTATTTGGCTAACTGAGGCAGTAAATACGTTTTTGCTTCCAAATTAGTGATGATTCTTCCAGAATCTTTTAAAGAAAAAACTTGAGTTCCCAAGGGATGAGGAAAAGTAACTTCAGGAATTGGTTAGAGACTCCGATGGATTGAAAACATTTCTCTCATCTCGTTTAAGGCGCTGTTAACCCATTCTCGGAATCTGTAAAAGTAAAAGCTCTTGGAATCTTGAATCTCTGGAATTCTTTGATGGGATGTTATTTTGGAAAGAGCTTCTAAAGTTTTGGAAAAACAATTTAATTGCGTGTTTAAATCTCGGATGTGGGGTTTCTAGAACCGGTATGAAAGACTTATGAAGCCAATGATGCTTAATTGTATGCTCAAATTTGAAGTGTAATGCTTCGTAACTCTCAAATTACCTATACAACCATTAATGTTTTGCGCCGTACATCAATAAAGTAAAATGAGGAATTTATCAAAGCTTTGTCAAGCACTTGCAAAATTTAATTTCCCTGTCTGTCAAGTTACAAAATCGAGTCTCAAAATTGAATAAACTGAACGTTGAGGAAATTATATATCGAATATTCCGCTGAACATGCAACAAGTTTTTTTTTTTGACTAAAATGTCCTTGAATTTTAAAAATTTAGTAAACTATTAACGTTTCTTTACTGAAAGGCTAGTCATAATATCCGATAAACTCTTATTGGCCTTGGATTTTATTAGGTTTGAAAGAGCTCTTGCTCGAGTTTTGACCACAATACCAACATATTAGTTTTACAAAGTAAAACAACCCTCTAGGGTGTTTCAGTCTTTCAGTAAGAAAACTCATTTAATTAATCAAAAATGTACGAAGTCTTTAGAACCAAATTTAACATACCAACCATTTACTAATTGAAAGGTTGCAATTGGGTTTATCTGTTGGAGTTATTCTAGCTAGGTTTCAATTCAATGAGAAACTTTTCTCCAGTGGTATTCATTAAAACTGATTCCCCGGGTGGTTATTGATCAAAGTGTTTTAAAAATGAGGTTTTTAAGAACCAAGACTAATGGTATATAATATTATAATATATATTTTGACATTTTTAATTCATTGTAATGAGCAATCGCCAATCGAATTTAAATTTTTTAGTTAAACTAGGGACAGACCCTGTACGCCAAATTGATGCCATAAAAAGGGAGAAATTAGGAATTGGGTCTAAAACATATCTATTAATTGTATACAGAAGCATTTATGTAATAACACCCACGGCCCGGCCCTGAGAAAAAGTATGTCTGTGAATGATAACTCAATCATTCGAGATGAATTCATTGAATTCCGGCTTTCCTCTGAAATTGTTATGTCCCTATTATAGTTCCTTCCTACAACAATTCCAACTTCAAGCAATTAAATCCAATTTATGTAAATCCGCTCCATTGGTCTAGATTTTAATTGGTTTTATGATTAAGCCTGTCCTTCCAGCTCAAGCTCATATTATATACTGAGATTAGGTACTTATTAAGTATAGTAGATGCTTTCTAGTTTCGTTTCTATTGTCTGTCTGTCCGTCCGCAAATCAATACGACTGTTCAACTTTTTCAATATTTTTGAAAAATCATAATTATGTGATTATCAATGCTCGCTAGCTTAAAGTTCAGAGGTAAATATATTTTATACAATAAATCACCTTATGTGATACGTCATTGGAAAGCTAATGTAAAGTGCCATCAAATGTACACTTTCTTTTTGCTCTATGATTGGGGCGAAACGAACTTATATTTTAGAAATACTTTGTTGTAATGTATTATTTTACTCTATGATTTTGGCATTTGTGGTATTGGGATGTAATAATTTTGTTGTTTTTACTTGTTACCGTCCACTTTAGAAATTTGGTCTCAAAAGTTTGATTTCTGAGCCTAAAAATGATTTGCAATCATTTTATTAGCTCGCATATGTACATAGAAGCAGCGAGCTTATGATCTCGACCTGTCCGTCTGTGTGAGCCGATGACTCCTTTAAAACACATTCAAGATACAGCAAATAGAAGCATGGTGTTGGTCAACACAACATCGAACAATATCAATTACCAAAAATTTAACTTGCTTCCGACAGGAAATTTCTGGATCAAATGGCATACATCATAAAACAAGATACCAATTAATTTGAACCCTGTAGTATAAGCAAACTTGGCAACGCTAAAGAGGTTTTCGAAGTGCATCAAAGTCTTTTAAATACAAATTTAAATCCATTCAACATAAATAATTTTTAATGATTTTGAGGTTTGATATGAATTGCGCAACATAAAAACAAGTTTTAACGTAATTGTATTGGTTTTAATAAGGAATTTATATAGATGGTTTTTTATCCCTTTTCGAAATTTAAAACAAGTTGACAAGGCAAATGAGTTTTTCGATCCGCATCAGAGTTTTGTTAATCGATATTGACATCAATTCAACATCAATCAATATAAAAGTATCAAAAAATTGTTGCTTCCAGCAGAATATTTTCGGATCAAATGCCATTCAACATAAATCAGTATTTAAGAGAAAGTATAAGAAAATTGTTGCTTCCAAAAGAATATTTTTGGATCAAATGCCATTCAACATAAATCAATATTTACGAGAAAGCATAAGAAAATTTGCTTGCTTCCCACAGAATATTTTTGGATCAAATGTGTTTCAACATCAATCAATATTTAAGAGAAAGCATAAGAAAATTATTGCTTCCAGCAGAATATTTTTGGATCAAATGCCATTCAACATAAATCAATATTTAAGAGAAAGTATAAGAAAATTTCGTTGCTTCCAACAGAATATTTTTGGATCAAATGCCATTCAACATAAATCAATATTTGAGCGAAAGTATAAAAAAATTTTGTTGCTTCCAACAGAATATTTTTGGATCAAATGCCATTCAACAAAAATCAATATTGAATAGAAAGTATAAGAAAATTTTGTTGCTTCCAACAGAATATTTTTGGATCAAATGCTATTCAACATAAATCAATATTTAAAAGAAAGAATAAGAAAATTTGCTTGCTTCCAACAGGATCAAATGCCATTCAACATATATCAATATTTGAGCGAAAGTATTAGAAAATTAACTTGCTTCCAACAGAATATTTTTGGATCAAATGCCATTTAACATAAATCAATATTGAAGAGAAAGTATAAGAAAATTTTCTTGCTTCCAACAGGATCAAATGCCATTCAAAATAAATCAATATTTGAGCGAAAGTATAAGAAAATTAGCTTGCTTCCAACAGAATATTTTTGGATCAAATGCTATTCAACATAAATCAATATTTAGGAGAAAGTATAAGAAAATTAACTTGCTTCCAACAGAATATTTTTGGATCAAATGCTATTCAACATAAATCAATATTTAAAAGAAAGAATAAGAAAATTTGCTTGCTTCCAACAGGATCAAATGCCATTTAACATAAATCAATATTGAAGCGAAAGTATAAGAAAATTTTCTTGCTTCCAACAGGATCAAATGCCATTCAAAATAAATCAATATTTGAGCGAAAGTATAAGAAAATTAGCTTGCTTCCAACAGAATATTTTTGGATCAAATGCTATTCAACATAAATCAATATTTAAGAGAAAGTATAAGAAAATTAACTTACTTCCAACAGAATATTTTTGGATCAAATGCTATTCAACATAAATCAATATTTGAGCGAAAGTATAAGAAAATTTTGTTGCTTCCAACAGAATATTTTTGGATCAAATGCTATTCAACATAAATCAATATTTAAAAGAAAGAAAAAGAAAATTTGCTTGCTTCCAACAGGATCAAATGCCATTCAACATATATCAATATTTGAGCGAAAGTATTAGAAAATTTACTTGCTTCCAACAGAATATTTTTGGATCAAATGCCATTGAACATAAATCAATATTGAAGAGAAAGTATAAGAAAATTTTCTTGCTTCCAACAGGATCAAATGCCATTCAAAATAAATCAATATTTGAGCGAAAGTATAAGAAAATTAGCTTGCTTCCAACAGAATATTTTTGGATCAAATGCTATTCAACATAAATCAATATTTAAGAGAAAGTATAAGAAAATTAACTTGCTTCCAACAGAATATTTTTGGATCAAATGCTATTCAACATAAATCAATATTTAAGAGAATGCATAAGAAAATAATTGCTTCCAGCAGAATATTTTTGGATCAAATGCCATTCAACATAAATCAATATTTAAGAGAAAGTATAAGAAAATTTTGTTGCTTCCAACAGAATATTTTTGGATCAAATGCTATTCAACATAAATCAATATTTGTGCGAAAGTATAAGAAAATTAACTTGCCTCCAACAGAATATTTTTGGATCAAATGCCATTCAACATAAATCAATATTTGAGCGAAAGTATAAGAAAATTAGCTTGCCTCCAAAAGAATATTTTTGGATCAAATGCCATTCAACATAAAGCAATATTTGAGCGAAAATATAAGAAAATTAACTTGCTTCCAACAGAATATTTTTGGATCAAATGCTATTCAACATAAAACAATATTTAAGAGAATGCATAAGAAAATTATTGCTTCCAGCAGAATATTTTTGGATCAAATACCATTCAACATAAATCAATATTTAAGAGAAAGTATAATTTTGTTGCTTCCAACAGAATATTTTTGGATCAAATGCTATTCAACATAAATCAATATTTGAGCAAAAGTATAAGAAAATTAGCTTGCTTCCAACAGAATATTTTTGGATCAAATGCCATTCAACATAAATCAATATTTGAGCGAAAGTATAAGAAAATTAGCTTGCCTCCAAAAGAATATTTTTGGATCAAATGCCATTCAACATAAATCAATGTTTGAGCGAAAATATAAGAAAATTAACTTGCTTCCAACAGAATATTTTTGGATCAAATGCTATTCAACATAAATCAATATTTAAGAGAATGCATAAGAAAATTATTGCTTCCAGCAGAATATTTTTGGATCAAATGCCATTCAACATAAATCAATATTTAAGAGAAAGTATAAGAAAATTTCGTTGCTTCCAACAGAATATTTTTGGATCAAATGCGATTCAACATAAATCAATATTTGAGCGAAAGTATAAAAAAATTTTGTTGCTTCCAACAGAATATTTTTGGATCAAATGCCATTCAACAAAAATCAATATTGAATAGAAAGTATAAGAAAATTTTGTTGCTTCCAACAGAATATTTTTGGATCAAATGCTATTCAACATAAATCAATATTTAAAAGAAAGAATAAGAAAATTTGCTTGCTTCCAACAGGATCAAATGCCATTCAACATATATCAATATTTGAGCGAAAGTATTAGAAAATTAACTTGCTTCCAACAGAATATTTTTGGATCAAATGCCATTTAACATAAATCAATATTGAAGAGAAAGTATAAGAAAATTTTCTTGCTTCCAACAGGATCAAATGCCATTCAAAATAAATCAATATTTGAGCGAAAGTATAAGAAAATTAGCTTGCTTCCAACAGAATATTTTTGGATCAAATGCTATTCAACATAAATCAATATTTAGGAGAAAGTATAAGAAAATTAACTTGCTTCCAACAGAATATTTTTGGATCAAATGCTATTCAACATAAATCAATATTTAAAAGAAAGAATAAGAAAATTTGCTTGCTTCCAACAGGATCAAATGCCATTGAACATAAATCAATATTGAAGAGAAAGTATAAGAAAATTTTCTTGCTTCCAACAGGATCAAATGCCATTCAAAATAAATCAATATTTGAGCGAAAGTATAAGAAAATTAGCTTGCTTCCAACAGAATATTTTTGGATCAAATGCTATTCAACATAAATCAATATTTAAGAGAAAGTATAAGAAAATTAACTTACTTCCAACAGAATATTTTTGGATCAAATGCTATTCAACATAAATCAATATTTGAGCGAAAGTATAAGAAAATTTTGTTGCTTCCAACAGAATATTTTTGGATCAAATGCTATTCAACATAAATCAATATTTAAAAGAAAGAAAAAGAAAATTTGCTTGCTTCCAACAGGATCAAATGCCATTCAACATATATCAATATTTGAGCGAAAGTATTAGAAAATTAACTTGCTTCCAACAGAATATTTTTGGATCAAATGCCATTGAACATAAATCAATATTGAAGAGAAAGTATAAGAAAATTTTCTTGCTTCCAACAGGATCAAATGCCATTCAAAATAAATCAATATTTGAGCGAAAGTATAAGAAAATTAGCTTGCTTCCAACAGAATATTTTTGGATCAAATGCTATTCAACATAAATCAATATTTAAGAGAAAGTATAAGAAAATTAACTTGCTTCCAACAGAATATTTTTGGATCAAATGCTATTCAACATAAATCAATATTTAAGAGAATGCATAAGAAAATAATTGCTTCCAGCAGAATATTTTTGGATCAAATGCCATTCAACATAAATCAATATTTAAGAGAAAGTATAAGAAAATTTTGTTGCTTCCAACAGAATATTTTTGGATCAAATGCTATTCAACATAAATCAATATTTGAGCGAAAGTATAAGAAAATTAACTTGCCTCCAACAGAATATTTTTGGATCAAATGCCATTCAACATAAATCAATATTTGAGCGAAAGTATAAGAAAATTAGCTTGCCTCCAAAAGAATATTTTTGGATCAAATGCCATTCAACATAAAGCAATATTTGAGCGAAAATATAAGAAAATTAACTTGCTTCCAACAGAATATTTTTGGATCAAATGCTATTCAACATAAAACAATATTTAAGAGAATGCATAAGAAAATTATTGCTTCCAGCAGAATATTTTTGGATCAAATACCATTCAACATAAATCAATATTTAAGAGAAAGTATAATTTTGTTGCTTCCAACAGAATATTTTTGGATCAAATGCTATTCAACATAAATCAATATTTGAGCAAAAGTATAAGAAAATTAGCTTGCTTCCAACAGAATATTTTTGGATCAAATGCCATTCAACATAAATCAATATTTGAGCGAAAGTATAAGAAAATTAGCTTGCCTCCAAAAGAATATTTTTGGATCAAATGCCATTCAACATAAATCAATATTTGAGCGAAAATATAAGAAAATTAACTTGCTTCCAACAGAATATTTTTGGATCAAATGCTATTCAACATAAATCAATATTTAAGAGAATGCATAAGAAAATTATTGCTTCCAGCAGAATATTTTTGGATCAAATGCCATTCAACATAAATCAATATTTAAGAGAAAGTATAAGAAAATTTTGTTGCTTCCAACAGAATATTTTTGGATCAAATGCTATTCAACATAAATCAATATTTGAGCAAAAGTATAAGAAAATTAGCTTGCTTCCAACAGAATATTTTTGGATCAAATGCCATTTAACATAAATCAATATTGAAGAGAAAGTATAAGAAAATTTTCTTGCTTCCAACAGGATCAAATGCCATTCAAAATAAATCAATATTTGAGCGAAAGTATAAGAAAATTAGCTTGCTTCCAACAGAATATTTTTGGATCAAATGCTATTCAACATAAATCAATATTTAGGAGAAAGTATAAGAAAATTAACTTGCTTCCAACAGAATATTTTTGGATCAAATGCCATTTAACATAAATCAATATTGAAGAGAAAGTATAAGAAAATTTTCTTGCTTCCAACAGGATCAAATGCCATTCAAAATAAATCAATATTTGAGCGAAAGTATAAGAAAATTAGCTTGCTTCCAACAGAATATTTTTGGATCAAATGCTATTCAACATAAATCAATATTTAAGAGAAAGTATAAGAAAATTAACTTACTTCCAACAGAATATTTTTGGATCAAATGCTATTCAACATAAATCAATATTTGAGCGAAAGTATAAGAAAATTTTGTTGCTTCCAACAGAATATTTTTGGATCAAATGCTATTCAACATAAATCAATATTTAAAAGAAAGAATAAGAAAATTTGCTTGCTTCCAACAGGATCAAATGCCATTCAACATATATCAATATTTGAGCGAAAGTATTAGAAAATTAACTTGCTTCCAACAGAATATTTTTGGATCAAATGCCATTGAACATAAATCAATATTGAAGAGAAAGTATAAGAAAATTTTCTTGCTTCCAACAGGATCAAATGCCATTCAAAATAAATCAATATTTGAGCGAAAGTATAAGAAAATTAGCTTGCTTCCAACAGAATATTTTTGGATCAAATGCTATTCAACATAAATCAATATTTAAGAGAAAGTATAAGAAAATTAACTTGCTTCCAACAGAATATTTTTGGATCAAATGCTATTCAACATAAATCAATATTTAAGAGAATGCATAAGAAAATAAAACGTTGTAAACGATAACGACAGCTCGCACAATTCATATAGATTATCGTCCAATATTACTTATCGTGTTGCTCGATTGTATAAAATCAAAATATCATAATTTACGTTCACCTAGACGACTGCGTTTTAATCCCGTAGCTTTAGAAACATTTGGTATATAAACCAATACGATTTCCTCGAAAACCATTTTCATGTTTCACAATTCATATCAAACCTCAAAATTTCTCTAAATTGTTTTAAATTTACACAAGGGGCATCCAGGTCATATATATTGATTTGGTATATAAACCAATACGAATTCCTCGAAAACCATTTTCATGTTTCGCAATTCATATCAAACCTCAAAAGTCTGCTTCCATCTGCTTCTGGCACTTTGCAATTTGTCTTGATTTACATTGAAAAAAAGGCCGGACGGACAGACGGACAGACGGACGGACAGACGGACGGACAGACGGACGGACAGACGGACTGGTTGACTTCATTAGCTCTAAACCCTATTTTCAATAGGCGAGCTAATAATTGCTTCCAGCAGAATATTTTTGGATCAAATGCCATTCAACATAAATCAATATTTAAGAGAAAGTATAAGAAAATTTTGTTGCTTCCAACAGAATATTTTTGGATCAAATGCTATCCAACATAAATCAATATTTGAGCGAAAGTATAAGAAAATTAACTTGCCTCCAACAGAATATTTTTGGATCAAATGCTATTCAACATAAATCAATATTTGAGCGAAAGTATAAGAAAATTAGCTTGCTTCCAACAGAATATTTTTGGATCAAATGCTATTCAACATAAATCAATATTTAAGAGAATGCATAAGAAAATAATTGCTTCCAGCAGAATATTTTTGGATCAAATGCCATTCAACATAAATCAATATTTAAGAGAAAGTATAAGAAAATTTCGTTGCTTCCAACAGAATATTTTTGGATCAAATGCTATTCAACATAAATCAATATTTGAGCGAAAGTATAAGAAAATTAACTTGCCTCCAACAGAATATTTTTGGATCAAATGCCATTCAAAATAAATCAATATTTGAGCGAAAGTATAAGAAAATTAGCTTGCTTCCAACAGAATATTTTTGGATCAAATGCTATTCAACATAAATCAATATTTAAGAGAAAGTATAAGAAAATTAACTTGCTTCCAACAGAATATTTTTGGATCAAATGCCATTCAACATAAATCAATATTTGAGCGAAAGTATAAGAAAATTTGATTGCTTCCAACAGGATCAAATGCCATTCAACATAAATCAATATTTAAGAGAAAGTATAAGAAAATTTTGTTGCTTCCAACAGAATATTTTTGGATCAAATGCTATTCAACATAAATCAATATTTGAGCAAAAGTATAAGAAAATTAGCTTGCTTCCAACAGAATATTTTTGGATCAAATGCTATTCAACATAAATCAATATTTAAGAGAATGCATAAGAAAATAATTGCTTCCAGCAGAATATTTTTGGATCAAATGCCATTCAACATAAATCAATATTTAAGAGAAAGTATAAGAAAATTTCGTTGCTTCCAACAGAATATTTTTGGATCAAATGCTATTCAACATAAATCAATATTTGAGCGAAAGTATAAGAAAATTAACTTGCCTCCAAAAGAATATTTTTGGACCAAATGCCATTCAACAAAAATCAATATTGAATAGAAAGTATAAGAAAATTTTGTTGCTTCCAACAGAATATTTTTGAATCAAATGCCATTCAACATAAATCAATATTTAAAAGAAAAAATAAGAAAATTTGCTTGCTTCCAACAGGATCAAATGCCATTCAACATATATCAATATTTGAGCGAAAGTATAAGAAAATTAACTTGCTTCCAACAGAATATTTTTGGATCAAATGCCATTCAACATAAATCAATATTTAAGAGAAAGAATAAGAAAATTTGATTGCTTCCAACAGGATCAAATGCCATTCAACATAAATCAATATTTGAGCGAAAGTATAAGAAAATTAGCTTGCTTCCAACAGAATATTTTTGGATCAAATGTCATTCGACATAAATCAATATTGAAGAGAAAGTATAAGAAAATTTCCTTGCTTCCAACAGAATATTTTTGGATCAAATGCTATTCAACATAAATCAATATTTAAGAGAAAAAATAAGAAAATTTGCTTGCTTCCAAAAGAATATTTTTGGATCAAATGCCATTCATCATAAATCAATATTTAAGAGAAAGTATAAGAAAATTTTGTTGCTTCCAACAGAATATTTTTAGATCAAATGCCATTCAACATAAATCAATATTGAAGAGAAGGTATACGAAAATTAGCTTGCTTCCAACAGAAAGCCTTACAGGCTTATTGTAAGCTAAAACACTGTTTTAAATGGATCGATCCTGATTTTGAATCAATTTGAACAGATCATGAAACAATATTTTGAAATGTCTCAATTAAGGCTTTTATGAATCCTTAATTGTTGTTTTGTGTAGCAAATATGTAAATACGTTTAAAATTATTGATTCAAATAGTGTTGATTTATATATGTCATTCATGTTTCCAGATACGTTACCTATTTAAAGCAATAGAAATTCATTTAGTTTATAAACCAATACGATATCCTCGAAAGTCATTTTCGTGTTGCACAATTTGTAAAAAAAACGTCAAAATGTCTCAAAAAGAAAAATTGATAAAAACCATCTATGTAAATTTGGTATATAAACGAACACAATTTACATTAAACATAAATCATTATGTAAAGGAAATCATCAAAAGATTTGCCTGCTGCTAACAAAAAAATTCAGAATCAAATTGAATACAATATAAAACAATACACTAAGCATATGGCAGCATGGATGTAGTGTTGTAATTGTTTAAAGTTTTGAAATTAGAATATAAATCAAAACAACATAAATCAACATCCAATTATACAATTGTGAAACATCAAAACTTTTTAAACGAAATTGCATGAATTTAAATAGTCAATGGACTCAACACGATTAGAAACCGAAATATTGGATATTAATCAACAGCTTAAAGATGAAGAAACCAATTTTAAAGGTTTTAAAATGTTTTGCATACTTTCACCGTGTTAATTGACTATTTAGAGCAATACAATTTCATTGAAAGTAGTTTTTGTGTTTGGGAAGTGCAGTTATCGTCGATTTTATCAATTAGTTTTTAAAAGTCATCTCAACTGCTAATTGAACTGATCGTGAAACAATGATATGACATATTCCAATTAGGGCGTTTAAGAACTTGTTGTTTAACCAGAAGTGTTCGATCTAATATAGGGGATTCAGTGACGATCATTTACGATGATTGGCAATCGCCCATGTAACGAAATTACAAAGTCATTTCTGTATGTATTATCCAATTGACTGGATCAGTTGTCAATCATCAACATTGACATGTATCGACAAGTGGAATTGGTGATTAGTTGCAATATATATTTTTGGTTAAAATGGTGAGATTGGCCATGTTAAGGTACCGAGCTATGCGAGGTTGGTAGGAGTAAAATACCGAGCTATTTAATGTAGTTAGGAGTTGGATACCGAGCTATGCGAGGTAGATAGGACTATGATACCGAGCTATGCGAGGTAGGTAGGAGTAGGATACCGAGCTATGCGAGGTAGGTAGCAGTAGGATACCGAGCTATGCGGGGTAGGTAGAAGTAGGATACCGAGCAAGATGCCTTGACATCTAAGAAATAAAAAACGTGGGACACCATGTGTCCAACTTTGTGGTGTCCCTACCAAGTATTGTAAGCTAATATCAAGCCAGTTGTTGCCGCACTGTGAAATTAGCCAAATTGGGCTTTGCGAGCTTCGTCAACGTTTACAACGTTTT
The DNA here is from genome assembly GCA_906901685.1 of Desoria tigrina. Taxonomy (NCBI): domain Eukaryota; kingdom Metazoa; phylum Arthropoda; class Collembola; order Entomobryomorpha; family Isotomidae; genus Desoria; species Desoria tigrina. The sequence goes on from CAJQTU010000060.1 coordinate 1,184,772, forward strand.
ATTTCAAACTGTTTCCAATTTCTGGTTCGAAAATGCTTTACAATTTCGCTACTTTCTCTTCGATACTTCAACATATGCGTTTGAATAGTTTACATAAATATTGTAATTCTGTTTTGTTCTGTCCCAGATTCTTGTTTGTTCGTTATGACGTTATCAGTTTGATGAGAAATATCTCAACAAGCCAACATGAAACAACTATTCCAATCCTTTTCACAAGCTCATAATTAGTGCATCTTCCACACTCGAATGTCTACTCCACATCTATGATAACAAATACTGCTGCTACTTTCGAGTTTGTAGTAGACTCGACTCTCGACTCTATAAACTTTACTTAATATTAAGTTTGGTACATTGGAAATTATCAAATTATCATGCATTGTTTTTCGCCTTCCGAGATGATTTAAAATGTAAACATTCTTGACAAACACACTGTCCTAATATGGATGGAGTCGAGTGAAGCGACCAGAAAGATTGAAAGCAAACATTTAATATGAAGACGAGAATTGACAGGTTGTTATATGGTTTAGTTGGATACAGTTGTAGCAGTTTTCGATTTTAGACAACGATGATGGTTCATAAACTACTAAGGAGGATTTAGTCAATCTTTTGATTGTTATGACAAGTCAACGATATTGGACTGGATAATTTCACAAACTGATGTCTCATAATTTTTATAATTTATCAGTTTTGTATCAGCATTTGACCTTGCAAAACTGACCTTTCCAATTCCTCATTTTTAAACGCTAAATTTTAGCGGAAGGTTGATTCTACCTAAAAGCAGAATGGAGTCATGACAAAAAACGTCACCCCGTGGATTACATTTGTCTCAATTTTCCCATTCAACTGTCTTATTATTTAACCTTGAGCTGACATAAAAATTTATGAACGACTCCAAATCCTCTGGCATAACATAATCCAGTTGAGAAAGGAAGGTGTTGAAAGGCAATGGACTTTTGACTGAAAGAAGTAATCAATCAACGAACTTAATGAAAGAAACGGTTTAGTTCAGAGAGCTGGCCTGTTTCTCTGCACACTTTGATGACTTCCATCCTTCATTATGCATTCATTACCTTCCCAATCGGCTGCTCAAAGTTCCGTAACTAATAACCGTCCCGTGTCAAAACGCCTCTGCATCTTTGGTCCTGAGGAGGCAGAAGACAATAATAACACATCTGCTCAGGAGAAATTATGCCTACCGAAACTAATTAATACCATCTAAATGAAGCTGGAATTTTGATATTTCCTTTGAAATATTGTCTAGACGCTGAGGGAATTATACTTGTAGCTTCAGAGAGACGCAAGAAATCCCTGGGTTTCCTTTCTTTGCAACTGTTCAAGATTATTTGGTGGAATATGGGTTCTATGATTCCGACGACAACGTCTTTGTACTAATTATATAAGCTTTATTAGGTGGAACAACACGCTTTCTCAGGGAGAATACCTCATTCTACAACTGCAATGAACTTGTGTAAAACAGTAAGTCAGTTCAGGGACTGATTGTATTATTTCTGAAGGAGACCATGAATGTGTCAATTTGCCCCAAACATCGGAACTTGTATATAATTTAGTTGAAATGTGAAGAAGCATAAATATATTTTCTCCTTCATTTCTTAAGCCATTTTTATTAAGAATAGCGTTTTGGAAATCTTCGGTATAGATGCTTGAACAATTCTAAAAAATGCTTTGAAATTTTCGAAAATTTAACCAGTGGGGGTGAAAATAACGTGCTTTTGGTCGTTTTTAAGGGAGATTTCCTTCAAAAAATAAATATAAATGCTAATTCAATGCTTTCAAAATGCTTGTATCACGAGTAGGTGTAGGTTTGCCTAGTTTTATTATCAAAATCGTGGATTTCTTGCCGTATTCTGTATGAGTTGAGGAAATTGAGGTTTGGGAACTTGTCCTTGGAAAGTTGAGATTTGTGCACTGAGCTGGAAGGAAGTGATATGAAATCCATTAAAATCTGTACAAACCAGACAAAGACATAATCCAAGGATGGGAAAGTATAACTAAAAGTAGCTCCGTTTGAGTTTGAGTTACTCATGCATAAACCAAGTACTTTTTCGGAGTGTTGCATGTTGCATTGTCATCTTATAAATAAATTTAAATTATGAATTCCTACAATCCAACCTTCCAATGCAGAATTCTTTTTCAGGGTTGTGGTACAAATAATATAATATAACCTGCTTTCGTTTTATTTTGTAGAAAAGTTCGTTGTGAAACCCGATTTGGCGTTTTCACCTCGTTTCCTCTAATGATATTGTTGCATTTTTGCTTCGGTTTTGTTATTAAGATCATTAGAGGATTGCGATCAGAATCAAGAAAATTTCTGAGAACTGATCGGTCCGTAAGGCTAAAAAGTGCACTATATAGCTTTGAAAATTGAAATATAATATAATTTTATTTTATTTGATTTTGAATAAGCAATCATGTTCACGATGGAACTAAGCACACATACACTGAGTACATTTAAATTACAATCAGCAGGTTAAACATTGTGAGAATATGCAATATGAAATAATAGACTGCCATTTAGAGGAGCAACCTTGAGCACTAGGATGCTTTCACCGAATGTTGAGTTTGTTTAAGATTCCACGTCAAATCCGCGGATTCAATTGGTGCGATGAGTGGGTTAAAACCACATCGTGAGGCAAACAGTATTAAAATCCCTAGGACAATATGTTTCTATCCATCATGTGAAGTATAACCATATTCGTTTATTGATCGTGTATTCTAGAAGCGTGTTAGGTTTCACAGAATGTGCATTCCACTTCCATTCATAATAAATTTTGCAAATATTGGATCTCATAATATGACTTATTGGATTCCAGCATTCAAACTGAAGAGTCAAATTGTCATTTTGTCACAAAATATAAAACAATGTGTCAATGTGTCAGCCCATCGTTTCCATCCACACGTGAACGTAATCATAAAATGTAGAAAGAGAAGAAAAAGAGAGGACTTTTTCCAAGAGAAAGCGTGAGATTATATATTTTATGGGATTTGCAAACTTTATTCCCATTTATCATCCAACTATTCCACAAAGTCTCTGTGTTTCCAAGTTCACACTATTTTAAGGGCTATAACAGATCAGTAGATATCTATTTATAGCTCTGGATCAGATCAGCCACCATACTACCGTAAGATAAGGTGCAAACGGGCATTAGACGGATAAACTGAACCAAAAGCAGTTCATAGGCTAGATATATACAACATTAAAATGACTAGAGTCCCCTCTGCGTTATTTGTGAACCTGCCAGGCCCATCTGACAAGGACTATTTGTTCGGTGATTAATCAGAGCTCCGCCGCTACTGGCTTTGAGCGGTCAAGGCTAAGGACCCTTAAATCCAGAGAAGGTTATTTCTGTCTCCGGATTTAGAATTTAGATCCAGTTGAGCTAGAGATGAAACGGATCTTAGAAATTCAAAGGGAAAGTCTTATTGGACTTACACTTCTTCAAAGATGGATAAATAAACGCGGTATTTAAGGCCTTTGAAATGGTAAATGGGATAGATTGGACGAGACGAGCGGTTTGCCCTCAAGGGTTAAGTTCCTATCGCATCAAGGGATAATCAGCAGCAGAGAAGTATTAAATTCCTAGTTGTCTATTGTTCGGTTATTTTATTATTTTGATACTGCCTTCTGGTTCTGACGTAAGCAGGGCAATATTATGAATATGGCTGCGGTTTTGACTTCTCTGGGGCTATAAATATGAGATGATGATGACTACCTCAACATCAGCCAAATATTGGGAAATTGAGACACAAGACTCTTGAATTACGATTGGAGAATTAATTCCATCGCCAGAGAATTTCGATTTGATGTGGTGTTGGGTACAGGGTGTCAAAAAATTATTTTATTTTTAACATAGCAAAGGATAAGGATGATTTTTTTGCTTTTATTCAGCGTTCCCGTTTGTGTTTGTGGCTAGAATATTCATATTTAAAGCTGAAATACGAACAGAAATGGTGTTTATTGTGGGAACGGACTATGCATATTCCATATATAGTTTTAAACTACACAATTTGTTATATGAAGCTAAAAGCTTTGAAATATTAATAAAAACACATGAAAAGTGATGCAAGGGAAACTTAAATTAAAATTACACGTTGCATTCCTCTAGTTTTCGCTTTGATATCCAGAAGCTTTTAGTCAACTAGGAACTAGAATGAACAGCTCAAAGGATTTTCTATTGATCAAAACAACTATAAAAATTCAGAATATATCGCTGACCCAATTTGACATAAATAAAGCTAAACCAACCAACCAAATATATACCAACGCGTAGGAGTCTTAAAAATTGGCGACCCTCTCCAAATTGCTTAGAAACTGTTCCAAATTCGACATAAAGGTCTTCAGAAAAATCATCAAAACAAAAAAACAAGAACCCTGCATCTTTAAGCGAATTGAAATCATCAAAGGCTTGAAATTCGGAATGTCGACTTAAACGAGAGAAACATGAGAATCCAATGAATTGTTGCAAAAGCACGTTTATCCGAGATGTCCTAAAGGCATTTATAACATAGTAACTAACTGAAAGCAAAAAACAATAGTTCTTAAAGAGAGATCGTATTTCAGTCTTAAAACGCAGTTGACACTGACACCCTCCTCAAATTCCTCTATAAACCACCCCCGACTTTTCACACGTCCTATTTAACTTTGCACTTACAAGATTAGCAATCATTTCAAGTAGACTTTTACAGAGAAGCGTAAACATCCTCATTACAATTTCAATATTATATTTCAAGTCGTGAGGGTTCTTAACTGTCATCACCAGGAACTGAAACCCTAGCAAAGCACTTTTGCAATGCTAGTTAAGGCTCTTAAAGTGATGCAATGATGATGATGGCAGGACTGAACAGTTCTTTTTTCCTCGTTACATAACAAGATCTTCTTTCTCCTATTTAAGAATCTTGGAAGATGGGGTCATTTGAGAATGAACTTTCACTAATATTGTAATTCTATTTTTAGAAAATGGAATCTGGCTCTTTTTGATAAATATTAGCAGAAGTGGAAGAAGCAAGTAGCGAAGAAATGAGATTTTCGGAGGAAAGTTCAATAAGAAGAGAGGCTTCTATTAAAAACGAAAGATTAGGCTGTTAAAGGGCTTGTTTCCATTCCCCAACCGACTCGAGTCCCAAACTGAAGAGGAAAAGTGGTTTAATGAAATTGAAATGTAATTTTGACGATTTCTACTTAATTTTATCTATTCTGCATCCTCTGGCAGTGCCATTTTTAGATTTGGTGAAAGCTAGTCTTTTTCTAATACTCTATCTTGCATGCTATAAAAACGCAAGGTGAAGTGAAAGCTTTTTTATAATGTGATGAAATATATGCTACAGTAGATCTTTCACCATGCACCGATGCACCTTCGGCAAGTAATTTTATTTTGGGCTTAGCTTTCCATTTTAGAAATAAAATTGTTCAAATTTTCGGGTCAAAAATCGAGATATTAGATTTATATTTGCTTGGGGGCGTTTGTAAAATTGCAATATCAATTTGTACCATAGGAAATGAATCTCAAGAGGTAGAGTTTCAGGTAAGGGTCTAAAAATCAAAGGTTGAAAGGACCTAATGGTTAGCGGTATTACTAAAACACACTGAATATACTGAATACTGAATACTGAACCCGCGTTCAGTGTATTCAGTGGAGCCAATACAGGCAAAAAGTGACCATATTTATTGACACTGAATTGTTCAGTATTCAGTATTACACTGAATTGTTCAGTATTCAGTATTACACTGAATTGTTCAGTATTCAGTATTATACTGAATTGTTCAGTATTCAGTATTACACTGAATTGTTCAGTATTCAGTATTACACTGAATTGTTCAGTATTCAGTATAACACTAAATTGATCAGTATCAGTATCACACTGAATTGTTCAGTATTCAGTATTACACTAAATTGATCAGTATTCAGTATTACACTGAATTGTTCAGTATTCAGTATTACACTGAATTGTTTAGTGTCAGTATCACACCGAATTGTTTAGTGTCAGTCCCACACTGAATTGTTCAGTATCAGTATCACACTAAATTGATCAGTATCAGTATCACACTGAATTGTTCAGTGTCAGTATCACACTGAATTGTTCAGTGTCAGTATCACACTGAATTGTTCAGTGTCAGTATCACACTGAATTGTTCACTGTCAGTATCACACTGAATTGTTTAGTGTCAGTATCACACTAAATTGTTCAGTATCACTCCACACTGAATTGATCAGTATCAGTATCACACTGAATTGTTCAGTGACAATATCACACTGAATTGTTTAGTGTCAGTATCACACTGAATTGTTCAGTATCAGTATCACACTGAATTGATCAGTATCATTATCACACTGAATTGTTCAGTGTCAGTATCACACTGAATTGTTCAGTGTCAGTATCACACTAAATTGTTCAGCATCACTCCCACACTGAATTGATCAGTATCAGTATCACACTGAATTGTTCAGTATCAGTATCACACTGAATTGTTCAGTGTCAGTATCACACTGAATTGTTCAGTATCAGTATCACACTGAATTGTTCAGTGTCAGTATCACACTGAATTGATCAGTATCAGTCCCACACTGAATTATTCAGTATCATTATCACACTGAATTGTTCAGTGTCAGTATCACACTAAATTGTTCAGGGTCAGTATCAATATCGAGAGTGCCTTAATAATGCAACTGGATTGCCATATGTGTGCAACCAGCAAACGAAGGATTGACAAACAAGTAAACATTTTATCTCATAAAACTAATTGTTCATAAATTTCATTTAACCCCATTGATATTTATTGAATTCGTTAAAGTGATGAGTCAACTCGAACATTTAGCGTAGGCGATTATCTATTAATAATTTATTGGCATTCATCTGACAACAGCCTGTTTTACATTTCAAACAATTCAGTGTGATACTGACACTGAACAATTCAGTGTGGGACTGATACTGAACAATTCAGTGTGATACTGACACTGAACAATTCAGTGTGGGACTGATACTCAACAATTCAGTGTGATACTGACACTAAACAATTCAGTGTGATACTGACACTGAACAATTCAGTGTGATACTGATACTGAACAATTCAGTGTGGGACTGATACTGATCAATTCAGTGTGATACTGATACTGAACAATTCAGTGTGGGACTAATACTGATCAATTCAGTGTGATACTGACACTAAACAATTCAGTGTGATACTGACTTTGAACAATTCAGTGTGATACTGATACTGAACAATTCAGTGTGGGACTGATACTGAACAATTCAGTGTGATACTGACACTGATCAATTTAGTGTGATACTGACACTGAACAATTCAGTGTGGGACTGATACTGAACAATTCAGTGTGATACTGACACTGAACAATTCAGTGTGGGACTGATACTGATCAATTCAGTGTGATACTGACACTGATCAATTCAGTGTGGGAGTGATACTGAACAATTCAGTGGGATACTGATACTGAACAATTCAGTGTGATACTGATACTGAACAATTCAGTGTGGGACTGACACTAAACAATTCGGTGTGATACTGACACTAAACAATTCAGTGTGATACTGACTTTGAACAATTCAGTGTGATACTGATACTGAACAATTCAGTGTGGAACTGATACTGATCAATTCAGTGTGATACTGACACTAAACAATTCAGTGTGGGACTGATACTGATCAATTCAGTGTGATACTGACACTAAACAATTCAGTGTGATACTGTCACTAAACAATTCAGTGTGATACTGACACTGAACAATTCAGTGTGATACTGACACTTAACAATTCAGTGTGATACTGATACTGATCAATTCAGTGTGATACTGATACTGAACAATTCAGTGTGGGACTGATACTGATCAATTCAGTGTGATACTGACACTGAACAATTCAGTGTGATACTGACACTGAACAATTCAGTGTGATAATGATACTGATCAATTCAGTGTGGGAATGATACTGAACAATTTAGTGTGATACTGACACTAAACAATTCAGTGTGATACTGACTTTGAACAATTCAGTGTGATACTGACACTGAACAATTCAGTGTGATACTGACACTTAACAATTCAGTGTAATACTGATACTGATCAATTCAGTGTGATACTGATACTGAACAATTCAGTGTGGGACTGATACTGATCAATTCAGTGTGATACTGACACTGAACAATTCAGTGTGGGACTGATACTGAACCATTCAGTGTGATACTGATACTGAACAATTCAGTGTGGGACTGATACTGATCAATTCAGTGTGATACTGATACTGAACAATTCAGTGTGGGACTAATACTGATCAATTCAGTGTGATACTGACACTAAACAATTCAGTGTGATACTGACTTTGAACAATTCAGTGTGATACTGATACTGAACAATTCAGTGTGGGACTGAATACTGAACAATTCAGTGTAATACTGAATACTGAACAATTCAGTGTCAATAAATATTGTCACTTTTTGCCTGTATTGACTCACTGATTACACTGAATACACTGAATACTGAACGCGGGTTCAGTATTCAGTATTCAGTATATTCAGTGTGTTTTAGTAATACCGTAATGGTTAGGCAGGAGAAATTGCAACTGAATCTCCAGATATTGGATTCTAACCCCCGGCTCTTGCTAAAATTTATTTTAATACTTCGGAATAATTCCCCACCGTTTCATCAAACTTGTCTGACTGGAATAGGAGAACTGTTTGAATTTAAAATATTTTTCATTGTGAAAATGATCCTATAATCCGCAATGGTTTTTTCGTATTGAAGCCTTAAGGGTTTTTGTCACGGAGTAAAGTAGAGGTTAGAACAGTACTGGTGGTGAATATGGGAAAAATCACAACTGTTTGGCTCCTCCTACAACCTAGCTTTTGACAACAACGAGAAATACGCCACGGCGTCTTCATATTATCCCAAGGGAACTTCTATAGCTGTACAACCTCGACTCTTAAATGTGGCCGTCCAAGAGAAAATGGCACAGACAGTACTCTAAAAGTTCAGAATTCTTGAAGTAGTAAATGGGCCATTCGTGAAACACGTGATGAACATGAACCAACCATTAAAAATTTCAAAAAATACAAATGTTTAGAATTGAAACTTTTTCACCGCGCTAGGTCAAAACATAAACTAAACGATCGAGGTACACTAATGATGGCCTAAGTAGGTCATCCAAATACCGCGGATAGGTCATGGACTTTTGGCGCGAAATATTGACATCGGTGTGTTGGAACCGGCCAAAGCAATAAAAGGTCGCGCTACTTGTGTACAATCATATTGAATAATTAGCCGGTCAAAATTCTGACCTTAACGCGCGGAATACGGTTAGCGCGAATGTAGCGGCAATTTCAAAATTGACATTTCGGAACCGGGGAACTTGCTTATAGGTAAAGTTAAATGTGCATAGTATTGTAACACAGCTGGCCTTTCGAAATTTTGACCTTAGCGCGCTATATGGTGAAAGCGCTATACGTTGCTACAATTCAAAGTTGACATTTCGGAACCGGACAACTTGCTTATAGGTGAAGCTAAATGTACATAGTACTGTAACACAGCTGGCCTTTCGAAATGTTGACCTTAGCGCGCTATATGGTGAAAGCGCTACATGTTGCCACAATTCAAAGTTGACATTTTGTAACCGGACAACTTGCTTATAGGTGAAGCTAAATGTACATAGTACTGTAACACAGCTGGCCTTTCGAAATTTTGACCTTAGCGCGCTATATGGTGAAAGCGCTACATGTTGCCACAATTCAAAGTTGACATTTTGTAACCGGACAACTTGCTTATAGGTGAAGCTAAATGTACATAGTACTGTAACACAGCTGACCTTTAAAAGTTCCGACCTTAGTGCGCTATATAGTAAAAGCGCTACATATTGCCACAATTCAAAGTTGACATTTTGTAACCGGACAACTTGCTTATAGGTGGGGCTAAATGTATATTGCATTGTACCATAATTGGCCTTTCGAAATTCTGACCATAGCCCGCTGCATGCGCTAATCAATTGGTTGCCACATGTAACGCTTACTGCATATAGCGCGCTAAGGTCAGAATTTCGAAAGGCCAACTATAGTACCATACTATATACATATACTGCCCTTTTCTCTTGGACGGCCACAAATTGTCTAACAACATAAAGCATTAATGGTTTTGCTTTCAAATGTACATAGGGCGCAATAACTACCATATTTTCAGGGACTTAAAAACACTTCCTAATGAATTCCTCACCCTGAATAAATCCCCGTATTTTTAAAGATTCGGAGACAAGTAATTTCGGTCTAAACCTTGTGAAGAAATGCCCATCCATTCACATATTGGAATTAGAAAAACTCAATTAATTCCTCGCCCTAAATAAATCCCAGTTTTAAGAAATTCGAAATAAAAAAATAAAACTCCAAACCTTCTTTTTATGTAGGCTAATGTATTGTTTGTTTATGTTTATCCTCAAAATGTAAAAAGTTTGAAATGTTAAAATTATTTCTTCTTTTGATCGTTTTCCCCAAAATAAATTAGGAAATGGGGAAGAAATATGGGGTTGCGAAATACAAAAAAACCCATCCTGAAACTCCAACCTTTCAGAATGGAAAAACACTGAAATGGACCGTTCGTTTACAATAATCGTATTTCGAAACTTAAAAAAAAAAACATTTTTAAGTCAAAATCCTACCACTTGCGACCGTTGCCCTAGTATCTTGGCGTTTATTAGTAGTTAAGGTAAACGCTAAGTTTTGATGACCTTAGCGTTTGTGACCAGTGGTACCAAAAATGTACAGTAATTGAATTTCGATATGACCACCCAAATTGTCAATCCAATTCTTCGGGGTAACATATGATATGGTTTGGTTTCAATTGTTAATATTGATGACTACAATGGTTGTAATCAGTTGTACTGAAAATGTAAAGTTATCGCATTTCGATGCGTTCACTTATCAAATTTTCAATCTTCGTGGTCACCCAGTATATATTTTCATTGCAACTCTTTGGTTTTATGACCAGAGTCAATTTTGAGAAGTGGTCACATCGAATTTCGATAACTTTACGTTTTTGGTACCACTGGTCACAATTGCTGTGGTAATCAATACAGAACGTTTGCAATAAAAATATATACTGGGTTACCCTGAAGGGTCAGACTGACAATTTAGGAAGTGGTCACATCGAAATTCAATAACTGTACATTTTCGGAACCACTGGTCACAAACGATAAGGTCATCAATACTAAACGTTTGCAATAAAACTATTTTCTCGGTAACCCCGAAGAGTCAGATTGACAATTTAGGAAGTGGTCACATTGAAATTCAATAACTGTACATTTTCGGTACCACTGGTCACAAACGCTAAGGTCATCAAAACTAAACGTTTGTAATAAAACTATATTCTGGGTAACCCACAAAGGGTTATATTGAAAATTTAGGAAGTGGTCACATTGAAATTCAATAACTGTTCATTTTCGGTACCACTTATCACAAACGCTAAGGTCATCAAAACTTAGCGTTTGACTTATCGTCGAAGTGCTAGAGTGACGGTTATAAGCGTTTTAGAATTTAAAAAAAATCAATAGATTTTGAATTATTTAAATTTAATCAACATCATTTATAAACACAGATAAACAACACAAAAGTAGACCACACATATACGAACGTGGTTAACTTTAGGATTAATATCTACTCAATTCCATTCCAAATGTTACGTTTTTTCGGCTAATGTCCTGATAGTGAAAACAAAATAGTCATCTGAAGTTTGCTCTTCCCTGTAGTAATATATTTTAGAAGTAAAACTAAAGTAAATAGACCATTATTTCTGCAACAATTTCGCAGTACCATTACGCCCAGATTATTTTTTCTACCACCATAATTTCTGTGACCATTTTTTCCCAGTCCATTATTTCTGTGAACATTTTTCCCAGACCATTTTTTCCACCATCGTTATTTTCGCGACAATGTACTCCAGACCATTTTTTCCACCATCGTTATTTTCGCGACAATGTACTCCAGACCATTTTTTCCACCATCGTTATTTTCGTGACCGTGTATTACAGACTATTTTTTCCACCAACGTTATTTACGCGACCAGGTTTTGCAGACCATTTTTACACAGTCGTTATTTACGTGACAATTTTTTCCATCATCATGATTTATGTGAACATTTTTTCCATTATCATTATTTAGTGACCATGTTTTCCATACTATTATTTCCGTGACCATATTGTTCAGACCATTATTTCCTTGACCATCTTGTTTAGATCATTTTTTTCAGACCATTTCTTCCTGATCATTTTTTCACAAACCCGTTCTATGCAGTTACTTGAACTGGGGAATTTAGTAAGGGTGACAAGTTTTTTAGGAGTGTTTTTTTAGTAAGGGTGACAAGTTTTTTAGGAGTGTTTTTTCTGCAAAATGTACACAAAGTGGAAGGCTCTGATTTATTCTTGATTTTGATTGTTTAATGTATTTTATACAAATACTTGACCTGGGGGATTTATTTAGAGTTTTTTTCTGGAGGATAATATTACTTTGTAATAGTGCTGAGTATGAAGTTTGAAAAGAAACGGATTTAATTCTTTCTCAAATTTATTAAAACTGAGAGGTTTATTTGGGGTGAGGAATTAATTCGGTGTACAATTTTTTATATACTTGGAAACAGGGTAGTTATTCAGCTACAAATATAATAAACCGTTAAGAACGGACGTACGGAAGGGATGAAATCGTACCGGACAAGAATTTAAGAAGTAAATATTTTAAGAATAGAACAAGTTAGGAGTGTTCCCGAACACTTAGGAGCCATGTAGCATTGAAATCTCAAGTTACCCCATTTGGCGCAGGCACACCTCCCGGCGTGAGTGGGGGTGGTGCCGTGTCCGTTAGGAGTGTTCCCTAAGACTTAAGAGTTGTTTAGCATTGAAATCTCAACTGTCCCATTTTTCGTGGGCACACCTCCCGGCGTGAGTGGGGGTGGTCCCGTGTCTGTTAGGAGTGTTCCCTAAGACTTAGGAGTCGTTTAGCATTGAAATCTCAAGTTGTCCCATTTGGCGTTGGCACATACCCCCGGCGTGAGTGGGGGTGGTCCCGTGTCGTTAGGAGTGTTCCCTAAGACTTAAGAGTCGTTTAGCATTTAAATCTCAACTGTCCCATTTTTCGTGGGCACACCCCCCGGCGTGAGTGGGGGTGGTCCCGTGTCGTTAGGAGTGTTCCCTAAGACTTAAGAGTTGTTTAGCATTGAAATCTCAACTGTCCCATTTTTCGTGGGCACACCTCCCGGCGTGAGTGGGGGTGGTCCCGTGTCTGTTAGGAGTGTTCCCTAAGACTTAGGAGTCGTTTAGCATTGAAATCTCAAGTTGTCCCATTTGGCGTGGGCACATACCCCCGGCGTGAGTGGGGGTGGTCCCGTGTCGTTAGGAGTGTTCCCTAAGACTTAAGAGTCGTTTAGCATTGAAATCTCAAGTTGTCCCATTTGGCGTGGGCACATACCCCCGGCGTGAGTGGGGGTGGTCCCGTGTCGTTAGGAGTGTTCCCTAAGACTTAAGAGTCGTTTAGCATTTAAATCTCAACTGTCCCATTTTTCGTGGGCACACCCCCCGGCGTGAGTGGGGGTGGTCCCGTGTCGATTAAGAGTGTTCCCTAAGACTTAGGAGTCGTTTAGCATTGAAATCTCAAGTTACACCATATGGCGCGGGCACACCCCCAGTGCGCGGTGTGAGTGGGGGCGGTCCCGTATGTGTATGAGTATAGGATATATATATGAATTAGATAGGTAGAAGATGATGGTGTGGTAGATATATAGAAGATGTATGGACTATAGAGGGGATAATAGTTGTATGTACACTCAAAAAAGTTCCCTTGTTACGATTGTAGGAAGGAAGGAAGGGAGGAAAGATTTAGCAGCGGGAATTGTAATGTAGATTCTCAAAAACATGTAAAACTTAATTTAATTTTTGAAGCTCAAAATTGCATAAACCATACATTCAATTTGAAATCTTGCGTTGCTTACAGATTGCTAATTTATCACTGAATGAGTGAGCAACGCAACTTTTTTGTTTTTATTCATGGTTAATGCGATTTTGATTTTTAACGATGAAAGGTTTTCGCTAGTTATTCTAAATGCAAATTCTCAAACTGGTGGTTGTGCCCCATATCAATAGAGAGAATTACAGGGCGCGATATTCCATCTTAACCTAAAAACCCTCCCATCTTATTCGAGGCTTCTAAATCAAAACCCACCATTTACCATTTGTTGTTTGGTCTAAATCCGAAATTATTTGCTAAACTATTTGTTTCTTCGTTCGAATATGGAATGGAATTCAAAATGTTCAGCAGCCTAGGATGTTTAAAAACTGATCCTAAATCTGACAATTAATTTACAGGCAGAAAGCAAAATATTTACATGAATTTATTCGAGCAGAAAGGGATAGGAAGTAGATAGGCCATTAGTAACTGTCAACTCTCCAACTTTTCTGTATCAATTTCGCTGAAGCTGAAATATACTCTGAATTTATTCCAATTCCGTGCCATCAAATTCAGGCCCGTGAAATTTGGAGGATATTCAAAATATTTACAATTGAAATCGATATGGATTTACAATGGAGATTTTAACTCAGGATTTCGTCATGTAAACCTTTTCGTGTTTAAGTAAATAAAGGTTATGCATATATAGGTACTTATCAGTTCGTTTTTTTTTCTATTGGATTTTGTGATTTCACTTCTTTATAAATATGTTTTGTATTTACATATAAGAATAGCTCGATTCATGTAACATGTACCATGATGATACGAAAATTGCTGTAGGGCTTTTTCATGTTTATAAAACACAGGGTTCGCGAAATTCGATATATTGAGTTTGGCAAATGGAAACATGAAATCGAAGCGGAATTTAAACAAAATTTGTTGTGCTTTCTATCCAGAAAATAACGATATTGTCAAATAAAAAAATGAGATTTTGCAGGGAATTCTCGTCCAATACATTTAGAATATAATATTTCGTAAATCCGTTGTGTATGACCTTAAACTACTACTGAACTAAATGTTCAAATTCACTGAAATACTGAAATGAAGGTTGTCAATAGCGTAAAGCAAAATGTTTTATGATTTAATGATAGCACAAAAAAGATCTTCATTATAATATTACATTAAATTATTATATATCGTAGATGCATTATATACCTAGGTCTGTCTGTCCGTCAGTCGGATTAAGGTGCAACGACTCAACTTTTGAAAATTTGTTCCGAAACTCATTAATAACTTTTAGACGGATATCAAGTTCGCTCGGGGCCTTTTGATAAAATGTGAAGGACGTAAGTTCAAAGGTCACAATGTTTTCAAAGGTAACCCCCCATGCGTAATACATCAATTCCTGGAAAGGTATTGTCATGGGGTATTCAACGGGGTATGACATAGGCCCATTGGTTCACCACCACGATACATTTCAGTACATTCATTGCACTGTTTATTATTGGTATTGTGATATTGTGAATCCCATATATTTCCTATAATGGCATTCCTGATTTTAAAATTCCAAACTGAAGGTAAAAGCCCCAAAAGCCAAAATGCTTCACAGTTTCTCGACCTCTAATAATTTCTGAATCAAATCTAAGAAAGGTCTTTGGCCTCGAATCCTTAAAATACCTATCAAAACCACAGTTACGAGGATTATTTCAGTAATCTGATAATTTAGATAAGATGTGAATTTGAATACGTCAAAACGAGGATCTGTCGATTGAATCTGAGGATGCGGGACGAGCCGTTATATTCCTATGTCATTTCTGCATCCTTCTGGACGGAAATTGAAAATCTCATCTCCTGATCCCTTCCCCGTCCTTAGATAAGTAATCCGAGAGATTTCATAACCGAAAGGCCATTACCAGGAACCATCTTCCAATTCCAATCTCCCGACATCCAATCTGCCATTCGGTTTGACATCAACCTCAGAAGCCTTGAAGCTAGAAATTCCATTACTGTAAATTAGAGTCAATATGCCTGAAACTGAACTTTCCACACTTCTCAAGTCCTCTTCTACCAAATATCATCAAATACGGAATGCAAGGACTTCAACTAAATGCCCTATTATCTCAGAACTTCATCAACTTTTTTAAAACTTTCTTTGCAAGTGACACAGACACAGGCATATTATAACTCTTCAACCAACTACTCTAAAAGACGGAGGAAACTTTACTCTTTTAACGAGAACCGAGGCCCTTCACTGAACTATTTTACTTACTGAAGTCAGGCCGTTCAATACCGTCTTAGATGACCCTCCGAAATAGAACCTCACCCGAAAAGTAAAAACAATTCATATATGCTTCAAAATGATAAATCTACGAACATTTTTGTAAAATAACAAGCGTTTTGCTTAAATATCGATTGAATTTGTGCTAATATTATAGAAATCTTTTTGAATGAAGAAAATATTGATACAAAATAGTGGGTTGAATTTCTGAATTTATTAAGGAAAAAATAAGCCCATATCCATTCGTTGATATTTGAACTAGACTACCCTAGGGGGATCTAAAACAGAGTTAGCGTCATACCTATTTCAATATGCATGAAAGATCTTTATTATTATATAAATTATATTATTTAGGGTCTGACTTTGAAGATGGATGTCTTCAAAGGCTCGGATTCCGACAGTTCGAATCCATCAGATCACCAGACCCATTAGAATCTGAGAAATGCCCTTGAGGCTAAAGGCTGTACAATTTCAGCCATTCCGATCCTAAATTTCCAAAAGGGATTCACCGACATGAATGAAACTGAAACTGGGTATAGAAGTTTTATGTTATATGGGCTGAAATTCTTATCAAATAAAATTATAAACGTAAGGAAAAACTTGATTTTCTGAACGAGGATCTTTGAAGATGGCCTTATAACTTTACCAATCTATCAGAAAGTTGTGATGGAACCATGCATATCTTTAATTTAAACAAGAGTTTAAGATTGTATAAGAAATGACATTTTTCAGTTCAACGGGCTGAAATTGAATCCAAAGTTATTTGACATCCATATTCAATCAATTTCCAATTTGAGCTAAGGACGCATGATGAGCCCAGCTTTGAAATTGCCGTGAATTCTGTCAAGAGTAACCCGTTTGAGAGTAAGTTTTCAAGTACTTTCCAAGGGGATGGACTCATTTCGGGGTGGGGATTTATTCAGAGAAAATTAATGATTTGATGCCTGGATGATTTAAATGTTCTAAATCAAAAATTGTCCGTTTTTACTTTCGCCTTCGAACATCTTCACGTTGTGAGATTTCACAGACAGGAGAAAGGTGGAATTCAACTTTTATTTTCGACTATTCATTTCATTCCTATTTTGACGGATTTCCAGATTTGATATTTTGGAATAATAAGTGTTGTCTTATCTCAAGAATGAGCAACATTCTGTATTGCCTATACGTTCATACACAAGCAATAAGGGACAATTAACAATACAATTTTGTCCTTCCGGATCATTATATTGTGAAATCGGAATAGAAATTTCAGAAAATTTAGAGCAAAATTGGAAAATATAAAACATTCCTGACACTTACTTAAGCTTACTCAACTTTTCAAATGTCAGAACCAATTCTTCTGAAACAAAAATAAAAAATCGAACCCTTAAAATATATTTCCATAAATCTCTGGTCAGAGGTAAACGGTCCCGTGACGTATTGACGTCTCCATAAGCTTTGTGCTTCTCCCTGGTATAAATCAAAAAGCCACATTAATCTCAAAAGATCCAATCCGGCTGGAAATCCGATTTTGGGATGAAATCTGATCGCATCCACTCCTGAAAAACATCTAACAGTCAAATGTCAAATATCCAATCTCATTAATTCTCCTTCCCTGTCACCTTTCAAGTGCACATGGTCCTTAACTCCGCATATAGCCCCTGAATGTCAATGAGGTTGATATTATGAAAGCCTCCTCTGCCAGCATCAGGCCAAAAACCTCCTTGTTTAATATATTTCCAAGGGTTTGAAACCAGTACCAATTTGCAGCCTAAAAATACGTGTTCGGCATAGGATAACTCCCCGTCCTATCTGTCTAAATTTCATGCAACCAATAAATTATAAACATAAGTAATTCTGTCTAAAATGACGTCCTTTGATTTATCTTTCAGAACGTGGGTTAGGATGAACCATCCATGATGTTGTCATCGGCTCTGTCGGTCCTCATCCTTCTGGCCAGTCCCTTCATCGTCATCTCCAACCTCCTAATCATCAGCGTATGGCTGCGCTTCAAGCGTCTGCGGACCCCGTCCAACGCTCTCCTCATATCCCTAGCGGCAGCTGACCTCGGATTTGGACTCTTCCTCCCAGTCGCTGTAGCTCTTGATCTCTCCTTTCCTGTAAATGAAGAGTGCAGTTTCTCGATGTGCATCGGTCCATTTGCCGTTCTCCTCACATTTTGCGCAGCGTCCCTCCTCTCGATGACCGCGATCGGTCTGGACAGATTCACGTCCGTCTCACAACCCCTGAGATACAATCACTTTGTGACCATGTCCAACGTACAAAAGTTTATTTTTGGTTGCTGGAGTTATGCCCTCGTCCTTGGTATCGGGATACCACTGATGTTTGTACAGCATATTGGCGCAGAAGTTGTGATTGGTTGGCTGGCGATCTTCCTGTATGGACCTTGCCTAGTTTCCGCAGTTATTAGTTATGGATACATTTACGTGATTGCGAGGAATCACGCGAGGGCAATTTATAGTGTGGAAGTGTCCCTGCACAACGGATCTACTTGTGAGATCACGGACACGGCGACGCTGGGACATAGTAACAGATATGGACATACTTTGGCGATGATCCTGGGATCAATTATCGGATGTTGGCTCCCGATTCAAGTCTGTGCTTTTGTGGACCTCTTCTCGGGGAATATGATTCTGATGGATCGGCAGTGGAGGCTTTTGGCTGCCGTTCCTCTCGTTGCTAGTAGTTTTATGAATCCTTGGTTGTATGGGTATCGATCCTCAGAGGTGGGTAATTTCACTGTGTTGGTGTTGTCTGTTAGCCCTAAATAATTCCTCATTAATGGGTATGAAATACCGTAGATATTGATTTAAGTCCCTCATGAAATCCATATGCCGTAAATAACGCGTACTCTTTTGTTTGGAAAATTAACTCCTCAGAATAACTTTCCCCAGTCACCCGTACCAGTCACCAGTGACATATGACATGAGTTTAAATCTCGAAAATAGGACTTCTTTAAAAACAACTAAAAAGTTAAAAATCAAAATTTTTATCTCCTTAAAACTATTCTTTTCCAAACTTTAAATTCCGTTGGGAACCAAAAGTAATACACGATGAATATGTATGAGCATTAACAATTCAAGGCCTTCCAGGGCAGTAAAATTTTGATTGCGTTTGTAGAGATCAAGTCGAGGGGGAATAATTAAAAGAGAAGGGTCCTTCATTCCTGTGTCCTGGGGATTTATTTAGACAAATACTAATTTAGTTCGGATCATCCGTTTCTCCAAATAGCAACTTGTAGTCGAACCTAACGAACTGTACATAGGATCAAATAACAATTCTGTAACACCGCGTCATTTAATTGCTTTATGATTTTCAGGTAAGACTGGCAATCATTCGACTAATTGACTCGATCGTTACAAAGATCACAGGACGTCCCCCGTCCGTCAACATTCTCTACACGTACCACAAAGGGGACCTGACGAGCTGTGCTTCAAATGTGAGGCTTTTGGGCATCTCTCCGAGCCAAACCACCGTCCAATGTTGCAGCCCCAGTCCCAATTGTGAGAGAAAGCAGTCTAATTTAAGCATTCACCTGATTGTTTGCGATCAAGTCTCTGCCCTCTGAAGCCTCTGTGATTTAACATTTTAATATTCTAAGTACATTTTTATTCTGTATTTTTAGAACTTAACCTTCCGTCTCAATCCTTTCTTATGAATTTTCTGTCTGTATTTTCCAAATTCCATCAAACTAAACTAACTCCGTATTTATAACGTAATGTTTATATATTAAGGATGTCACGTAAGATATGTACATATTCGCATTACTGCCAGGCGGTGCTTGTACTTGTAACTTCAATACTAGGGGACCTTTTTATGATATTCCTTATGACCTGTTGTAACTCCGGTGATTCTAGTTCGAGGACAGAGCTATATGTGAAATGAATCCTAAGGGAATAGTATTTCCTTTTGAATCCATTAATACTACATTGTACGACTGTAATCAAGTTTAACGATGGATGTAATTTGAATAGGCGTAGGGATTTGAATGTTGCGAGGGTTATTATGTGATTCTACGAAGTACGTACTTTTTATTACTCATCCTGTTTTATTGTACACCTGAAAATCCTCTGTATTATCTATCTGTGTTTTAAATTTAGAGAGTAAAACAGTTAGAATAGAGGGATAAAGCTGATACGTTTACTAAATAAAAATATATGGATATTTTCGATCCGCAAACACCTCTCATGAGATATGATATGATTCATGAGTAGGAATCATTCGCTAGAGAGTTTCTTATTTTAAACTTAGATTCTGATCTGACGTAAAAAATGTAGTTCCTACTCGTACTACATTTAAACTCGGTTAAATAGAAACGTTTTGTTGAAATTGATAGATCATATAATATTACTATGCATATATCCATACCGGGATATCTTATTTTCCCCTATATAAGTCTAACTTGTAGAATGCGCCTGAAACTCTGACTTGTATTTAAGTCTCTTCGTTTCTTAAATGTTAAAAGCAACTTCTTCTATATTATAACAAAGATGCAGTTTTTCTTGATGGCCTCATATAATATTATTGCATAATAAATAAAACTATAGGAGGGTGGTCTGTCAAAGTCAGAACTCACAAAAAAAATTAAATTAATGTTTTCAAGTAAGTTTTTCACGAGTTTACGCGTTGGTCCGAAAAATAGATTGGGAGTGAACATTGGAGAACTCGAAAATCAACATAGCGCTGGTACGAAAGAATTCACTAGAATCAGACGGCCATTTACTATAGGAACTAGGAAGGAAAGAAAAGTCGAGTTTTCTCGCTCGTTCTTTTGCGCTCACTCCTAAAAAAATCCATTTTCCGCAGTTTTCCGCTAACTTTCCACTCCAATTTCTCAACAACCCCTATGAACATATTATGATTTTCTTGTTCCTAAATTTTTTCTTGATTTTTTGGTGTACTTCATTTGTCATTTACGACATATTTATTTGCGGGTCCATTGTTCAACATTTTTTTTAGCATACTAAAAATCAATTAGGGCAGCTAATTTTTATATTTTTTATATTTATGAGACTTGTAGTTTTGACTGTAAAAAAAATTGGACAATTCCGAGTGTTCACTTTGGGTGATGTCCCTCGTCAGAGTCAGAAGTCAAAACTTGGTGTCCGCGACTCTCCTCGTCGAACTCGTTTACATTTAGTTTCGACTTTCGAGACAAAATTTTATATTATCTCATCCTAGTCAAATCCTGCTCTTGCATCATATGCTTATCATAGTGTTAACTTATACTTAGGGACCTCAAATTTTTTAATGTAAATCCATCCGTTCCTGCTGACTTAAATACGATTTGACCATCGGAATTAAATTAAATCCCATCAATATTGAACACCAGGTAATTAATATTCGCTTTTAATTTTGACAGAATTCTTAACATTAGGCATAAAAATATGCCTGGTTGAAGGATGATATATTTTTTATACACACAACAGACATAATTTTGACATGTTCTACACTCATTTAATCTGTTAGTCAACTAATTAAAATTTGTAATATACTGAGCTACTGAATGTAAATCTACTACCGCGGGTTTGATTTTTATATTTAGAACAACTGTACATCATTACATTACATATTAGAAGGTTTATTTAATCTTGGATCACAAATTAAATTATTTCTGAATATTTAAAAACATTTTAGGTGTAAAAATGCCCTGGTTGTTTTTTATCCCGATTCCGGAAACCCAAACGGAGGAGAGCACTGGATAGATGATGCCAGTTTGCGAAACGATATGAAAAACATCACGGATCGTGGCGAGAAAATATTGAAAATTTGGGTCTATAGTTGCCCCTTGTTGCCTGGTCAAACGGAATCCGACGGTATGGTGTGCCATGCCTTCGTGGTCATCGAGTGCAGCAATTACTTTTGGTCCATTGAGAAGAACAGTGAAGGGATCACCCTACAACGTTCCAACCACACCCAATTTGTTAAGAAAAAATATCGACGAATTGAAAGGCCAAATGAAATTAAAAGCTGAGCCGAAGCG
Source organism: Desoria tigrina (assembly GCA_906901685.1). NCBI lineage: Eukaryota > Metazoa > Arthropoda > Collembola > Entomobryomorpha > Isotomidae > Desoria > Desoria tigrina. The sequence goes on from CAJQTU010000060.1 coordinate 1,206,972, forward strand.
GAAGGGAACGGAAGTGACACAGTGGATGACCTTATTGATTGGCTCTAGATGAAAGACGGCTCAACTGAACCAACTCCCTTGAAGTCATATTTGAGACTCACAAACCATAAATGATCATAATGACAAATGAACACTCAATATAGTTCATGAGCATTATATCGATCTTAAAGTTTTAATTATAATCGAAATGAATTCAAGAATATACAGGGTATTTCCATCATCGTGTAGTTTTAAAGTTTACATATGCCGAATCAAAATAGCAAGATCACAAAAGCACATTTATTTCTTAAATATTGTTACAAAATTCATTAGATTAAGTCCCTTATTAGTCCCTTAATCGGTTCTGATTAAGGGACGACGAAACACGAGAGGAAAAAATATCTTTGATGTTATCATTCAAAAAAGGTTTTACAACGATTCTGAAAACCCCAAATCTGACAAATGAATATATAAATATGATGTCCCACTTTTGCAACAAGCCCTTTTCAATGTTTACAACGTTTAATTTGTAGAAGTGCTGAATAATATATGGATTTCATGTACCAAATCCGAAAACCTTCACATTTTCAGTAATCAGAGGAGCAAATCAAAGAAATTAACTTTGGCCTAAACTTCAAAGACATTTCGGGTATTTTGATTTAGATTCAAATGAGTTTGGTAATAATAATCTTATAGGTTGCAGATTTGCAGATCACAAGGATTATTTTTACATGTAGGTAACATGACAGCTTTGAAGCTTGAACATCAAAAGACTAATTTATTTCCCATTCCCATCCCGGTTGACAATTTGATAAAGAATTCTTCGGTCCATCAATATTTTACATCAATGAGTGGGGCTTGGTCATACCGTTTGCAAGACTGGTAGTTTACTACGATTTGAATCGACAATACATCGGTCGAGGACAACATGGATGACAATTAAGATAAAATGCAATTAACTTAAATTAAAAGCAGTGAAGAAGTTTGAGACACAATAAACTGCACAACAACTAGCGGTGTAAGCCTTTCCACGAAATTGACCGATCCGAACTTTACTTTTATTGGCTGGCAGGAAACTGCGAATTTAATGAACCATTTTTGACTCCGTTCCCGACGCCGTCGCCAAATTTGATTCAAATTGGCGGAAGTGACATGCACTTTGCTAGCAAAGGTGTAAACTACGACCACAAAGAATATTGTCGCAGATGCCCAACTACTCAGCAAGATGAACTCAGCGAGTGGCATTTCACTTCGCAGTCTCACCGTTGCATACGAAAAGACAATCGCAACTAATTGAAGCATAGGCATTACAGCCGTAAACATGAAGCCCTGATAGAAATCATTTAATTTCTGGGCTAACAACTGAATTTCTCTGTACAACAACGCTTTCTGTGGCAGAGGTCTCAGAACTGCTTCAAGGTCCTCAAGATATCCAATTATGGAAATGATTTTGAGGAATGCTCCGTAAATCCCCGCTATTGCCGTTCCAATCAACGCATGGGAAAAGAAGAAGAAGTTGATTATCGCCAGTCCGACTATTTTCAATGAATGGGCAGGTATTGAACAGTCCAGTAGCCACCAGCCCAGGAACGGGGGCAGACAAGGCATCCACAATTGACAAGCCGACAGCAAAAGAGGAAAAATCATTGGTCCAATTGTACCCAACATTAAAACTGATGTTATAAGTACAGATTTGGATTGGATTTTTGCATCTAGAAATTAATTTTTATCAGGGGAAAGGAATGAATTATCCAGAAATAGTAAAAAAAAATTAATGAATAGACACAACTCTATGCAGGCCCGTAGCGAGGATTGGTACGGCCGGGCTTCAGAATCTGAAGTACGGCCTTTTTAGTGACAAGTTTTTTAAAAAAAAACTAACAATTTCAAAACATTTTGTTTTTAATCTAGCAAAGCAAGGTTTTCAGGTTGAATAAGGCAATTCCTTTAAGGTTTATTAACTTCAAATCTACTACTGAATAACAGAAATCGACAAATTAGGTGCTGAAATGGACCTGTACCATGTTTAAAAAATTATGCAAATTGACTTTTTCAAATGCTAATAGCACAGCAAAAAATTGGTGCGATTTTAAAAAAACCTTCAAGTTTTTTAATGCCAAAGAGTTGTATTTCAAGACAATTATACAATTTTAATTTTCAGAAAAAGTTGAAAAAAATTAAAAATGAAGCCATTCTTATTTGCACGATTCGATTAGTCTTGAAAAGTTGATGAAATAGTAAGATATAGACTTTGGAAACCGACTCCTACACTTCAATTCCCCCAATTCATTGCTGCTAAATATTCAGTTTGCAGTTTATGGTTTGCCACCGATAAAGCATAAGTTAACGCTTGACCGTCTATCAAGTCTATCAAGTCGATATATTCCCTAGCGTTTAATTTGTTTTAAATTCAATATAGAAATGTAAAACTAAAAATAAGTGAATTGAAACTGATTTCAATAGAAATCAAATACAAAAAATTCTAAGTTTCTTTCAAAGTTATTTAAAAATCAAAACAATGTCAACTTATCTACAAGAAAACCCCAGCCGGTACGGCCCTTCGGGCCGTCCGGCCGGGTTGGAGGTAGCCCTCTACAACCCTCGTCGCTGACTCTATGTACTTACAAAAACAGATTAATTAAAAATCAATATGAATAAACTGAATGATTTCTAAGTATCGTAAACGAAAAACGACCTAATTAAATTGCGAAAAATAACTAACACCACTGATGAAGTGTTCATGGGTAAAAAAAATCACGGCGGAAATTAAAACTTACCAAAGTGTTGTCTCTCGTAAGTTATCATGTCACTAAACATGGACACAGTGTCAAGTATCTTTTCGACTGGCTGAAAACGAGAACGCAAACAGCCATGACAGTATATGAAATAGTGAATCCAACGGATAGTATCCTGGTTCTGGCATTTTTCTCCACGCTCAAAAGTTCGCAACAGCCAAGAATGATACTTCCAGTGTATACTAGAAATAAAACTGACCGAGCTGAATAACGCTGCCGGTACTTCACTCTTTCAATGGGTTTAAAAAATGTTGTTCCCTCTATATCGACCACCTTGAATCCGGTGGCCGTAAAGAACAATGCGACTTTAATATGAGTCGCAAACTCTTTGAAATATAACGTGATCATTTTAAATTTCCGAAATGAAAACAGAAATTCTGTTTCTGGTACCTCTCCAATAGAAATAAAATCGCTTTTACAATGCGCGCTTTGAAATATATATAGACGAGGAATGAAACCTAGTTAATTAGTTTAATATGTTTATATAAAGAGATTTGTAATATGAATTAGTTATTAAAGCAATCATTCACTGCAAACAAACATAGATGTTAAAACGGTGCATTAAAGGACTCAGGAAATAAGAATGCCAATAAATACTCCCAACAGTAACCAGTATAGCACCACCATTCATCTTTAATATTATTTTCACAAGGACGAGTAAATTCTGAAAATTTAATTGAAGATAATACCAGGGTATTTTGTTTATTTACACTCATTTATATGGTACTTACATGATTGCAATTTATGATGTTCAATTTAATTTCTTTGTTTCTTTCATCTTCACGATATTTACGACACCACGTACAAAACAATATCAGAATGAGATACATGAGCAACACAACTATTTATATACAATTATAGGGAAGCGGATTATAAATAACACTTTATCAACTGTCGACAAGTAATTCGCCAATTAGCCACAATAACAACAACAAATTAATCAATTGTAATTAACCAGAGATTGTTTGTGTAAATGTATTTTCATTTAGGGGTTTTGGAGGGTTTGAGAAAAGTATCCGAAGGGTATTGAGTTGGATTAATAACATAATTGCAATGCCTATATTAAATATGATAAGTTATCAAGTTATCATATTCAATTGATTACACATAATCAACCAAGTAAAACCATTATCGTCTTGACGCAGCTCTAAAATATATTGATTTAATAACGGACTAATTTATTCGTAGATTGGTAGGTAGAAAAGTGTTTTAGCAAACTGAAAGAAAATGTTCCTTATAGACAAATGAAACTAATAGGTTATTAAAAGTTAAATTTTCCTTAAAGGTACATAATATTATGACAAATCCATACTTTATCATCGTCTTTTATGTCCTATTTTTTAAATGGCTTTTACAACAAAATACGATTATGAACATTTGATACATGACAAATCAATAGTTAAATTTATTATTTGACCCTGGTGTTGCAATGCAAGAAGCCCTTTTCACTGTTTACAAGGTTGTAGTTCTAAAGGCTAAGGCTGTGTAAAACGCACAGAATTAGATAACTTGTAATTCTTACCTTCTTTAATTTTTAAAATCACGAACAAACATCATCATATTCTATTTTGATTTTTGATTTACATTTTCGGCTAAATTTGTATCACAACTGACTAAATTACATTATATATCAAATGATAATTTCTTCATCCTTATCAGCATATGGTTTAAATCGTATATATAATCTTATTTAACTTGGATCTCGGATTGAGATTTCTAAGGTTTTTATTAGCCACGATTAAAATTGATAATGCACGCTAATTACGATAAAATTCAATTAATTTAAATTAAAAGCAGTGAAGTCGTTTGAGAAACAATGAACTGCGCTACAACTAGCGGTGTAAGCTTTTCCACAAAATTGCAAGAGCCGAACTTTACTTTTATTGGCTGACATGAAATTGTTAATTTATTGAACCACTTTGAACTCCGTTCCCGTCGCCAAATTTCATTCAAATTGGCGGAAGTGACATGCACTTTGCTAGCAAAGGTGAAAAACACGACCAGAAAGAATATTGAAGTAGATGCCCAACTACTCAGCAAGAAGACCCCGGCGACTGGCATTTCGCTTCGGAGTCTCACCGTTCCATACGAAAAGACAATCGCAACCAACATAAGGAGTGGTATTATAGCCGTAAGCATGAAGCCTTGGTAGAAATCGTTAAATTTCTGTTCCAAAATCTGGATTTCCCTGTACAACAATGCTTTTTGTGGCAGTGGTCTGCGAACTGCTTTAAGGTCCTCAATGTATCTGGTTATGGAGAGGATTTTGAGAAATGCTCCGTAAAACACTCCAATTGCCGCTCCAACCCAGGCATGGGACATCAAGAAGAAGTTTATTGTCGCCAGTCCAAATATTTTTAACGGTTGAACAGGGATGGTGCTGTCGAGTAGCCACCATCCTAGGAACGGGGGCAGACAGGGCATCCAAATTTGACAAGCCGACAAGAACAGAGGACAAGCCAATGGTCCAGAGGTGCCCACGATCAAAAATATCGTAATAAATACAGATTTTGATTGGTTCCTCATATCTATAAATTCATTTTAAGAATGACATGAAATTATTATTCATACATTCTCATGAAAATGACAACATATTAAATTCGCCTATACGGTATCCCCATTTAAAAACATTTTTTAAATCAAAATTTTTATTACAGATTGTTGAAATGAAAAGATTGGCTTGAACACTTGTACTAAAAGTAGTACGTACTTAAAACTGTTCCACTGCTCCATGTCCATGATCAAACCACAGAATTATCAAATAAATTGTAAAAGGCGAGCAACGTTGAATTTTTTAATCAGACCTTAAATTGCGAAATAGGAACCACGGCCACTACTAAAGTGATCCTTGGCAAACAGAAAAAATTATCAGTGGAGATTAAAAACTTACCAAAGTGTCGTCTCTCGTAACTTATCATGTCATTAAACAAAGACACGATGGTCAGTACGGATTTCGATTGGACGAAAACGAGAGTCGAAACAGCCAGGATCGTGTATGCTATGGTGAAACCAACAGAGAGTATCCTGGTTCCACCACTTGTCTCATTGTCTCCATGTTTAAAAGTTTGCAACAGCCAAGAATGACGCTTACAACGTACGTTAGATACAAAATTGAACGAGCTAAAAAACGCTGCCGGTAGTTCACATTTTCAATGGGCTTAAAGGGCTTTGCCCCCTCGATATCTACTATCTTAAATCTGGTGGCCGTAAAGAACAAAGCGACTTTGAATTGAGTTGCAAACTCCGTCAAATATAACGTTATCATCTTAAATATGGAGAACAGAAATTAAGTTTATGGAACCTCTCCGGAAGAAATACAACCAATAACCGCTTTTACAATGCCTGCTGTGAAGTATATATATAGATGATGAATGAAATGCAGTTTAGTAAGTCTAATGTCTAATATAGTCCAACGTGTTACTTCATATTGTTCATATAAATTGAATTGTAAAATAATAAGAAATGAGCGAAATTAGTTATAAATACCGGAAACCCTAATTGAAATGATTCAATACGTAACTCAGGAAATATATAACTCCCAGTCAACGGTACCACATATCGTGAGTATTATTTTCCGATCCGATGGGCGAATAAATTCTGAAAATTTAATTGTGGATAATAGCACTACCAGGAAATGTAGCACCAGTGCCTGTGAGTGTGACTGGGATTAATTGCCTGAGACTCATAATGTGCCATTATAATTCCAGGATTCCCTCTTATTCTAATTACGTTCAATTCATATTACAATTCAATTTGGTTACCGGCGTTTAAGACCCGGACGCTTCCCATTCATGGTTTTATACGGTACCATACCGGTACCTTCTTCTCACATATGGGCTTGGACATTTATCACCCAGACAGTATACTACCCGTACAAAAACGGATGGTTCCCACCATCTCACCATACTTCAGAACACGGTCAGTTCCCACTTGGACCGTTCACACTCCGAATTAAAAAACATTGTCATGTATGAATGACCCTTGCCATTTTATTAAGTATCGGAGATACTTTATGCGAACGTTTGGTGACCGTCCGTCCGTCCGTCCGTCCGTCCGTCCGTCCGTCCGTCCGTCCGTCCGTCCGTCCGTCCGTCCGATTTTCATTGTTGGCGCTCTAACTTTCGAACGCTTCAACTTTTTCAAATTTTTTTTTCAGAAGTTGGTCCTATGTATCGTAATACAGGCTAAGTTCGAAGATGGGCGAAATCGACCACACCCACTGGGGTTTGCCCATCTACCCCAATGTTAAAAAACCACCACCTATTGTGGTATTACATGCCCCTATAGACAATACCTTCATACCATATTCATGAATATATATATATATATATATATCGTCACCGTCTAAGCTGTACACATATAGGGGACGACGCCCACTCACCCCGGGGCGCGCCCCGGGGCGCATTTTGGGGCAAATTGAGATTCCAACGCTATGTTGTAGTCACATAACGTACGATGTTGTAGACACATACGGGACGACGCCCACTCACCCCGGGGCGCGCCTCGGGGCGCATTTTGGGGCAAATTGAGATTCCAGCGCTATGTTGTAGCCACATAACGTACGATGTTGTAGACACATGCGGGACGACGCCCACTCACCCCGGGGCGCATTTTTTGGCAAATTGAGATTCTAATGCTATCTTGTAGCCATCGGATAGGCTGTCACATTGACATGTGTGTGACCACTCCAACTTCCCTTAAGGGTCATATTCAATGACTCTCAAGGTGACATTCTAATTTCAATGGTACATGAACACTATCGCAACGTCAATTAGGTTGACATGTGTGTGACCACTCCAACTTCCCCCAGGGGTCATATTCAATGACTCTCAAGGTGACATTCTAATTTCAATGGTACATGAACACTATCGCAACGTCAATTAGGTTGACATGTGTGTGACCACTCCAACTTCCCCCAGGGGTCATATTCAATGACTCTCAAGGTCACATTCTAATTTCAATGGTATATGAACACTATCGCAACGTCAATTAGATTGACATGTGTGTGACCACTCCAACTTCCCCCAGGGGTCATATTCAATGACTCTCAAGGTCACATTCTAATTTCAATGGTATATGAACACTATCGCAACGTCAATTAGATTGACATGTGTGTGACCACTCCAACTTCCCCCAGGGGTCATATTCAATGACTCTCAAGGTCACATTCTAATTTCAATGGTATATGAACACTATCGCAGCGGCAAGATCATCACATATTTTCATAATTGATTTCACATTTCTGGATAATATTTCTGTTATTCATCTCCGATACTTTCCTATATCCATTGATATGGTTTATTGATAACCCAAATACTAAGCCTGTACTAAAATTTCGCTTTACTTTCAATACGAGCTAGGCATTGGGAATGTTTAGTACGATTTTGTTATTGGGAATTTAGTACCGTCTTGGATTTAAAATTTAGTACCGTCTTGGCATTGGAGATTTAGTTCTTGGTATTGGACTTCAAAGGGATAGGCACGAAACATTTAATTTTTCAGCTTTTCGCTAAGCAGGTGGGAGGTGTTCACTTTGGGAGGGAAGACTCTGGATGGGAAATGTCCTGGTGGGAAGTATCCAGCCGGAAAATGATGGATGTGGAAAAACATGGAATCGAAAACACCGGACATTGACAATTCAGTATAATTAAAGTTTACTTATGTGACGCTAGCAATAATTATTGCCGTTGATAATACTTAAATTAAATGAAGTGTTCTGTTTATTAAAGGGTGAAACCCTTTAATGTTTTCATCATGTTTGTCGGTCTGTCCGTAGGTAGCCGCTCTAACTCGGGAACGGTAGAGCTTTTTAGATTTTTTTTTCGAATATGTAATCTGACCGACTTTAAGTTCCAAGTTGGATCTTGTTCCTTGGATCCTAGCACATGCTAAGTTCGAACTTGGGTCATATGGGTTACACCCCCTGGAAGTTGATCTATCTCTCCAATGTTAAAAACCTACTGTGTGCAGTGTTATATAGCCCGAGTCAGGATGCTTCAATTTGTCTGTATTTTAAACCTATTCCCTTGGTAACAATACTTTGCATGACCCCCACGGGCCAACCGATCGACCGATTTTTCCCACCTTCGAACTTAGCCTTCGCATTTGCAAAATACACAAGTGTCCCAAATTTCAAGTCGATCGGTCCAGCCGTTTGGCCGCTAGCGTGTCACGGACAGACGGACGGACGGACGGACAGCATGATTCCATAAGCCCCGACTCGGGCTAAAAATTGAAATTTCGGAAATTCCCAAAACCGACCATATATTTATAGCCGTACCATAACTACTACACAACACATCGTGATACCCAGAGCATTATATCGGCCCGACCCCATGGAATTTGACCTATCCCTCCAACGTTAATTTTTTTCAATTTTCTTCTACGGGTTTCAAATAACTTAATAAACCGATGTAACGGGTGTAACCAAGTGTTGAAAACATCAGGTCTCGCACCCTGGTGTCAGTGGGAATGGTCCCGTAACTGACACCAGGGTGCCAAACACGATCTTTTTGGGGGAAATTGAGATATGGGTTTTAAATTATTTCCATGTGTAAAAGAACAGTATTGACGTATACGGGACCACTCCTACCGACACCAAGGTGCGAAACCTGATGTTTTCAACACTTGGTTACACCCGTTACATCGGTTTATTTTAATTTCATTCTTCAGACATAAGAGAGACAGGCCAATTTTGAATTTATATGACATACATAACAAAATGATTGACGCTTAATTATAAGGAATATCAATCAATAATATGTTCTAGAATATATAATAATAAACCAATGTAACGGGTGTAACCAAGTGTTGAAAACATAAGATTTCGAACCCTGGTGGTCCCGTATACACACGTCAATGTTGTTCTCCTACACATAGGAATTATCTAAAACTCATCTCAATGTTCCTCATAAAGCCAAGGATTGCATCCTGGTGTCAATGGGGGTGGTCCCGTATACGTCAATGTTGTTATATTATACATGAGGATAATTTAATATCTCCATTTCCCCAAAAGGCCCGGGTTTCGCACCCTGAAATGTATTTTCAGGTTGTTCCCATAAGTGGATGAGAGACATAGAGTTTATGTAGACTGCGCAAGCGGCAGTCTCAAAATAGGTCAGTGATTTCTATGAATTTAATGCTTTTTGTGGGGGGGGGGGGGGTTTAATTTATGGGGGTCAGGGGGTGTGATTGATTTTATCAAAGTTCGAACTTAGCCTGTGTTAGGACCGAAAGAACAAGTGTACAAAATTTGGTGACCGAAGGTCAAGACGTTCGTCAGTTGTCGAACAGACCTACGGACGGACGGACAAACGGACTGGTAATTGGCATATAGTGTTTTGAACACTTAATAATAATAGATCTAATCTAATAGATCTAATAATAGGTTGTTGTGTTTGTTTTATTTTTTAATATATTGTATCATTCCTTGTTTGGCTTCCTGCTGAGAAAACTTAGCATTCCAAGATATGCTAAACTGCTTTCATATTGCAGTATCTCAGTCTTCGTCAGCTTTTAAGCTTTCGAGACCTTTTCAATGCCTGATAAGTTTTATTTGTATAAAGGGGAGATGTTTAGGCGTTAAATGCTATAAAATTAAGATTTCGTGTACAAAACACGGAAATATTCAGCTACTTTTAATAGTCCGGGAGGCAGACCAAAGCAATCCACCTTGCTTTGTTACCCGAGTTCGGGAATATAATAACATACGAACGGGATAGGTTGGGTTAGGTGCAGAATACAAAGAATCTTTCAGAAACATTTGAAGTTTGACCCTCTAAAATATTAAACTGTTTTTCATTCCAGTTGACAATTTGACAAAATTTGCCAATTTCTCCGGCTGGATATTATGTATCGCTACATCGGCGTCACTTCCCGTCTTGTAAATGTAAATGTTATAGTAGGAAGGATTTTATTTCGCTTTACGGAACATAAATACCATCCAATAGAGACAATAGAGGAAAATACCGTTCCAAATTCCAGTAGAAACACAAAGAAGGTGACAGTCCTCGGTTGTATTTGACATTTCTTAGGTATCTTTCAGGTTTTAGGATTTATTTTGGATTTGGTAGATTTTATACCAAATACGACGAAAATAACAGACTTTATAACTAGCCATGAATTTAAATAATAATCGACAAGTAAAAAACAAAGTTCGAGTTTAGTTATTGCTGATTCTTCTATTGTATGGATCTGGTTGTCTGCTTTCAACGACTGCATCACAAGAAAACGAACCAGATGTATTTTGAAATGTATATACTATACTGCATGCGTTTAGTTTTCCGCGTTATTTAAACGGTAATATGATCGTGACCGTGAGCGAGCGGTTAATACCCTGTCTATTTTTGGTGCAAGCGATTGAACTCTAGTTAGGCCCAGCGCGAGTTAAGCGATCCAAGTTCTGAATCGATCCCATCAGAATATTGGATTGGAAAACGGAAAAGGCAACCAGGCTTCTTTTCAAGGAAAAAACTTGACCACAATATTCATCAATTTACCAAAAACCCTTGAAAAGAATATCAAGAACCTCATTAATTTGATTTGATTTAATCCTAATGTGACCACTTTAAATTCATTTGAACATCCCAAATATAAATCACATTAAAGGGTCACAAAAAAGCTCTTTTTCTTTAGAAATGTTTATTCGACCCACATACAACAATAAATAGAATCAAGGATTCACAAAGGACCGCAATATAAAATAAAAATCAATATAATATAAGGTAAAGCACTATGCCTGTTGAGCTCTTTGAAAGATCTTTTTTTGCATATCTTCATTCTGAAGTTGCTCCAATGTGAGTAAAGAAATTCCCAATTGATCTTCTCTCGTAAAAGGCTGGGCCATTTGCTTTAACCATTTTTTTGAGATCTGCAAAACCATTATTGACGTCAGACAGTTCACAGGGTTTGTAAATATTCAGTATGTAACTCTTTTCATGCAATACTTCATAAATAGAAAAGGGCTGCATATACAAATAGACGAGTTTTAATCAACAGCCGAAAATTTTTACCTGGATGGCTTCCTCCACGGACAGATTGCTAAAGGAATCTCTTAAATGCTCTTGTATCCATTTTGGTAGTTTCGATTTCTTATCCGCCCGTGAAAATCTCTACAATTGGAAATGCAAAACATTTAAAATGTTTACTTCTTGATGTTTCAAAAGATTACAAGTATAAAAGCTGTTGCAACCTTGTCTGCAAATATCATGATGCCATAATCCGTTTTTCCTCGTAGAGCCCGTCCAACGCACTGTGCAGCATGCCTCATCGCATCAAAAGTTAAAAAGTCATTTTCCTTTATCTAAAAATATAGTGAATTTATTGGGTTTTTAAGTTTTAAACCGGTCTTGGAATAATAAATTCGATTGGATTAAGACATCTTTCAATGCACCATTTACCTGGAACTGATCCCTGAGATATTCCAATCTTGCTTTCAGGATTTTCGATTGTGTGTAAACGTATGGAATTCCAAACATTAGGACCGCTCTGCCAAGATGGTGGTCAAAGTCAACTCCCTCCGATACTTTCCCCCGTGCCACTGACAGTAAAACAGCGCCTCTTCCATTCTCACATGCCTGGACAAAACGATACTTTTTCCTTCACGTGAATTCATTGAACTCATACATTTCAATATGAAGGTTTAAGGAATCAGGGTTCATGTAGTTAAGTTGATGATTGAAATGTCTATAAATCAAAATTGAAAACCTCATAAGGTCCTTTACCTTAATATAATTGAACAAGGCCAGACTGGTTTCTGCAGCGTCTTGAGTTTCAATGAAGAGGAGTTTGTATTTCAAAAGCTGATCTATGATTCCTTGATCATACCAACTGGCGACTACATTCTCCATATAGAGATAAGATGTAAAAAAGCACACCATTCCATCCGGTACGATGCAAGCAGTCTCAACTAGAAGGTTTCCGTAGTTCCTAATTACAGAAATATCCTCTCTTGTTTCATACTTGGACGACATTGCGACTTGATCGTTACCTTTTGTAACAACCTGTGTTAAGAAATAAATCATTCATCATTTGCATTTACGACTAGCACTTGATCAGAGAGTTAGCCATGTTCGGATGTTTTACCAATGGAAGGATACATGGACGGGCTAAAGTCATTGTGAAAGACGTCATTAAAGTTGGATGAAAGTCTAAGATTTTAGGATACATATCTAATGGTGACAGTGTCCCAGAAGTGATGACCACCGTTTGGAATCTGTCAAACACAGGTTTGATTGCGATCGAACTATCCAGACAACTAAAGTGGAGGATTGGGTTGCTAACTGTGGGAGATTTTTCATCAAAGGGCTCAATGATAATGGTAAATCCTTTCGTGTATGTTGACACTAGTGTGGCAAAGTGAGACATTAGTACCAATGGAGAAAAATCTGATAGATCAGATATCTCCAGTGCTTTAATTAAAGACGCCAGTCTTTCTGCACAAAATCTAGAAAGGAAAGGAAATCATGAATCAAAAACTTTTGACAATTGATGTGAGGCTCGTATGAATATTTAAGGCGTGTATAAATTAATGAATTAAACATCATGTCAATAGGCACTCTGAAATCCGAATTCACAACTTATGGATGTCGTAATAAACACGAGCCAAATTCACTGATATTTATAGTTGATATTCAATCAAAGAGGACCATTGTACCTTAAAGGCTTTCGCTCAATGCAGATCTTCCCGTAAATGTCCTTGAGAAATCCAGCGGGTGACTCTTGAACGACATGTGTGACTCGAAGCCTCATCTTAATATATTCGACGAACTTTTTCAAAAAGAATACAAAATGCTCAGCATTTCGAATGTTTCCAGGTACGGCCTCTTGAAGAATCTCATTAGGAAGTACAGGATTTGCAAGTACAATATCGGTCTCTCGAGCAATACTAGCATCTTTCAGTCCTTCGACAAGTCGATGATATTCTTCCCGAAGTTTTTTGCTGTCCTTCTCTTTAATTCTAAGAAATATTGAAATTAGTTCAATATATTATAATTCAATATTGGGGAGGGATACAAACACAAATGCCTGTTTCAGACTAGAAATTACTTACTCTTCTATGGTTTTCTCCAGAGTTTGAAGATTTGTTGAAGCTTTATCCAAAACCCTTCGATTGATTTTTACACTCATGGCATCAATACAAACATTATCTGGCAATTAAAATCCAAGTTAAAAATTTCCATTTTCAGCAAAGGCAATAAACCGGCATGATATGTTTATGTTGTTAGTTATCAGGTTATCACCAATATTATGGGCTTCGTCGAACACAACAACAGCATTCTTGGATATTTCCTTCGACACGATATCCGCAATTTTGGGATCAAGGAGGTAATGGTAACTGTATACTACAATATTCGCATGAACAATCTGTGTCAACAAATTATATTGATTAGAAAAAGATCATGACCGGCATACTAACTATGTCTGTCCTTCACCGTAGCTGACCCACCGTATATCGGGCAATGAAATAAGGACAATATCCCTTTTGCCTGCCATACTCTTTTAAATCATCCATGTTATAGACCCCAGGAGGGAGTGGAAAATCTCTTCCATGAAGATCGAACGACTCATAAAAATCACAAACGGGTACGTTGGGGTCATTCTGATGTTTTGCTCGTACATATGATGCTGTCATACTGTGACACCTGCCATCAACAACCTTTCCCTCCTTTTCCCGGCTGACCTATACACACGTTAAATAGAGAAGACAATACATTATATACGAAGTTATGCAATTACCTAAGTACGCTAAATAATTTTAAGCATTTGTTCTTTCTTACCGAAGGATGAATACAAAGGTTCTTTCTCGAAGATAATGCAAGTCCCACTATCTTCGGTTTCTGTCCCATCTCTTTCTCATAAAAATCCATTAAATTAGCCAGTTCGGCAAGGACCTTTTCAATTTCGGGAAGGGTTCTGGAACAGTACACAAGCTTTGTTACATGTAAAGGATTGGCTTGCATGTACGACACGATCAATGAAAGCAGAGATACGGTCTTCCCTGTTCCAGAGGGCATCTCGAGCATACAATGTCCCTAAAATAAAAACGTTTGTCATAATTTTGGCTTAAAACGAATTAAAAATAAATTTTTTAAATACAACCTGACTAGTGAATGTAATATGTTTGTATTGCATGTGTATGTATTTTAAGCTACTGCTACAGTACCTTTGCATCCAGGGACTTTTTAAGCTCTGACATGTATGAGAACTGCTCTGGATATATGTAGTCATATGGAAACAGAACCGGAAGTCCGTCGACAATTAGCCTAGAAAAATTGAAGTTAGCAAGTTTATTTCGATATTTTAGCCAAAATAGATTATAAGAGTTCAGAGTTACAGCTCAATCAACGTATTTCTCGACCCAAACCAACCCAAAAAAGCCAGGGCCAGGGGTTACAAAACCGAGATCAGACATTGAAAATGTACAACATTTAAGTAACGGAAACGGAACTAACTGTGAACGTGAAGTGCGATACTTCAATACTTACTTCATTCTGTCGTCGTATGAGAAGCTTCAAGCTTTGAGCTTAAAAATGCAAAATGTCAGCACTTTTGACGTTTTGACTTGAATCCAAAAAATCTCCAATCTGAAATTACAAGTTTGATTTGAAGTTCGTTTGGCAATTTGGCAATGCAATGCATAATTATGAATTAATAGCAAAATGCAGAAAAGCTGTAAGCTGAGGACCCGTCAGATCAAAATCAGAACCTGTAGAGCATAGAGTAGTCTGCAATCACTACTGAAATCAGATCGGTGACCTGTGACCTCACTGGAACATACCAAAAACCAAATTCTACACTTAGCAAACTATTAATTTTTTATAATGTAATAATACATAATACAAAAATATAAAATAAATTTAAAAAAATGACAAATGAAAAATGAAGTTAACCTTTCACCTTCAACCTTTGCACTTTGCTTGAGTTCAAAAAAACCAATTTAACCCATTCCGTCTGTAGTTTTTAACCGTCTGCAATACAATTACAAATTATATACTTTAATTTGTACACAACTAGGACAATTCCTTCTCAAATTAACTGTAATTTGTAATTTATTTATTTCATATTTTGCAAAATTGCATGATTGATTGAACGAATCGTTCAGAAAGCAGAGCAAAATCCTCCGGTGTACTTTCCCAGTTGATAATTTTAAAAGCACAAGCAGGAGGGCAGGGAATAGTCTCCCTTTACGGCCTCATTTCAATCAAAATAAGTGCTACGAAAAAAATCCTGCAATGCAAGCAAAAGCAAGGGTTTTTTTATCAAACATTTCCACATTTTTCTGACATTCATCTGCTTCTGAAAGTTTTCTTAGCCATAATTTCAATCAAACGTAGTTCAGAAAATTTCGTATGAGGACTGAAATCTGCTCCGTCTGAGTGTCTGATCTGAGGCCTCAATTAAAATTGAGGAACCGAAAGTATTTATTTATTGACTGAATTCGGGGTTGGATTAAAAGTGCGCCTTCCCTCCAAGAGCTAGTTTGTGTGGTTCTATCCTCGTTTAGCCTCTCTTACAACTTGGATACGGAGGATCAACCACCACCGACACGGCGACGGATAAGCAAATGCAATGCAAGTAAGATCTTTTTATAAGAACTGTTACTGTTAGTCCTTTAGAGTTTAGTAAGACAAACTGACTGGATTATCAGAAGGGGTTAAATGAGACTGGTGTGAGAAATGCAAGTTTCAGTAGTCTCAACTTTCTCGCCTCTTTTCTTTGCTCAACTAGAACTCTGTCTCATTTTGCCTCGATTTGTTAATCCTGTTCGCGTCCTTGAATCTGCAAAGAAGTCTATGGATTTCATTTATAGCAACTACATTTACAAGATAATTAAGACCAACCCAACATTACTGAAATTAAGTAATATTCTTAATTTTTCACTTCAATAAGGGATTGGAATAGGATAACCGTAAACCGTAAATACCTTGACCCACTGTACTGCCGACTCGACTGGTGACATGGCTTTGCTTTGATCAAGCGTATGACTTGGGCACATTCTCGATTCTTGAAACATTTAACATTCTTTAACATTTAGTATTATTAAGTAGTATTATAGACTATATATGACTGAAAATGCTAACATAAATAATCAATAAAGTGGTTTTTATCCGTGAACCGGATATTATAACATGTTTAGCCATATCTATCTGTAAGAAGAAAGTAATGTTTAATTTTTCGATGTCGTAACTTGTCGTTAAAGTCTAAAGTATGAAGTATTTGTCATCCAGTTTGTCAAAACTGTCTAATTGTAAGTCTAACATTTGATTTGCGATGGTCATGGACAGGGTCATATCAAAATTATAATAAATGTTCAGAAGTTCAGGAGATTGGAATAAATTGGTTGGTGACATAATTTTTAGTAACATTAAAAATGTGCTGTTGCTTTATAGCGTGAAGGTGTTGCATAAAAGTAGAGTAAATTAATGTATGTACATTCAAGATTAATGCACCGTCTAACAAATGTTCTGATTTATCGAAGGTAATTTACAGGTTAGGGAATTCCCAACTTCGTTTCAATTCCTTTAAAATCATTCAAATTAAAAAATTTTAACCGTTCATTAGTTTTTAAATCGTGGGGACAGGTGGACCGAGTACAGTCAGGACATCAAAGTAATGCATAATGACAACGTATCTCTAAATGCATGTGATAATTTTGCTTTATCTAAATTTTTGCTGCGCAGCCATCAAAATCTAAATTTATTGATGTGGATTTTAAGTTCCATGTCGATAATCAATTAGTTAGCTAATCCAAATTAGTTATAATAAATAATAATACGTTATAGGTAGGGCAGCTAGTGCTAATAGGGTAAGCTGAAAAATCATCGTAGACCGGTGAATTAAATTTTCAAGCTTTCTATTGTTTAAGATTTGTCCATATTTGCCTGATTTTTTAAGTTGGTTCTGTTGGAATATCATTGTTGAGTTCGCATCCGATTTAAACCCCTCTCCAAAGACAAGAAAGATGAAGTTAAAGTAGTGACCAAAAATCTTTTAAGTAATGACACCATATAGACGTTTCGTATCAGTTTTTCCATTCGTGACTGACATTTAGAGAAGTAATTTGAAAAGTAAATTAACCAAAACTCACAGTATCTTCCGATGGTGGACATTTCACCTTCACACTTCGATATCGATCGTGTCCTCTCCTCCAATTCAATTTCGTATTTATATGGGTAACGATGCGAATTTCAAAGTCATTCAAGATCAATTAAAACGTAGTCTAAATGCTAACGATGCACATGTAGAAAGTATCAGAGATTTAAGAAAGAAAGCTATACATGGAATGCATATGGGTTTTGTTTTTATTTATTAGCAATATCTAGGTCTAGGTGAATCGTTACCGTTCCAATTTGAGTCATTGTTGAATTGCATTTGTTCTATTAATACGACAGAGAAGGCTATTATTAATCGACTACAGATCAAATTTTAATTGATTACTTTACAATTTACTGGGATCTGACAATATAATGATGAACTTGCACAACGATGTTACTCCTAAATTTAATTTTATTCCTTCTTCCCAATCGTATGAGTGTCGGGACATGGTCGGGACGAATGCTTTGAGTTATGATCATGATGTGTAACGACGTTGTTTTTATAATGTTCATTTTCACTTCAATGCTGATATACCATGACGAATGACAGACTGCAGTTTAGTTGAGATATCGAAATCGGTCCCAGGTTCAGGTTCCATGATTGATAAATGAGTATCTGACTAATATTTATATTTTATATTATATCCACCATTCTTCGGTTACGAAAAGTTGTTTTGAACCTTATGTAAAATTTTAATGCCAAATGTCAAATTTTCCCGATAACTTCATTCCCGACCCGATGTCCATCATATCAAGTAAAACGTTAAAAATGCAACTTTTTTTTTGCTAAAAGTTTTTAATTTTATCAATGTTCAAATGATCGTAAATCAAATATCGAGCTTGGGCAAATACAAAATGCAATACAGTTTAAAACTACTTTAGAACCTCGAATTAATTTGTGCCGGAAACTTATTATAATTTTATTACCTTGAACGATATTATTAAAAAAAGAAGTAAATACGCCCAGTGGGAATAATTTTATCAGGGGTTAAAGGGGGAGTACAAATATTTCAGTTTTTCAGTGCAGAGAATTCTTGTTTTTCCAATTGTTCTGAATGATGGGTATCACAGATATATACCGACTGATGCCTTTGTCTCGGACACTAAGAAAAGATGAGGAAGTTATTAAGAGGAGGGTCTTATTTCAATGATTGTTTATCTTCTTGTTTATTTAAACTTCATATGTTCATATGCCCCAGACCCCTCGAGACAATATTCTAAGTTCTTTAAGTCCTTGTCTTTGAAGCTAATTGGATTTATCCTTTGCCGACTTAACGTCAACGTATAATTCTTGCATGGAAACTTAGCGTGGGCGTTCTTGAAGATGCAATTAAAGTTAATCTGAATGTCGTCGACCTCCTAAATAGATTGTAGACATACGGCCACAAATTTCTTTACAATTTGGTTCCAAGATTTTGGAAAGTTTATATAAACTCCTTTCCATGCATATTGCAATTTCATTAGGTAGTCCTGTAGGCAAAACTTAATGAGCCATGACTTAGATAAAATAAATGAAAATTGATTTGAATAATTTTAAAGATCGAGATTTATCCTTATTAACAAAAAGACATTAAATAATAAATTAACAGCCATTCACCCTTCTAGAAAGAGAAGTTAAAATACCATCTCATATTTGAAATATAATATGAACTGATATTTTATAAGAAACAATTTCCTCCGAAACCAACTTAAAATTATGACTTTATTAAGTCCAGAAACAAGACATAAATACGAACAAAGGAGATTCCACATTGTCTGTTTTTTAAACAGACTAATTTTCTGTCATATTTTGCAACAAAAAATTATATTAGCGATGGCTAATATGAGCTTAGCGCTTTTGAAATCTTATAGAATTTGCCTCGTCTTGTTTTGTTCATTTAACTTTGTTGTTTTAGAAATGTAGCCAGTTTTACCTGGTTATGGTCAATGTAAAAATGTAATTCAACCTTGCTTCTTTGTTCGATTAGCTATCAGTAGATAATAACAAAGCCGAATTTGCAAAGAATCCTGTCAGTGTCACTCTGGTCGTTAGATCTCATAATGAAAATCAAAATCTCAAGTCGGAAATCGGTTATTTTTATTTATTTCCCATACTTTCTAAATGGCCATTAATCATTGACTGTTTTTATCTACCTACGAACACGAATTAAAATGCACTCAACGACTCTCTTGATGTCTCGATCTCGAAGATATTTTGCTTCGTGTCAATCAGTACCCTTTCTTCATTCTTTTCTTGACGCCATAAATTTCCTAATAAATTAATTGTGCCCACTAAGAATAATAATGTCTTTGTTCAATAATTCCATTTAATTGTAACCTCATATCTCTAATGGCTTTCTATTCTGCCGAGTGTTTACGATTTGTTGAATAAATATCTAATGGACTCGTTTTTGTGCTTTCAGACCATGTTGATATGGGTTGACAAGACGGACAACTAACACATGCAGGTTGGACATCAACTAATGGTGAATGGTTAGACAATTCGATTAGACAGAAAATGGACTAATGGAAACATACCCCAAGTTGACACGATTGTATTCAATAACCGACGCCTGGAAAAATTACGGAATGATTTCAGCTCAGCCTTTGTTCCCCATACGTTCTTACCTGTCAAAACGTGTTAAAAGCACTGTTATTGGTTGATACCAATCTTGATACCGCGACAACGAGTAACGGACTGATGTCATACGTTTGACAAAACAAAAGCAAAGTACAAAGGAAAAAAGTACTTCGAATCGTCGTAATCAATCGGTTTCGTAGGGACATTATTTGGGAATTGTGATTTTGCGATGCCGGAAAATGATCTGTCCTATCCACCCAGACGGTAATATAAAACATAAATCTACAGGAAAATTGGATCAAGTCAAGACGTCAAG
Source organism: Desoria tigrina (assembly GCA_906901685.1). Taxonomy (NCBI): domain Eukaryota; kingdom Metazoa; phylum Arthropoda; class Collembola; order Entomobryomorpha; family Isotomidae; genus Desoria; species Desoria tigrina. The sequence goes on from CAJQTU010000060.1 coordinate 1,227,717, forward strand.
GAGTGGGTGTTGTAAATTGTACAAGGAAGTTTAATGCTAAGGCAGCAGGTTTAAAAAATGGAAATGAGACTCCAAAGTTCAAAGTCAACTTCGTTACCATCCCCATCAGCCTCCTCGGATCTGAAGAACATGGGGACAATGTGCTTCTTTTTGGTGGATCTTCTATTTCACAACGGACCGAATCTGGTTCCAGCCGGAATTAAGTACCTCATAGGAATTCTAGCCCTCTCGGTTAAGAAGAATGCTACGGTACGGAAAAGTACATTTCAAATCCAAAGACTATCTTCTAACGAAGCCTTAGAATTTGCTAATTCCATCCCCCCGGAGTCGTCCTCAGGAGCTGAAAAAACCGTCGTCGATACTGATCGATCTATATGGATCCCTGGAAATGTTTTGAACTCCATGTTGGTCAGTTCAAGTCAATGGGTGTCGGTTCACATTACTTCTGGTGTGGATGACCCTTCCAAGAAATCGAATTTTCTGTTCCCCTGCAAAGTTTACAAACTAAAACATGAAGATGTAAAAATCGCTACTGACCAGGAAAGCCATTCTCGAGTTCTGGATAATCAATCTATTAAGGTGACAGATACTCTGTACCACAACCTCAAAAGGCAGTTTGGATTATCCCCTGTTGACTCCGATGAACTCAGATGCCGATTAATCCCTCTCTTAACAAATTCCTGTATAAACATTTGCGAGAAATTCGCTTGTAACCCTTCCAAAGCAAAAATAGTCAAACTTTCCAGGCTAAAATCATCCTACGAAATGAGACAAGGAGATTGTGATACTTTGCTCAAAGCTTTCTTCCAAAGTCCGAAGCATTTGGCTTTACTTGATATCGTCTCTATTCCTCATTCCTCACATGCAACTATGACAGGAGTAACGGATGGATGGACAGACTTTGGAAGGTTGGAATTAATTGTCAATCAAATCGGAGATGAGTCAGGAACAGGGGCTTCGGGCAATGGGGAAGTTTACCTAGTTTCATCCGACTCCACCACTTTGTACTTAACATCTGAAGTTAATGATTACCACGTGGGGATTTCTTCTTCAGCTACAAGCAGTAGGTCGTCAAAATTACATGGAGAAATGCACCTTGAACTCGTGCCAAATGCACTTCGACCGTACCTGGAGCAACTGGAGGAGATGTTCACTCAAGCCATCGGCATGAATCTCGGCCCTCCGGTCGACAATGACTTGTGGCCAACCGTCCTAGTTCATGGACAAATTGGGACTGGAAAAATGTCCGTATGTACTGCCGTTGCATTAAAACTTGGGCTTAATTTCTTTCATATCAATGCCGTTAACCTGATTGGAGATACGAGTGCCTATACCGAAGCAAAATTGAAATCTCTGGGTGAAAAAGCCAAGTCCTTGCTTCCCTGCCTTATCTACATCAAGAATGTCCACGTAGGTCACAAAACTTTCTAGACTTTTTAGTTTGTAGACTGCTTTCTAAATGAACGTCGTAGAGATGGATAGATTTATGGAAATTTAAATGTTTCGTTCCAGACAGATTAAGGTTTGGTTGGGTAGACTGATGCGTATATTTTTGTCCTACTTTAGCTACTTGGGAAGGACAAAGAGGGACAGGACGATAAGAGGGTAATCTATGCGTTTAAGGAACTACTTTCTGACATACAACGGAATATTTCGATGATTAATCAAGATTCCAATCGACTTGCTAAAACAAACCGATCTGCCTTATCCTCATCATCATCGTCAAGTTATTCCTTGGCTGCTTTCGTCGTTGGAAGTTCTCGACAACCTGAAAACATATCTGGGTCCCTCCGTTATCTTTTTGTCCACAAATTGGAAGTACGGAGTGAAGTGCCATTCCATCAACTTCAATCTACTTTTGAATGGTTGATGAGCAAAGGAAATGTCAACTCTTCTTCGAATTTAAATCTGGGAGGATGGGTGGAAAAATCGTGTCATGGTGTTAAGCGAAGCGTTGGAGATTTGAGGGCGTGTTTGGCTGTTGCCACTAGGTTAGATTAAGTGATGATTTTCGATTCTGGTGTTTTAATCTAATCGGTGTCGGGTGATGTTTTTAGTTTGTATTTAATTGGCACTTTAAACTATACAGGAAAGCCTATGACGAAAGAGTAAAAGACAACGCACATTCCGATGTACTAGATCCGCTTCCGTTTCGTAGTTCCAGTAGGGGTTTTCTGGAGATAACTGAAGAGCATTTGGACTTCTCCTTAGGTAAGTATTCCTGAAGCTCGTGTTATATTTGGGCGTGTAGTTTTGCAGCGTCCATTTTCAAGGTTTTTGTAAACCCGCTATTGGAGGAATTAATAAGATACTATTTCGTGATGATAAATGTTTTGAGTTCGAATTCGAGAGTTGACGGTGTCTCATCAACAAACTTATTTACATCTTTAATAAAATGTATGGCTTACTGTATTGTTTACAGGAATTGTAGACAATGTGCTGAAAGAAATGAATTCTACTGTCAAGATCCCGAATGTCAAGTGGGAAGATGTGGGTGGACTCGGTGCCATTAAATCAGAACTGATCAACTCTATACAACTTCCACTTAAATTTCCTCAACTATTTTCCACTGGAATGAAACGCTCCGGTAATCACCAATCACGATGCATTTCATAATTTTGTTAAGAAAAATGTCTGCGTATTCCAGTAGCTCATTAAAACCGTTGCTGCCATATAGAACAAATTATTGAAGATGCTAAAACTACAAAAAGTCGACAAATGATATATTCCAATAACCAATTTGAACATGTTAAAAATGCATGAGAAGTTTTCACTAGAAACCGGAACGACGTTTTGTTTTTCTGTCCCATTAGGAATCCTGCTCTACGGGCCTCCTGGAACAGGAAAGACTCTAATTGCCAAAGCAGTTGCGACTGAATTTAAACTGAGTTTTTTAAGCGTCAAAGGCCCCGAGCTTCTCAACATGTATGTAGGACAGAGCGAACAGAATGTCAGGGAAGGTAACTTGAAACTGATTTGCTCCAAAAATGGCTTGTGTTTTATACTATAGGATATTTTGCCAAGACGGCTTTTTAATTGAGTAATGGCGTGGGTTATTTCAGAACCTGTAACATTTGTCTCAGTCTGTCTTTTTATACATTAAATTGTGTTGTTTTCATTTTAATATTCAATTAGTTTTCCAAAAGGCCCGTGAATCTGCACCTTGTGTCGTCTTCTTCGATGAGTTGGATTCCTTAGCTCCAAATCGTGGGAAGAGTGGTGATTCTGGGGGTGTTATGGATAGGTTTGTTTCCGTTTACAATCTAATTTAAATTAAAGTTAGCCCACACGAGGGTTTTCATTTGAATTTATCAATCGTCCAAAATGTATGTGAAAGTTCATTAGTTACATACATTTTTTTAAATGAGTTAAATGTATTACAGAGTTGTGTCACAGATTCTTGCGGAATTGGATGGGACACACAGCACTCCAAACGTGTTTGTAATTGCGGCTACTAATCGACCAGATCTGATTGATCCTGGCCTTTTGCGACCAGGAAGGTCAGTCTCACAAAATTTGTCCTTACTAATATTTACTCTGGTGCCAATTTTACCCGAGGTTCTAGGAAGGAAGCAACTTTTCCAACTCCTAAATTCATTTTAATGAATGATTCATTGAGTAATCCATGATTTATCATTCAAAACAGACCGATTTTTTTCGCATTTCACACATAAAGCTCTGTCATTCATCGTTATACTAACCTCATTGGAAAGAAGTAGTTCTGATTTTGGATAAACTGCTCGTTGAAAACCATTTTGACGAAATGCCGATGAATATTTTGATTTTTCCCTTACAGATTCGATAAGCTCTTGTATGTCGGAATCAACGAAGATAAGGAGACAAAGGAGAAGATTTTGAAGGCTCTTACAAGAAAGTAAGTCAGACTTGTTTTCCATCTCGCTTTAGGCTTTAAATATTTTTCTTAGCTGAATAAAGATTAGAAAGAATAAATTAGATTATGAGATCAGAACTAAATTACCGTTTTGTTATTGTAGAGTTCGAGTTTAATGTGTTTAGAATGGTTCTTTAAATAAATCCAAATGTCAGAAGTTTCTTCAGTTCGTCATCATTCATTATTGCGAAATGTTTAGGCATTTAAATGTATTCATATTACTTTATTTTGATCCGCTTCATATGTCGGACATGTGAAACTTTTGACGAACCAAGAAATTCATGTTAGTCATAATATAGCTGGGTGTTTTATGAGGTTTAGACTAGACTTTTGCTAATTTTGCGTATATGTGCAATCATTTGCATAAAAAGGATATTATTTTGTGTACTTGCTTTCGGCAATTCTTTTAAATCGAAGAGATCGCCTATGATGACATCCATCCGTTTGTTATTTGTTGTTTTCATTATTTAATAGCTGCCTGAATTAAAAAAAATATTTATACTTGATTTTGGAAACTGTATATCAAAACTCCAGTGAATTTGAACTGGATGGTTAAAATGATGTTAGTATTTTAATATCTGGGCATAATTAACAAATTAGATTCTTATGGGTTGAGTCAAAGGAGCTTTCGAATGCAAAATTAATTTTGAATAAAGTGCAATGCACTGTTGTGAACCTTTTAGCTCAGTTGTTAATGGGCGTTTTTTTCATTATCGACAATCGTCATCAAAGTGATCAAAGATCACTGACAATGTGGTCTGGAAGATCTCATTCTTGGGTTTGAAACGGAAGACAATATTATGTACTTTTGATTGAGATATTTTAACACGAAAATATTTACTTCCACTATTTTCGAAAACTGGTCGAAAAAGGCATAAAAAATTGTTTTCGAACTATTATTCTACTGATTTGCAAAATGTAAATTTGAATTGATTTCCTTTGAAAAGGTTTCCTGTCAGTTCGGACGTGGATTTGGGGAAAATTGCTGAAAAATTACCAAGAGGAATGACAGGAGCGGATATGTATTCTCTTTGTTCTGACGCTTACATGACATCAGTCGCTCGGCACATTTCTAGAATCCAGATATCTACAGAATCTGCGGGTTCAGGTTTGTATCTGAATTTAAATTACTAGTCTAATCAACTAAATTTGCGTCGTACAGGTTTTCAGGAACTTGTTTAAACCACCTTACGAAAATATTTAAATAGTTCAGGTATTTGCCAATTTAATCCAAGGTTAAATTTTTTGAATAACTTCGGGCAATCAATTACAAGGTCTGTTTTTCTTTTTTAAATTATTTTAAAGGTGACACGGATTTCGGATGTTTTAGAAATTTGATTCGCTCTAAATTCATAAAAAGTCTGAATAAATCAAACTAAGTCAGATGAGAATGTTATATATTTATTTAGAAGTATTATTTAGTGCATGTATGGCATGAGGGTACAGGAATTCCTCGTATTTTAGTAGTAGGCCGTTTTATGAAAGCTCTACATAACTATAGAGGCGCAAAGATGATAATCGATCGATTTCTTGTTTCACAGTCAAGAATAAAATGGAACAGTTTTCGTATAATATTGAGTAACGTTGCCCATTTTTCACCATTATTTTAAATCCCATTAAAGTAGGTGTAGAAATAATACATTTGGGATGGCTGTTGAAACTCATCTTGGAATTGTTTTTTTGAGAAAGTGAAATCAAAAATTTAAATTACGCATACACCGAAAAATCTCGGTTCCTAAAACCAAAATTGTTCGAAATATATGTGTTAATTTTTATCGCTCACATTCACATCATTTATCGTTGGAACTCCTGAAACTGAAAATACGGCATGCATTTTGATATTTGATTTGTTTTCTGTCAATTTCGTAGAATTGGTCTTTCAAATACCAAATTGCATTGAAATTATCTAAACACAATGCATATTCATGTTTTTATTTCTAGATCCAGATATTTCTCGTCAAAGCCGTCTGGAAGAAGCCGATGAAGAAATGGTCGTTATCGTAAACCAAGAAGATTTCGAAAAAGCCTTATCTCGAGCTTCCGTCTCACTTTCCCCCTCTGATCTGGAAAAGTACGAGGAACTCAAGGGAATGATGCGTTAACGACAATAAGCAAGGACTTGCAAAAAAATTACTAAAATTTTAATGAATCAGTTAGTCTAGTTGCGTAGAATGAACGGGGAATGTCATTGAGTCACAATGTAACGAAAGGTCATGTCACTTCTAAAAACATATCCTTATCTATATCATGTTATGTTTGTCGCGTTTAATATTGATATTCTTTGAACTTCTATGATGTTATGATGGGCGATGTGTGTTTCATAAGCAAATTTGATACGTTGTTTCGTTTTCATCCGAAAATGTACACAACGAGATATTGTACTCTATGAACTGAAGGCTATTATTCCTAATGACGTTGTTATGTCTTTTTTAGCTGAAATCATGATAAAAGTTCAATAAAGTTTCAAAACTGAGAATCCGCGTTGTATAGCTTTTACTATTGCATGATTTCGTGGGAAATGAAGAGAGCAACAAAATAGTTTTTATCTGTTTTGACAAGAGAGTAGAGAGTCGCAGTGTGACTTCTTGGGCTCAATTAGTTAGACTTTGTCTTCGTCTTTGTGTAGGAAGTGTTGAGAAATGGGTTTGGTGATGTTGGTGTTAGATTGGAATTTAAGGATGCAGAGATGAGATGACCTACGGCTTATCAAAATATATTTGTGTAAGAGGAATATGCAAGTCCAAGTCGGACATCCCTAACCTCTGATCTCTCTGCCCTCTTAGTAATTATCAAGATTTGTATAACCATTTTTACAAGTTAAGGGCAGAAGATAGTTCCGTGAAAAAACAATTTGCGTCGTTTCGTAACCTACATTTTTGACAATTCTTAAACTAGTTTATACATGTGCCTGTGTACTGCGATTCATGGATTGATAGACTGATCTTCTTTAATATTCCGAATAACCTCCGATTTCACAAGAGCTTTTAGCGTTTCCTCTCTGTTTCTGGTGCTCTTTGTTTATTATTTGAAGCCATGACTTTCACTTTTTCTAAAGAAATATAACCCGACTTCAAGGTTTGTTGGAGGTTACTGTCCAGTCTCAGTTCTTGAGCTTGAGTGCAATAAATGTAAGAGTTAAAAGAGCTTAAAGCTGATGAATATCTTATCTGTTTTGCTATTTATATTATGTCCCATTCTTAATTCGAACCGAAGTTTTTAAAGTTGTAAGCGTGGCACCATATTATTTTGCTCATAGCATCCGAATGCTTTGTTTCTGTAGTAATTGTATGCAAATCCGAATTGTTAATCATCCTTCCGTCAGTAAATGGCACCCTCGAGGGACTTTTGAAGAAGTGAGACATTTTGAGGCTAAACGGCTAAACCGATCAAAGAGTCATCCCTGGTTTGAACCGGTTCATTGTTCCTGGTTTATCCGATGAGGTAAATAGGTCTGTGGCGTCGAAATTAGTCACTCGTCAGTTCTGTTTTATTTAACTAGGACTAAGGATGAAGAATGGTGATGGCACAGGTTTCCAATAAATATGATTAATTAATGACTTGACGAAAAGAGCTGAATCACATAGATGAAAAGTAGTCTCTAGTGAATTTATATGCTCCTGAGGTTTTGGAACTGCCAAGAACAATTACATAGTTGATAGGTTTTTTGAGAAGTTTTGACGGAATTAGAGCAATTTCAAAACTTGGTGATTACAGACTTGATTATGAATATACATGAGCCATAGCCGGTGGTTGTAGACGCTTTCTGCTTTTACTTGACCAGTAACTGGGCATGAGATTTAAATGGAACTGGATACTGGAAACTGATTGAGAGATTGAGTTTATTAGGCACTTGGTAATGTTTTTGATATTTCCAAATCCTAACATTTAAGCATAGAGACAGTAAATATTCACAGCAAAATATCCAAAACGACATTTCCGGTTCAGTTGTTCTATATAATCGGAGCTTTTTGATTTCCAGTGACCCAAATTACTTTGACTGATATCTGGAATAAAGCCCTTCTTCTGGCTCTACACAATTTCAACATGATCATGTGTTTTTTTTATTAAGCAAAATAAATTTTACCTAGACTTATTTGATCTCATTACTTTTGGTTGAAGAACAACTGTTGAGGTCTAAAAATATACTAATACCCCGTTTATTTCTCCAAAGTTAGACTGTATTATTTCATTTGTTTAATGGTTTAATTCCAACGAAACCCAGCAGCCTCCAACCCAAACCTACAAACGTGCAAAATATTGCAATGACCTAGGAAATAAAAAAACTTGAAAATTTTTGTTTGTTAATTTTGAGCTGGAATCGATAAATATGAACGGCTCGTAGGATTTCCACCTACACGGATGAAGTTGTAGGCGGATGAGTTCCTTCTCAAAACACTTTTGCCAGTAATTGAGAAGCACAAACTTTCACCGGGCTTTCCCCCGAGGCTCCCAACTTTCACGGTTTGCGTTTGGCTGCATAGACTACAATACTAGAAATAAATCATCTTAAATTCTGTAATTTGAAGCGAAATGGATTTTGTCACGGAAAGAGTGACTGAAAGGAGGAATAACCTTTTCCTTATAAGAAGAATCAAGTAAATGTGTCGTTTGACGTACAATTAACTTATCTGTATCGTTCATAGAAGTAAATAGATGAATTCTTTATAAATGAATTCTTTATATATGTCTATGGTATCGTTATGCCATGTTGTAGTTTATTAGCAATTGACATTGTCAACTGGATCCGTACATAGGCAAGAAATTGTGACTATAGGAGGGTAGTCATATAAATTTGTAACTGGATTGAGTCTGCAATTGGAGAAAGTTGGTCTCAATTTTTACTATTTTTAGACACGGTGTCACCGCACGGCTATATTTATATATTATTGTGTATGTATTTGGAACTTTCTCTCAAAGAAACATTTGGGTATTTCTGGCATAAGTAAAATGACTTCATAGTCTCATAAACTTTCCTTCATATACTTTTTTAATTACTAATTAATAGTCAGTCAGTGTTAGTCGTAAAATAAGATCAAAAACAAACACAGGCTACAGAGCGACTCAATAAGTAAGTAATGTTGAGACTTCAAATGCCAATATTGTGAATCCTCTTCATTGTAATTGTCAAAGGAAAATTGCTCAATCCAGTCACATACTTCGATAAAAAGTGTAAACACATGTATTGTATGCTTGATTCGCTTACTATTATTACTTTTATTAGGCTTCACGGTAAACTAGTTTATAATAAAAATGGGCTAACTCATTTGCCCGTTGGAATTCCTGTTATTTTGTAATTAAAATAGAAAATAAAAAAAATCAACTAAAATCTCACTGACATTTTATTTTTAGATTCGCATTAAAACGACTGTCCGAATCCAATTGAAAACCCAAGAGACCTGAAAGTATATCGACTCAAGGCATACAAGGACCGTTGTAAACGCACATTGCAAAAGGGAGAAACCAGTGAAACCACACGTAGAAATAATAAAATCACAGATCCGATGGTAAATCTAATTATGCAATTACGGGAATATCATCCGTTGGTCATCGAAATATGGTTGTATTAGTTTGTATGGACAAATAAAACACGAGAACCAAATAAATGTTGAATTAAATGCCAAATGTTATTTTAAACCTCCTTTAGATATTATTAAGTCAGAATTTTAAGCTGTAAGTATCTTTACAATAAAATATAATAAAAATGTCATTTTTGACAAATCTGTCCAAGACTCCATCAATACAAGCTCAGCTTCGTCTGGAGAACATAGGTTGGTCAACTGACGTATCGGTCAGGCCAGAAATCTGTCTCTTTGTGACATAAATAATAGACGTCACTACTTCATAGTCATTAACGCACTTTGTATTGAATCCGTACGCAAAGAATTTTTTTTTTGCATGTAAACTTGTCCAATTAAATTAAATCACTTGGAACGAACGAACAAAAGTTTATCCCACATTTCCTAAAAAGATATGAGTGTAGTATAGCCTTTGTAGACACACGTGGGTATAAAGGTTGGATTTTAATATCATACACGTGGTGTCTTAATCTGAAGACACAACGATTACCCGAGATGGACAAAGGATTCATTTTTTATCTTGATTCCATGTTTTCTGACAGGATAGTTTGCACTAGAGTTTGGCACGCGTTTGATTCAATTAAGATTTACATACGAGATACAAGTAATCGAAGTCCCAACCTTGAATCAATTCAAGTTTGTAAACATGTCAATAAAATGTTTGTTGGATTATAAAAGAAAAAAATTCTGATGGATTAGTTTTAAAATTTTTGCATATTTATATAGAGAGTAAATGAGCAGACAACTTAAAATACCTGTAAAAATATAAACATTGTTTTAACAACGACTTTGCAGACCAGTTAACTTTTGAACCAATTTGAATGTAGATTTTTTCCCCAGTATGTAATCATTTTAAGGTTATGACAAGAATCGTCTGGAACATCGATCCTGATATGAAGTTACCATTAAATTTAATGAGTCAATTAAAAGGTCTCTTCACAGTCTGATCTTGCGATATCACTATTCAGAAAGAACCGCAAACCGCAGCTGCAAAATAGAATTCATCCCGTTTTGATCATGAAATCGTTGTTTACTCAGCCAATCTTGGTATTTATTTTCCCACAGTGAGATTTTATAACTCTTTGACTTTGTAAAAATTGATTTCGCAGCAGTTTAAAAAGGTCAAAACCTTGGCTTTGGCAGCATGATACAAAGTCTCACAATCTATTTATCAATCAGTATTTTAAATTTTCAATCCAGAATTTGCACACCACAACCAAATTATACAGCGCACAATATCTTCAAAACTACCAGACAGTTCAGAATATTCCAATGATAAACGTAATACTATGAATATTTGACATTGACAGAAAATCCTTATCGAATTGAATCTATGTACTCCACATTAAACTTCCGAATTTATTTCCTGGATCGTAATTTGTTGGCAATACTCCTGACAAAATCGGAACAGGTCAAAGTTCAGTGCTCTTGTGCAAACCCTTAAGAAACCTCACCTCTGCGAGTCTTACAACTTGTTTCTTAGCTGCAAAACAAGTACATTTAATGTCTAATTATATAGTGTATCCAAAGAGGATTATGAATGAAGGTTTTTTGCCGGAACACCTAGAAATGAATGTATGGATTACCGGAAAAGGAAGGAGCCATGGGATTTCATAATAATTAAGTACAACTATGAAACAGCTTGCTCAAACGAGCCAAGATACATGTTATTTCTTTGATGATAATTGAGCAGAAAACGGACGGAACACCCACATGTCGAGATCAATGGTCACCGTCAACGCCAGCAAGTCTGCCAGAGGATAAAAATTACTTCCCTGGAGATGAATGGAGAATGGAGTAATAAAGATTCTATTCATTGAGCTATTAAAAGATTACCGAAATAATAAGCTATAATCACATTTCCATTAACTGCTTATGTACTCTCCGAGATATTAAATCAAAACCTGACAGATTTCTGTCAATATATGCCACCCAATATCTCCGACTAAGATCAGCTTCATGTTTCATATATAAGTTGGGTTTAGGAGCCGTTTCATCCTTTCATAATCCTCAGACTTTGAGTGACACAGTTTAAAAATAAGAGAGCTGTTGAGCCCCTAAAAGTAATTGGAAAAATCAATTTCCGCTGAAATAAAAGTAGCTTTACAAGTTGTAATTAATTTGAAAGTCGATATCTAGAAGGCAACCTATAAGACATCAATAGTGATTTATCCGTAGTGGCCCAAATTTTCGTAGACGCTTTTTTTTAGGTCTGTCGTATCGTGAGTGGGGATCAGATTTTTAATAATACAGGACACCTGCAACTATCAAGTAACTTGAGAGTCAATTAACCTCTCTATTAACTCTGCGGTTCCAAATGCCTGAAGCAATAAATAAGTGTTGGGCAAATAACCGAATTTCTGCGGGTCAGTCTCTGTTTTAAGGATTTAATTTGAACGGATTGCGTGTTCGAGGAATAGAAGAACCAACAGCTAACTATAACAATCTCAAGTCTCCAACTCGCAATCAGATACTCCTACAACTTTGTAATTCGAAGACTGGCTGACGCTAGCGTGGACAAGAGATAAAAACGGTAAAAAAAATAATATTGTTTATCATATAGCCTTTCCCTCATCTTTAGCTTTTTAGAGACTGAAGCCGAAAATATTTTATTTCTCATTATTTGGTTGCATCATAAAGGTTGTAGTCAAACAAATAATTCTCGAAGAAATATAACTTTAGACGTTGTACTAAAAATAAATCAAACCAAAATAGAACCACCACCCATATATCGTTTATATGCGTATATGCATCGTTTGTTGTGTTTTAAAACTACACAAGAGTTTATTTCATGACAACACGGGACGGGTAGTCGT